>OU342858.1:19548938-20185337 GCA_910591665.1 Ectemnius continuus | reverse complement strand
CGATAGAATGTCTTGACTGATACTTAGCATCCCTGAGAACTTACAGATGCTTTCGAGCGTATGAAAACAGCACGGAGCATGCTAACATCTTGCGGAGCCCGAAGCCGTGCCTGGTTATGAACGTCTGACTACTGCACTGCTTCTCGGATATCGAACTTCGCCTGGCTTCCCTTGGAAGTTTCCGCAGATGGAATTGAGTGCCTTCTTCGAAGCATCCCAAAACGCTGCCGGTGATATTAACGAAGGGGATAGTTAATAGTAATATTAATCTCCGAATCACGAAAAGCAGTGATAAATATTGCAAATATATTTGAATTAATTTCGCCTTTATACTAATTTTATATTAATTTAATAAATTAAATTAATCGAGTAAAAGGAGTTATAAGAGGACAATTGAAACGAAGTCAACGCTAAAGCGACTGATTTATAATAGAAAGATTTAACGAAGTGGTTGTACATCTTCAGGAAAGTTCAACGAAATGAAGAAAGAGTGGCTGTGCGTGGAGAGCGATTATACTTGTTAATGTTCGCTCCTGGTGAATTGGGACTCGGTTAGGAGGTGCCGCGCCGAGCGGAGAAATGAAATTCCGGGGCTATTTTGCATGGAAGGGAGAAGGCGAGCGTGTACGAAATTCATCTGAAACCACTTAATCTTTAATTGAAAATAACTTGAGCGCAGCGTCCGGCAGTGTGTCCCGAAACGGGGACGCAAGTGGGCTTCGAGTTCTGCCGCTCTCAGTTCGTTAATATTCACACGCGACGCCCTCGATAATGTAGAAAAATTCAATGGGAACATTTGCTTGAATTTATCCTCTCGACTCTCGTGCGCGCTATTGAAATCGACCGCCAGCAAAATCACGCTTTCATTAACCATTTGGTTTGTTGCGAACTCGCCGGGATTGCTTGTACTCGCGCACTTGCATTATGCAGACATAATACTAAATGAACTATTGGGAATAACAATAAACTATTCATTAACGATATCCCACTTTGCCGGTGCAAAATAACGCGATTCTATATTCCATGAATTTGCATTGTAAAAGCTTTTATAAAAATAATCCTGAAAGTGTTTAATGTAAACGCACAACTTTCTTATGCAAAGAACAGAAGTTCGCTGCGGTTGACATTCCATTTATTTCAGAATTATTTTCAGAATGACGCTTGAAACAATTATAAAGTTTCGCTGTGTCATTTGTCGCGTCGAAAACATTCTGCTGAGCGGGTGTTAATCGACAGGTTGGATTGCGAGCCGCGCTGAATGACAAGTGGACAAATGCCCGGAGCATCAAAAGATCCATTGGAGGCATCGAACTAGATAAAAGTATTCCGGATGCATCTCAATATTGGATCGTTATCGTTCCTAATGATCACGCGTCAGTTTTTCCCTGATAAAGGCCGGCTGGGGTTTGGTGCTTTTGTATCCGATGGCACTCGCGGGTTCAGTCTTCCGTGCTCCTGGCTAACGGTGACACTGTGTGTGTGTCTATCTAGTTCGCGGCCCTCCAACTGCCCCCTTTTTCCCACCTCCTTTCAAAGACCCGCTACACACCGCTACACCCTTTCCATTGGCTAATTCCATTCGGTTTAACTGAATTTTTGCATCTCCCAAAATGCTTGATTCCACTGCTGTCTCCGACGCTGTTAGTCGATATATTGTTTCGATGTTACAGACAAATCCTTATTTATATTTATCTAGCAAACCAGTGTGTTTGTATATAAAGTGATGTAGGAATTTTATTTGTATTTGAAGTATTAATTAATTTCTATTATAGTCCTTTTTTATATTTATTTAGCGAATCAGTGGATATGCATGTAAAGTGAGCTAGGAATTTTTAAATCTGAAGTCACCTAGTATTTAATTTAAATTTTATTCGTATTTCAAGTATTAATTAATTTCTACTACAGTTCTTTGATATTTGATAACATGTTTTATTTCCATTATTTAACTAGACAACAATCAAATATTTGGATTTCGAGAACCTGTTAGACACAGCTGATCTTGTCGAGAGCTTATTCGAGAAAAAGGGGAGAATATTATCGATAGCATAAAGTATTATACTACGGAATAAAGTACTGTTACTTTACGGTGCGCGTCATTGTAAGCGTGAAGGTATCCCCAGTTGATGGGTGCAGAAATTTCGTTACACCAATTGAGTTAGGAAGCACTACACGTGTCGAGGGAGAAGGGAATCATCGCGCGATTCGCCGAATGTCCCTAAAACTTTGAAACGACAGGACAAAGTGCGTGTCACTTTGTAGGAAGTGTGTGTGCTTTGTCGCGCGGAGCGTTATCGTTCGGCCGGCCGACGTAAATTCGTGATAATATCGCGGTATAACTTTGTCTGGCGCGCTGTCACCTAACAAAAGCTTCATTTATGGCAGGGAAGCTGGCCGGTTATAGGCTGACTGGCATAAACGAAGCCCGAGGCACCCGTTTTTACCAGTGCCAGTCGCATCGGCTTCGTTATAAAATTCATTGATGCGATTTCCCCCCCGGCGGCCTCGCCTCGCCTCACCTCGCCTCGCCTTACCCGTTAACTAGCACCGATCGCAACTCGTTACCCTTTCAGTCCATTATCGCCGACAAACCTGCCCCACTTTATTATACCACCGCATTCTTCCACTGTTTCCACTCACCTGTCATCCTCACTCGAATAATATTGTATTATTGGGTTGGCAAGAAAGTATTTTTGGTTTTTCCGCCGCTCTCTACTGACGCAAATCGAAATTACTTAATTGCAAATCCAATATCACGATTTATTTGGGGGTGTTATAAGAACAGTTTAATTATGTCAAGAGGACAGAATGGTTTGATTGGGGCGAAGATTATTATGGAAAGTTCTGATCTATGAATGGTTAAATAAGATAGGAATGAGATGTCTATTAAAATTAGAATTAATATAAATTAGCAACGATTGCTTCTTGTTACCCTTTCAATTATCACCGGCGAATCACTCTCATTTTATTATAGAACCGCATTCTTCCATTGTTCCCACTCACGTATGATCCTAATTCGAACAATGTTGTTTCATGATTTATTTAGTTTCTTACTGGAGGTTGATGTATGAGAGTGTTATAAGAAAGTTTAATTAACGCAGCAGGATAGAATGGTCTAATTGGGGCAAAGGATATTATGCAAACAGATGTTTCATGAATGATTAAGTAACAGAGTACATACACCAAATAAGATAGGAACAAGACGTGAATACCAATTAAAACTTGAGTTAAAATATGTATAAATAGTAAGACCTCGAAATTGTAGGTCATTCTGGTTCTAAAACTGGAATTTGCATTACATTTAAAAGTGTGTCTACATATTTTCCATAATTAATACAAATTGTAATAGTAATTGTATTAGAAATACACGGGAAGTATAAAAAATATGGGAAAAGCCGTGAAAATTGGATGAAATTCATTATTCAGGAACGATTTTTTGGTATTTTCGATACAAATCCGGCCTTTTTTTCATGGATTCTTCGTTTACTATCCGCTCTGATACACAAACAATCGATTCACGAAGAAAAAACCCGGGTTCGGGGACCTTTGAAAAACTGGATATTTTCGATGGCCAAAAATATGGGGAAAAAAAAATTTTAAGCTGGCGCTCTGAAATTTATATTACATTTTGCTTGGGCCAAGGGGAGACTCCCCACCAAATTTCAGCCCCGGAAAATCTCGGGAAGTCCAAAAAATATGGGAAAAACCAGCGAAAATTCCGAAAAAATCGAACTTTAAAGGCAGTTTTTTTAGTGTTTTCGATAGAAATCCGGACTTTTTTCAACGGATTTCTTGTTTTCTATCCGTTTTCATTCATAAACAATCGATTCCTGAAGAAAAAACCCCAGTTCGGGGACCTTCGAAAAATCGTGAAAAAATCTGAAGGGGTACCCCTTAAGAAAAATTTGCCGAAAAAAAAATTTGGAGCTAGGGCTCTGGAATTTTTATGGTATCTTCCTCGATGTAAAAAAACATTACCCACCAAATTTCAGCCCCGGGAAAGGTCGGGAAGTCCACCAAAAAAAATAAAAACCGTGAAAAATGAGCAAAAATGGACTTTTCTGGACGGTTTTTCGACTCGTTCTCGTTGCAAATCCGGAATTTTTTTCACGGATTCTTTGTTCTCTATCCACCCTGATACGAAAACAATCAAAATATCCCGGGTTCGGCCGATTTTGAGAAACTTGAAAAAATTGACCATTTCCGAGGGTCGAAAATAGGTGAAAACCTAAACTTTGAGCTAGGGCTCTGGAATTTTTATGGTATCTTCCTTGATGCAATAGAACATTACCCACCAAATTTCAGCCCCGGGAAAGGTCGGGAAGTGCAAAAAAAAATAAAAACCGTTAAAAATGAGCAAGAATTGACTTGTCTGGACGGTTTATCGATCCGTTTTCGTTGCAAATCCGGACTTTTTATCCAATTGGCCAGGCAGGGTACTGGGAGTAGTAGTTGAAAGGGAAAGAAGCGCATGAGGGGCCCCTCACTTGGCTGGCACTGACTTAGAAGTTCATTCTTCTATACATAAGTTCATTATACTTAATATAAATTAACAATATGTTTGTCTCTCAATATAGTACACAGTTTCTAAATTGCACTACGCACGAGGAATATTTCTATCGAAGCCGGTCTACCGATCGATCGGTCCATCGCAATGGAGCGGCCAAAATTAATATCGCACTGCTGGCCGTTCAGGATTCTAAACATTGTTTACGCGCACCGCTCGAACTTAATATTCAGCGAGTGGCGGCGGCGGCGGCGTCGGCGTCGGCCTGTGCAAGGCTGCAAGCTGCGAGGTAGTTGGAAGGGGTGGTTCGCTCGCTAGAGGATAATTTAGCATCTTGATCAAGAGAGATGCCGGACGTGACCGAGGCCCTCTGATGACCCGGCGATACTAAAAACGTGATTAGGATAATGGCAGCTTTTAATAAACTGCCGAGACGCGCCCGGCAAACTCTCCCAGTCTTAAGACGCCTCGCACATTTTCTACTCTCTTTTTAATAAAAACCGCATCCTTTCTTTATGCATCTCCTATGGAACTCGTAACTCTTTCTACGCCGAGCGCAACTAGAAAACTGGGTTGCACTACTCTTCATTTGTGTTATTGTTTTATTCATTTCGCTGGACTGTAAAATGCATGAAAATATATGATGGAAATGTTGAGAGCATTGTTGCACTCCTGAAAAGAATGCAACATTGTTTTATCATTCAATCGTAATTTTTTGTATAGAATTCTTAATACAATAATTTGTTTTATGGAATGTGCAACAAGCATTCGAAGAAAGTTAAGCCTCGCTAACAATTAATACTGCATTTTATTACGGCGAAAATTGATTTCCGTACATGTTCAGTTTTAACGAACAACAGTTGTGACAGTCCCATTAAGGTATCGAATTTGCACTTAACAATGTTAATAAGCAATTAGTTGGGAGTACTTTCGCCGCGTTACTGGCTTCCTAGACGTCATTAGTTGCTGTCGGCTTGAAATTTACTAGCGTCGTTCGACAGCTATCAACTTGGCCACAATGTAGAAATTGCCACTGTTCACTGTGGCGATAAACCAGCATGTTTACGAAGAGATCATCGGGGAAATTTGACGGGCATGGGTTTGTGTGGGTGTAAGATGGTGGACAGTGGAAATGCAGTGGCACTTAAAGATGACGTGTGTGAAATAGTGTCGGTGGAAAGGCTGGGGATTGGAACAAGCTAGCGATTTCAATGGAATCCGTCCACCCACACAGTTTCCGGTTGGCTCGCTTTTCGGCCGCGCTATCTCTTAGCAGTTTTTCGCGGCGGCCCTGCCTTATCCGGTCTTAGGAGCTATTCTTATCCAGGTTGAGACCCCTTTATATCGTAATTACCATTTTTATCCCGCCTCTTACCGCCCCTTTATTCCTCCCATCGGAATTCATTAAAGTCTCGGGAGTACCCTCGCCTAACTAGGGGACTTTCTTCTACCCCAACTCTCTCCCTCTCCACTTTCTTCTTCTTTCATCCTCCTCCAACGGACTTTTAGTCGCCGGAAAAAATTCAGCCCTTTTTACTGTTATCTTGATGCCGGAAATAAACGCATAGTGATAAGGCGGTTGCGTATATTGCAAACAAACGATTATAGAAGTACGAATCACGTTCTGATTCTGGAATCTGTTGACAAGTTTTGATATTTGATTGACTATCTTGAACAGTAAACTCTTTTTTTCTTTAATCATTTGATTCAAATACAGAAAAAGTAAATTAAAATATCGTCGTAATGCAACTTTTAACATATTCACTCATAATACCACTAATTGCATCATTATATTATTTTACGGAAAGCTTTTGCAAGCTCCGTTTTGAATGAGATTCCTCGTTCACATCTTCGTCTTCTACAGACGTTTAATGAATATTTATAATAAACTGACTGCACAAATAGTTTCTTCACTCGGCCTGACAGGCCGCTGAAAGTAATTTGGAAAGAATTTAGATTCCACCGAGTGGTGGCGGCGGTAATGACTCAAATTGGTGCTGGGCGATTCGGTCCTTCGGTTGGATTTAATTGCACGAAGAAGGCGAACGGCACGGAATAGAAAAGACAGGGCGGGCTTCCTTCATGGCGCTTCCTGAGTAAGCATAAGCCAACGCTTCCGCCGGTAACTGCTTAATTAAGCGAAACACTCGGGAAAGCGCTCGACGTTCATTACAATGTAAAGTAAATTCCCATAAAAGGTTCTTTCGCGGGGTGCACTCCTAACCGGCCATTATCGTAATGCACCTCGTGCCATGTCTAATCAGTCTTGGATTTTCTAAAGTTCTGCCATTGAATAAGAAAGTATCGCAAGTCATTAATTCTTGCTTTCTGCATCTGAATTAGACAATTAATAAACGTACGTCTGTAATATAAATTAACAAAACTGTATTACATTTCCGAATGTTCTCGACGTTCATTACAATGTAAAGTAAATTTCCATAAAAAATTCTTGATGCAATGTTTAATCAGTCTTGGAGTTTCTAAAGTTCTGCCATTGAATACGAAATTATCGCAAGTTATTCATTAATAGAACAGCGAATTTTAATGTAAGTATTCCGTAATACGTAAAACAGAATTAATCACAATGAAATTCGTACCTTTTGCTTATCATTTTCGACGAAAGAAACGATGGATGAGAGGATTTGAATACTTTTGCAATGCAGATCCATGCAACATAAAATAAGACTTCCATAATTGCGAATTGAGTAGCAGTTTCTAGGGAATTCTAAATCAACCTTCCATTTAACACGGGCTTTTATCCGCTGCTAACACCGTCTCTACATTGTCGTGCTCCAGTTCAGTCACTAATAATTAATAACTCACAAGTAGACTATGGAAATTTATGTATACGAAGTAGATTCTACTTGATGACACGAGGATGCATTATGTATTTTCTATACATCGCCTTCACGTGTGTGTGTGTCACAGGTAAATGGAGAACTATATTTTCACAAATATCAACAGTTTAGTCAAAAATGTATGTATAAAAAATCCTAGACTTTGCATTATTCGTTGTGTCACTTTATATGTCATATTTATTACGATATTTAGTCTTTTTAATTTATTACGTATTTAATCATATTTAATCTTTAGTCATAAATATATTTATAAAAAATCCTAGACTTTGCATTATTCGTTGTCCCACTTTATATGTCATATTTATTACGATATTTCATCTTTCTTTATACTATTTATCCTATTATCGGTCAACTAACCGCGAGAATAAACGAACGACTGTATCGGCTTTTAGTTCAAGTATATTCGGCGGGGAATTTCTCGCGCTAAAGCCCGAAATGGGATCACTTGCTGAATAGCAGGTCGAAAGCTTGCACGATAAAGATACTTAGCAAGGATTTACGTTAAAGCTTTGTAGGATAATCGCGGCCAGGATAAGTATCGGCGCAAGGATCGCCTTTAAACTCCTTGTGCTCGTTTTGAAAAATAGAGATGCAGTATTATACGCTGCCGAGTTCAGTTTTAAAGAGCTCCGAGTGCCTGCAGTCTATGCCTCCTCTCCTCCTGGAAAACTGGAATCCAGGACGCGATCTTCAAGATCCTACCTCTTAGAAACGAAAACAATGCAATGCTCGGGAATAACACGACGCGACGCATTTGCAAAGCTATTTTGTAAAAATAGAAACGCATTCGGAAGAAAATGTCAATGAAAAATATTGAAATTAAAACATATGTTAAGTTTAATACGGATTTTGTTCAGCGTACGATTTGTATCTGAAAAATATATTCTACCACATAATTTATTTAATCGATTACTTAAAAAGGAATCGCATTCAGAAGAAAATGTCAATGAAAAAAATTCTGATTAATGCGAATTTGTGTCACACGATTTATTTAATGGATGACTTAGTAAATTATTAACTGAAAGTCCAAGGATTTAATAATGTACTCTTTTTGCTATATTTTTATAGAGATTTTGATATTCAGAATTTCACTGAAAGACTAAATGGATTAACTATGCCAGTCGCCTAGGAGCAGTATAGCAATAAACGTGGAGATTTGAAATTTTCCAAAATCCTCGACTCAATACATATACACATATTTTTTTTTTTCAATCCGGATTAACTTTTATTTTGGCCTTAGTTTCCCAGTGCCAGTTCTCTTTCATAGGCTTCGCCATGAATGCTGGCTTTTGCGCCTGGTGCTCTGTTTTGCCCCAGTTTCCCCAATGAAATACGAGTTTTTATGCAATAGAAAACGTCAGATTTCCGCGTCTAGACGCGCGCGCGCGCGCGCGCGTAGAGCTGGCTGGGCGTGTAATTAATGCGCGGCTAAGTCAAGCAATGAAGGACGAGTCAGCGGCTCCCTCGAAGGCAATTATTAGAGATGATCGCTCGTTTTCTGGAGGCGCTCAAGTAGCAGGATAAACAAGAGGAGGAGGCCGAGGGAGTGCGCTCGAAGGTTAATCCAATCCCACGTAATAAGGCGGTAAACGAAGAAGACGAGGAGAGGAAAGAGAGCCAGGACAAGTGTTCTTGAATGGGAGCATCAGAATTCCAGAACAGCCAGGGAAAAAACCTGTGTTTCAGTGCACAACAACGACATAAACTTGTCGAATCATATTTCTTTTAACACTTGCGAAACATATATATATACATATACGCTCTCACACATGAATTATTATACGCGAAAGTTGTGTACAATCTCCAGTAAATTTTACTGACATTATTAACCACTAAGCTACTAAAATTTTTGCGTTTGTGACAACTGAAAATCTATTAAGATTGCATTTATCACAGTTGAAATTAGTGTCCTTCCTTATATTTCGCCGTAGTCAATGGATTAAAAATTTGAACTATAATTAGAAGGTTAAAAATGCCAAGTTCATTTTACAGTACTCAAGGAATTACAACTACAATTGTACTTCTCGCGAGATTGACTTGGTCAGCAGAGCCATAACAATTAACTCAAACCCAGTCCTTCGACTTCAGTTATTGTTTCCTATTTATACAAACGAATCCAGGCGAACTGAAACTTTGGTACTAATAATAATTCATTAATCCCGTGGAAGATGACGTACAACTGGAAAGCCTGGCAGGAAGCCAATTCGACGGCGGCTCGTCCTGCTTTGCGAGAGCAACATAAACCGCTATGAAAATAATGAAGGCCAGATGTCGGCAGCAATCGTCGGAGCTCGGTAAACAAATAGCAGAAATATAGAGCAATCGGTGACCGCAAACGTCCGCGTTCCATCTGGCGACCTAATCCATTGCTCGGAAAATATAGCAGCGCGTCTCTCCGCCCGTCTCGATTCGGTTTAGCCGAGGACAATTATGCCGTCGAGCGGAAAATACAAGAAATCCCATTTCAATGCGGCCAGGATGCATCGAGCAGCTCGCAATTACCCGCGAGAGGACTAAGCCAGCGCATGTACACGACCCGGGGACGTTTAACCCTTTCGCTACGAATGATTAATACTGGGCCGTTGAAGCAATCATTCCATTATTAGTTCCATTTTTTACAAATATCCACTGTAATTCATTTTCATTTCATTTTTCCACTCTGGAAATATTTTATGCCAGGCTTTATGTTAAAGTTTCGAGGTTCTGTTAATAAATATTCGAGTGAAAAGATCATTGGTAGTATTGCAGGAATACAAATAAAATATATCTAATTATTACAAATCATTTTAAATCCTGTTTTTTTTCAACTTCACGTTAGTAATTCAAGATTGGATTAAAACAGTTGTACTTTTTCTCTGCTTTACATTTAATCTGTTGAAAACCGCAGCTGTCTGCCAACACTGGCGTAGTGAAAGGGTTAATAACCGCGCAGGGTTACTCTTCGTTCGACGTAAATCGAGGCATCAAAGAATCGTCATTGACTGGGAAACACAGAGAGAGAGAGAGAGAGAGAGAGGAAGCTGCGCACAGGATGGAAACGCAAATTGGGCGGAGAAAGAGTTTCTCGTAGACGCGGCGAACGTGCTACATAAGTCTCGGTGCGCTATCGGCGGTAACTAGTGCTTCCGAACCCGTCATTTCCGCTGGATTAACTTGGATAATGATGTGTAATCACTGCTGGCGGAAGGCCGGCCTTCTGTCGATTGTACCACCTGTGCTAACCAGACCGATAAATAAAGCAAATAAGTGGAGGATACCATTCTTCCTTGCCGTTTCTTATTCTACTTGCATTTTTTATTTGCAATTCATTGACGAACGCTTAATAAAAGTATATTTATGCTGTGTCTGGATTGAATAAGAAGGAAATTTATTGTTAATACTTTTGAAATGACCATCTGCAAGTTTATTTCTAATTAGTTCATATTTTTATATATCTGTTTCTCTAAAATGCTACATATTTATATTTAAGGTGTAATTTTTAACTGACGACCGAATATTTATGCACTTTTCATTTATGCACATGGTTTTGATTTATACTTTTCTTTGATTATGATAGCAATCATAATTGTCATCATATTGGTATTAAAATCATTTCCCACTGTAATATTTGAATCGCACAACTCATCAACTAGATTTATAATTACGCGAGTAATTCTAATCTGTATAACATCTCATTACACGAAATCAGCGTGAGTTGCGGTATTAACGAGAGAGCGCTAGGGAAAAATTGGGAGAACTCAACTGCAGCTGCGCGACTGATTTCAATGTGTCCCAAATAAATCAGCGCGGCTACCTTTCATTATGTTGCTTGTCCCATGAATATTTGATTGGCCGAGTTAATACCGCGGCGCCGCGCGCCGTAAAACAGGTTGGCCGGCCGTCCGCCGTTGATTTCCGCATCGGTTAATCATAAAATGCAAATCCGTCGGCGGCGCATTCCGTTGGCCCTCGCTGGAAGCAGGATCGCATTTCGACGCGTTTCAACGGGCAACTCTCGCCAAGAGTTCCAAGAGTACCCGCGGCGACACTCCTCCCCATTCGATAAGGATTTCATTTCGCGCTCCGCACTTTCATTAAGCGGTAATTAAGTTCGCCTTGCACGATGAAAGTTCCATTAAAGGAGCTCCCATCTTTCCCCCGCGTTGAGATCAGTGACCGATGGCCCTTCATTCTCTTGATGACTCTTAGCTCGGCCAGCTCTCAAATAGATTTCGAGATATCCAACTCCGAATTACAATTTTTATCCCATCGATTCCTACTTTTTCATATTCATAATTTAATCTATAAAAGTACAATATCGGAGAATGTGCCTCTAATAAAACCGATAATGGAAATCGTTGTGGCTAGGTTCATTTTTACTCCACCGAAGTAATCTCCTGAATTATTCTTAAAAAGATTCCAGTTTAAAAGGGGAAAGAGATTCTTTGATACTCAACTTTATAGCTATGTGATTTTAATATTCATATTTATCAATAATATCTTACTTTATTCCTGCTTTTGTTCATTAATTCTTCAATGCAAAATTCGACTCCAATCAAATGTCTCTATTCTTAACCCTCAGAAGTTTCTATTTTCATCTTCACCTGCAATTAGATCTGATTTCAATCTTTTCCAGTAAGACTGAATAGATTCTCGGCGAAGAATATTGAAAGTTGAAATCATTACAATGATTGTCGAGGGCCGGAAAAATGAGGAAATCGGAATTTCCACGTTAGGCACACTTTTTTCGCTTTCGCAGACGTCCGGAGGGTTCGCGCGATTTTCTGCATCTGGTACGAATTGCTGGGGGCGATAAATCCGGACGATAAATCGCCACTTTAAATATTGCCCTGGCGGGGCGATTGCGCGTATATACGCGCCCGTGCGCGCAATATTTAATTAGCCCTTAATCACCTTAATTAATATTCGGCGAGTCGGCCCAGGGCGACGTGCGAGAGTTTCACCGCCGTTCTGTTATGAATGTGCGTGCATAAGTGTCGCACTTTCCATAATGCGCCCCGATAAATAGCACTTTCGCGTGTTATATGACCGCCGCTCACAGCCGTGATCGAATGATGATAGTTTACTGATATATTTCACGAGAACCTCGTTTGCTTTCGTTATTTTATGAGCGATTAACTCGATTTTATTCTGTAAAAATACCGGTTTTATTTTAGAACTTTATTTTATAACTAATAGAAGTCAATACCTTCATTAATTGCATGATTTCCCTGTGTTAAAAATGAATGCAATGCACTTGGAATTATGGAAAATCCTTTTTTGATATACATTAAGTGATGCAGAAAAATATTTCTCACGAGAACGTCGTTTGCTTTCTTTATTTTATGAGCGATTAACTCGATTTTATTGTGTAAAATACCAGTTTTATTTTAGAACTTCGTTTTATACGTAATAGAAATCAATGCCTTCATTAATTGCATGATTTCCCTGTGATAAACATAAATGTGATGCACTTGGAATGATCGAAAATCCTTTTCGAATATAAACTAAGTGATGCAGAAATTACACGATAGAGAACATATTTCTCTTTTTTAATTCTCGATAGAGCATGATAAAACATTATTCATACCAGCTTTAAAGCATGAAATTACTAGAAGCAACGATGTAATTTCCATGGAACGAAGCTGTTTTATAAAAATCCTGCGCTTGAAAGGTTCGAGGCGTAATAGGGGCTTGGATACGCGCGTTTAATATTATTAATGCGAGTTAGGTTGGGAATCGATACTAATAGTCGCGGCATCAGCATCACCGAAACGTTCATATTTCGCTGATTGATGGAGGAGAACTTGGACCACCGAACATTCCCGCATGAATACATGAATGCACGGCGAAGTGATGGATTTCGGTGGATGCAGGGGGCGCACCTCTCAATGCTTTTCTTTGAGGCATTGCCTTTCCCATTGAAAGGGTGCGCTTAATGGGAATGCGCGTTCAATAGGCCCGACGATTTACTTGAACGCCTCTGATTTGTCGGCGCGCACGTGCGCCCACCAATTCCCTATATCTTCTTCCCTCGACGGCGCCGCCGGCGCCGCATTTCCAGCAATTTTTTCCCCCCGAAAATTCTCCCGCCTCCACTAATTAGAAGCTGCAAGTGGTATTTCGTTTTCGCGCTGCCTGTTGCTTTTCGATTATCCTGACCTTTCACTCGACATTCGCCCGCCATTCAACAGTTTAATAGCTTTCCTGCCAAACCAGATGAAGTAATTAAAAGACGGAATAAATTTCCCTCGTCGTCGAATCTGATGGCTATTGAACGACCTTCCTCCTCGCGAATGTGTTGTTTAATATGCAAAATTAACCGCAGACTTCCTCGATAACCACCCAATGGAAACAGCTCTCTCGGTGTATGTTTGCCGGTAATTTTCATGGCGCGCTTTAAAGCTATTGCGCAAGGAATTATTATTATTAAAGAAATCTGTTTATGTATGCCAACGTAAATCATCATCGGTCAGAGGAATTAAAGAAGCACGTTTTTTGATTCTCTACAGAATATTTGAAATTAACAATTCGATGGAATTTTCCCTGCATTTTTCGCTGCCAGGATAATTTAAATTCGTCGTTTTGACAGTATTATAATTAACACTGGATCGAAAAATCCAATTCGCCATACGTCAATCAAATCATTTCATCCGGGCGTTAAATCTAAAAGTGATATAAAACTCGAATCGGCAAGGATTACATTTGCCAACTGGATGCATTGAGATCTTAATGGGCTGATATTTCCAATATTTCCACAGCGATGTAATTATTTCCTGTTGTGCGAATAAAAGCGAAATTCGATAGGAAATTCGACATAGCTAAGACACACAGAGAGAGGAAGTTTCCGAGTTAATAAAGCTCATCTATTTAATGGGAGATTGAAATATGTCAATGGTGGAGCTGACGGGAGTCGATGATGATTTCCCAAGTTAATTGGGAAACTGACGCTATTCCCGGGGAAAATCAAACTGGGCGGCAGACAGTGCCGATGAGCGACAGCAGGCTTTTTCAATAGGCACACATTTTCCAGGATATGGCGAGTGTGCGCCGTCACTGACGAGAAATGAATCATCCGGCGGTGCGGCGGTGCGGCGCCATCAACGGTACACGCGTCTCATTCAACGGATCGATTTGACAATTGCCGAGAAATTGAGACTTAGGTGAGTGCGCGCGTGTCATCCCGCTTTATTCGGAGTGACTAGCCAGCTGTTGACAGCAACGCTCCTGCTGCTGCTGCTGCTGCTGGGTATACATCGCCGTTAATTAAGTAGACACTTGTTGATTGGCGTGGCGTGCCATCGAATCGCGTGCTCTCCTCTTCCCTAGAAACGACGACGATCCTCCTTCACGCCAATGAAATTCATGTTGATTTTCCCAAAAAATCTACTCCCATCTTACACTCCTTTACCTGCGATCTGCAAATTTATCTTGACTTCTGTTTGCGCGTCAATGTTTTTCATACAAATGTTATTTCGGTAAACGAAACCGATGTCGATGCAATAAAAAGGAAATATATATTCTTAACAAACATATTTTCCTTATAATAACATTTGCTTTGCCGAATGAACTTTTCCACTTTCTATGTTTCCATGAGAAGAACCAAGTGAAATATTTTTAAAGGGGTCAAGTTGGATCGTAGAGCTGCCATCGCTCCAGTTTACCAATTGGCGTATCGTTACAAGTCTAACTGGAGCAGACGGTGAAAAAACAGCGGGCGGCAGGAAGCGGACAGTGGATGTTCGCGATTAATAGGACGAAACGGATGTGTGTCGAGGGTGAGAGCGGAGGATCATAAATCGTTGGCTGCTAGGAAATTGCAGGAACCGCGTCAGATTGGACAGGATTTCCGAGGGAATCAGGGCAGCTTTAAAGAAAGCTCGTCAAGTCAAATCGGCCGGGACTCCGGGGAATGCGGCTTTTAGCATCCGTGATCGCTCGTCGCGACGCGCCCTGCTCGCCCGCCCGATGAATATAACGGTGCCGACGCCGACGACTCGTGGCACCTTAGGCATTCCAATCGGGAAATTCCCGCGTGCACTTTGAACAGTGCCTGCGATCGGAATCCTCCGATATACATATCGGCGCTGATCGGCGAAATGCATGAATACGCCGCCGCCGCCGCCGCCGCCGCCGCCGCCGCTCTCCTTCCAGCGGAACTCGCTTTACTCCATAAAAGAACTATTTACTCTTGTTCGCGAAGACTCAGTCACGCGCTGATGCTGTTAACGTAGATCTTAACCCAGAAAATGCTCCGCCATTTTATTAACATTTTTCATGAACGCTATATTGAATGATAGAAATTTGAAAGTAATGTTTTATTAAAAGTAGCTTTATGAATGTCTGTTATAATTGGTGGTCAGAACAGTTAGTCGCAGTATAAATTCGCGTATCTTTTCCACTTGTATATTTAGTTAAAAATATATTTATTTCTCATTTTTTTCTATCCATAAATAAGTAAAATGATATGAAACGAGTTACAAGGATGCTACAATCTTTGCTAAACGAAAGACTTGTTCTTTCCCGCTTAGTCGACGATTGAAAGGGAAGTACATAACCAAGAGAGCTTTTAAAATTCCAGCCGAATTGCTTGGACTTTAGGATATAATTGACGGGGCTATCATTACACTCCGAATTCCAATGGAGAGCGCGTGACCCACTGAGGAGAAAAGGGTCGCAATAAAGGGACGGGCCTTTTAATTAAGTCGTTCGCTCTCGAAATTGACTCCGGCAGATAGGCAGGCATTAAAGGAGCTTGGGAATTTTTATCGGGGCAAAAGATAGCCGTCCAGCCAGCGACCCATTTTCCTCAGCGAGTCAGCATGATCGGGAGTGTACTTTTACCTGGCGCCTTCCATTTGCTTGCTTAGCTCCGCGCTGTGTTATGCAATTAGAGCACCCACTCGCCTCTCCAGAACTCTATTAGTACTTGGAAGGCTCGCGTTCTCAATAAACCGGAGATTTTCAACCGTCGGACAACCTTTCTTCGCGAAATTCCTGAGAATGTTGAGGAAATCTAGTTGCTATAGAAATCTTCCTTAACTAAAAATATGTTCTAGTTATGACTAGTTTAATTATTAACATCTGTCAGTTATAACTGGTTAAATATTAGAGAAAAATACTAAACGCAAGTTCGCGAGACTTGAATGCTAACTTTAATTTGAAACCAATAGAGAAATTAATATCATTTTAATTTTTCTCGCTGTTCCTTAATCAACACTAGTCATTCAATAATTTAACATATGTCAATTTGAAACTTTCCCGTTTTCTTAATACACAACAACTAAAAGCGACGAATATTTCAGTATCAAAGAGAAAAACTTGCCGCGCGTTTTAAAGGACAATAAATCCTTTAAATACTAGAAAAGAAGGAGGAGAATCAGCAATTGTTTTAGCAAGCAGCGCTTTAATTCACCCTTCTTTTAGCGGGTCGGCGGCGACGCCGTTACATTATTCCTTGGCCGTCCCCTGGTCGTAAGTTAGTTCCATTCCGTTGGCGATTGAATAATGCGAACAATAGTTCCGCGCTGCTTGAATGTACTCGAGATTGTCCTTGCTCGGTTGCGGCTGCGGTTGCACTGCTAATGCCGGCGGACTCCTTTAAATCCTAAGGCGATTTCCTTCCCCATGGAAAGGGAGAATCCGCCACGACAATGCGCCCTCCCGCTCGGCTAATGGTAATTGTACATTTAAATTCGTCGCCGTCCCCGTAGACGGTCCTCGCGACTGCTCATTCTCATAGAGAATTATTCTTCTACCTTGTTACTCGATGTCTCTAGTTTCAAAGAACATATTCTATTTCTTCACTGCGAACTTCAGTTGCATTGATGTGTAAAAAGTATTTTACGTAGTTTAAGGGTTCGAAATTTATATGGGAAGAAAATATTTTTGTTTGGGAAAATACGAAACTTTTGTAACCATAATAAATGAATTCATTTACAAATGTCTAGTAATATCATGTTTTATCATTTAACACTAGGTTTACGGACGTTTCTGTATAGCTCTCTTTGTGAATACTTATTTTCATTAAAAAAAACTATGAATTTAATTTAGTGGCAAGTACAATCTTGACAGACATAATGTAAATTATTTAAATCTGTCAAGATTGCATAAATAATTGTGAGTATAAATTGAAAGAAAAGTTAATAAGCAAAAGGACGGCTGCTTTAAACCTAGTGTTAATAATGACTTTGAAATTCAATCCGTCGAAGAGCCACACAAAAACATTTCAAAACGAAAAACATACGATTTCAAACCATACAAAAATATTGTAAAAAAAGCACGAAAGAAATACGGGACTTCCAGTCAGTTGCGTTTAGTTTTCGAAATTAAAGTGAAAGGTGAAAGCCAAGTGGGGTCGAGTGTGGGTCCTCAAAGGGAAGTGGTAGCATGTGCGAAAGAGAAGTATAAAGAAGGGCGTGGAGAGAAGTACGAAGAGGTCGAGGAAAGGCTCTCGTCCTCGGGAAAGAGGATCCACTTTCGATCCTTGTACGGGAATCGAAATGGGAATGCGCATGCTGAATGCCGTATGCATGAAAATGCCGGCAATAAAATTGCTAATCCTGCGATAAACACGTCCGATACCTAAGCCTGCCGGGAGTCGAAACCCTCGCCAGTTCGCTCCAGCCAACTGGTTCTTCGCCGCCTTGCTTTCCTTGCAATTGTTAGCTTTAATCGAATTACATCCTGCCAACCTCGTCGCGACGCCCGTTTATGCCATGGATTTTTCGTATTCCATGTCTGCCCCCCCCATTTCCATCCCTAATATCTTGCTGATATCGTCTCACCTTACAGATATCTATGCATTCGTTGCAGGAAAATAGTTTTTGAAAGCAAACTTTCAATATAATGCAATAGAAGCTTTTTAATAAACCTTGGCTAATTTATTTCAAGTCGTCCAACACTCTAAAACGAATGTCAATAATTGAGAAAAATTATGAAATATTTTAACTCAAATAAAATACTGTCATACTAGGTTTTATTGTTTATATCACATCTTCCTTGACGCAAGGGGAGACTCCCCACCAAATTTCAGCCCCGGAAAATCTCAGGAAGTCCAAAAAATATGGAAAAAACCAGCGAAAATTCCGAAAAAATCGAACTTTAAAGGCAGTTTTTTTAGTGTTTTCGATAGAAATCCGGACTTTTTTCGACGGATTTCTTGTTTTCTATCCGTTTTCATCCATAAACAATCGATTCCTGAAGAAAAAACCCGAGTTCGGGGACCTTCGAAAAATCGTGAAAAAATCTGCAGGGGTACCCCTTAAGAAAAATTTGCCGAAAAAAAAATTTTGAGCTAGGGCTCTGGAATTTTTATGGTATCGTCCTTGGTGCAAGAAAACATTACCCACCAAATTTCAGCCCCGGGAAAGGTCGGGAAGTCCACCAAAAAAAATAAAAACCGTCAAAAATGAGTAAAAATTGACTTTTCTGGACGGTTTTTCGACCCGTTTACGTTGCAAATCCGGACTTTTTTTCATGGATTCTTCGTTCTCTATCCACCCTCATACGAAAACAATTAAAATATCCCGGGTTCGGCCGATTTTGAGAAACTTGAAAAAATCGACCATTTTCGAGGGTCGAAAATAGGTGAAAACCTAAACTTTGAGCTAGGACTCTGGAATTTTTATGGTATATTCCTTGATGCAAAGAAACATTGCCCACCAAGTTTCAGCCCCGCAAAAGGTCGGGAAGTCCACAAAAAAAAATAAAAACCGTTAAAAATGAGCAAGAATCGACTTGTCTGGACGGGTTTAGACCCGTTTCCGTTGCAAATGCGGACTTTTCTTCCAATTGCCCAGGCAAGGTACCGGGAGTAGTAGTTGAAAGGGAAAGAAGCGCTAAAAATAAGGGCTAGGAGAGTTTTGATTCAAGGGCAAGTGAATCACCCTGTACGTGTTTGCCGGAATTTAATCTGTCTCGTGAGATAATGGGAAGGAGAAAATTGACTTTGGAAGTATGGGAGAAATTCGCGGCGCCGACTGGTTTCTCGGCTCGACGCATTCCAAGATGTAGGCTTAATTGTCGGAAAGGCTGGCTGTTCGGCACGAAATTGGAAGGCAGTACAGGACAACAATGCATGAGGGCCGATAACGGCGGTGGAATGCGCGTGGGCTAGCTTGCTGGTTGATCCAAAGGATTTAAGGATTTGCAGTGGAATCGATCCGGTCAAATGAGCTTTGTCCCTCAAGCAATCCTGTTCCTAGGCTGCCTCTTCCAATCAGGATCGTGTCACTAAAATCTCGGCCTCTTCCATCGGAATGTCCTCACTCAATTTCACCATTGCACCGAGCAAACCTTCACCAATACAGAATCGTTCTCATTAAACGACTTATCCTATCATTTACCCATCCGTTGATAATAATTACTTTGAAAATTATTTCGTTCAATCTTAGAATCATAAACATTTACCTTCGTAAAAGGCAATTCTGTAAGGTTTGTAACATTTAAATATTAATAGCAAACTTCGTGTTAAAATATTTATTTCCAATCAAACGGCGTAAATTTATTATGTCAGAATAACAGCATAACTTCGGTGTAACTTCGAAATTGGAATAAAATTCAGAATGAAACCTTCAGAAATACAAACACAAATGAATTGCAAATGAGAAAGCAATCATTAGAATTGAGATAGTAGTTGAGGATAAGATCGCAGGTATTGTCAGTGCGCAATTCTAAATGGTTCTCGCGGCCTCCGATACTCGTACGTTTTTCGGCTATCGCAGGTGTCGATTGAACAGACACTCGTAAAACTTGCCGCACTGTCACTAATCCCGATAGTTATCTTATCCGCACTCGTGAATCCTGATGGGAAAGCTCAAACAACACTGGAAGTCATC
The DNA here is from genome assembly GCA_910591665.1 of Ectemnius continuus. Taxonomy (NCBI): domain Eukaryota; kingdom Metazoa; phylum Arthropoda; class Insecta; order Hymenoptera; family Crabronidae; genus Ectemnius; species Ectemnius continuus. The sequence goes on along the minus strand of OU342858.1, from coordinate 20,165,157 downwards.
GTTGGAGTTTGATTAACGCGCAGTCTACGTGTGCAGAGTCCAATTTGTAAATAGAACCGATGTTGCAAATGTATGGTACAGAATGTGTCACACGTGTAATCCCGTGAATGTTACGAGAGGTTGCTTTTCATAATTTATATTTTCCATTAGTTGTCTGGAAAATAGGATAACTATTATAATAATTGATTTCTATCGTAAGAAATATCAATTTATCTGTGTTGATATTTATTTTAATAGAAAAAATCGTATGTTTTGTAATCGAACAAGTTTTTTAATTCGTTATTTAACAACATGTAATGCAGTGAATTATATCTGCCACAAAGTTAATTGATACTATTATTGCACAAGCTAACCATTCAGTCTGCAAAATGGTAACAAAGTTAATTCACAGCTGTTTAAAATGCGATTATGTAGAGCGAGACTTTTAAAAATAACTTTTCATTTCGTCTTTCAGCAGAGTTCCCGAGAATGCCACGAAACGTTTGTACTCGAAAAGTAAAACGTTTCTAAAGCATCTTCGGTCTGGCGCTTCTGGGTATTACATTTCCAATTCACTTTCTGCTTTCGAATTCAATGGCAGGAAGTTATAACGAGGACTTTCACTGAACTGAAACGCATTAGAGTGTCGACCCACATTAGCATAGAGCTGTTATTAGTATTGTTTCCCTTTTTATTTAACACGAATTGAGCGGTGCAGCGAAAGCGCGTCGTTTCCCTGCCTCAAAGTACTTGCACTTTTATGACAGAATCCTATTTTGCCGGTGCGGATTTTGCGGAAGGGCGATGTTTTCCGAAGTGAGTGTTGTTGTGCGCGTGGTTCGCACTTCTGGCGTGTGCAGTTCCCTCATAAAAAGGGACGCCACTCCGCTCTACCAAGCGCATTACCTTTTATCCCATAAATTGTTTAACGATTTAACCCATTACGTATTCGCTCGGCCTGTAAAACGCTTTATACGCGCCGTCCACGGTAACACGCTACCTCTGGAAAACATCCTAGGTCACTTCGAATAGCTATTCCTGCTACTCAAACTGGGGCAAATACTCTTGAAAAATGACGCACATCACGGAAACTCCCAGGCCTTTTTTATGCTTATAACGTTCGCAGTATTTTTCAGACTTGAAACGTTCTGTCGACTTGAAATTATAAGGGTAAATGTTTATTATTATTAACAGTGTTCTAAATATTACTATACTGAAAGAACTATTGTTTAAATTGGTTTACTTATATTTAATTGAACGTATTCATTTTATTACCAACTTCAATAAGTCGAAAGAAAATTTATCGTGATATATCTATTATTGTTATTTTGAAAAACTTGTTCAGTCAAAATTCTTTCCATTGAAGAAATCATGCATTACATGACATTTTCCCTTTACTTCCACTAATTACCGCTGTTTACATTGCACGTGCGTTGTGGCTGACATTAATTCCTTAACAAGTCTTTCTAGTTAGCAATGCAATTCAGTATTCTTTCTATTTGACGGTGGTGTTCAGAGGTTTCTTTTCAATCGGCGGGGGAAAAGTGGTTTTCTTTTGCCGTGGATTCGTTTCTCTTTGACTGGGAAATTAGCTTTGCAGTCGACAATCCGCTCGCCGGGCCAAAAGCCCGCTCGCTTTCCCAGACAGGCAGCCGTAAGAACTAGATCAGGCTTGCCATTCAAAAGAGGGAAAACCGCGATGGTGGTGCTGCTCGGCTTTTAGCCGAGGTATGCGCGCATAGTTTGAGGGCAAGTTCGCCGGTGTTTTCGAATGCGACGTCGAATGAAGGAGAAATAGAAAGATAGGAGCGCGCGCCCTCCTCGCTTCCTACAACAGAACGGAAAGGAAGCCCTGAAAGCGCCGAGACACGAATCTCCTAAGAAGAGAGCGGCTTATTCCGCCGCGAGCACAAGTAATTGTACAAATTGCTTGGTTACTCTTCATTTGCTGTTTAAATTCGCCGACGTGCATGTTCAACTACTTGGTAATAACACACTGCCGAGACTTTCACTTTGTGGATTAAATGATTCTCCTTAATTATTTAAATAAAATTGTTCAATATTTACTGGCGAACTGATCATCTCATCTGGTATTATATCAATAATAAATAGTTTAAGCAAAAGATTGCCTTTCTTTTTTGTATTCTTTTGCGGTGATGCATTCGCTTCAAAATTAACCACATAAATGTTCAAAATGTAATTAATTGGAAAGCAAATGCATCACCGCAGAAGAATACAAATAAGAAGGCAATCTTTTGTTTAATCTAGTTATAGTTGATATAATAACAGATGAGATTATCGGTTCGCCAGTAAATATTGAACAGTTTTATTTAAGAAATAATTAACCAGAATTATTTAATCTACAAAGTGAAAGTCTCGGCAATCCACCAAGTAGTTGGACATGTTTGCAACCAATGACAGAACTAATAATTAGTGATAAAACCGATAAAATTGAATTATATCGCAAAATTAATAGTAGTTGAAGAATTTCGCTGATTCTGCCATAAACACGTAACTCAGATTTCTAATAGTATGAAGTTGAGAGGTTCGAATTTGTGAGAAATATTCTTGGCAGAAGAATAAGTGAGAGATAGGAGGAAGTAAGGGAGAGCCGCTGTTCCGTGGGGGCGGAAACAAAAGCAATCGGGGCTCACGTCTCAGGAATTATGCATGCACAATTCGCCAGCAATTTCGCGCTGGAAAATTTCCAATTAATATGAATATTTGCCGGGTCAGCGCGGCGTGAAAACATTTCCCGTAGGCGCATTATCGTTGCCAGGCGCGACTCCCTTGGGCCGCGGCAAATGCTGAATCGCTGCAAGTCAGTCAGTAAACAGGCAGCAACGTGTTAACGCGCAAAAATATTAACGATCGTCAAGAACGACACAACAAATTGCCGATGGAAATTTATGCTTGATATTAGATTTACAGACTCTTATTTTCTTCGAAATTAAGTTAATTTAAAAAGAATACAATCTTAACAGATAGGTGAACTAAATTTCTCAGAATTATATAAATAACTGTCAGCATAAATTGGGCAAAAATTAATAGTCATTGTCTTGTCATTTTGTTCGTGTATTCGGGAAGTCGTCAAAATGACAGATCCCGTAAATCTAGTGTTAAGGAGGTTGGTGGCGAAAATGAAAATAACGAGATAAGATTGAAATTTACAAAGAATGATAATCAACAATCACTGCATTTCTTTCCAAGATTTCAACTTGATTCTCTGTACAGTTTTCGAGTAATTAATATTGAAAAATCAGTTTCTAAGCAGTTTCTGGCTTAGCAATATGTGATACAATAATGACACACGAATAAAAAATATTTTGCATGGTAAATGAAACATTTACGAATAATCAAGCTAAGTTTTAAAAACTTTGTTTGTCCGGTTCGAGAGTATATGAGCAGAGAATGAAAAGGAAATGGTTTCATTTGAAGAAATAACGTGATAAATAGAATAGGAATAAAAGTAACTTCTAAAAGCAATTGCAAATTGAATTCTCCTATTCAAAAATTAACAACTGTATCAAATGACGGCACCAACCATCTCAATCGTATCTCCCTAAAAAATCTCTTTAAAAAGTCAGTAAATAAATAAACAATTCTAATAGACAAGATGTGATTTTCTTTCGTCAATGTTTATGTCTAATATTGATCGTTCCATTTGTCGTGTCCTTCCAACTAGAAGGAAAGTCCAGCAAAGCGAGGGCATAATTAATTCTGCCGGGTGTAATTAATGATGGTTTAGGTGTCGGGTCCACGTTACTTCTCCTTTCACCCTCATTTTTCTCCATGCCAGCCTTGCATAGTTTTCCCTCCCCTTTGCTCTCCGGGCTTTTTTTCCCCCGCCCCAACAGAGTTTCGACGCTAATTCGGATATGCTGTCGCGCACAATACGAGCGAGTTGTGCACGCGCAGCGAGCGTCAATTTTGTTGTCCAACAAAATCGGGCGACGCCGCGCCGGTCGACTCGGATTTCAAATCGGCGAGAGGTTTGCGGGATAATGAAGTTTGCAGCGGCGCGAACCCCGTGAAATCGGGCGAGCGAGCTGAAAAAATGGCCAAGTTCACGCGTGCTCGCTTGAAATCAGGAAAAAGTCCCGTATTTCATGTGTGACGCGTCTATGTGTTTGTGTGCATGTTGCACGCGCGCGGGCGCGAAATTGATTTTGCACTCTCGTAAATTTTCACTCACCAGTTGGTTCGTGTGCCAGGCAGTGTCTGTCTCTTACCTGGAACAGAGAACAAGTAGATTGGTTAGGACAGTCAAACTTTGGAGGTTTTATTCACATATCGACAAATCAATGTATCAGACATTTGGATTAAAAATCTTTCGAATTCATTTTCATAAGCAACTTATTAAAACAGAGAATACCATAATAAAAAAGAACATAGCAGTCGAATTGAGTACTTCGTCCTTTTGAAAGTAGGTAAAAATATAATTATATAAACTTCAAAAAAGTTCCATCAAAATGGCCTTTTATTAAATATTATTAATGATAGTTATTTACACGTTTGTAAATCTCATTGCATATATTGGATGAAATCTATTGTAAATAATTGGAAATAACTGTTTCAAGCGAAAGCAATGGCAGTGACTGGTTGCGAGGGAAGTTTCCAGGGGATTTTCGAAGGGAAACGCTTCCGAAAACTTAGCTGGAAGAAGCAGTTTAATCGTTTCTCTAAATTATTCTTTTTCCACAGTGGCGCAGGCCGCGCCGCCCGGAAACTTCCCTCCTAATCGTCGCCGAAAACTCGTTGCCAGCACTGCGAGCGGAGCTTTTAAACCGTTTGGAATTGCATCGCGGCTGTTTCTTATTTGCCGCTTTCCGCAGCTGTTAGAACGTCTTTAAGATAGTTGCCCGGTAATACTGCTTTCAGCCTGAAGAACTTGGGATTTGCCACGGAAGAAAACGTTTAACTAAATTTTAATGGCACACACCGAAGATGTTACTCGGTCATTTTCAATGGTCAAATATTATTTTATCCAAGTAAGATACTTTTAAGCTCAAGCTTTTATTTTCGATTGATTAAAATTGCGTTCTTCTTTCATTGAATTAAGTTTTAAAAGATCAATTCATCTATGCTTGTCTCATATAAACTTGCAAATAAAGGCACTATTTATTCGTATGCAAAATATTCTATATTAAAATAGAGAACAATAAACTAAAAATATCTCTATAATATCAGCAATCCTCCCAATTAAGTTTCATACAATTAGCCTCATCAGAATTCCCAATATCACAAAACATTTCACGATAAAACTGACCAATCGATACGATAGCCTATTAAAAGTCTCACACGTATCGGATAGTCGATGGAAATAAAAAAAAGCGAGGAAAGCAGCAACACATCGTTCGATCCGTTAGGAAACAATAAACTGGAGTGGAAGGCTCTCGAGCAGCAGCAGCAGCAGCAGCAGCAAGTCCCATTAAATATGAGCGAGACACGTCGAGCAGGTGGAGGTGGAGGGTTCCGTTTTTCAATTGAAGAGAAGCTGTCGAAACGGCGCGGCAGCCTTTCATAAATTGATTCGAATCACCGCTCCGAGATTAATGCGCGCAAACGACTTCTCCTCTCAGCCCGCGCACCCACACACACACACGCATGCAGACACGTGCAAACTATGCACCAGCTCCGACAATACTGCTATCGGGCGTAGGTGGATGCCCGGCACAATGCCCATATTGTTTAAGTGATGTATTACCGGACAATTCACCAAATGTCAATCCATTGAAGCGCGCCAGCACAATCCGCGCCAGGCCGTACAATATATTATAGCCGAGCGGCCGGCCGGCCATTGCCCGCCCGCTTCTTTAATTCCTTCCTCATTTCACTAACGAATCCCACCGCATCGACAGCCCCACTCTATGAACCCCGTCGATAGTCTAATTAATCTAGGAAGAGGCATTCTATTATAATCCTCGCGGAGGCGTATAATTTCGATTTGATGTATGAAATATTATAGTAAGATGGTTGTAAGGGAAGTTAATTATAGATATGTTAATTGGTCGTGAAGCCTGAGGGCAGTCGACGTTAATCAAAAACCAGTAGATATTTTAATTCATTGTTTTATTCTGAGAGATAAAAGATAAATGAAAGAATTTTATAGGACCTGTTTTATTGTTAACAGTTTTTTAATGGGATATGTTTTCTTTAGATTCAGTTTACTTTAAAAGACGGAAGACGTTTGCAAACATAAGTCACGGACTTTTTTCGTAAAGCTCGACAAATTGAATGAAATCATTAATTAGACGAGAGTCATTATAATTCTCCGGGAGAGCGTACTCTCGCGTTGGGCGAAAGAAAGAAGGGACGAATGGAGGATTTAAAGAAGGTGGACTGTGTAAAAAGAGGCCTATCAGGGGAAACGATGTTCTCCCTGTAGCCGTGTTCGCTCCCCTTTTTCCTTTCTTACTAATGGAACCATTAAACACGTCGTCTTAGCTTGGCTCGTCTCCCGGACGATCTCATTTTCCTCCCGCTCGCCGAGGAAGAGGAAGAGGAGCGGAGAGGAGAGCTCGTCCCGCGCAGATACAGGATTTTGCAGCCGGCTGCAAAAATGAGGGTGCGCCACCCTTATATCCTCAGAATGCTTTATCGTAAAAAGCAACACACCGCTTTAAATAACACTTCGAGAAAGGGAGGAAGCCAGACGTGTACCACTGGTGCATTTCTCCTCGCCGAAAACTAAATCCCACCAGCCAGCCAGCACTCCATTAACTCAATATTCCCAGTTCATCCTGGCACTGCCGAGGTCATCAACACCCGCCCAACAGTTACTCTTCTCTCAGGGAATTTTAGCACTTTTTCATAATGTAATATATATTTATAATTTCAGTGACTCGTATAGTAATGTTATTATTTACAATGTCTAATGCAGAAATAATTAAACATAATACAAAAGCAAAAGTATTATCAGTGAAAGTTTCACTGTAAATATTGTCCTTTTGGGAATGAAATTAATTTATAGAACTAATTTTTCTTTGGCAATTACTTTGCTTAACTCTGGCATTTGTTATTTAATGGTCAGCAATTTAGGATTCAGGTGATTCTTTCACTTTGAAGTGTCGCAGACACCTCGAACTTTTAGTTTTCGGAATGCGCGGGTGGAAGTGTCGAAAATAAGGGAGTTAAAAGGGCGACGTAAGTGCGCGAATTAATAAAGGCTCGACTAAAGTTGGCGCGAAGTGAAGCTCAACTAAAAGTCCCGTGCGAATGCGAGGTAAGCCCTTTCTCATGTCGCGAGCTACCAAAGTGAAAAAGGAACGTGAGCTCGCTCGCCCTCGCCTCGCATCTACAGCCTCTTTCAGAATGTACGTCGCGCGCTAACTGCTAAATGATTTACTTTCGTACTCGCGTCGTAAAGTTCAAACACGTTCCCACTGAAGTGATACCTTCTCACATTTGTAGCATTAACATCTCGCTAGCTATTGCGCAAAACGACTTGAAATTTTAAACAATCACAAATAAAGTAACTTATCAACCCTGTTATTAACCCGCATCTTATAATAACAAAATGTTACACATTTATAATATCTAAATATTTCCAATGCATATAGAAAAATGAGTGTCATTGCTTTGTTCTCTATTTCGTCCTTAATACACTGCTGTTTGAATTAAGTAAATATTGTTTTTTGTTTGATTTTTATGAGCCTTTTCCCAAAGTCTAAGTAAAATCGTGAAATTCAGTATCGGATCCGGCACTAACAGGGTTAAATATTAGAGAAACCCAATTAAAATATATATAAATCTTCTAAACATATTTGGATAGTGTTATAATTTTATTCGTACATTTCTTATTAATTTCTAGAGAAGAGTTTATAACTGAGAGTCTCGACGATTTTATTATAATTAAATTACTTAGGACACTATTTGCAAAGGACTCATTTTATCTGAAGGATCCTGTAGATCTCGACGGTGTAGAGGGATGCATGTGCAGTGGCCGGCTGCAGAAGGACGGCAGAGAAGAGAAAGGAAATGGCAAGACGAGGGCCATTGACGAGGAAAATATTTTCCACGTAGATTTCTGCTTTCCAAGCGAACACGACCATCTCGTGAAGCTGTGACGCCACACTCTCTTTCACTCTCTTTCTCTTTCTCTTGGATCTCTCAGTGTGTATTTAATCGTTTTATTAACCCTATAAAGAACTAGATTCGACTGACGAGATTTTAGCTGTGATAAATGCAATCTTAATGGATTTTTAGAACGTTTATAGTGTTACAAACGCAACATTTCTAAGCTAAACTAATTTCTAAGGGTTAAATATCACGAAAATCCGCGTAGCCGCAGTGCAACCTGGTATTTCTGATTTTATCAATATGTAGGTTCAATCCATTTCTCCAATTTACTCGAGCAATCCTTTTATTTCTCTATTATTAATTTCTATATTCATTCTTATAGTCTTTCGCTTCTCCAACATTTCTCGATACTAAGTATACTTCATAATATTCGTATGCAATTTAATTACTACGAGTTTCATTTTCATACCAAAACTTCCGCCTCAGTGAAATTAATGTTCTCTTCTTTCTAGCAAGAATGTAAATAAGATGTTTTAAATAATTCCATAAGAAAACTTCACATTAACATAGAATTCAAAGGATTCGAAAGCATTCTTATATTATTCTCAATCTACAATTGACACACACGATTTTTGTAATTACCCTGCGTCCAATTACCGTCGGCAAACACTGAAACTGTCAACAACAACCCGCATCGAAATTGGGCGCGTTGCTGTCCGAGCCGGGAGAATGATGGAAAGCTCCTTTTTTACATTGAAACATTTAAGCTCATTAAGAATGATGACAGCTGGGCAAACATGTCGGAGCATTTGACAAATGTATATTGCGAGGAGGAAGCGGAGGGAGGGAGGGGGAGATCGGTGGACGTGGCATTCAGACGGTGGTAGTATGCGAATCCCTGGATGGAGAGCGGTGCAGCTAATCAAGGCTTTATTGGGCATAGCCAATTAACGGCTGCAATTGGCACGCGAACAAAGCGGCCGCGTTCCAATAGTGGCCCTAACCCCACAGTCCTTTCTCCGCCAGTTCGCCACGCGTAGCTTCGTCCGACCTATGCTCTCCCACACACCCACACACACTCTCGCGCATTCCCACGCACACACACAGACAGGCACCCCTGCAGTATGGGATGTGCATTGTCGAATAGCTCGCTAAACAATTCGATTATCCGAATGTCCGTGGCTGCTCGTCGAAGCATCATTATTTCGGTGCTCGAGGGACATATGTATAATCGTTTGCGCGCCGCGACGCCGCAGCGCCGCTCGAACCTACGGGAGGAGTCGAGTGTGCTCGCCGATTGATAAATAGCTGGTTGAAGCTCCAAGTTCTAGAGCCTCTGTTAAAAAGACTGACCTATTTCATCAGATCGCCTCTCATCGAATGACCCACGTCACCCGATGGAAATACTGCGATTTGTTAATTACGAGTCCATTTCCGAAAGACCGACCTCCAATGACTGTGAATTATAAAATAATAAAGCAGGTTTATTCGGAAATAATGGTATAACAAACTGTAACGAGAGTATTGAAATATGAAAACGTGGAATCAGATTGGAAAAGATATTAAAATCGCAATGTAGTATTATGGAGTGTTAAATACCGAGATTTATTAATGTAAATTGAAGGTAAAACAGGAACAGAATGTACTCTCCGATTGATAAATAAGTGATTAAAGCTTGTAGTTCGAGACGCTCTATTAAAAGTGTCCTATTTCACGAGATCGCGTGATTGAATGATGGAAGTCTCAGAGTAGAAACCACGCGATGAATTAATTACAGCTTTATTTCCAAGGGACTTCGATGACAATGGATTGCAATAAAGCGTATTTATTCCTAAATAATGGTATAACAAACTGAAACGAAAATATTGAAATATGAAAACATCAAAGCAGAAACGGAAAAGATATTAAAATCGCAGTACAGAATTATACAATGTCGAATGTCGTAATTTATTAATGTAAATCGGAGGTGAAAGAGGAACAGAATGTACTTTGCGATTGATAAATAGTTGGTTAAAGCTCGAAGTTGCAGACCCTTAATTAAAGAGGCACCTGCTGACCTACTTCAGCGAGATCGCATGATCGGGTGATGGATATCACCGGTTAGACAACTGCAGCGCACCGAGAGTCCGTAATTAGTCATTTTGAGAAGTGATTCTTCTCGGGGCCTGTGACATCCAGGATTACATCTGGTGTGACTGCACACGCAGATGGATCTTCATTTGCGATTTTCCGCCGGGAACGAAATCTACTGTCGAGATTTTTTGGGGAATGTGCTCGCATTGACTGAGCCATGCTTAGTTACAGGAATTTTTATAGACACTGCTAAATTTGATTCAATTGCAGACATGCAAATAATTTCTGTGTTACTTTTATAGGACAAGTAGAAAATTATTTTCGAACTATTTAATTAAATAATAAAAGTGCCCTTTCAAATCAATAAATGAACAAGCCATGTTTAGTTACAGGAATTTTTATAGATATTGCTAAATTCGATTCAATTGCAGAAATGCAAATAATTGCTATATTTTTTTAAAACGAGTAGAAAATTATTTTCGACCTTCTTAATTAAATAATACAAATGCCTTTTCAAATGAATAAACAAACGCGGTGTTTAAGTATGTTCATTACATCGATGATTATTTGCTCGAGCTTTTGTTACTGTAATAAAGAAAAGAAAAGAGGATTAACCTTCCCACGATTTTCCTAGAAATCACTGGTACTTCCATCTTACAAGACTTATAACTTAAGAAGAAACATTTAACCAGGCGAATACCAGCGGGTAGTTACACATTATTTCGCGGAGGCGTATAAAAAGTGGAGGTTTGCTTTTCGAAAGGGGATGATTCGGCGGCGCGGCGCGCGGTGGGCGAGGAGGAGATATGCAGGGGTCAGCTAAGGTAAACAGAGAAAACGTTAACGGCGCCGAGTATATTTTTCCTGTGACCAGGCGAGGGTAAAATTGGCCGTCGGTGCGGGATACTTTCATGGGTCAGAATGGTCCTATAAAATTCAGCTAAAGTGGCGAAGCCGCCGGGCGAACCACCCCCACCACCCTCCTCTTCTCCCGACGAAGAACGAAATGCGATCCAACCCAATGTTTGCTTTTCAAACTCGATGGAATTTCGAGTCCACCGATACTCTCCCAGCTTCGCCCACACACAGAGTATCGCTAAACCCTGCGCCATTCGTTTCAGATCGAAAGTTTTTATGCCCTCGCATCGACAGCGCGCCACTCCTAAGTGAGGAACACGATTCGATCATACCAATCTGTGCTCTATGAATTCATGGATGTTAGAAGTTACGGTAATTGCCGCTCCCGCTGTCTTCCCCGATTTCCTGCAATTCGCATTCGCCAGTTCTGTTTTATTTTTGTAGGGAGTTTGTTTGAACTAAATCGTTCGGTTTTGATATTGGCTTGGCGATGGTGATGTGAAATGTTTTATTAATTGGTGTGAATGTTAAGAATATGTTAGGAAATCTGTCAATAATATATTCGCATAATAATTTAGCGCAAATGTACGACTCGTCAAGAGTATTATTCTAGTATATTAATTGGTGCAAATATTAAAAATACATCTGGAAATCTGTTAATAATATATTCGCATAACAATCCAGTGCAAATGTACGACTCGTCAAGAGTATTATTCTAGTATATTAATTGGTGCAAATATTAAGAATACATCAGGAAATTTATCAATAATATATTCGCATAACAATCCAGTGCAAATGTACAACTGATCAAGAGTATTATATTAGTATATTAATTGGTGCAAATATTAAGAATAAATTAGCAAAATCAATCGCCAATAGATTGCTAGAACAATCCAATGGAAATGTACGACTCTTCAATACTCTACTTTAAATCAAAATCTAGCTTTCAGAACAGCAATTACTAGATGGTTTGACTAGTTCCATAATCGAATATATCTTGACTGATTGGATGACTGGAATGGTCAGCGCGAAGATTAAGGAAGTAGATGGATGTGCTTTAAGAAAGTCAAGGAATCCAATGGTAGGGGTTGAGTAGAAGGGTGAAAAGTACATAGAGTGGCGAAAGGAGGTCGAGCTTGGAAGAAGTGTGGGGGCGCCCGAACCAAAGCACTTCTAAGGAAAGCTTGCCGCATGAAGCCCTCACCGGTTCCCGTAAACAATAAAAGCTCGTGGAAGCTCGAGCGTGTCCGGCTGCCCTACAGAGATGTCTTAAGCTCCTCTCACATTATACCCAACAGCCCCGTCATGGAAGAATCAACAATGTTACGCAAATCTTCTTCCCAACTCAGACAAACACATCTCCAACACTGTGAGAAGATTAAGTTCTCGCTTACATCCAATTGGAGGCAGCTGCACAGAATTGCGCAACAGTTCATGTGGTGTATGCGAAGATTCCTCTTGGAAAATAACTACAATGTTTCCTCGCAGTGCTGTAATTTGCTGTGTGTTATTTCTGTTGGTGAACATAATCTGTTGGTGTAACAAAATAATAATTTTGCCATTTAATCCAAGCGGTGTAAAATGATATAAATGGCATTAGTCGCAATCGGCAAAAGGAGATCTTTTTGTATACCACTTTTGAACTTGGCGAAGCTTATTTTCTTATTTAAAAAGAAGTCATGATGGAACAACACAATAAATGTGTTATACATTGAATTCAAAGGAATTCCAATGCAAACTCATTTCGAATTCAATTGTATATTAATTCATTTATTAATCCGAACGTCCCCCAAACTCAATTTCTTTCGTAAATTCTTACCCCTCGCAGTAAGTCGTTTTACATTCTATTAAAATCACAGTCACTGAATCTGAAATTCCATATAATGTGAATGGACCTTTAGCCTCTCGCGCACTGTCCTTTCCTTGAAAAGCGGGCGGAGACTTCCGCTGGTCCAGCGGCAAAATAAATTTACGGCTAAGCTCCGCTCCGGGTGAACTCGGCGAGCGGCATCGGCAGCGAGGAACCACCAGCGTCGACCGGAAACTCTTGGCCTCGGGCGAGCGCGACTGCGAAAAGATACAGCCGCCATTTCTCACCCAGATAATGTACGAGGTGCGAGGCGGCTAGGATACTCCTTGACACGTGGATTATCATTCGCCTTGAAGAATGTGCGAGTATATTTGCGACGGTAAGCACTCCTCTCCGCCCTCTCCGCCGCTTTTCGGAAGCAGATCTGCTGCTCTGATCTCCTCCCGCGATTTATACCACCGAATCCAAGGCAACCTGTCTCTCTGTAAATGATATTCGACTTCCTTCCTGTTGACTGGTCGTTTCTAGCTAAGACTCCCATGAATACTGCTTATTGTAGCAGCAGAAGCCTCGCTAACGCGAAATTAATCGTTCGGATTAATGTGAACCATTTATAGCTACTACATATGGAAACCGTTTCATGAGATTGCGAAATTGGGAAAGTTGTTCACTGATTTAAGAATTAGTTGGTCAGTAAGAAAAGGTTACATTAAAATCGAGATAGAACAAATCAAATTAATTGTTCAGATTGGAATGAACCATTTACAGTTATTACATATGAAAATTCCCCAATACGACTGCAGAATCGGGAAAGTAGTTCAGTACTTTAAGAATAAATTGATCAGTAGTTCAAGTTAGAAAAGGTCGCGTTGCAATTAAGGTTACGAAGATACGTTCTCGAAATGAGAAATAAGAGAATTCGATGACTCGAATAATGGGGGCATCGCACAGCAATTGAGTATTGCTTGACACCAACAGCAATAACCGAGGAGAGATGATTCGCCGTCCCAGTTAACACTTGTTCCAGTAAAGCTCATCCAATTAAAAATGATTTTCTTCCAAGGGTAAGAATAAGTTTCGTGATATATAAGGAAGGATCGTTCGCAGTAGGAGTTCAAAAGGTAATTTAGTCGTTCGTGGCGTCACTAATGAGAGCTCTCATCGCCCTCATAAACAGGGATTTACCCTCACATATTTCTAATACTCCGCGTCTACCGCTCTCCATGATATTTGTTCCTCCCGCTTGACGAGGGTGAAGATGAAGTCTTCCTCCTGTCTTTCGAAAGGCTTCCACCGGAATTCCAGCTCGCCACTTGCCTCCCCAGCACACACTTCACCATCAAACATTGTGATTAGTTGCGTAGAATGACTCTGGATTCTAATAAAGCTTCCGCATTTGTTCCCGAATAATGGCATTTTGAACTATAACGATATTATTAAAATGGTGAAACATCGAACTTGATGGAGAATGATATTAAAACTGGAATAAAAGCATTATGAGATCTCAAATATTTATTAATGCAAATTTATTAATCCAGAGCCTTGATAATCTTATGCATTTCGCACAATGTAATCATTTACATGGGTTTATCGAGAGTTAATAATACCATAAAGATCCACCGGAACACAAATTCACATCCTGCAAAAATAAAAGTCTCCCTTCAATGCAATATCTCAGGGGTGCGAGTAATTAAATTCGTGCAGATTTTATTAGTTCCCATTTATAATTCACCTATCATGCAGAAGAAATAGAATAACTTCATTGGAATAATTCTAATATGCAACATTTTAGAAGACTTTAATAAATTTATGGCAATACTAGATTTGATTGTACTATTCCGCGTTCTTATTGGACAGGTCACAGTCCGACATTCACTTATCATGCAGAACAACTGGAATAACTTCATTGCAATAACTCTAATATGCAACACTTTAGAAGACTTTAATGAATTTATCGCAATACTAGATTTGATTATACTATTCCGCGTTCCTATTGGACAGGAAACAGTGAGGGGGGACGCGGTGAATGCGCGACAGTACAAATATGTGATGCGTAAATGGGGCACTTCCCGTTGCGCAGCACGAGTTAATAAAACACGCTTATTGGTAGCGCGGCCACTCCGGATGGAATCGCCTTTAACAATTAGAGGCCGGCACTTTTGAAGTTTCGTTTGCCCGCCAGACTTTCCGCGAGGGGGGGCGGTTGACGCGCGCGCGCGCGCGCCCGCTTGTTGTCCCGCCATTATCGGCTAAAGGAAAATACAGTAACCGCTTTAGCCGCTAATGGAGTGCCGATTAATTAAGCACGGTCTGGCGATCCTCCAAACGTTTTCCGCGCTGGACCTTGTTTGCCGTACGAATGCCAGATAAACCGACCCCTTCCGAGTCAGGCTGCTCCATTCTGACGTCTATCACGCCACCCACTCTCTCTCTCATTGGCCTCTACTCACACACTAATATCTCTTACTCGCTCATTTATTTACTAAAGTATAGTTATTGTCAGTTTTGTTGTCCTGTACAGTGCGATAGAGCTTTTATATTGGCAACATTATTTTATACGTACTAGAAACGTTTGCTTCTGTTTGTAAGTACAGCTTTTTGTTGAAAGAAACTTTGACGTTATTGTGTTTTATGCTTTGAGGGTCGGTTAATGAATAAAATATGAGGATATTATATGGAATAAACGACTGTGAAACGTTCACACATCATATTCTGAAATTATTATTAAGATCATTCTAAACTACAGACTAATATAAATTCGTGTGAATGCTCATAGAGATAGTTGACTCAACCCTTGCTTTCATTAAGCTGCTTGTCTATTCTATCAACTTGAATTACTTCGAAGTCTAATTATTAAAGTTACGATCATAACACCTCCAAAAATTATTATTACGGTCCATTTCTCATTTGCAACTTTACTGTATCTGCAAAAGAATCGTCTACAAATGAAACAGTATTTGAATGTCGGTCTGTGACGAGTACTTTAATATTTAGAATTCAAAGCAATTGAAACTCTATTAGCTTCGAAATCTAAATATTAAAGTTACGATAACACCTCAAAACAGTATTATTACAGTTCATTTCTCATTTGAAACTTTACAATATCTTCAAAAGAATCAGCCACAAATGAACCAGTATTTGAATGTTGGTCGGTGACGAGTATCCTCAGAATGGGAAAGCTAGAGGAGGAAGCAGAGGAGAGGAGAGGAGAGTTTGGACTACATATGGCGGGGGATCGCGGGTCGCAATAGATGCAGTGCTCTTTGTGGAGGGACGAGGGTCCCAGCATCCATATTTAGCAACATTAAACGTCTCCCCGGGGTATATCGCAGTAGCGGCCTGTGGGTTGGTTGGTCTTTGCTCTGAGTCGCTTCGGAATCAGCTTGCAGCCCTCCTCCTGCACACATCTGCCTTTGCAGGTGGCTCTGCCAGTCGTAAGAGAGTGTGCGGATGCTGCTGTGCCCGCCGCACTGCTACATGTACCCTAAATCAGGCAGATCCACAAGGACCCCCGGGCCAGACGGACACACGGAATAATTATTCGGCGAATTTGCATGCTGATTTTGAGGTCAGCTTGCCTCGCGCAATCGCCCCGCCCCGCCCCGCCCCGCCCCGCCCGCCTCTCCTCTCCTGTCTCACTATTGTCCTCGAGTACCCTTATCGCAACCCAAGCAACACCTCGTCAAGGAGCAGCCGCACTTCCGTGATCCTGATATTAAGCATGCATCTGAATTAGCAGTAAAGTGCTCGGCTTTCGGTACACTAAGAGATCCCCAGTTTAAGGAGATATTTTCCTTACAATGGGTTGATTTGCACTTTGATAATAATTTCGTTATCTATAAGTTGGAATTAAGTTAGCCAATTAAGTCCTAGGCTGCTGTGGGCGCTTATAGGTGCTTAGAAAGTTTGCATTTGTGAAAAATCCATTAAGATTGCATTTATCACAGCTATAATCTCGTCAGTTGAAATGATTCTCCCTTAAATTTCGCCGTAGTCAAAGGGTTAATAAGACATTTTGCGAATTTTCTTATATATTTTATAATTCATTTTATCCTTGTTACATGTTGGCTTATTACCATTATTTATTACCTATTAACTCTTTCGGGCACGGTGGAATTAAAAACGTGTCGTTAAAAACATCGTGGAACGTTTTAGACCCACCTCGTAATATTGCAAAAGCTGCATGCGCATAGCTTCATATTTAGTCTTTTGTTTAATTTAAATCGCAACAAAATGTCTGTGCAACATGGCTCTATTTATTCTCTGAAATTCCGTGCCTCAAAGAGTTAAAGATGAGAGATACAAGAAAACTGTGTATCGAACTAGATTACGATTTTAATAGCCAACATTGACGATGCAAATTCGAATGAACAATTTCCAATTCCGATCGCATCGATCATTGGATCCTGTAGGTATTACCAAGTTTCGGAGCACGTTATACGAATAATAAGTTCTTATTGCCCGATCATAGAAGCAATTGTAATTATTCATTCAGATCTTGATGGAGGTGGAATTCGCTTCTGGGCGAGGAGGCCCGGCTCATTTTCCCCCTCGATTTCCGGCCAATTATGGCGGCGGCGGCGGCGGCGGCGGCTTTCCAGGCGCCGCGCTCTCTCATCGCAGCCCGATGAGCCGCGAATTTCATGCGAATTGGACTTTCAAAGCGCGGTCGGACGAATCCGCCGGTGCCGTCATACTAGTTGGCGGAGTCTCTGTGACAATAGTGCATGCACATCCCCATCTGTGCGCGTGTCTGTGCGTGTGCATGTGCGAACATTGGACGAGAACGCCAGCATCCGATCATTGCCATTTGTTATTGCCGATTCTAATTGCTGGGGCGAGACGCGGCCGCGCCAGAAATTATCCCCGGCGTCCGATCCGAATCCTCCCCCCACTCCTACTCCCCCCTACTCCCCCTTCTCTGATTGCTTTACACCATTGGCTCGCGCGCGCATCCCTCGCCATCCCATAAAATTAGAGCGCGTGGCCAGCATCCTATTTAGCAGCGGCAGATCCGTTTTAAATAAGCCCGATCGCCCCACATGTCGCAATCGCTTCTCCTTCCGTGTTTGTCCCCGGCGATTCCCGATCATTCATTCCACCCTGTTTGACATTCATCCAACGATCGCCCTCATTACCGCGCGTCATTCGAAACTCCACTTATTCGCTCCACGCGAACTATCCACGTTCGAATTAGTAAAACCGATTGCTTAACCCTTTTAGTGCCGAACGTGGATATATCGTTGTTGTTTGCAAAACGTGTTCTTTATCTCGAAGTAGATTTATGAAATGTTATAAATGGTTTAATTTCGTTGCAACACAATTGAAAGAATTGTTTAGAGATTTTATTTTTGTTTGTAAAAGAGAATTTGATTTGTATCTTTTTCCTAATGTTTTATGTTTATGATATTCTTAGCATAGATGCGATTGCTTTGGTTGGTACTAAAAGGGTTAAAGCTTTGTTATACAATTGGCATTTTTACATTATCTATTTGTGTTCATAGATTCTTTGTAATTTATTTGTATATGTGGTAAAGATAGAAATCTTAATTGTATATCGTTTATGGTATTCAACAGGTTTCTATTATCCCTGTTTCCTTATTCTTCAAGTATTAATCCATTTTAGTTACTTTTCTTACCTATTCTTAAGAAGTAAAAAAATATCGAGTGTCTTATATTTAGAGTCTTATTTTCCACGAGGCAGATCCGCGACTTAAACGAATTGCAGTTACTCTGATTTAATGTGCCATTTAAGGAACAAACGTTTGTCAATTAGACCGGAGGCCAATACAGTTAATTATGTTGCACGCGAATTAAACCGCTGCCGGTCTACTTTCTATTTTCGACGTTCACACAATGGCCGGCCAGTGGTTTCCAATCGAAACCACCGCTGATCAAGCTATGTCTGATTGCTGCCGCAGTGATTTCGTTGGATTCTACGGAATACGCGATTAGAGGGGAGAATCGATGTTAGTGGCCGCAAGTTCCTGGTTTACTCCGAGGAACATTGGCTTTATCGGTTCCAGCAGGACAGCCCGGCAAATGTATGTCGATCCAAGTTGTACGAGGTTGTTTAGCCGAGATGAATACCAACCATTCAAATCCCTCGAAGCTTCTACTCTTCGGTTGGCTAAGAGTCAATTTGGCATCATTTCTCCGCCAGTATTCCCAATTAAATCGACTGTGATAACCAAACAGATTTGACGAATTAAAATTTCGTTTCATTATTTCGATTACTATTTATTTTTGTTTGGAAATTTGCAAATAGTAATCCTTAAACACCTTTGCCTTATCATATGTTTTGTTATAAAAATTGTACTAATTCAGAATCGAATCAATTTAATATTTAAATCATTCAAACGAAATTAAACATATTCATCCTTGTAATTCTAGCGTTTTTGTAGTGAAACACACATTCTCGCGTAGCAAAACATTTTTCTCTCCAGTAAAAACTTCGAGACATTTCGCGTTTAATGATTGTTCTCCGGAATCATTATTTATCGCTGTTACAGCGCAGATGTTGCACTCGTAAACTTCGATATTAAGTTTCCTTTACATTCATCAATTAAACTTGAAAGGAAATATATCGCCGGTTGAACTGGGTCAGTTTTCAAACTGGGTTAATCCGGAGCCCCATCATTTTTCTCGGCGGGCCTCGAGGAATTTGAAGGGAGTATTTGAAAGCCAAAGTATGATATATCCATTTTTAAAATGAGAGAACCTGGTATATTACAGAATTTTTTATCAATTTTAAAAGGAGTATGGTATGTAAATAAAATTAAAATAGTTAACTGCTTGTAATCAATGGCTTTAAAGTTATTCTTAACGATTGTGCTTGAAAAAAGTAGAATTTATTTTTTAAATATCAAGGAAACGTTGTATAGAAATAAATTATTTACTTTGTTAGTTTCCAATTATTTCTGAAACTGATATTGGCAGACCTTACTTGACGTAAAACAGCTTCAGTCAGTTGGGTTGCAGACGTATTACTAATTATACAAAAAGGGATAATCAATATATTCTTATACCCCTGAAAGCCCTCAAGCTGATATGTCACTTGCTTCTCATCCTGACTACGACAACTTGTAAAGTAACATACGAAGTTGCGAGCGTAGATACCACAATCATCTTGACAACGACTGTCAATGGTTCCTGCAGAAAACCACAAGTGCATAAGTTTGAGAAATTTCCTTTCGCTAACTACTGCCTCTTTAATTTTCCCTGAACCGGATTGGATTTAATTAGCTCCAAAGATTTTAAAATATATTTTTATTCCAATAATGCAGGGATTTTTGTAAAATTAATCCCACGACTCGTTCGCGTAGAACAATATTGTAACAATTAATCCAATTAGAGGGAATTTGCTCTTATTAAGTAAAGTCTCGATTGGTAAACGTTTTAACACGAATATTTGGGCTAAAATTAAATTCGTGTGGTTCACGTCATAATAATTCTTCATCTGGTTAATGTTTACGTACGACAATATTGTAACAATTAATCAAATTCCTGGGAATTTGCTGCCATTGAACGAAGTCTCAATTAGCAAATGTTTCAACGTGAACATTTGGGCTACAATTGGGTCCACGTGATTCACGACATGATAATTGTCCATCTGGTTAATGCTTGCGTACAACAATACTGTAACAATTCATGAAATTCCTGGAAATTTGGCGCTATTAAACGGAACCTCGATTGGCAAATGTTTTAACATGACTATTCGGTCTAAAATTAAATTCGTGTGATTGATGATATGCTAATTCTTCACCTGGCCAATGTTTGCATATAATAATGTTGTAATAACTAATCAAATTCTTGGATATTTGGTGCTATTAAATGAATCCTCGATTGGTAAAGGTTTCAGCATGAATATTTGGTCTAAAATTAAATCCATGTGGTTAATAATTAATCAAATTCCTAGAAATTTGCTGCTATTAAATGAAGACTCAATTGGCAAAAGTCTAAACATAATATTTAGACTAAAATTAAATTCGTGTGATTCATGATATGATAATTCTTCACCTGGTTAATGTTTGCGTACAACAATATTGCAACAATTAATGAAATTCCTGGAAATTTGCTGCTATTAAATGAAGACTCAATTGGCAAAAGTCTAAACATGATATTTAGACTAAAATTAAATTCGTGTGATTCATAACATGAGAATTCTTCCCCCGGTTAATGTTTGCGTACAATAATGTTGCAACAATTAATGCCATTCTGGGAAATTTGCTGCTATTAAATGAATCCACGATTGGGAAAGGTTTCAGGATGACTGAGTGCGATTCACATTGGGAGAATGATGTGGAGGCGAAGTCGGTAGAAGGGTGGGTGGTCAGTGGTTTCCATTTCCGAGGAGGACCGCCAGGAGACATTAAAGATACTGGTGCGCACGAGTGCTCGCTTTCGGGCACGCCCGCCGATTTATCATCCTTCTCGAATGCCGCAGATCGGATGGAAAAACGTTCCATCCACTCGGCTTCCTTCCTTCCTTCAACACTGACCGCCGCCACCACCGCCAACTCACCTTCGCTCTTTCTCCCTTTCTCTCTTTTAGTTCCCCGAGCGGTGAACCTCCAGGATCGATCCATCCATCCTACGGGACGAATTACCTGCCAGCGCCTGGCCGAAACAGATATTCCCAGAAAGAAACACCTCCGCCTCTTTTCTCCTCTAATGATTCTCCCTTTCAATTCTGCCACCCATGACCTTCCACCTTCCCGCAGAATTTGATTTGTTCGCCTCATTATTCTATTAACGTCAGGGTTACTCCATTCATCTAAATCAAGGATTCCGAATTAGTTACAGAAATTCTTAGACTGTATTTATTGGCTTAAGGACTTCCTTTTTAAGCCAGTGACAGTTTATCCCATGATTATTACAGTTTATGGTAGTTTCTTTTGTTACATTTTATTTGTAAATTGTAAATGTATTTAATTTTATATGTATAGTTCCCAAAAACGATCTTTAGAATTAATGATTACATACTGAAATGTTTTCAAACAGAAGAAAACTAGAGATTTTTTGAACGAGAATTCGTAATTTTACCACCCTGTGAAAGGGTAAAACCTAATGAATTATACATCGACAGATAATTTAATTTCAAAGTTTCATAGACGATGCCTGAATTGGAAAAGAATACAATTAAAAACAGAATAATGTGACTGGAGGAAACTATTAAAGGATCGACAGAACAATATCAAGGAGAACTGGTGGAAACAGGAGTTTTGAAGGGATTGTCTCGAGCACGTCGAATGCAAGTGCAGGCTCCAATATCGCGGGGAGCGGGGGGGTGAGGTTGCTTGGCACGGCGACCGAGTGGCTTTCCGAGATGAAGCTTAATTTATCACTGGGAACGATCTATCATGAAGAATGCCAAAGCCCCTTCCATCGTGGGAGGGCGCTGGCGACGCCACCGAGTTTAGTTTCCACATTGCCCGTGAAAAGTTTGGGTCGCCGGCGACGGCTTCTTCCACTCTCTTTCTTCATGTACACGCTATATCTCACTGGGAGTTCAATTCAGGAAGGCTGGCGCACGTGAGAAGAAACAATGTGGCGGAACAATGACTGGAGAGAGTCGGCCGACGCCGACAATGCTCTCCTCAAAATTTCTTGCTGCCAAAATCCCCCCGGGCTTCTTGCCACCCCCACCCCCACACACCCTCGAACTCGCGCGAGCGTCGCCATAATTTCGCCCCCGTGCCTCACAGGAGACTTTTCGCCTGGCAATACCCACACAGGCCACAAACACCTCCGAGCATCCCTTCCTACTCTCCTGGCAGATTTATCCTCGACTACACAGTCTTTCATTTGGGTGATTTTGTTTGGTACATCCTGATATGATAAGTGGAAGAGTTATTTGTATTTGTAAATGTAGGCTGATTAGATTTATTATGAAGTACTTGAAATGTTAAATTGTTAGAGGAAAGTATGTTGCTGCTATATTTGATTATATATTAATTAACTTTTGCTTTGTGAATGTATTTGGGGTTTGTTTCTGTAAAACGATTTGTAATTATTGCAAGTGAATTCAACCGTGTTACATTTTAACAGTTTAACATTTGTCTGCCATTCTTGACGGATCTTCAAATTAGTTCTCAACAATGATCCAAACATGAAATTATTTAGAAACGTAAAGCAGTGAATTACTAACGCAGTACTGAAATTGTAACAAAATTAGACTTTACCGAGCATTACAAACAAAATAATTTAAATTTGATACCTCAGGTACATTTTAAACTAGTAAATTAATTGTTTCTTTAAATCTGTTGAGTTTAAGATTCAATGCTTGCTAGAAAGAGCCTTCATTCATGGAAGGCTCTGTACACACAGTCGGAATTACTGTAGTAGTATTAATTGCCGTCCACCCAACTAGTTTCGTTGCTCTGACAAATCACCGGCTCCTCAGTTTTAATGACTAATTGGGTGTTAGCTATTCTAGTTTATTCCCAGCGTCCTCGCGGAAATCTGTTTGCCTTATTGCTGTGTCCGGAAACAGACGGTGTTCCTTGATTAGCTGTATTTATTCGATAGGAGACAAGATAGAGGACAATAGAAACTTTGTTATTAGTAACAATTCATAGATTACTGGCAGTTAAGGGTTATAAATCCAAGTTAAACTAAAACTACTCACAGCAAAATAAATTAACACCAAATAAGCCAAAAAAATAAGATGAATCGTTAAGCACGACATCTACATGTATGAAACTTTGATTTTTATTTTTTTTCGCGGACTTTCCGACCTTTCCCGGGATTGAAATTTGGTGGAGAATGTGCCCTTGCATCAAGGAAGATGCCACAAAAATTCTAGAGCCCTAGCTCAAAGTTTAGCTTTTCACCTATTCTCGACCCTCGGAAATGGTCAATTTTTTCAAGTTTCTCAAAACCGGCCGAACCCGGGATATTTTGATTGTTTTCGTATCAGGGTGGATAGAGAACAAAGAATCCGTGAAAAAAAGTCCGGATTTGCAACGAGAACGGGTCGAAAAACCGTTGAGAAAAGTCCATTTTTGCTCATTTTTGACGGTTTTTATTTTTTTTGGTGGACTTCCCGACCTTTCCCGGGGCTGAAATTTGGTGGGTAATGTTTTCTTGCATCAAGGAAGATACCATAAAAATTCCAGAGCCCTAGCTCAAAATTTTTTTTTCGGCAAATTTTTCTTAAGGGGTACCCCTTCAGATTTTTTCACGATTTTTCGAAGTTCCCCGAACTCGGGTTTTTTCTTCAGGAATCGATTGTTTATGAATGAAAACGGATAGAAAACAAGAAATCCGTCGAAAAAAGTCCGGATTTCTATCGAAAACATTAAAAAAACTGCCTTTAAAGTTCCATTTTTGCGGAATTTTCGCTGGTTTTTCCCATATTTTTTGGACTTCCCGACATTTTCCGGGGCTAAAATTTGGTGGGGAGTCTCCCCTTGCATCAAGGAAGATGTGGTATAAATTTCAAAGTCCCAGCTCAAAATTTTTTTTTCCCCATATTTTTGGCCATCGAAAATATCCAATTTTTCAAAGGTCCCCGAACCCGGGTTTTTTCCTCATGAATCGATTGTTTGTGTATCAGAGTGAATAGTAAACGAAGAATCCATGAAAAAAAGGCCGGATTTGTATCGAAAATACCAAAAAATCGTTCCTGAATAATGAATTTCATCTAATTTTCACGGTTTTTCCTATATTTTGTATACTTCCCGTGTATTTCACGGGCTGAAATTTGGTGGAGAATGTGGCCTTGCGTCAAGGAAGAAGTGATAAAAATTCCAGAGCCGTAGCTCAAAGTTTAGGTTTTCGGCAAATGTTTCTTAAGGGTTTGCCGATTGCACGCGACGGTACAAACAGGTTGAAACGTGTTCAAAATTGACAGAGTGGGGGTGCCAGTTAAGCTCCAGGAGCCTAACTTGGCAGGCGCTGTTATAGATGTACACTTGATGAAAAAACCATGTCTTATTTATTTAACACTAGAACTACCAAAATAACTGATTTATACCTATTTTCACGGGCACAAAAAAATCCCAGTAGTTCTACTGTTAATAATCAGGCAAACTGCTGGCAATGCGGAATTTAGAGTTACAAGGCTTTCTTCTTGCAGGGACGAGGAGAGCAGGGATATAGAATTCGCAGATATAATCTAAAGCAGAGGCGAATAGGAAACTTAGTAGCGAGGCTCTGAGAGGAAGAGAGGAGGGTGTATTCGAAGGTGGCCGGGTGTTAATGAGTGCCAGTAGAGAGGAGAGCAGACGCCAGTCGGCGGAGACAAGGTAGGTGTGAAATTAGACAACATCAGCCACGACACATGCCTAATGTCGGCCTCGTTTCTTCTCCACATATCGCACCGCCAGCTACGCAGCCAGCCAGCCTGCTTGTTGTCAGCCGCGTCGTCTCCCAGACTTCGACCAGGAAACAACGCTAGCAGCGGCTTGTTTCCTGGTCGAAGGCCGACGAGACGAGCTTGACAACCCCGTGCATCTTCGTTAGGGGGGTGCTGTGCCGCGCGCACCACGCTCCTGTAAGGCAAATCCGCCTGCGGCTTGACAAGTCCCTACAGGGTGGCTCCCAAATCATAAACCCTCTTACATTTCCTATCACATCCTTTTCATTTTACTAGAATCGTCTTGAACCCTTTTCGAAACCACAAGATAATTTTATATGGTCGAATAGGATTCAGTATTTTAATTATTAATATAATTGGTAAGTATTTTTGGGTGGCGTTTCGTGAGTGTTTGATATAAACAATGTTTTTTATTGTGTGGAAAGTGAGAGAAGAACGGGGAGGAAAAAGACACCCTCAATTTTGTTTATCTCATTTGTGCCATGTCTAGTTTGTTTAATATAGATCAAAAATAATTTAAAGCAATTTGAAAGTGTTAACAAATAGAAGAGCAAACGCGATGTGGAATCTCTCATTTCGTCTTAAAATTCTTCCCTTTTCAAAAAAAGAGATCTCCACGCGCAAAATTCCCAAGCTAGGGAAATAACTACGGCGAAATATCAATTATGAAAAATGTGCAGTGCATATTTCCACGTCACCCGATAGAAGACTGTCACTGGGGAAAAGGAGAGATCTCTGTTGCACGGAAATTAGATGCGGATAAACGGTGGAGGAACGTCGGAAGCGGAAAGGCGTACCAGCCGCGATACAGTAATACTTTGCAAAGGCGTGAACCATTCGTAAAAGAGTGTGCCAAGAGAATGTAGAATATTAAATTCCCAAGCAGATGAACGTAAACCATGAATGGCAGGTTGTAACATAAAATACATCGTTTCTTGGACCGCAAGTCGAGCGTTTTTAATGCAACATCTGCTTCCGAAGAATACGTCGATAAATTGATTGATATTTGCATTGTTATTTTGGAAGAGCTTTCAATTTCTTTACATCTTTAATACCAGATATTTTTCTGTATCTTCTAATTCCTCAAAGATTAATTGTAGAAGTCTGTTTCCTTCCCTTTCTTTTTCTAGAATTTATATTTCTCTCTTAGAAGTTCATGTACCTTTGTTTTCAGTACTTTTAATATTAATATTGAAAACTGCTGTGCAACGAACTTATTATTTACAATTCATTAATAAGATTTCGACATACTGCATAAATATATTCTCGCATTTCTGGCATATACAAAATGCGCAGTATGAATTACGTTACGGACTTAATGACGAAAATCCCGGGGAACACCAGTGCAGAGTATATGTGGACCGAGAGGACGGAATGACGCGATCGGTTTCATGCCAATCGCATTGCATTTAATTATTAAAATCCCTCGATAAACCGGCAGATCCATTTTCAAGTCGGCATCGGCACACGCAATGGTGGAACCAGCTACGTTTCACACTGAATTATTCATGCTCGATGATGATGATAAATACAAAAGCGTAGAGTCTCGTTGGAATTCAAGCGACAAAAGTAGTCCGGCATTCGCAGCGGAAATTACACCCAACTAACGTCACGTATTCGTCTGCCCGCTGGATTATGCGATTGATTAATAGATAGGGCTCGCCCCCCCTCGCATCATCGACGCTTTAACGCCCATTCGTAATAATCATCAATAAATATGCAAGATACAATTAGCCCTCTGCCAACATGAATTTAATCTGTATTACTTTCGACTGCGACAGTGCCAGCTTTACAGAACGCTTTTCCTCACTCCATTTCAAGTAGAAAGTAGATGTAAAAATCGTAAATATGTTAGTTCAGCTTTAGAACTACTAAAAACCCAATCCAAAATAAACCAAGAACTATTTAAAAAGTATTCAATGTAATAAGAAATCATTTAACTGTTTATGTTTCATAAAACAATTACAGCAACATACTTTATCACTGTCATCGCCCAAGTTGCAAATTATTAACACTTTCTCCACACCCTGTTAAAAATCTTTATTAACGTTATTTTTCTCGAAATAAATATGTTTGTGAATAGATTTTTTAAATAGCTTCAAGTGTCTCCCAGATGAACGTGTTAAATAAAATTGACATATTATATTACAAGGATAAAACACGTCGACCCTTTGACCTGTAATTTGCTAAACGACAGAGGCTCGTCATTGTAAGGGAATTGTTAAGATCGAGGAGGCTAAAGAAATCTGGGTTTGGTGGACAGAAGAAAAGAGGTACTTGGAGGAAGGGAGGGCTCGATAATCTTGGGATGAAGAGGTAAGATTATTGGAGGAGGACGGCGCATTGTTTGGGGGAGTTCCGGTGGACTAGATGGTCTCACCGCAGGATCATGGAGTCTGGCCGGGTCGTTAACAGGAGGCCTGCACCAACAAGTGAAGCCACAAGCAACCCTCGCCGGCTGACACCATCGAGCAAGCAGCTCTACACCTTCCTCGTACCGTTGTCTCCTCCGCCTCCGCCTCCGCCTCCGCCTCCTCCTCCGCCTCGCACCTTCGAGCCGGCGATCGTTTTATTAGAAACGCCACGTCAGCTCGCGCAGTAGCGGAGACACCTCGGCAATAACGCCGACAGCTCGTTACAACCTTGATAAAGCGTCGTGTGTGGCTAAGCCGCGACGACAACGACCCCCGAAACACCCACCCCAAACTTTACCCATCCCCATTCCCCGATATATATATATACGGGGTGTAAACTTTCACGACTCATTCCTGCAAACTAGCTCTTGCTCAGATTAAATCGAGAGTGTGTGTCGTACCGAAAGATTATGCAATTTGCAGTGGCTAACAACATTATTGGCATTCTTTCTGTTTTTGAAGGCAATTTTCTTTAAGAGAAAAGTGTTTCTTTTAAGGGAATTTGATTTTTATTGAGGAGAACAGTTATTTATTTAGGAAATTTGTTAGTTATGACGAAAATTGGGGGAAAATTGGAATTACTGAAGCGAATTTAATCCTCAGTACTGTCTTAATGATATCAGATAATTGGGCCATTTATTTTGAAAGTGGTGTAAGTCCATTCGCTGTTATTCCGAGACAATTAAATGTTAGTATATCTCTCAATGAAAAACTGTCTGGCGAAGTTTCTACAGATTTATCAATATGTAATTTCTTTATATACATTTGTTTTAGGCGAATTTAACTAAAATAATATATATTTACGGGCTGCAAATGGACTTACACCACTTTCAACATAAACGTTCCAATTAATCCCTGTAAGATGTAAATCTTTATGTACCAGCATTGCGAATTACCATCCATTAATTAAAACTAGTTGAAAACTTCACACTCTCACCGATTTAATCTTATTCCCCAGAACTCCACCGAATCTGTAATAAAATTTCAAGTGGGAAATTGAGGTTTAGACTGAACAATACCACTTCCGGAACACTCTGTATACTAAATTTCCTCGATACGTTCGGGCCCTCTATGTATGTGTGTTCGTCACGGGGCGCAACTTTCCGGGATGGTTAGTTGTTTCGTTGCTAATCGATGCGATGGACACCGATTAGCCCTAACACGATTAAGCGCCCTGGCAAAATGAACAGAGGATTAAACGGGAGTTAACCCTTGATCGTGTCGCCTCTCCATGAAAATCCATCAGAGGTTTATGGCAAAATCAAGAACCAGAAAAATAATTGAAAAATATTGCGTTGTGCAATAACTATCGTTTCGATGTTAAATCTTCACGCTTGTTAAAATCAGGGATTTCATAGAGAGATTAGTGAATTTTAATAATGAAATTGTAGAAGAACTATAATTGGTGAAATATGTGCTTTTCATTTAATGTTAAATAATTTATGCATATATAAATCTGTAGGCGTTTTCTGTGTGTTTCTTTGTTCTGATTTGAAACGAAAATGACTGAACCAATTTTTAGGGAATTTTCCCTATTCGAAAGCAAAAAGTCCTGGAAATAAATTGATGCGTGTATTTTAAAAAAGTGATAAAAATGTGTTCTGTTATTCTTACATTCGAAATTTATGCTAGTTGGTAGAAAAAGCGTGCCAATTCACTATTTATGTGCCATCCAACACTATTTCTTCTTCAAAACCACATCCAGCACATTTTGATATCTTAACAGACCATCAAAACCTGATCTCAATGGACAGGATGCGTTTACTAGCAGCGGTGTCGTTCAGGAGTCTGAAAGAGCCGAGTAGGTAAGCGCACTTGATTCGCTTGAATTTGAAAAGCGGCGCGGTCGCCGAGAATTTCCCGGCGACGTTTCTGCATTTTGCATGTTCCTTATCCGCGGCTGAATGGTGCTCGGCCTCTCCTTTTCTCTGAGATCCGGCTCGCTCCTTTATTCAAGGCGGCTCTCGCTTGCTCTCCTTTTTTTTTGTGGCCGAGCTGTGACCTTTCCGGAGGAAGAGCGCCGAGCTATAAAGGGCGAGAGGCACGCGATCCATCTTTCATGAAACGCGCGCGCCCTCGTGCCGTGGCAATAACGACGGATTAGAAGCGGCGAGTAAACTCCCGAGCGCCTTCCTCTCCCTCCTCCCTCCCTCCCTCCCCTTTCTCCTTTTCCCGTCTCCTTCTGGCGTCCTAGTAGCTTGCGGCCACGATCTTCGCCTCATAAGAAGATCGTAATGTGCTCATGCCAGCATCCACTCCCCCATGGGAGTGAGTGCATCCTAGTCCTTCGCGAAACCGATTCAACCTTCCCACACCCTGTCTACCTTGTTTCCTTCTGTTTTCATCTGCTTCCTTTAAACCAGCGCCTGCCAAGTTAGGTTCCCGGAGCTTAACTGGCACCCACTCTCTGTCAATTTTGAACACGTTTCAACCTGTTTGTACCCTCGCGTGCGATCGGCAAACCCTTAAGAAAATAGGTGAAAACCTAAACTTTGAGCTAGGGCTCTGAAATTTATATCATTTCTTCCTTGACGCAACGGCACATTCTCCACCAAATTTCAGTACCGGGGAAGGTCGGGAAGTCGACCAAAAAAAATAAAAACCGTCCGTAATTAGAAAATTACCTTCGTCCATTTATATTTCGTTGAGAAATACTTCTTTAAAAGTAATTTCGAACATGGAGCTCGAATCAAAACCGAAGTGCGCTACGATAAAACGAGACTAACTAAACAATAACGATAAAACTAAAAAAGAAGGTACAAAAAGCAATTGAAAGATTATTATAGCTCCTCAGATAAGTCTGTTAAAAGGAGGTGATTTGTAAAAGAGCCTGTTTAAAAAGACTCTAAGAAGTTAAATAGTTTAACGATTTCTGTATGAGTATGTAAAACAAATGTACCTTAGTATGATCTTGATATAAAAACAACAACAACTCTCACAGGAACATGTTTAGTGATTGGGGTGCTTTAATATAAAATACAACATATTTAAATTGAGATATTAAAGAATTTTCATCAAGTTGTACACGTTATTACTTTTGAAAATAAACAACTCATTATATGGAACGTTTAAAATTTCTGAATCGACATCTAACGAAAGCTAATAATTATTAAAAACACAAACTATTATCAGGCGTTACAAATGTCATTACAAATTACAAAGCGATTGCATAAACGACAGGAATTTTCACTTTCACCGAATTCCCAGCATAGATGAAAGGTCATTAACCCCGAGGGCAAATGCATTAATATCTCCCACTCAATCATTAGCAGGGACATTCAACTAATTATTACAGGAGGGTAAATAACCAGTGCGTCGTGTCACAGTGGAAATAGCAGGGAACAATTATATCGTTGAACATCAATCATAACATAACATGGCAATGCAATAATCAGATCGACAAAGCAGGGAGAGGAAAACCGGCATAAATCAGGGCAGTTACGAGGCGTTCCCTGATATTCTCCGGGCGCATATATTTCGGCCAATAACTCTCGGTTAGAAATAAAGCGAGAGCAGCCGGCGGCGGCGGCGTCGGCCCTTCGAGAGGACGCCGCCGCCGCTCGACCGTTTTCCACGATATATCCAGCGATAAATATATCAGGCCGTGTGTATTTACGCGTGCCGGAGAGGAGGAGGAGGAGGAGGAGGAGGAGGGCGGCGGGCGGCGGGAGGAAGTGCGTAATGGAGTTGTCCCTCTTTCCCTGCAAATTCCCAATCTACGCCGGGACGATTTGTTTCACGGACTATCGCGCCGCGCCGCGCCGCGCCGCCCGCCCAGAGCCAAGTGACGCTGATCCATGCGCGCGAAATCGACGGGCAACGCGCACAACCAACCGGAAAGAGAGAATCGTATTATTTAGCTCTGTGTATGTGCAGACAGCCGATAGGAACCGACGTAGGATTAGGTTTAGAATGCCATTGTTCTAGATTACCTTCCAGTCTGTTGGCGTCAGTTTTTTAGCGCCGACAACGTGAACGATTGATTTTCATTACGTGAACAATGATATTTTAATTCCTTGTGTATTGGTATGAATATTTGTGAATAATCAATGATAGTAATGAAATTGCCGCTGAATAATTTTGATATATAAAATATGTGGGTGAAATATCACTTTTGATTTGTTAAAACGAATTTTTTGTGAATAATTGATGAATATAATGAAATTGTGTCAGTGAATAATTGTGATATACAAAATGTGCGGGTGAAATATCGCTTTTAATCTGTTGAAATAAAAATTCGCGCTTCGAAGCGCAGAGAGAGTCTCTCTGAAAATTATCTTCGCTAACATAATTATGTCTCCGCAGATTTAAATAGCAGAGGTGCGGGGGCAAAAAATTTCTACGTCCAGGGGTTTTTTGTAGGCGGAGATCAGTCGCGCTCACTCTATTAATATAAAGCTGTGTGTCTACAGCCGTGAATTTCGACACTCTCGCCGAAAGCTCCGAAAGCTCGGGAACAGGCTGGAAAGCGTTCGCACGGAAACTTGGTACAAGCTGCTGCTGCTGCTGCCGCTGCTGCTCAAAGGTTAATCCGCGCGTTCGACGGCGAATTTTCGCCAGAAAAGGGGGGGAGAAATCTGATTTCCGGCGTTGGCTCGAAAACCAATTAACAGAGCCGCCCGCAAAAGGCATAGCTCAGTGATGATCGGCAGAGAATCGGTCGTGCATTTTTACGCATAAATTCCACTTCCAGATGAATAATCGGCCGACAATGCACGGCACAGGAAACTCGCCCTCGGTGGATGAACGCGCGCCCGCGCGCGCGCGCTGGCGCGTCGATCAAATTTTACGAGCGCCGGGAGTGGAATTAAATTAAGACGCATAGTGACACGTGGAAAACATAGATCACAAAGTCCGGCGTGTACCAATGCTCGAGATGAAAAATATGAAGCCACCGGGCTCGCTCGTGTTTTTCATCGACAACGCCAGCTAGGAATTAATGCCGTGTCTATAACTGCTGTTCCAATCATACCACTATCGGAAATGTTGTACTACAAGCGTTAAACGTAAGCTTCTTTTCTCTCAACAATGAAAATAGACTTCTCTATTTCGAAACTGAAATATACCATCAATAGTTAGTGACAACACTTCTGATTTTCCCCACCACGAATTTTCAATAAATTGCAACCAATAAATATTAATTTCAACAGGAAAACTCTATCACAGCTTGAGATAGATTTCGATTAATTTATTTTGCTCATGAACTCCTACTTCTTTATAGTAATAAATTTGTGATTGTAGAACGAACCCTCAAATTTACGATGCAAGCATTAACGAGTAACAAAAAAACTGGCTTTAAAATTAAATCACGATTATAAATATTAATTCCAACAGAAAAACTCTATCATAGCCTGAGAAATTTATCGATGAATTTATTTACGCATCAACTCCTACTTCTTTAAAGTAATAAAATGGTAATTGCCTAACGAACCCTCAAATTTACGACGCAGGCATTAACGAGTACGAAAAAAGCTGGCTTAAAACTCAAATCACGAGGAGAGGAAGGAAAGCAAGAGGCTATTATCCGAGTACAAGCTGTTATCGGAGGGTCGAAGAATGACTACTTAAAATTAACGAGACACGAAGGTTAACACCGTGCATTATCAGGCATCAGGATATTACAGGGAAGGTGGATTTTCGAGCGAGGTCCTCTCGGCAGCCGAGGCTCTTTCGATGTCGGCCTTGCATCGGCGGCCGCCGGTTTTACCTCTCCGGCCGTGGCCACATCCTGTCCCAATGCAATCAAATTACTCGCTGCTCGACGCGCCAATAGGGAAATGTCGTTAACCGTGGCGGTTATCGCCGGTGCGTGTCGCGTGTCTCGCGCTTTAAATCGAGTTTGCCAGCCTTCCTCTCTCTCTTCCTCTCTCTTCCTCTCTCTCTCTCGGTTCCTCTCTGCACCCGCTATTCCAGCCTCCAACCAACCAGCAACCCGGAACACAGAGAATCGACGGACAGCCCGGCGAAAACGATTTTTCTCTTTATTGTTTATTTATAAAGGCCGCAACCACCATACGTGGTTATTAGTGACCGCAAGTATATTCTGTAGTTTGTAAAGTCTCGCTGGTTAATCTCTTCACAGGAATTTAAATACTGCGACTTGGTGAAGTCGCCGCGACAAGTAATTCGGAGAGTACAAAGTTGTCTCGATCTTGGGAAAAATCGTATGGGGAATTTCTGATGGCTTCGATGTTGCTAGTGTGGTATAAATAGAATTGGCTGGCGAGACGTTTTCTCATCAAGGTCTGTGTTTCATTTGTCAATTAATCCGAGGATCTATTTTGTAAATCTTTGGGCCACAGTGGCATTAAAAGTGTCCCAGTTTTTTGATGTACCATAATACATGACAGGACATTTTAGACCCTCGAGATATTGCAATAGCTGCATGCGCATAGATTTATATTTAGTCCTTTATTTAATTTAAAATACCAAAAGATTTCTGTGCAACACGAGTCTATTTATTCTTTGAAATTCTGTGCTTTGAAGAGTTAAACTAAGTATAGATTTTCTGCGATGAATTAAACTCGAAATAATTCTAACTCCAAATATTGCAAATATCTCAAACTTTCATACCAAGAATTCTACACTTATTATCCACATCTATACTTATAATAAATCGCAACAGTAATTGCTGACATTTTTTGTAATTTCAATACGTGACTTTCGATATGAAATGTTTCCGCATTCGAATGATTGGCATTATCTGCATTTGAATCGCACGTATCGGAACGAGGCCGATCGCTGGAAGGATTTCTCGGCTGACGCCAATAGGTGGACACATCACGTAGCGCAATTTTCCACTGGGAGCGCTAAATCTTAAATTCCCCGGGCCGCTGGCATCATTATGCTCGTGCGGAGGGATCGTTATGCATTTGGAAATAGGCTGTCGCCGCGGTAGAAAGGCTATTTCCATTAGGTGGCTTAGTTTGAAAACGGCACGCGGAATTAGTTTTGGCAGAACGGCTGGTTACACCGGCGCTGCTGCCACGCGGAGCGTCGCGCCGCCTGCGCTGTGCTCCCGCCAGACAGAAAGTAATGGATTTAATTTCGCCGCCAACGCAAAACACTATTTCCTCATAATTCAATAAGCCTGAAAAATGCCAGTAGCTACTAAATTGTTCTATCTCTCGCGCTTGTTAATGCGAGAGCCACAAAATTCATAGTTTGCCCGGAGAAACTCGAATATTGTTTCATTTTTGGGGAATGTGTGCATTTTCAACTGATCACTTTCATTCTTCTATTAATTGCAGTTTCTAAAAATCTATAGAAAAATTGGAAAGTTAAGTTTATTGATATTATCCATGTAGAAAATTAATTAATTACTGCAATGATCTCTACATATATAAATCTGTAGGCCTTTTCTATATGTTTGTTCCGGTTTGGTGTGAAAATTACTGCACCGATGTCAATGGATTTTGCAGTATTCGAAAAGAAAAGGTACTGAAAGTAAATTGATGGGTGTATTGTAATGCTATCACATTAAGAAGCGAGGAATTGGGGTCAAATAAAATGACGAATTTTGTTATTATTACATTCGTTAAAGGCAAGTGAAACTCATGCTAGTTCTTTATAAATGTATTAATAATCGTCGCGATATTTTACACAACACTCTCCAAACAAAAACAATTATTTCCCCATAAAAAATCGACACATTTACTAAAGAAACTCATAGAAAAATCTCTCACGAGCAGTAAAGAGAAAACAGTACAGTTACTGTTAGACATATTCCATCATTAATGACTGAAGCAATGACTTATCTTCCACTGGTCTTCCATAAACGCGAGCAGTCCAGCAAACGGTAAAAACTGGCCTTAAAAATAGGCCTGACGAGGAGGATCTAGATGAACTTGAGAGGCGGAACTTCAAGTGTACTGCGTTGCCAGCTGAATACGAGGCTTATATCCGCGAGGAGGAGTACCAAGCGAAAGGAGAGTGGGTCTCGAAATGGCGCCAAGCGATGATCACGCACTCGGAGCCTCGAGAAAAAAAGTGAAGGAAATAAAAGCGATAGCGCGGAGAACAGAAACGCATCGAACGATGCCGCTCTAATTAATCGACACTTTGGTACTCGAGAGTTCCAGCGCATCGGACACTCCACTCAAGATGATGCCGCTTTGCTCGGCCAAAGTTTCTTTCACACAAACAACACAGCGCCCTTTCAATTAGGCTACTTCAAACAATTAAGAATACCACACACAAACGCCAATCACGCAGACGTACAAAAATCTCTGAGAACCTCTTTGAATATCAGCCAAGAAAATCACGTCAACCACACACACATTTGCATGAAGTATAACTTGTACCAAGAGTCACATAGATCGCTCCCTTCCACGTACCACTTATCTCTGGGAGCTCGTAATTATTTTCCGGCTAGCGATCGAGCAAATAATTAAACCGGCGATAAGTCTCCTGTCATATCTGTATTGCTCTGGGAGTGGGGAAAAAATCTCTGTCTAATGGCAGGCTCGATATAAGGCGGCGCGGCGCGGTTCGATACCTCGAGATATCGTTCCCGAGGGCCGTCGGCCTCTATATTTTGCGGCTAGCCTGCAATCTAGATTAAATAATGCGCATGGGCCCCATATAATATAAGCTGCTTGTTTCACCTTGCCAATGCACTCGGCTCGCTGTACAGCATCCGACAAAATAGTTGCCATAATCTGCAAAACGGCAGTCAGAGAAACAATGATCTTTTATAGCATATACACATGGAATGCAAGATTTTTTTTAGAGGGCTACGACAGGAATCCTCTTCTTTAAAATGAGGCTGTTTAAAAGTCATGCATACAGACTGGCCGGCACCCAACTTTTTAGCATTTTATACTATTACTGTACATTTCTACAATTGTGTAATTATTAATATTATTATATTAATAATATTACTTGTAATATTACTATGAAAACTGATATGTCTAGGAATTCTTATCGATTTAACAGATGTACAGGGTGAGTCACTTGCCTTTGAATCACCACAGTCGAGCATACACTGTTCCATAGAAAATCATTAGAAATAACCTAAACATTTAAATTACACTCAAATGCTGCACAATATTTGTCTGCATTTGATGCATTTATACTTTTACATGTTTGAGTTATGCTAACTCGCATATGAAATTTCACTCTGCAGAAGCCAGTTATATATAATATTCCCCTATAAATATAATATAATAAAATATTGTCTCCTTACGTTGCTAGCCATTCGAAGGAAGTCGATGCTAAAACTTGATAAAATATTCCCTCCAACAGACTACAGAATTTAATAATACAGTCTATTGTTAAACAGAGAATATATGGTAAAATTAAACAGATGTCTAGTAAAAGTGGGCTAGGAGAGTTCTGATTCAAAGGCAACTGAATCACCCTGTACAGCATCCAGCAAAATAGTTATCACAATCTAGAAAATGTTCGCTGAATAAAAAGTGAAATTTTGCACTATGCGCACCTGTTACACATGACTTTTTAAAAGCCCCCTTTTAAGGGGCGAGGCTTTCTCTCGCAACCCCGTGAAAAAATTCTTGCACATCGTGTGTACATGTTACCAAACTTCATTTTTTGTCTGCTGGCTATTTTGCAAATTGTGACAACTATTTTGTCGGATGCTGTACTTAGAATCTAGCCGAGCGGATCCTTCCTCTCTGGTAAATGCGCACCAATACACATTCTCTCCTCTCTCTTACTCTCTCTTGCTCTCTCTCTCTCTCTATTTCGTTCCTACTCTTACTCTCGTTTGCCCTTTCCACGCCGTGCTATCCTCCGTTTCTCTCCGCCGAGAGAGCGACACCCTCTCTCCAACAGGTCGACAGCCGTTCGACTGGAGTACACATCCGACAACGAGATTAAGGCGAGTTCTCAATAGCGCGGTGGCGGCGGCGGCGTCGCCGGCTATCTCGATTCATCGAAATTCAAGCTGGAACGCGCACACCCCCCGGCTAATCCTTGATAACAGAGAGAAATCGAGAGAAGGAGAGAGACAAAGAGAAGAAGGTTCGATAGGCATTTGCGAGCGAGTGCTTGCAACGGGCGTCTTTACCGTCGATTTGCATTCCCGATTAGCAGCGAGTCCTTACCGCCGGCCTCTTTGTTAAGACCACCAGCGGCGCCCACCGCCGACGCCGCCGTAGACGACGACGACGACGGAAGAGGAAGCTGCTGCTGCTGCTGCTGCTTCGAGTTAATCGCATCACGTACACTTATTCTTGGAGAGCAATACGTCGAGAACAGCCGCACGTAATGAGGCCAATTCACTGGTTCGCCTGATTACCGGAGAGAAACCACTGGCAGAACTCCCAGCGATCGGCAGCGAGACTTTGTTCCGACGACTGGTGACAGTACTGGGATAGCAGGTCATCACTAAATGACTGGTAGTTGGGTGGTATAGTCATTTAATTATGTTATTTATAGATATCTAGTGATTAAGAATAGTTTAATAGATTAACGTAGCATTTGGATATTGAATTGGTTTCGTTATATTATATTGAACTAATTTAGAGTCAAATATTTTAGAGTTCCTTTCAGAAATTTAGTGACTTAGAAATTTGTTGATCTGTTAGACTGTTTTAGGAATTTCGTTTTACACTAACCTAAAGAAGTATACTTTCTTCTTGAATCATACTTTATCGATCTTAAATCTACAATAATGCATGATACTACTTCTTAGTACTTCTTTCAATTAACAAACCTCTCGTTCCAATCCCTAAAAAGTCTAAAAATGTTTAACACAGTAGAATCAGCAAAAACATAACTCGCAGCAAACAGCGATTGCTAGCGAGACTTTGTTCAGAAAACTCGTGACAGTTCTGTGTTAGCAGACCATCACTGGATGACTGGTACTTGGGTGGTACAATTATTTAGTGATATTATTTATAGATATCTAATAATTAAGAATAATTTAATAGATTAATATAGCATTTAGATATTGGATTGTTAGATTATTATTAATGAAACAGTAATATGTGGTTGAGTTTGATTGGTTTCGTTATATTACATTGAATTAATTTAGAGTTAAATATTTTAAAGTCTCTTAAGAAATGTAGTGACTTAGAAATTTGTTGATTTGCTAGACTGTCTTAGAAATTTTATTCTACCGTTACTTAAACAAGCATACTTTCTTCTTGAATCATAACATACTTTACTTCCTAGTACTTCTTTCTCTCAAAAAAACCCTCGTTCCGATCCCTAAAAAGTCTAACATTTTCTAACGAAGTAGAACCAGTAAGAACACAACGTTCGCAGTAAGCACTGGATTCGAAGCCCACCAGATAGCAAATAGTACTGGCACAGTAAACAGTCGTACTAATAACCGCAAAGGTTAACCCGACCTTAAACAGACTAATTAAAAAAAGGAGGCAAAACGTTGTGTGCTAGCAGCAGGAGAGCGGCATTGCAATGACCCGAAAGAAACGAACAACAGCGCTACTCTCTCGTCCGGCCGTGTAATTGGAATTCGATATTTGCCCTCATGAATTACGAGCGGCTCACTCGGCCGGGGAATGTGGCGCGAGCGAGCGCGCGCGCGTGTTCGTGTCCGCTCGAAAGGTGTAGCGTTCGAGCTAGATAGAGCAGCAGCAGCAGCAGCAGCTGCCTATCTGTGTGTGGATGTGTGTACGTGCGAGCACGCTCACGGCTTCGATTTGATTGCGCGCGTGCATATAGAGATAGTAAAATGTCAGCGTGCAACGGAAACCCGGGCGATCATATTGCCCCTGCACTGACTATTTGATATTTGAATACTAATCCGGCCGAGCTTGTTAGTCCTCCTGTTACTCGTGTCGGAGTGTAACTCGCACGGGTGGTTTTATTAGTACCGCGAGAACGAGAAGGACACAAAGAGAACGATTGAGGGCGACTAGGAGAGGGAGAAAGAGAGGTGGCTGTAGTTTCATCCTGAAATCTGGGTCCCCGTAACTGTACATTATTTAGAAGCGGCTTAAGAAAGCAGATACCATTGAAAGGGTCAGCTTTCCCAGTAATGCCCGGTGTCAATTTCATACGGTCCACCTTTGTTTCCACCTTTCGCTCCTCCGCAAGCGCTCGCCGCTCATATCTTAAATTCCTCTGGTAGCGTCGTCGTCTCACGTGTCTCGTCCTATCTCACGGGTCGACGCCCGCTGCCGGCGGGGTCGTCGTCCACCGGAGAACACCTAAACCCAGCCGGGATATCCTCTTCGCCGGCCAGTCCTCACTTCCGACCGAGTTTTCTTTCCTCCGAATTCCCCCAAATTTCCTTCTAATATTCCTCGCGGCTGTCTTGCATCCTAGCAGCGCGATCGCAGCTTCTTCTCGAGGAGGAATCTGCTTCGCTCGGCTACGACGTTCGCCAGTTGCCACCAAGTTGGAGCATTTTTCAGGAGCACTTCGCCAACGGTGTCTAACGTAAGCTTGACACACGCGCGATATTTATCTTGCGGGGCAAAGTTCCGCCGAGAGTTCGCTTCCCGGCATTTAAGTAAAGAAGATGACGACGACGGATTGCTTTGCACTACAGCTTCGAATGCTTGCGACGGATTCTTCTTGAAAGTGGGAAATTATGCAAAGATTGCTGGGTTGGGAATAGTTTGGACGGAATTGTCGATGATTGGTATTAATTATTGAATGGAAAGCGAAGAGAAGAATGACAATATTGATGATATTGCTGTTGAATTCCTGCAACCACTTTTTATACTTGATTCTTGACATAACAATAGTTGTAATTAGTTTTTGATTAAATATTACTGGCATTAAAACTATACTTTGAACAATTTAGAACTCACATTGGTTGATAAAAAGTAATTTAAGTACATCATTTAAAACATTCACCAATCTGAAATCTGTTCTTTCACTACCTTCGTTGTCTGACATCGAATATCATTCTACTTACAATGCAATTTCTGCTACAATTGATACTAAAACTAGACAATTGAAACAAAATTCGTTCAACTTCATCCAACAACTCTTTCCCCGAAATAATTCAATTAAATTGATCGCCCAATTGCGCTTGGCGCGTTTATTGCTGGCCTACTAAAGCGCCGTTTCCACGGCATAGCAGCATGTGCACATAAACATTCGCGTCTGCTCGAATAATTGCCAGCGTTACAGTGTCACTAGCGCGGCGGGCAAACAGCTGCATAATCTATCGCGCGCCGAGTACACAGACACACATACACCGACGGGCACAGACACACACACAGCACTCGAGAGGAGGATTATGCGTTATGCAAGACACCGTAGGCGTGGCAATATTGGATAATTCCGGAGTCTCCGCGGATCACTCGTAACTCATAAAGTTAAGTAAAGAGTCATAAAGCTTCGACTCTGCATGCCACTCTCATCTCAATGAATCTCTCTCTCTCTCTCATCCTCTTTCTCTTGGACGAAGAAGAGACAGACAGCTATCGAGGATAATTTAATCGTCCGCCTCGGAAAGGCACCAATTTCCAATGTAATTCCCCGCCGTCCGAGTTTTAGATGAGATTAAACTAGTAGAGGCATATTCTTTTGTCCTACATCCGTTGTTTATTAAGTAGCTGGTCTCCCGGGAGTGAGAGAGCTCCGACTGAAGAGAGAGAGAGAGGGAGGAGAGAGAGCGGAAAGGACGGCTTAGCGCGCAATAAATCCTATCAAAGGCGAGGGATGCAATAAAGTACAAAGTAGCGTTTAATTTCCCAAGTAAAAGAACTTGCGCGAGAACCCAGCTTCTCTCTTTCTCTCTCTCCTCTCTCTTGTCCCTCTCACTTTCCCATCAGTCGGTCCCGTTGTTACACACACACTCTCACACATTCTCTCTGTCAGAGACGCACCGACAAAGTCGATGTAGTTCATCAGCAAATTGATTGACTCTGAAAGAGAATTCTCTCTGCGAGAACGTTTCACTATTATTATTTATTAACACTCGCTCGAAATACGTCTACGATTCTTGTCTAATTACGCGTAACGCGAAGCAATACTTGCAGGAATTCTGATGGAAAGTCTTAGTGGACGAATAAATCTAGTGTCGTGTTACTTGTTGTTTGTCGGTGGTGGTTTGTGTCGCGAGACTCGTTTCGCGGCAGGGATTTATTGAAGAGCTCATTAACGACTATGCTAATGAACGACCGGGAAAGGGTTCACGCACGTTTTCGTGCGCCTGCCGCCCTCCTCCTCCTTTTCAAATGCCGCGGAGACTTTAATGCCGTTCATAAAGGTAATTGCTTTCTTAATGCCGGCGGTACTGCACTTCTTTATCTCATTAGCGGAACTTTTAACGTGCGTAGCCTTTTTCCGAGGGACGACGGGCATTTAGATAATTGGAGTGAAACTAGAAGGGGAGAAAAAGGGAGTCGCGGGTGGTGGTAATAAGGAAATCTTGAGGGATGAGTGTGAGGAGTTATCGCAAATGCGGATTTCTTTCAGCTGTTGAGCAGCGATGGCCAAGCATGAATAATATAAGGTCATGATTAATAATAATCGTGGAGAAAAATCCGTGATTATTTATAATTGTGGAGAAAAAATAGTGATTACTTGTAATCCTGGAGAAAAACTCGTGATTATTTGTAAATTACAAATAATCACGAATTCGATTGAATACTTTATTCATTCGAATTTGAAATATTCAACTTTGAATCGTTCAAATTCGAATCATTCAGATTCGATGTATTCGACTTCGAAGTATTCACTTTGAATCATTGGAATTCGTGATTTTTCTCCACGATTACAAATAATCACGAGTTTTTCTCCACGATTATTAGTAATCATGAGCTTATATTATTCATACTTGGCCATCCCTGCTGTTGAGTGAAGCGGGTGTCTGGTATCTCGAGTATCCGCTTCCTCTCGAGCGAGAGAAGAGAAGGCGGAGGAAGGGAAGAGGAGGAAGGCGTGAAAAGCGGTTGTGAGGTAGGCTTAAAGCTCTCGTTGGTGCTTCTCTTGGTTCTCACTCCGCGAAATCGTGGAGCGGGGATGCTGCACCGCCGGCACCAGCACCAGCAGCAGCACTCGTCCGGTTCTCGAACCTAAGAAAGCCGTTTGGTCGTGTGGCAGTGCCTCGAGGATGCGATTCCAGCCAGCGTCCGTTCTTAGTCGGCCGAGTATTATCCGCCGCTTCCGTAATATCGTGGTAATTGCGAGAAATCCGAGACCGACGCCGAGCAACAGCTTGCCCCGCCTTTAACGAGCGGCCCCCTAACGAAATTAAAAGTCTCCGCTGACTCTTACTTCCTTTACCTAGTCGCGTTACTGAATTTTCCACCCGGTTTTACTGCCCACGTGCTTACCTCGCGGTGTTAATCCATTTCAAACTGTATTAACTCTATTGGATTAGTGCGAATCTTCGGTTCATTATGAAGTCCACGTGATTCCTTCGTTATAGTAATGATTTAAAGTACTATTCACTAAATCTGGTATTGTAAATGGCATGGTGCGAATTTTAATTTGATCGCAGCGACAGAAACTGTGTTAACTCAATTGGATTAGTGCGAATCTTCAGTTAATTATGAGCTCCACGTGATTCCTTCGCTATAATAATGATTTAAAGTACTATTCACTAAACCTAGTGTGAATTTTAATTTGATTGCAGTGACAGAAACTGTGTTAACTCAATTGGATTAGTGCGAATCTTCAGTTAATTATGAGCTCCACATGATTCCTTCCTTCTAGTAATAATTTAAAGTACTAGTTACTGGTATTGTCAATGGAATGGTGTGAACTTTAATTTGATACCAGTGACTAAGTGGTTTTGTATTAATAAACCATCATTCATTCGTTATTACACCATGGAATTAGAGTGGTGTAATTGGTTCTGTAATTACAGTGTCTGCCTGGTTTTTGTACTAATGAATCAAAGTACTATTAATTGAATTGATACAATGGATTATTTTGTTGTGAGTTTTAAACTCATTGCAGTATTCATCCAGTTATTTACTGTGTTAATAAGTTACAATAGGTTTCATTGTTTGGTGTGACTTGCCTTTAGTGCTGAGTGTTTCACGTGCGTTATGAGAAAGTGCGTCGTCATTGGTGGAAGATCAGCTTTGATTTGTGCGACCTGCACGATTTTCCAGATATGCGCAGAAGCCACTGAGATTCTTATCGTTAGAACTTCCACGAATGAATCAAAACGGTGAGTCGTTTCACTATTTTTGTTATTTGGAACGCGTACACTAAACTGGCAGTATATTTATGCGTCCAAACACCTTGTCCTTTCATTAATAGAAAGTTTAGAAAGTCCTGATAAAAGGACAGGAAGAATTATTATGCTATAATTTTAGAAAAATTGTATTATTATATAATTATAATTTCCCATTTGATGCAATGATTGCATACGAAAGTGACACGAATCGGTAACCCAAATACTGCGTCACAAACTCGTTTTCCTTTCATTAACGAAAACTACAAAACCCTCATAAAAGCAATATTACGAATTATTGTACTCCAATTTAACAAAAATTGGATTATTATAT
Organism: Ectemnius continuus; assembly: GCA_910591665.1. Lineage (NCBI taxonomy): Eukaryota > Metazoa > Arthropoda > Insecta > Hymenoptera > Crabronidae > Ectemnius > Ectemnius continuus. The sequence continues at coordinate 20,121,267 of OU342858.1, read as the reverse complement.
AATTATAATTTCCCATTCGATTCAATGATTGCATACGAAAGTGACACGAATCGCTGACCCGAATACTGCGTCGCAAACTCGTTTTCCTTTCATTAACAAAAACTACAAACTCCTCATAAAAGCAATATTACGAATTATTGTACTCCAATTTTACAAGACTTATTATTACAATTTCCCACTGGATACAATGATTGCATAGAAAAGTGACAGGAATCGTTGACCCCGGTGCAATTAAGGAAATAAATCAGCGATCGAGGGCGGACTCATTCACGGGGTTCAGTGACGCGAGCAATGAGGGATAAGCGTGTCTATCTGGCGCATGGTCCAGCGGTGTTTCATCTGTAATCGCGATGTGTGGGTCTGAGCGGCGCGACTGCAACGGCTGCAACGGGAAGAGGAGAAGGAAAGGCGAGCTTAGTCAGAGTGAAAGAGATGAGAATGGGAGATGCAGTGATGAGGAGCGCGGCGCGGGGCGGCGGCCGCCGTTTTATCGGCTCTGATTTATCAGGGTGCGCCCGCCGAGAAGTGCGTGCGTGCGCGAGAGCGAAGGCTCTCTCGCACACGTGTTTCTATTAATAGAAAGGTGCTAGACCACCGTGGCCATTCGACATGCAACCTGGACATGTAATATCGAGTCTGTTACCGAAACGCGGACACTGGAACATTAAACTGGGCCGCCGCCGCCGCCGCCGCCTCTCTGCAAACCGGAGTTCTTGTCTCTCTTGATAATTGTTTCGTAATACACCGAGTGCGGAAGTTCAGGCGAAATCGAGCGCACACACTTGTGCAGCTAACGATGCGGCGCACGTGGCATTAATTATGCATAGTCTTACACGTATCCTGTGTCTGTAAAAACAGTTGGAATAGAATTCCCACGCGAAACTCTAATAGATAAATTAAAAGGTATGTGTTGTCAGTACATACAGTATTTTCGACGGTTTTTATTTTTTTTCGTGGACTTCCCGACCTTCCCCGGGACTGAAATTTGGTGGAGAATGTGCCCTTGCATTAAGGAAGAAGTGATATAAATTTCAGAGCCCTAGCTCAAAGTTCAGCTTTTCACCTATTCTCGACCCTCGGAAATAGTCAATTTTTTCAAGTTTCTCAAAATCAGCCGAACCCGGGATATTTTGATTGTTTTCGTATCAGGGTGGATAGAGAATAAAGAATCCGTGAAAAAAAGTCCGGATTTGCAACGAGAACGGGTCGAAAAACCGTCCAGAAAAGTCAATTTTTGCTCATTTTTCACGGTTTTTATTTTTTTTGGTGCACTTCCCGACCTTCCCCGGGGCTGAAATTTGGTGGCTAATGTTTTTTTGCATCAAGGAAGATACCATAAAAATTCCAGAGCCCTAGCTCAAAATTTTTTTTTCGGCAAATTTTTCTTAAGGGGTACCCCTGCAGATTTTTTCACGATTTTTCGAAGGTCCCCGAACTCGGGTTTTTTCTTCAGGAATCGATTGTTTATCAATGAAAACGGATAGAAAACAAGAAATCCGTCGAAAAAAGTCTGGATTTCTATCGAAAACACTAAAAAAACTGCCTTTAAAGTTCGATTTTTTCGGAATTTTCGCTGGTTTTTCCCATATTTTTTGGACTTCCCGACATTTTCCGGGGCTGAAATTTGGTGGGGAGTCTTCCCTTGTGTCAAGGAAGATGTGATATAAATTTCAGAGCCCTAGCTCAAAGTTCAGGTTTTCACCTATTTTCTTAAGGGTTTGCCGATCGCACGCGAGGGTACAAACAGGTTGAAACATGTTCAGAATTGACAGAGTGGGGGTGCCAGTTATGCTCCGTGAGCCTAACTTGGCAGGCACTGCTTTACACCAACGTTGAATTAGCCACAAATAAACTGATCTACTTAAACTGCTTTTACCCAACTATTTTCCTAGATAAAAATCAAACAACAAATACACAACCCATTCGAAATTCGAATTCCCATACACGAAGGCTGAACTCGCGGGATAAAAGTTCCTCTCTCGGCCAACTATAAAACTATTGCAAAAAGCGGAGAGCCGATGGAAGCACTCTTCGGCGGACGCTCGATCGGATTCTGTATACGTTTCGTCGAAGCCGCCGCATGGACGTCGGACGTGACTGCGTCTGGCTGTCAGCGTCCCTTATCACTGGCGGCGATGGCGGCGGCTGGGAAAAAATCCCTCGCGGCTGAGTATCGTCTCCAAACAGCGTTATCAACTCGCCGGAACTTGATAGCACGAAGCTCTCGGCCTGCAGCTCGAACTCTCCCGTGTGTGTGTGTGTGTTTTTTTTTGCCTCGGTGGCGTCGCAGTTTTTGCTCTCCGCTTAAACAGCTCGGCCATGCGTTTCTGTACGCGCGTGTGTCCGTGTCTGTGTGTGTGTGTGTTTGGAAAGGTGGGAGGGCGGTTTCGCCGAGCCGGGACGCGTTTTACACAGGGTGTACACGACTGGAGCACTTATCCGATGGGTGGCTCTCTACTATGCACGAAGTTATCTAATTAACCTTTAAAGTTGTATCAGTACACTATACACACACGTACAGACACACAGGTACACAGAGTGGGATGATGCGCGCGACGTCCACCCTCGGGAGAGAGAGCCAGCAAAATCTCGAGGACTCCGCTTGCATAAAGGAAGAACGTCCGTTTTAATTAAAATCCCCGATACCAGAGATCCCCGCGCGCAAGACACGAGAGCCGCCCCCTCTTTCTTTGACATTTTATATGCGGTTCCAGAAATAAAAGTTTACGTATATTAGCGGCGACTACTAGCATGATATATGAATGCGAGCGCTTCCGTAATTTAGTGTGCCTTTAGAGAAAGTCGCAGTTTCAAGAAAGAATTGCCGCTCGTTTATTACGATTGCTATTTCCTTTGCGATGTAGAATCGCGTTCTATTTGCTTGTTGTAATAGGTCGCCGTTCAGTTATTGACAGTATTGGTATTTACGGTCGAAATGCCAGGGATTTTTCGACTTCGCAGGATTATTTCGTTCCCGCGGAATCAGCGTTTCTGTATCGCGCAACGATGACTCTGCCGATAATTGTATTTTAATAGCCACCCTTTCAGTATTAATCTGATTTCAGCGATAATTTATGTCAAGATAAAAGCGCCGGGTAGAATACTATTCAAGCAAAGAGAGATAAAATCAGGCAGATATTGGAAATATATTTTGCAACGACATTTAGAGGAAAAATTTGTTTCGAACTCCGCTGAATAAAAACAGCTGCAACGTCGAATAAATTGACAAAAGTTTAATAAACCTAAGTAAATGAATTTCGAAGTACCTTACAGTCAAATAAATTAATTAAACCGAGCGAACCATAAACAACAAAACACTGCATCACTAGATTATTAAAAAGTAATAAAAGAAACAAAGAGTTGGATGTTGGAGAGTGATTCTTTTCCCGTAGAAATTAGTATAAAATATTTAGGAAACGGATATAACTTTATTTGATCTGAATTCCTTGAAAGACTGGTGACGAATGAATCATTAAGTGACAGATTTACAAACAGTCATCAATAACAGAAACTAAGCGCGAATGCTATAGAATAGAATCGAACATTGCAATTATAGTGCCATTGTTTTGATTCCGAAATAAATACTGAACGAGAATATCTGTGAATATTTCCATTGGTGGACTATGAAATACAATGAAATGTGATTCGACAGAATGATAGTGAGAGCCACATTCCTCCTAGAATATTGCATAAAACCACGCTGATATTAAACTCGACCCCAGAAGAGATTCACTAGCGGTCAGCAGAGTCACTCGTCGGATATAGTTATTGGGAAGCAACGAGTGCTCCGAACGAAGTAGGACGGCGCAGAGAATAATTGGGTCGTCCTTTCTGAAAAGTTGAATCCACCGTGAAATTGGTGGAAAGCCGAGAAAATACGAGGGTCAGTAGTTCGATGATTGGTAGGAGACACACTCGGGGGAGCCAACTCATCTGGATTAAGGAGCAATTGACACTGTACTTCCTCGGCAATCTTCGATCCATTTCATATTTCATTGATCTTCTAACATTGTTTTAATTGTCACTAACTGTAGACACACTATTTCGAATTTTTATAGTTAAAGAAGCGTGTGTTCATATTGGAAACAATTAAACTGGGTTAGTTTCCATTCAGATTTAATTATTGTCGATGCACTGTTCTTGGAGTCAATCTTCTTCATCAGGTTTAATTATTGTCGATGCACTGTTCTTGAATCTTTGATACATGTCATATTTCATTGATTTTCTAACATTGTTTTAATTATCACCGACTGTAGTCACACTATTTCGAATTTTTATAGTTGAAGAAGAACAAGTGTTTATATAGGAAACAATTAAACTGGGTTAGTTTCCATTCAGATTTAATTATTGTCGATGCATTGTTCTTGAATCTTTGATACATTTCATATTTCATTGATTTTTTAACATTGTTCTAATTGTCACTGAATGTAGAAACACTATTGCGAATTTTTGCAGTTGAACAGGAATAAGTATTCATATTGGAAACAATTAAACTGGGTTAGTTTCAATGCAGGTTTAATTATTATCGACGCACTGCTCGTGGAGTCGGTGAATGAGACCATTGAGATGTAATATCCTATCGCGTTTGAGATGGAAATTTCAATTTGAATATCAGGAACTACTTGGCAAGCTATAACAATGACGTCGTTCTACTGTTTAATGCACAGACACTATTACGTAGATATGTTCACAGAAATAGCGATGTAACGTTTATCAAAGAGAAGAAAAGTAATTAATAGAATCTTCGGTAATTATTAAGTAGGAATATGCGAGAGCTAATTTGAAAAGAATTTCAAAGAAGTCCGAGACTGATGCAATTGCATCGAATCTCCCACGATTTTTCATGATCTTCGAGGAGTTCGTAAGTGCTCGCAAAGGTAATTGAAGCCGCAGTTTGCAGGAGTCTTAACCCGAGGATTCCCCGAACTCTCAAAGTCCTAATCCTCCGAGCGGCTCTGACGAGCAAATCGAATTTGCGAATTTATAGTAACTGCATTCCCTAGGAGAGCTTAATTGCAACAGGAGGAGGACCTTCTCCCGGTTACTTACAATCTTCTCGGTAAGCAAAGCAAAAGAAAGTTCAATAAAACATTGTAATCCCAAAATAACAAGTTTTCGGAAGTAACTAATTAATTGTCATTGAATTTCTCAAGCTAGCTTTATCACATCTTCGATAGCTTCGTATTATTATATAATTATAATTTCCCATTCGATGCAATGATTGCCTACGAAAGTGACACGAATCGTTGACCCGAATACTGCGTCGCAAACTCGTTTTCCTTTCATTAACAAAAACAACAAACTCCTCATAAAAGCAATATTACCAATTGTTGTATTCCAATTTAACAAAAATTGTATTATTATATAATTATAATTTCCCATTCGATTCAATGATTGCGTACGAAAGTGACACGAATCGTTGAGCCGAATTCTACATCGCTTACAATCTTCTCGGTAAGCAAAGCAAAAGAGAGTTCAATAAAACATTCTAATCCCAAAATAACAAGTTTTCGGAAGTAACTAATTAATTCTTATTAAATTTCTCAAGCTAGCTTTATCATATCTTCGACAGCTTCGTTCCAAGAATAGAATCAAGAGCCGCGCCACTTAGCGCAGTTCTTATTTCAGGCGATATTAAATAAAGAAATTGACGCTCTATCAGTCGAGGTATGCTAAAACAATTAAGCACATTTCCGCCAAGTGGGAAAGCATGCTCGCTGGTGGCCTCCTTAGCTTAATGATCCGTGAAGACGTCTCGCTGCTTGCCAGCTGCTCCATGAAATATCATCAATCCAATTTAACGATAATTAATTGCACTTCAGTCAAGGGGATGCGATTACAGAGGAGGCGAGAGGAGAGTGGGAGAGAATGGCGGAGGAGGAAGAGAACAGTGGTGGGAGGTTAGGGTCTAACCTATCTCGGCCGATGTACTCGATTTAATTCGGCGAAGAAAAAAAGCCGCTCTCCCACTTTAACGCGAGCCCCATCCATTTGTTTAAGTGGAGGCGACCAATAATTCACACTTAAGCTTCCCGAGGTCCAAAGCTTCCAATCCGGAAACCTCCACCTTCGTCTTCTTCACCATCTCATTCAATCACCACTCTGCATATTTAGCGCTCCGATCAACCATATATCCTTCGCCCTGCTTTTGTATATTTAATCAATTACTTCCGCAATGAATTGACCCACTGTACGCAATGAATAACGTTACTTCGATCTTGGAAAAAACGCCGCAGGACTTCGTGAAATTTGCTCTCAAATTGGGTTATTGATTAATGGAAATTGTACATTGTGATTTATTTAAAATGAGCGGCGAGATTTCTGACTAAATATAAATTAATACATCCCAGATACACAGGTTATATTATGTTTAATTTCTAATTAGGATCTGAGTCAAGTTGTAAATACGAAACAGTTTTAAACAGCCACTTTTTGTTCCAAGTATCTCAGTGATAATAATCAATTAATTGATTTGAATTACTCACACGCGCCAGGTGAGAGGTTTAAAACTCTATGAGCTGACTCAATGATAATTGAGCTGTTGGAAATGACGATTTCACGTGGAAGAGATCGGCAATCGAAGGGGAAAAATTGCCTTCGGTTCCGGATTCGCGTGGCGTAGCGGCAATTTCACGGGAGGTTCTCAAGCAGGAGTAGAAGCGCTCTGGAAGAAGTGTGCCGGTGCACCTGGCGCGCCGGGCGATCTAATTAATAATGAGGTGCAGAAGGTGGGATGGTTGTTAAGCGGTTTAAAAGGGGAAGTCAAAAGGACCGCAGTGATCGGCGAGGCTGCTGGCCAGCAGCTGGCGCGCAGCCTCCCATTGTCCCGTTCCGTTCCAATTACACGTCGAAATTGCGGTTTAATCTGAATGCGACGCTGCTCTCGCCGCCACCTCTCCGCCTCCTCCTCCTCCGACGGTGCCGCCGATGCCGACGCCGCTCTCTTCGAAAGCCCACCATGCCCGGCGGATCACTCGACGACACCTTTGTTTCGCGCTCCAGGAAACTTCGATCACTGCCGGATTTCACTCCTGCGAATTACTGCCAAGTTCTCTCTTATCGCGCGCGCGCCGCCGCCTCAGCCGAGAAACTTTCGCGCCCGGCACATCCTTTGTTTCGCAGCGCACCAAGTTCCGCTCGTACGTGCCCGTGAAACGTCAGTATCGCGCTCGCTTCTTCTCCCCCGGCTGCGGTAAACTTAATGGGATTTTCGGTTTTATTTTCTATTGGAAAATCATCGAGGAGTTTGCAACGTTCCGTTCCACAGCGGAAACTAGAGTTGTGCGGTTTGAAAGGTGTTGAAATCGTTTTGTAGCTTGTAATAAATATTAGCTCTTTGCGATTGTATTAACACTTTCGTCACCCAAGTTGCAAATTTCTTTCGCTACACCTTGTTAAAAATGTTTATTAACATCATTTTTGTCGAAATAAATATGTCTGTGAATAGATGTTGCAATTTTAAAAGTTAGATGAACTTGCTAAATTTAGACATGGATGTTTATAATGTTTATAATGAATTGCCATTAAACCTTTCTCCTTTATTTGCAGACAATACTCTTCTTGATTTTAAATATTATATAAGATTAATATGTTTTTTTATGGTGGCTGAGAGCAGACATACAACCGCAAAGGGTTAGAAAATACGATCATTTATTAGATCGATTAATTTGAGTACATCAATTCATTATTAGTCTACCAAAGTGCCTAATATTCCCTGAGGACGAAGAGTCAATGAAAGCAATTGAATTTAAACGAATCCGTAATTATAACACGAACTAATTAAATCAATTCCATTCACACACTTTCATTTGCTATTCTAATTAAATTTGACTTATCATTTTCCTTAATGTTTTAACTGATTATAACTAACGAGCGTGCAAGGGGATTGCAAAGGGCTTTGGAGATTTTTCCTCCGGCTGTCAAATAACGTAGCACTGTCAAAGACAATTGGCGAGTCTAGAAAAGCGATTAGCGGGATGCCGGCGGTTGAAAAGGGCTGAGGGGAAACGAACGCGAGGCGGAGGGAAAGGGAAAGGGTGAGGGGGATAATCCGTGGAGGCGGAGAGAAACAAAAACATTTGCGGAATTCACGTTCGAGTGGAAAATACGAGGGTGAGGGGCGCAGAAATGCAGCTGCAGCTGCAGCAGCAGGAATCGGCTGGGATTCGCGGGGGTTTCCGGCTCGATGCAGAATAATCGTGCGTCGCGACGCCGACGGCTTCGCTCTCGCCGGCTAAATGATCGATCGGCCCGCGGAAACTCCCGTTAATCGTCCGCTTCCGTTTCGTGCTCGCTCGCTTGCGCCAACCGAGCGGCGCGGCGCGGCCGCCGCTTTTGGTTTCAAGCTGGAAACTCCGGCGAGATAGTTTCGAGCCTCCGACAGTTTCGATGGCTCCTGACTGTTAGAGTTCGGCCGTCGAAAGAATGGTCTTTGTCGACTGGCTGAAAGTGGGACGAGCTTCCTCGAATTCCATGCTCCCTAGTTGCTCTTCCGGTGCCACTTGCTTCCCTCACCCCCTCCGCCGATCCAGTTCTAGTTACACATGTCGCCGCTCGTCTTCTGATCGCACCCACCCCATTTTACATAATGTCGAGGTCGCATGCAATTTTAAAAGTTCAATGCAATATCAGTTTCCCCTTCTATAGTATTCCATTAGAACGAGCTCCTCGTTTCACTTACTCATCTTGCTTTTCTAAGTTAAATATGAATGGGCCAACTTTTATAATAAATTCAGAGTTAGTTTGGCCCATATTTTAGTAGTCCCTCTAACAGTGCAGTATGAATTCCCGCTGGATTCTTATATTTTCTATAATAAATTAACTGAGTTCATTTCATGAAGAAAATAAATAGGTGAAGCAATTTAACATAATTAAACATTAAGTGAAATGCCTGTATTTAAATATTGATAGTATTGCCCGTTGATTTCTCCTGATTATCAAAGCGGTATTTTAATTAATGGCATGCATTAATAACGTCTGCCATTTTTTATCGATTTCGCATTCGTTTTTCGAAATGAATCAGTCCGCAGTCGTTGAACTACTTTATTCCCGCAGGTATTCTTTGCGAGCTGACTGTCTGACTGCAAAACCTCGTACACGGGCGCGCCAGACTAATTCCACTTTTATAACCATTATTTCACTGTGACTAATTACTTGCTATCTCATAAATTATCTTGCACGTTGAGTCTGTAAAAGCGTTGGTTACCAGTTGCATGTTCCAATCATTAAAATAAGAGGAAATATCTCTGGCAATCTTTAACCATTATTTTTAATAATTATTAACCCTCTTAGCGCCAAACAAAAATATCATTACATTAGGAAAAACATTATTACATTAGGACAGTAGGAAAAAGATAAAAATTCATGTCCCTTTACAAGCAATATTTGAATCTGCAAACAATTTTTTCAATTATGAGTTGCAAGTGTTGCGAGCAATGATACTTCGTCGTTCGCCACTAAAAGGGTTAAAGAGAGGTTTGCAAAATCTGTCGGATAAAAAATACTAATAATACAAAGTGATAAAATAAATGTTGTGATAAATTATTGTGATGATATTGTTGTGATAAATTAATAAAGAAGTTTCAAGCTCGTCGTTTGCGCGGTTTGATCACAGTTGCTACAGTTTCCGTTTGCCCTGTTGTCTCCCACCAGCCGAGTCTGACCATTGAAGACCGTATTCTACTGTCGGCCTATCTCCGCTTCTCGGCCTCTATCGCTCGCACGTCCTCCACTTCTCCGCTCGGTGATGGATCTTCCCGGCGACGAGGACGACCACGACGAGCATAGAACCGTCCGGCCGGAAATGGATTAAAGGATCTCGCACGAACGATTCCCTGAATTCCCGATAACCGTGGCCCAAAGGCAGCAAGAGGAAGATAGAAGGACGCCGGAAAAATTTACGGCTATTAAAGGCGCATCCCTTGACCATCGGCAATCCGACATCCCCAAGATATGCCGTCGGCTATTGCTTGTCTATTTTAACCTTTCCCACCTTCATTTTATCTCCCTCGAATTAGTGGAGGAGCATTGACGTTTCGACACGTGATTTATTCGTTTGCTCGAGAGATATTTCAGTATTTGTTGAACTCGAAATATTAGATTTGATTGTATTCATACGGAATTCATTTATATGAGATTTAAGGAGGTTGGTGATTAGAAGGTTGGAGGTAAGAATGATAGTCAATGGTCACTGCAGCTACCTTTAGAATTTTAACTTGTTTGTCTGTACAGTTTTCGAGTAATCAATGTCGAAGAATTCATTCTTATGCATGGGCTCTTATGGCAACGAGAGCAGAGATTGCCGTTTATGGCTTAAAAGTATGTGATACAATAATGACACATGAATAAAGAACATTTCACGTGGTAAATCAGATATTTACAAATAATCAGGCAAAGTTTCAAAAGCTTCGTCTCTCCAGTTCGAGAGTGTTTGACCAGAGAGTGCAAAAGGAAATATTTTCATTTGAAGAAACAACGTGGTAAATAGTATAGAAATAAAAGTAACTTATAAGAGCAGGTCTGACATATCATAAACTTAATTACAAATTAAATTTTCCTACTCAAAAATTGGTTTTATTGTAATTTGAAAAGGCCTCAAAATTCTGTGTCAGCGCTCACATGTTTCCCTCTTATTTCTACCACAAATCACCCCACCAACCTCCTTAATATGTTTGATGAGATTTATTAAATGTAGTCTTTGATGAGTTATTCGTCGCGCGGCTTTTTATTATTTTCTGTGTCAGTGAAGGTTTCTTTTTGCAAGTGTGCTTTTCCAGTGGTTGGCTGTAGATTCGACTTGAAAAGATATAGTCGTCTTGACATTCGCCTGCTCTCTTCATCTACCTTTCACTTCGATGCTCTTTTTCCTCCCTCAAAGTGAACAGCATCGACACACACATACTCTGATTTCCTTGCCGATATTTCCAGTCGCTGTATCAATTTCCCAGAAATTCGTGCGTTGATATTCGCGGGGATGTCTTGTCAGTTTATTAAACCAACTTCCTCTTGCTGGGGAGTGGGGCGCGCATTTGTCGAATAAAGAAACAATAGCTTTCGCGAGGGATCCGCAATTCTTTGCCGATAGAGATGGTATTCTCTATTGCGGAAAGAGGGTTGTTGCAAAAGGAAGAGACTGGTACTTCCAGAATCAATAAGCTTTCGCCGACATGCCGCTCGCTGAACATAATATGGGATGCTTCAGATCCGACACACACGGGGCGGCCGCCTTCTGTGTTTCACTAGTTCGCGGAGAGAGATTGTGCGTGTACGGTCCTTTATTGACACAGCGCTCACTGGAAGTTGTAACGATCCGGTTACAATGACCCGGCACACACGACACACACACAGACACACACACGTCGGAGAATCGTTCGTTTTCCATACACATCTGACAGGGACATATTAATTCGACAAGTCTTCGCTTGTGGTGCGGAAAAAGCGAGGGAAAGAGAGGGAGGTAAAAATAGAAAGAAAAGCAGCGAGTAGCGAGCGGGAGATTTCAATGTGCTCGCAATAAAAGTTGATCGATCGCACTTGTCCTAAATATTACAGCGATCGCGGCGCAGTCAAAATAAAAGAGGCGCCGGATAAAAGAGAGGGAAAGGGAACAGTGGAAGAAGGAAGGAAGGAAGGAAGGAAGGAAGGCAGGCAGCGGCGATATCGTTCGTTGAAAATTTATAGGCAAACAGGGTCACATTACCCTGCGCCGCGTATGAGCGCGACTCCTTCGGGACCTTTGGTTAATATTCCCTCACTCGTCCCCTCTTTCCTCTTTCCTCTTCCTCCTCATCCTGCTCTTTCTCTCTGTTTGACAATAAATATTGGAAGTCCTAGCAGCCAGCTGGTGTATTATAAACTCCGGCGGGCCTTTCTTTCAAAAAAGCGACTGCTTTGAAATTTTCATAAGAATACCTGCAATACTTTTGCCCGGAATAAACAGCAACCTGAAGCGGCCCCTGAGATACAAAGATAAAGAAAGTGTGGCTATGTTGATCCATTCTCTTTGTTGTCTCTCAATCCTGCAGACGTTTCTTCTCTCCGTGAGAAAAGAGAATTAAGTTAAATAGAGTTCGCTGTGTCGATAAAGATTGAGCGCTTAAAAGAATGCAAAGAATTGATGGAAAATACATTCTTCTGTTGCTATTTTCTTGATACTTTTATCTGTTGTAAAGAAAACTGTGTTGGCTTGCGAGAGGACAATCTACTTAACAGGTTCGCGGACAGCAAAAGTTTCAGCGAGGTGCAAAAATTGACAGTGGTTTTATTTTTAAATTGGTTGTGATATCCGAAGTTTGATTAAACACAGTTTATAAGGGTAGTCAGATTATCGTATTTTAACCATTATATTCAATGAATGCTATAGCATCCACGACAATACACATTAAATAAGATTATATAAAATTAAATTCAAAGTAATTGACTTTAAGATTTGTCAGCTAAATAAGCTTTAAGAGGACAGAATTATTTACTGCCACGAAAACTAACTGAAAATGTCATTAGAAATGATTATTGAAGGAAACAATTGCAATATTTACTACATTACAAGGTTCCAAGCAGAAATTCTTAATGTCAAATGTCCGATATTAAAGAGAAAGGGAAGTAAGGTTACAAACAATAGTTGGATAATTGGAACGGTGGCGTTGAAAGGGCGGCGGCGGCGGCTCATTGCGAGCGGCCAGGCGAACACAATGCTTCGGTAAATGATCGAGAGAGCGTGGGAAAAGTCGAGCGGGAGTTTCGCGGCGGTCAAAGCGGGCGGGCAGGAAAATGGGGCTAATTAAAGGAATGGTGCCAAGCCAGAAGCTGGACAGTAGCCACGGCTAGATTCGTCGAGGAGGAAGCTTCGGCAATTCCAGGCTGATGCCGAAGGAAATTCCAGGACTTACTGCTGGAATACGAAAATACTGGCCCCGCTCGCACGTGGCTCCGCGCGCTTGCCAACGAAATTTCCATTTCGCGAAGCACGCCTCCGCCAAATTGGAGCGCCATGCTAAAAGTGCCACCGAAATAGAATGGCAAAGAGTGACTTGCGCGGCAGAGAATAGTGTTCGGTAAAGGACGCATACTTTAATGCGATCTGACTTTTCGAGATTTTGCGGAGATGTCACTTTAAAAGTCGATCCCTCAAATATTTAGTTGCCTCTGCGCTGTATTTTCTAATATAGCTTCTGCGATGCAATGGTTTCGTTGGTGTTAAATAACTCTTTGCACTGGAGATATTTTTCCAATTGTTATTTTTGGAGGAAAATCCAATAATAATTGAAGTATTAAATATGAAAACACTTGGAATATCGTTTTGAAATCTAGTATCTTATAATTCGAAATCAGCTTGTTTAGCAGATTAATAATACCAATGCAATTCGGTTAAATGTTAGAAAATAAGTGTTTTAACCAGATTAATTGCCTCACCCTGGCTACCCAATTAGTGAACATAAATTTAATTACACTAAACGCTCGGTGTTTAGAATTAATTAATCCCATACATCACCAGCGGAAAATACATTATTAATGAAAAGGCCTCGACCACATCCACGATACAGTATACATACATATATCATACTGTTAATTACTATTAACACACTACAGTTTGGATTACACATAACCTTTCCAATTTTCACACTGCGCTCTTCGTGAGAAAATAAATTAAATTGACTGAAGTTCCTACGTTCAAAAAATAGTAGTTGGGCGTCTAAAATGTATTTATTACTGACACGTTTATTAATTTACAGAACCAATTACTTATTATCGAAAGAAAGGTACTTGCTTGTGTTCATAATTTATTAAAAATCCTGCCGATTAATTCTCAATATTACTAGTTTTAATACTTTTACGTTCGGAACACTTGCAAAAATGTTGTCTATCTAGAAATAAACTGATAAAACATTATAGATGGTTTAATTTCGTTGCAACACAATCGAAGAAATTGTTTACAGGTTTAAATATTGCTTGTAAAAGAGAAATAAATTTTTATCTTCTTCCTAATATTTTATGTTTATGATATTCTTGGCATAGCTGCGATAAAATGCTTAAAAAAAGGCGTGTTGTTTCTATTAGGACAAACAATAAAATACAAACGTCATCAGCGATACCGATACGCCGAGAGAATACTCTGTCATCAAGTGGATGATAGGAAGGCTGCGGGGGTTCCGCTTAACGAGACTTTAACGGAGTATGCAGCATGCAAATGCCAGGAAGGCAGGCGTCAAGGCATTCGGCGGCCGGTGATTCACATGGGTCCAGATGAAAAATGATAATAGACGAGCGGGGACACGCGTGGAAAGAAGGATGCTGGAAGCGGAAGAACTGCGAGCGGTACTTTCGCCCGGCGCGGCGTCCTTCATGGGATTCTCCTCTCGGCGGTAAGAAGTTATACGTTTGGAAGTTCCCGGAGAGAAGAATTGAGGTTGAAAAGCGAGCGAGAGAGAGGGAGAGAGAGAGAGGAGCGGCGCGGCGGGTATAAAACATTCAGGAACCGGGCGGCACCGGGTGAATAATGCATGCCGGAGGAAATGGACCGCTTAGGCGATTTAAATCTCATAAATGCATCGGCCGTTTGTTCGCCAAGGACACGTACCGTTTTGTCAGGACATTCGCCCGGCCACCGACCACCCCGTCTTCCTCCAGTCTGTTATCCAGTCACATACATAGGAGAATACCACGGAGAAAGTTATGGCAATTTCCCGCTATCCTCTCCGCCAGACTGATCTTCGACTTTAACATCTCCTCCACATCTCGACAACAGTTATTCTCTTCAATGAATTCCGCGATTAAATTACCAAAATTGATACGTCTGGACATTTTTATCGGCATAACAAAGATGAATGAAAAAAGAACGAAGATAGATACAAATATTTGCATACATTAATAATAATATTACTTATGATATTAATATTATTAATATATTTGTTCTATATAATATTAATTACTTATACTTGATGTCTCTCAATTCCACATCAATTATTATTGTTGTATGCAGATATTTGTATCTGTCTTCGTTCTTTTCTACTAAACATACTTTTTTCGTGTACGGGGTGATTCACTTGCCTTTGAATCAGAACTCTTCTACTCAACTTTTACTAGACATCTAATTAATTTCACTAGTTAACAATAGACTGTATTAAATTATATAGTCTGCCCGAGCGAATATTTTACGATGTTTTAGCATTGACTTCCTTTGAGTGGGTAGCAGCGTAAGGAGACAATATTTTATTATATTACATTTACACTGGAATATTATATACAACTGGCTTCTTCAGGGTGAAATTTCATGTGCAAGTTAGCATAACTGAAGTATATAAAAGATATGAATGCAGAAAATGCAGACAAATGTTAAGAAACATTAGAGTATAATTTAAATATCTACGTTATTTCTAATGATTTTCTATGGAACAGTGTATGTTCGATACTGGTAATTCAAAGGCAACTGACTCACCCTGTACATCTGTTAAATCGATAAGAATTCCTAGACATATCAATTTTCACATTATTAATATAATAATATTAATAATCACACAATGGTACAAATGTACAATAATAGTATAAAATGATAAAAAGTTGGGTGCCGGCTGGCGAGTCTGCTCATATTCCAGGAGTGCGGAGAGATTTTCCCCGGAAGTGAATATCATAATGAAGTCTGATGCCTATTTAGTCGCGAGGCTAAGGGCGGCTGGTAGGTTCGCTTTGATGTGAAGTGCAGTCGGGAAGTACATTACACGGGATATTTACAGAATCGCCCCCTTTGTGCGACCCACTTCCCCAAGAATGCCGAGCATTTTCCACGGGAGGAAATTATATCTGACGGGAAGCTGCGACGAAGAGAGACGAAGAGAGACGAAGAGAGTGAGAGAGAGAAAGACTGACAAACAGAGAGTTCACAGTGCGCCTTCCACTTGACTGTTTTACTCCCCTTTTCTATCTCTCTGGGCGAACCTTCTTAGGAGGCGCGCCGGAGCAACAGAGAGACAGAGAAAGAAAGAGAGTTGCAGGAGAGAGAAGAAGATGCAGGCTGCACGTGAAGAATTTAATGTCCTGCACAAAGGATTCTCTCTGGCGGCGGCGGCGGCGGCGAGGAGGGGATTTTGTTCACGGAGATTTTTATACTTTTCTCATTCGCGTTCGCCCGAAGACGGAGCGCGTCTCGAGAGCGCTGTCGAATCGAAACCTTTCTCGTGTCAAGTACCTTATTGGCCGGAGAGAGAGGGAAGCTCGCAGACGAGAGCCTAACCTACCCCTTATTTCTTTTTCCAACCCTGGCTGCTTTCCTGCCTGCCTTCGGAAAATAGTTCTCGTCTGGGAAAGCTCTACTCTGCTTTCTGAATAATACTCGCAATGTCACAGACATTTGCTTCCATCTCAATTTCGCTGCATAAACATCGTTAATTGTGACGAGATCTTTATAAATTATCAACCCGCAACTGTCCTCGTAAACTGTTAAATACACCGGTGAAAGAAACGCTTGGATTTCCCTGGAAAACATATACATCGAGGAGGAATTGGTGAATGGGGAGGCAATCCTGGAAAGGGAAAAGCAGAAAAACGGATTGAGCGCGGACAAAGAGGACTGGAATTCTTATGGTTTTCAAGTACAATACGCTGAACTCGCACTCGGCTAGAGAGGATCGGCAGGAGGTTTCCTCGAAGGAGCGCGTATTCCTTCACTCGGCAAAGAAAGCATTGCAGCGCGCTTCAGCGAAGATCTCTTTGACACTGACGACAAACGAAACCAAATCATTTATTCTCATTGGCGTATCCTCGAGGGCCGGAGGAGAGAAGTGCTCGGTTGCTTTTGCAGAGGGTTGGAGATTGGAGGGGCGGGGCGAGGGCGTTCAAAAGGCGGGCGAGAGTATTTTCGCAATTAATAAGACACATTAATGACGGCCACCTCGGTAATTATGATGTCGCGCGGATAAGTACGCATTTCATCTCTTTGCCGGGGTCTCGAGTGGGCGCCGGTGGCGCCAGTCACGTGAGGGAGGGAGACTGCCTTTCCTCTTTCTTCACACATTTTTCAGGCCTTTCAGAGCAGCCGAGGGTCCGCGCACAAGAGCGTCGCGCGTGAAAACACGGAAAATCGGACGAGATTCGTGCGCGCGCGCGCGCGCCCAACCTCCACTTTCCCTTCCCGCACCCCCTTCCTTCCATCAAAGCCACCCTCGACGTGGTTTCCCCTGCTTTGTTTCGATGCCGCCGTCGACGGTTGCGCTACTTTCCTTCCTGCCACCCCTCGCGGAAGAGGTGGCGCGAGAGGGGTGAGAGTCTGTACTTCTTTGAAAGAAACTACCCCGATTAAAGTCGGCGACCGAGCGCCAGAACGGTGATAAGTAAAGCTGCGAAATTGGGGATTCCTGCGTCCCTGAATGACCTAGACGGCTCGCTCAATGAGTTTACTGTACCAGAGGAGAACTGCATTCCCCAGGCGATGGAAATTTTCAAGTGGAAATCCCAATTTTGCCCCGGAGAATTAATCGTTTCCCTGCACGGAAGACGAGTTAACAATGACGTGTTTTATATAGGAATTAATTGTTTCTAGAAAGTCATATAGAAATATTTTTTCATATTTCGTTGTATGAAATGTTCCTTTTATTTCGATCGATCGTGCGCTGAAAACTGACGCAATATGGATAATTGAATCAGGCGGTTGGATATTATTTAAAAGTCAGTTTCTAACAACCTGCCCGATGTTTCGACACCCTATCAGGTGATCTATTGTCACAGATCTTGATTTATTCATAGCCAGTCTATTGAGAGGTTCATCTTTTCCTAGTGGGATGCTACGATGATGCATGGCACGATAAAAACCTCGCGCATCCAATAGAAAACAATTGATTCGTGATACATCTGTTTCGCAAGACAAAGCTTGCAATACATTTCCAAAGGAATAATCCATCATTTCATACAAACAGTATTATACTTTCTTTCCAACATGAACACTGCTTTCCCTTAAAACTTTCACTGCCAAAATAGTAAATTTTTAACTCTTTCACTACACCTTGTTATAAATATTTATTATAATTATTCTCTTGAAAACAAACATATCCGTGAATGGACGTTCGGCTGACATGGCGTTCAGTGTTAACAAGTTCCAAACTAACATTATTAACATCGGCTGACACCATCTTATTAAAACAGAGTGAAATAATGAAGGCTCGTAGCAGAAAGCAGTGGGAAACTGGAGGAGCCGTCCTTCATTGGCGAGTTAAACTTTGGCATTGGCTGGCAGTTCAAAGGGGAGCCGGCAGCGAGTTTGATGCTTATCAATGGCTCCGCGGCGACTTGAAAATCAGATCTGCGCTGGAGCGGCTCGGCCGCCAGTTGAAAGAAAGGTAAAAGCAGAGCGAAGTAAAACTGAAGTTCCATTCAAGCGGCCGAGAGAGCAAGTCGTGCCGGTCTGGCTGTGGGTAGGTGCGGGCCAGTAACTCACTTTTGGTAATTCACTTTCGGCAGCCTCGGAAAAGCTCGTGCCAGATCCCACTGCGAGCTTAAAGCACTTTCCACAACAGTGGAAAATGACACGCGCATTTATACACTCGTAAAAATCATTCGAATATTTCTGTATACCTCTTTTAATAGACACTTAATTTCATTAAGAAAAGCTATTACTTTAATTTCAAGACAATTACAACTTTAACAGACATAATGTAAGTTAATTCAATCTGTCAGGATTGCATAAATTGGAAGAAATATTAATAAACTTTGTAATTTTGTTCGTGAAGTCTGAAATCCATCAAAATGACGGGTGCTGTAAACTTAGTGTTAATTTATTCATATTTATCTTTACGAAAATCTGCTTCTTCTCGAATCGATTTTAATATTTTTCCAATTGAGCGGAATATTTCCATTCACGTTCAATTGTTCCCTGTTTATGTTGATTAAAATTCGATACTTCTTCCATTGTTAATGTACAGGGTGATTCACTTGCCTTTGAATCAGAACTTTCCTAGCCCTTATTTTTTTCGTGGACTTCCCGACCTTCCCCGGCACTGAAATTTGGTGAGTAATGTTCTTTTGCATCAAGGAAGATACCATAAAAATTCCAAAGCCCTAGCTCAAAGTTTAGGTTTTCACCTATTCTCGACCCTCGAGAATGGTCAATTTTTTCAAGTTTCTCAAAATCGGCCGAACCCGGGATATTTTGATTGTTTTCGTATCAGGGTGGATAGAGAATAAAGAATCCGTGAAAAAAAGTCCGGATTTGCAACGAGAACGGGTCGAAAAACCGTCCAGAAAAGTCCATTTTTGCTCATTTTTCACGGTTTTTATTTTTTTGGGTGGACTTCCCGACCTTTTCTGGGGCTGAAATTTGGTAGGTAATGTTTTCTTGCATCAGGGAACATACCATAAAAATTCCAGAGCCCTAGGTCAAAATTTTTTTTTCGGCAAATTTTTCTTAAGGGGTACCCCTTCAGATTTTTTCACGACTTTTCGAAGTTCCCCGAACTCGGGTTTTTTCTTCAGGAATCGATTGTTTATGAATGAAAACGGATAGAAAACAAGAAATCCGTCGAAAAAAGTCCGGATTTCTATCGAAAATATTAAAAAAACTGCCTTTAAAGTTCGATTTTTTCGGAATTTTCGCTGGTTTTTCCCATATTTGTTGGACTTCCCGACATTTTCCGGGGCTGAAATTTGGTGGGGAGTCTCCCCTTGCATCAAGGAAGATGTGATATAAATTTCAGAGCCCTAGCTCAAAGTTCAGGTTTTCACCTATTTTCTTAAGAGTTTGCCGATCGCACGCGAGGGTACAAACAGGTTGAAACATGTTCAGAATTGACAGAGTGGCGGTGCCAGTTATGCTCCGGGAGCCTAACGTGACAGGCACTGCTTTACACTAACGTTGAATTAGCCACAAATAAACTGATCTACTTAAACTGCTTTTACCCGACTATTTTCCTAGATAAAAATCAAACAACAAATACACAACCCATTCGAAATTCCCATTTTTGGTGGTGATTCAAAGGCAAGTGACTCACCCTGTACGTTTGTATAATATACGAATTTGTTTCGACTAAATATTCAGTAAAAATACTGATTTAAGAAGTCATCAGTTTAACTATTCACGATTTTGAAAATGTATTACATTTTTTCAGCCAAAGAAACTAAAAGCAGTATTCAAAAAACTCGAGTATCGAAAACTATATTCCGCATAGAATGCTTGCATTATTCGATACAGTAGAAATGCTAGAATTCCAGTGATCACAGGGACTCTTAATTTATTAAACTGCCATTGCAGAACGAAACACACTCTCGAGGAATAGTTCACCGGGCGATAAAGAATATTTGTGGAAACTGGAGTGTGCTCCGGCAACTTGAATAATGGATTACGCGGCACACAAGCACAGCCATAAAGCTATCCATAGCGATTTTCTCTGGATCGCTTACGTGCGACGAAATCAAACAGAGAGCCAGTCGGGGATTTGCATAAACATGTGCGCGCGATCTACACAAGCAGGAGGAGGAGGCAAGCATCCATGGAAGTAGATGACTTGGGATAATTGCAGGCGGGTAGAAAGGCTCGCTCTCTCCCCCGATAAATCCAGCAATCAAAGGCTCTGCTCGGGGAAGCGGGACTGTTTACCGATTCTAATCATCATCGATCGTCGGCCAATATTTCCCCGGAAGTTGCCCAGTTCCGTCTACATTTGACGGCGAGCTTCTCTCAGAGATAGAACGAGATAGAGAACGAGAGAGAGAGAGAGAGAAAGGGTGTGTGTTGGGGAGGGTTGGCAGTTTGTACGGGGCTTAACGCGGCCCGTAGCGGAGCATCTCTGAAGCGTAGAACGAGGTCGTCGGCGGCGGCGGCGGCGGCGCCGGTGGCAGCCGTGTGGAAACGAGTTTGCGCTCGAGTACATAGCCGGCTGCTGCTGGTGCTCGCAGAGGATCGTTTGACCCGAAAGTGAAGCGGGTCGCTCGTCGCACGCCGCGCCGCGCCGAGCCGAGCCGCGCAGCCCTACTACTCTGCCGAGCTGCCGCATGTGCCGCCCGCAGAGAATGGAAATGAACTATTCATTTGGTAGTCGTTTGAAAAAAAGCGGCGGCGGCGAACGGTGGATGAAGTCTCCAAGTTTGTCAATTTACAGCACTCCCGATTGAGCACGTTCACCGGCCTTCCACTTTTTTCTCGCCCTCCACCACCGCAAAATCGTTTCACTACCTCTTCTCGTCGACCTTCAACAATCAACTCATTGCGTGTCCTATTGTTTTCCATGCGGCTCTCTTTGATTCAAATCGCAGATATATTGCTAATGAAATTAATATTGCACTCTTAACTGTGAGACTGGAATTAATTGAAGCATTGTTTCTTTGAACAGATTGCTGTCATTGCTTTTGCAACTTATAATTGCTGTTGTGGAAGATGTAACGAATAATAAAACTAAAATAGAGTTTTAA
This sequence comes from Ectemnius continuus, assembly GCA_910591665.1. Lineage (NCBI taxonomy): Eukaryota > Metazoa > Arthropoda > Insecta > Hymenoptera > Crabronidae > Ectemnius > Ectemnius continuus. Next base: position 20,099,883 of record OU342858.1, on the reverse strand, counting down.
TAAAAGTTAATAGTTTAAATAAGAAAGACAGTACTTCCAAGGATGAATAATAATAGTACTAGTATTTAAACATTTTTCAGTTCGACTAGAATTTCAATAAAAGTCAGTAGTTTGACACTAGGTTTACGGATATTTTTGTATACCTCTCTTTATGGACACTTATTTTCATTAAAGAAACTACTACTTTAACTTAAAGACAATTATAATCTTACAGAGATAATATAAGTTAATTAAACCTGGCAGGATTGCATAAATAACTGTCAGTATAAATTGGAAGAAAAATTAATAAGCTTTGTAATTTTGCCTGTAAACCTTGTGTTAAATAATAAAGACAGTACTTCCATTAACCTCTTAACTGTGGAATTTAGTTTTAAAAATCGCCCACACAGTGCGGAATTAAACTTGAGCAATTGCAAGTACGACGAGTATACACGTCAAACGCACTTAACTGGTTACTAAGTCTAATATTTAAAAAATGTTTGGTTGGCGCGTATAAATGGTTTAATTTCCTAATTCAAGCGGCAAGCTACTCTGCTTGGCGTGACGAACATACTGACGAAATACAAGAACGCCGCGGCGCTTCGCTGGGGACAATTAGGCGAGCTCGAGATGTTTACTGGAAACAACACTCGTTCCAGCAGTCCTCGAAAGTCCCGTTAGCAGCGGCGGCGGCGGCCACTGCCCAGCCATCGTTAGTGAACTCCCAAGACGAAAAGTTGCCGACTCCATCGGTCAACCGGCATTTCAAAATTCGAATGTCCTCAGACGAACTCGATTAATTTTTTAACGACGTCCTGCAGTTTCGAATTATTCTAATAATTCGTATTCCACGAAGTATCGTAGTTGAAAAATGTGGGAAAAATCGAATAGCAGTATCGAGTTTCGTTTTAATAAAGTGTAAAGTAAATAGCGGATTTTATCAATTGAAAGGTCCGTCTCGTAGGGCTCGCTTTGTCAGATTTTATAATGAAAATGAAATGCAAACATTTAAACCTCGCGATTCATTCGAATTTCAATATTATTCGAATTTAATGGCGTTTTTTAACCACTCGAAACAACTTTTCGATTGATTTCTCTGTATAAAAAGCAATATATTTTAGTACTATATGTTTATTATTAACGATTCAATATATAAATTTATTATGTAGCAGTGGGGAGTGATTTCAGAGGTGTCGCGATAAAATGCCTTTTAAATTTTCCACCAGCGAAAATGAGCGAATACGAAATTTTTGGCAGTGCACGCGCGATATAAATTCCTGGGCAAGCCACATAATGTGTGTTGTACATAGAGGAGCGCGCGGTGGATGCATTAAGTTCGGAACTGTATCAAAGTAACTTTGGCTCGGGCAGGGGAATAAATTGCGCTACTAATACTTCATAATTTACTCTATGTGAGTGCAGGATAACGAGATTATAATACATTTCTGTCCCCATTTCGCGTTTGCAGCATGTCGCTAATAATGCCGGGAATAACAGGCGGACTGAATAACAAGGACCGTTAGATCGGTTAATCGCATCGGCGGCGGGCGGCGCGGCGTCTGCTTGCACTCAGCAATGACAACAACGGGGGCCGAAATTGTTTTCGCCGAATTCGACGGCCAACAAATGCGCGCCGAACGGATTGCTAGGAAATTCGTAGGAGTAATGACCAGCGGCGTATTTCGCTATAATAATCTCTGGAAATCTCGAGCGCACCAGCGCGCCGATCATAGAATTCGCAAACCCACCGGCGAACAACAACAACAACCGTACACGAAAGGTATTTAAATCGGCTGACATTCGATATTCGGTGCAAGGTGTTCCATAAATATGATATCCTTTTCCGCTGACAACGCTTTTATCAAACAGAAATATGCCTCGTGCATCCTGTGAAAGAATTTTCGAAAATATATTCCAGCTGCTTCTTCGACGAATAATAACTGAGCTTGAATTTTAATAGTTCTTGTACATATTTGTAATGATAGAATAATTGAAGCATTTATTTTGAAGATAACCTAAGTCCTTTATAGTTAAAAGCATGACATACATTTATATGTACGTTTATATATTTATACAAATATATATTTGGAAATAACCGAAGTCCATTTATATTAAAATTGAAATATTAAGGAATTCGCGCTTTACCAGGAATTAAAAATATATGTACAAGATGTACAAATTGACAAATGCACTTTCAAAATAAGCACCTCAATTAATCTCCCATAAAATATAATTATCGAATCTTTTACAATTCCCAGAAGATACAATTCATTATTAATACTAGATTTATTTATTCCATTCCTAATTTCTTTGGACATCAAAACAACGTGAAATATCCAAATAAAAAAAATCAAATACAAAGCAGACTCTCTGCATGGATAAATGTCAGAGTAATTATGAAAGTCGATTCGGGACGTTAATTAAAAATGTCGGCGATAACAGCGTGCTATCAAAAATAATTGTCGGTGGCTTTATAAGGTTTTGTTGGGAAGTAGATGGAAGGAGGAGGGGGAGGAGGAAATCCATGATGTTTGTGAAAGAGGCTGTGCGGAGAGGAGAGCGAGAGGAGAGAGCGAGAGTGGGTAACGAGGTGGACAAACGGAAAGCTCGAAAGGGGAGAGGGGAATTCTGCTCGCATCTACGAATGCGAGAAGCCGGATACTGGAGCCACTTTGCCGAGAGGTTTGTCCGCCGCGCCGCTTCGTTAACGTTAATTAAGGCGAGAGACCCACACCCCCCGATAAAGCGACTTCGTTATGCATCCCGTTGATCGGCATCCCGACCACCCCTTCTTCTCCTAGCCATATCACTCTCGCATTCTCCAGAATGAAGCAAATGTTCCACGACTCTTGGCCGTCTAACCCATATTCATAACTCTTCTTCTATAATACGAATCATTCCAATCAAAATATGTACAGCATCCAACTAAATAGTTGTCACAATCTATAAAAGAACTGCCAGACAAAAATTAAAGTTTGGTAGCAGGTACACATGATATAGAAAACTTTTCTAGGGGGTTGTGACAGAAGTCTTTCTCCCCTAAAATTATATTACATAAAATTATATTTCACTTTCTGTTTGGCGATCGTTTTGTAGATTGCGACACCTATTTTGCCAGATGCTGTACTTTGTTAAAATTATTTGGACCGTTCATTTTCAAAGTGGTGTAAGTCCATTCGCAGCTCGTAAATATACATTATTTTAGTTAAGTTCGCCTGAAACAAATTTATATAACCAAATTAGATATTGATAAATCAGTAGAAACATTGCCAGTGATATAATTAACCTATATTTTTTCAGTGAGAGATATGTTGACATTTAATTATCTCGAATTAAGAGAAAATGGACTTACACCACTTTCAAAATAATCGGTCCATTTATTGAAATTATTCGGATAAGCATTTCCACAAAGATTGATAGTGAACAATTCGATTTCTTCTAGTTAAAAATGTTCGTATATTTTTTGTATTTATAATTCTCCATTAAATACTTTGAGAGGTTATAATAAACCTCTGATATATTTTCGAAATGATTTAAAAGTCGAACGAAGTTTCGATTTTCTTTTTAAAGAATTAAAGTTCGAATGAAGCTTCGTTTGAAATGTCTGACAAGCGCTTTCGAGCGACGGTTATTCAATTTTGCATGGCACTTTCTTGATAAAGAAAACTATCGCTCGCTTTTGGAAAGTAATGGGTTTCATGATTCCAGATGACAACACTAAATTCGTAGAGTGGAAAGGTTCGCCGTGCTGAGGGAAATGTGCGAGAGGTGGATGCTTTCGCGGTTAGAAGTCTCGTGCGGTTTTTTCGATTTTCAACCTCGAACAAGAGAACACGTCTCCATATTTTTCTGCTGGCTGACGTGCGCCAATAGATCGACAGATTGATAGACATTTCATCGAAGTTGTGCCAGGCGGATTGTCAGCGAGATACGTTTGCGCCGCCGCGCGTTCTCTTCCTATCCCCTGACATGCCACCGAAACTGATGAGCTATTGAATAACTCGGCCGCAGCTCGATAATTCGATTCTCTGATTAACACTTTCGCGGGTCAATAGTATGCTAATAGGAAGCTCTCGTATAATGAAAATCATTTTAAATATGAACCAGATATATAAATAAACCTCGGTGATATTGTTAACATTCTTCTTAATTGTCGCCTTCTAATAACTAATGTATAATTGCCATTTCGAGTGTAGTAATTAAAACAAGAATTCTGTCGCGCTAAAATAGTACATCAGTGCTTTTTGAAAACACTGCATTGAAGCTCTCCATTGAATTTGTCGTATATTTTAGTAAAACGCTTTCATTTATACACACAGAATATTGAAATAGTCCAACACCGAATTTTCAACATTTTTTCAGTTTCATTTCGGCAGTAAAAAAATGTTCTGCTTACAAATTTCCTTTAATTGATTGTTCTATCACAATCAAGAAGGAAAGACCCAATTCTACTTGACTCTGTAATATTGAATTCCAAGCTGGACGAATACTAAGTCTCGAATAACAGGCTTCTTAATACCCAATCAATGTTGTTATCCGAAGCTTACCAATCGACTGGCGTATCATCGCATCTTTACGTGGGAATATCGGCATTTCGAAAGGTCGCAATGCGAAATCAAGCGTATCTTTTGCCAACAGTGCGCGCGGTTCGAGGCGAGCGAGAAAGATAGAAAGAGAAAGAGAGCAGCTTTCTCTCATCGATAGTACTTTTTCCATGGCCCTGCTGGATTTTCCCGCCTAGACAAAAGCAGCGCTCACGCTCGCCCAGATGGAAACAGTGAGTTTGTAGTGGAAGCTCTGTCCATCCACGCGTGCCACTCTACTCCGACTAATGGATACTCGTCCATTTACGGGCCCAGCTGACTTCCCACTGGCTTCGCCCCTCGGAAAATCCTCCTCCGCTCTTCTTTCCTTCTTTCCAGAAGAATCGCGACCGCATTTCCAGAGAATGTGTGTTTGTGTACGCGCGTGCACGTTCTATCTGCGCGGTGAGTTATTTGCCTTATCAGTGCTGTCAGTAACCCGCAGAATCGATTACCGGCATCGATTTATTGGCAACTCCAGAACCCCACCGAAGTTTACTCTTCTTTTTATGAGACATACGATGCTGAACGTGTGGACTGATATGTGAAGAAGACGACATTTTTATGTATAATACTGTTATGCAAATAATGTATTTTATGTGCAATGCGAAATTGTACGACCAGCAATAAGAGTCTGTAAAAAATGTATTCGTTTATAAATATTATACGTTATTTTCATAGAAATTTTTGACAGGCTTTCAACTAGTATTATATAATATTTGAAACAAGTTTTGTGGAGTGTTCTAAAATTAATTTTGAAGCCTTGGCAAACATTTGTATTCAATAAAAATTCCTGAATCCAATACATTTAATATACAAATATACAGTTTGTGGAAAAAGAAGCAAAAACCGGGAGGTTCGACAGTTGGCAGTAAATCCATATGTGTAATCGTTGCCGTTGGTTACGAGCGAGCTGATTCAAAGTCAAGTGATTTAGCCTGCACGTAGGACAGTTTTGGGCGAGGCTGCTGTATGAAGAGGAACGAGTGCGGTGATCCACGTGGAAACACGGCGCAGAGAGAGCCGACGGGGGCCAACTGTGCGAGTCCCAGATAGATCGGGGGAAAAAGTAAACAGAACGTGGTTCGGCTCGTTCCAGTCCGTCAAATTTTGTAGGAACCTCTCCGATCCAGCCAGCAGCTTCCTGCGCACTCCCGTTTAATACAATGGACCAGCACAACCTCTATTCCAGGCGAACTCTCTCTCTTCTCTCTTTCTCTCGGTTCCAGTAAAATCTCGCTGAATTGTTTTTGAAAGGAAAAATTACATTTGGAACGCATTCTTGGAATTTAAATTAACTCCCAACAAAGCTGGCAACGAATTAGTCAGTTGTAAATGAACTTTTTCGCGAAGTTTCGAAACAGTTAAAAGATTATTTTCACGTGTAGACATTTAATTAGTACAGGGTGAGTCACTTGCCTTTGAATCGGGCATACACTGTTCCATATAAAATCATTATAAATAACCTAGACATTTCAATTATACTCAAATGTTTCTCAACATTTGTCTGTATTTTATGCATTTATACTTTTACATGTTTGAGTTATGTTAGCTCGCTCATGAAATTTCACCCTGAAGAAGCCAGTTATATATAATATTGCCCTGTAAATATAATATAATAAAATATTTTCTCCTTACGTTGCTGGCCATTCAAAGGAAATCGATGCTAAAACTTCGTAAAATATTCCCTCCAACAAACTACAGAATTTAATAGAGTCTATTGTTAAATAGAGAATATATAGCATAATTAAATAGATGTCTAGTAAAAGTGGGCTAGGAGAGTTCTGATTCAAAGGCAAGTGAATCACCCTGTACACCGCTAATTCAAGGGAAATCCCTTTTTAGCGCCAATTTGATTTACTGCTATTATAATTGCTTTACGCATGCTTAGAATTTGTGACTCTAATGTCCCTCTATAAAAGCTATTCATTATTTTTAAACAAATTAAACGTTGTTTTCGCCTCTGTTATTTCATAATGAGCGCAGCAATTACAAATTAGTTCACGCATAATTTAGTCTACATTTCACAGTGTGTTCGAACTTTCCTCTGCTCAATTTTTCTGGACTCTCAACTAGTTTTATATAACACACTGCAGCTGTGAAAATGCACGAAACTTCAATTGACAATTGGAAAGCTTCACCAAATAGACTACTGAACTGAATCACCCTGTATTTCAGTATTCAGTATTTCAGTAATCAGCCTGTACAGACAACTGGAAGAGAGAACGAGACGAATTTGTTCCCGGGTGTGATTACTTTAGTCGTGCGTCTTCCAAGGGTTGAAAAAGGGGTTGGAAATATAGAAGAAAGAGGTAGGAATGTAAGCTATGTAAATGCGAAAGTGAAGAGTGGAGGAGCAGAGGGTCTGAGTGGCAGTGGGTCAGCGTGGACTCTTCGCGGAGACGGTCATTCGAAATTTTCGAGAAGCCGCCACCCGAATTCACCATTTGCCTCGGGTAAATATTTAAACCGGCATTCCCTGCCATTCTCTGCCGGCAGCGTCCGCTCCTCTTTGCTAAACCTTCGCTCTTTCTACGTCTACGTGTTCGCCGTGCGATTCACGAGGATGCGCAAGAAATCGAAGAGATTCGATCAAACATTAGCCGACACGCGCCTGCCGAAGATTGTTAGCTTTCCCGGCGACAAAGACACCACTCGATGGAACGCCGCTCGAGACACCTCCGAGACTTTATAGCTAAAGCTATAAAAGCAAGTTAAGTGGACACTAGAACGCTTTTTCTTCCCACGGCAATATCCCATCGAATCTTCTTTGCTATCTTCACTTTTCATGTGGTGCTTTTGAATTATTCCTCTGAGTGATAAAAGCTCTAAAGAGTCATGGAAATATTTGACAAAAGATAATGCTGATCTGTCGTATTATTTAACCCCTTGATGGACCAGTTTAGTTCGTGGAAATCTGGGAAAACATGCGAGTGTGATATTCAAGAACATACTCAATCCTCAACATATAAAAAATATAATGCAACAATGTTCGCCCAATTTTTATTCCACGTGTCTTACTCATAATATCGTAGTAGTAAATAATTTATGTTTTAGCTTAGTGCATGAATGTATTGTTATTTCATTTACATATTTTTCTTACATTCCCCTGTTTTCTGCAACGACAAATTCGCGCACTGATTAATTCTACTTCGATCGAGACAATCAGGAATAAGAAATAAGAATTTTCTTTACAGTTTCATGAATAAATATCCACAACATTTATGTTTGGTATAAAATGTCTATCACAACTCAGACTCGTTAAACTACAAGGAGTTCATAATAATATAAGATACGAGTGGCTATGTTCGTTAAAAGATAAACAATTCGCATAACACTGCTTATCTTTACATCGCCAAATCAGCATGGCAATATATGCGGCTGTAATGCTCTGTGAATTTGCCTTTAGAAACTGGCAAGCAAAGGAAAGTGGGCCAGCTAATACGTATAACGAGGGGAATGCAAGTAGGAGGGACTAACGGAATTAAATAATTTGCCGATCGCAATTACGAGAGGCGTGTTCGATGCTCCTTACAAGCACGTATGTTCCTCCGGCGGCGGAATTTACGGTGGCAGCTATTTACCTTTCTAAAGTAGTACACGTTCCCGCTGCGCTGCCGCTCGTTAACAGCTCGTTAATAATTACCAGCCGTTTTTCGAGCCGACCTATTCCGACTTATTGATTCCGATAATACAACTGAATTAACTTCCTTTCCGCGCTTTTTCCGCCAGCAAAGACTACTCGAGCGCCCTCTCTATTTCTCTCTCTGTGCGCGAGTGGATGTGATAGGAGAGACGCGGCGCTAACGAGGGGATCAACTTTTACGCATAATTAAGCAGCCGCGGGTGAGTCAGGAAATTTTCAAGCGACGCGAGATGCGAGAATAATGGCCGGCTAACTTCGGATACAGTCGAGCGAGACTAAATAAAAATTCAACCAACTTGTAAATTCGACGCTGCTAATGATAGAAGAAACCGTTTCGCAAGTTCCTGTATAATTAACAGTTTATATTTCACTTAGGAAACTTAATGAAGTATGTGTATGAAATATGTAGGATAATAACACAATATCTATTTGATGCAATACTATGTTGAATAACTAACTAATTGTATAATTACTTTATTTAATAATATAATAAACGATAATATTGATACACAACTAAATAGAATCTATATTCGCATAAATGCCAGTAATTAGATAACCAAGGCAATGAGAATATTGAATCACGTTGGGAGACTTTGAAAATTTCGATAAACCAATATTAAAAAAATTCAAAGGAGTGGAAAGTGGAAAATAAATGTATTCCCCATTAATTTACACAGTGTCGTGTAACAAATTTCCAATGTTTTGAAAGAACTTTTTAGCTATTTAATATGGAATACCATGGAATGGCTAACTAATTCTACAATTACTTTATTCAATAATGTATTAAACGAACCACAACTAAATAGAATCTACACTCGCATAAATACCAGTAATTAGATAATCAAGGCAATGAGAATATTAGATCACGTTGTCCTCTGTTGTTTCCACCGGCGGTGGACACTCGCTTAATGAAAGAAAGAGAGAAAGCTGAGAGAGGAGAAATAATTTCGCGAACGAGTCTCATTGTGATGCGAGGCTTGAGAAAAGGTGGCTGCCAGCCGGAGGGCCAGAAAACACTAAATGTTACTGTCCCGAGCGAGTTGCGGCGACACGGCGGCACGCACGTCCACATCATAATTTCGGCTGTTTGCCGCGCCGTCCTTGGCAAGGTGGCTCGCTCGCTCGCCCTCTCGCCAGAGATACACTCTTCCACCCTTGCTAATTCACCACGCGCGCCCTCTCGCTTTGCATTCCCGAGGCCCGCGTGTCCGAATTAGAACAAAAGCCGCGCTACAACAGCAAGAGTAGCTGAACTACAACGAGAACTGCCTCACCAGCTCAGAGAATGTGAAGAACATTTCTATCTCGCGCAGTATATTCTCTCGCGCTTCCCTTAACGCCTCGGTGTATTGTAGTTTCAATAGTACGAATTTCGCAGCTTGTTATTAGTCGAATTACCCAGTAAAGATAGCTTAATTATTATATGTTCTTAGATTTAATTTCACTCTTTGTTTGAAGTGGATTTAATTTGAATCTAAATTGAGGATTTATATTTGACTTGATTAACCCGTTTAGTGGCGACAAAAAGTATCGCACCTATGCTAAGAGTATAAAAATTAATTTCTCTTTTACAAGCAATATTTCAATCCATAAACAATTTTTGCAATTGTGTTGCGACGAAATTAAACCTTTCATAATATTTGATCAATTGATTTTGAAATAGACAACATTTTTGCAAGTGTGGCGAACAACAATATGTTGTGGTTCGACACTAAAAGGGTTAAGTCAGGTTTCTGCTGGAGAAGAGATTTTTCAAGATTTTAGCATGTTATATTTGAATATCACACAAAAGCATAATATGAAAAAATTATTTAAATAGAACTAACAGGCAAAAGAGAAAGTATGGTATTTTACTTTTATTTAATAAAAAATATCTTACTAAATGTTTAGACATTAATTTAATTTATATTTAAAAGAATAAACTTTTAATGTTAGCTTCAGTGCAGTTAACACTTGAGAAATAACTGCAGGAATAACATTCCACACGGATACTCCTGGCTTTTCTCTTTCAATGTTCACATTCTCCCGAAACACAGTAATGCGAAACAACAGGACAGTTGCGGGAGTCTACTAAGAGCTTTCCCGAAAATTGTCTGTCACATTGAGATGTCTGATGACAATGTGGGATATAATTGAATTATGTTTGTTATTTAATTAGCTAATGGAATTCTGTAACCCCACTGAATGAAATAGAATTACATGAAGGATTTGTACATAGAACACGTTTATTATTAAACCATGTACTTTTATATATAATTAGCTAATCGGTGTGTGTAAAATAAACATTTGAAGGAAACAGTATTACGTAAGCAAGGCCTTTTCATAAAAAATGTATCTCAACTGAAAATATTTCAGTTGACAGACTTTATATTAAATTATATTAATAATTGTCACAGTAAATATGTATGATTATAATCTCCAAGCAATATTTATAAAAGAGACAATTAGTAAATAGATAATGTTTCGGGAATGAATTATTTCGAACGAATTTTAGCATATTTTGCAGAGAAATGACAAACTGGTGGAAATCGTGATCTCTGACCAGAGGTCACAGCATCCAAATGCATTTAACTTTACATTAAATTATATTAATAATTGCCACAGTAAATATGTATGATTATAATCTCGAAGCAATATTTATAAAAGAGACAATTATTAAACAGATAATATTTCGGGAATGAATTATTTCGAACGAATTTTAACATATTTTGCAGAGAAATGACAAACTGGTGGAAATCGTGATCTTTGACCGAAGCTCGCAGCATCCAAATGCATTTAAATTTGGAAGGTTGGATTTCAGGTGAGGCTGACCAAGCGGTGGCACGCCTACTGCTATCTCTTTTAATTACATTCGGAGGCGTAAGCTCTCGCGATCGCGCGCGAGGCACGCTGCGCGGAATTGCGTTGGAAGTCCATTTTATTTTGGCGCGCGCGCGCGCGCGCCCGAGGATGGTACGCGAGCAATTTTCTAAATGCGTGCAATTTGTTTCGTGTACATGGACCGAGCGGGCGCAGCAAGCAAACCCGCCGGCTGATGTCACTGGCTGATAAATCCTGCAGTTTTTCCCCGCCGACGCCCTGTTTGAGCGAGCGGCGGCGTCGTCGTCGTCGCTGCAATTGTTGCGCGACTAAACAAGTTTTTCGATGCGCTCGCGACAATTAATTAACCGGCATTACCAGGAGCACTGCGGTTCGTAGTAATAGTGAAACTATTCGGAACCATTTTAACAGAGCGAGTCGTGGAAACTGCATGGAAAAAGCCGCGGATAAAGCACTCCTCTATTTTTTAGACTCTGCTACTTAGTTTCCCTTATCCCGCCGGGGAAATATAAAAATTACTATGAAAACCCCGGGTACTTTCATTACTATTTTATTTCGCTACTGTATTATTTAATATACAATTTTATTATATCGTTATATAGTTTGGAAATATGCGAACTACGTACACAAAACAAATTATACATATTTAATTGATCTATTTTAAATCTACAAAACTGTCAAATTTATTTTATATAATTTTGACGTATGCACACGGCCACTCGAAATTTTCGAGAAGCCGCCGCCCGAATTCTCCTGTTCGCTACTGTATTATTTAATATACAATGTTATTATATCGTTATATAGTTTCGAAATATGCGAACCATGCACACGAAACGAATTGTACATATTGAATTGATCTATTTTAAATCTACGAAATTGTCAATCTTATTTTATATAATTTTGCAATATGCGGACCAAGTATTGCGTTAGAACATGACAAACACTGCTGCATTTTCAAACAAGTAGAATTCGTGATTACGTCATTCCAATCGGCTCGGTTGTTCCCGAATGAATTTCATTACTTGAAACCGCGTTTCCTCGAAGGATAGCGATGGGGAGGTGTTCGAATTATGCAATTGCAAACGGAACGAAGGTAGTGCAGCTTGGTAGAACAAAAGCGTCTACTTTCAAGGGGGGCGAGCTAGGAAGCAGAAGGCTTACTGCGAGAAGATTGGCAAGCGGCGGTGCTCATTTTAATTATAAGTCAGTGCAAGCAAGCAGCAGCCGCGCGCTAGCTGCCACGAATCTGTTCCAGTTCATTCATCGGCTTTGTACGAGGGCGCACAAAGCCGCTCGCGCTTTAATTACCCAATAAATACGTTTAATTGCTGGCTCGGACCGAGAACAGTGCGTGGGTGCGTTTGCGCGAGTGGAAAATAAGAGAGCGGTGAGAAGGAAGCGGTTGGCGCACTACTGCGGAGAGAAGAGATGATGATAATTTAATTGGCGGAGAGAGCTCGCCACGAAAATCGAGGCACAGCTGCTGAAGACGTATTTGCGCCCCTCCTCCTCCTCCTCCTCCTCCTCCTCCTCCTCCGCCACCCTTTGTCCCGCATACGCCGCCCTTGTTTTTATTACAGAGTCAAAGACCCACTGCAAGCGCAAACCCTCCCTTGACTCGCCCAGCAGCACCCTCCGCCTCCCTCCAACCCTCTCATCCGCCGCCGCTCTGTTTTCTCGCCCGACTGAAACGAATTCCGCCGGAAGGAAGGACTCCCCGAGACATTGAACCTTCAACCCTCCCTCCCTTTTCCCAGCCGTTCCAACACCCTCGAAAAGCGTGGAGCCAAGTCGAATTTCCCAATGGAGGGAAACAGACACATTCTGCTTTACTGGAGCTTTAAGTTGAGATCGACTCTCTTAAAATCCAGAAGTATTTATATTTTTAGTGGGTTGTGTTAGATTTGATTGGAATTCATCGAAATTCGAGTGGGAAGTTGGAAGGAATCTTTAAAATAGTTAAAGCTCGCATTTTTAGCACTTTCTACGATTTTTTTGATCATGAAAAAGTTAATTTCTTGTGAAATTGAGACTCAAATTATGAACTTTGGAGTTTCAAATATTCTTGATCAAGTTAATGGCAAAATTGTATTGACGGTACAATAATTTAGTAATATTATGGGCATACGCGTATAAGTAGCGCAATTCACTAATATGCAATTAGTACTACAAGCCTCGATATATTGATTACTATATATTCTCCTGGATGTGGCGTGCAGACCGGACATTCTGATATTAATTAATGGATATATGATGTTTGCCTGTGGACCTCTATTACAGTAGCACTGCACTACTAATTGCATACTACAGTATTGCACTACTTACAACTGTAATAACAATATCAGTCTTAATCACTCTCGCTCCAAGAACTACTGTATCAAATTAATTAGTTATACACCGTTCGCATATTTCGAAATTATATAAAATTACTTTGATAAATTCATAGATTTAAAATAGACAAATTAAATGTGTGCAATTTGTTTCGTGAACATAGTTGGCATATTTCCAAACTATGTAAAATTGGTTTGATAAATGAATAAACTTCATGTTAAAAAAATTAAATGATAGGAAATAATTGCGGCTAGAAATAATATTCTGTATAACAAACGGCAGAATGTTTCAATACACAATAAACTAATTTTACTTAACCACTGTTTTCAATTAACCAACCAGACACGTTTAGAGCGAGCATATTTCGAGAGCATGTGTCTTCGGAAGGGCAACTTTTTGCGTAGCACGAACTATTGCAAAATAAGGGACAATGGGAGCGTCCCAGGGGAGCGTTGGGTGAAAAGTTTGGAAGGGCAATCGGCGAGACACGTTGTTATTACAGAAGGCGGACGCGCGAAAGGCAATAGGGAATCCGAGGCGAGACGAGTCCGAAGGATATTGTACGAGCAATCAAGCGAGTCGAGCTCGCTTCAATTCGATTCGAACTTTCCCATCCTCGCCTCGCGCGTCTATCGATGCGCCCTGCGACACGATAAAGAGCGAGATACAATTGGGAACCGGTGCCCTTTCTTTTTTTCTCCTTACTCGCCGGAGGTGTGAGACGAACATTAAAGTTCCTCGAAAAAGAACTCGTGGAGTTTGGAAAATTACGCTGGCGAATAACACCGCTGTTGTTGGTAGTTATTTAATGCATTAATTGTCCTATCCGGTTTCACGCCGGTCATTTTTCGTGTAAGAGTTAACAATAACTAATTTAAAGAATAACAGATTGCGACATTCTTCTCAATGACATTATTAGTATTTAAAATTAAGTAGTATTTTAAATGTACTTTAATAGTATTTTAAAATTAAAATTTCGAATCTTGAGTTGCTATTACTTTATAGCAGCGCCTGCCAAGTTAGGCTCCCGAAGCTTAACTGGCATCCCCACTCTGTCAATTTTCACGACGTTTCTACCAGTTTCTACCTGTTTCTACCTGTTTCTACCTGTCTCAACCTGTTTGTACCCTCGCGTGCGATGGGCAAACCCTTAAGAAAAATTTGCCGAAAATCTAAACTTTGAGCTAGGGCCCTGGAATTTATATCACTTCTTCCTTGACTCAAGGGCACATTCTCCACCGCATTTCATCCCCGGGAAAGGTCGGGAAGTTTAAAAAATATGGGAAAAACCGTGAAAATTAGATGAAATTCATTATTCAGGAACGATTTTTTGGTATTTTCGATACAAATCCGGCCTTTTTTTCATTGATTCTTCGTTTACTATCCGCTCTGATACACAAACAATCGATTCATGAAGAAAAAAGCCGGGTTCGAGGACCTTTGGAAAATTGGATATTTTCGATGGCCAAAAAAATGGGGAAAAAAAAATTTTGAGCTGGGCCTCTGAAATTTATATCACATCTTCCTTGATGCAAGGGGAGACTCCCCACTAAATTTCAGCCCCGGAAAATGTCGGGAAGTCCAAAAAATATGGGGAAAACCAGCGAAAATTCCGAAAAAATCGAACTTTAAAGGCAGTTTTTTTAGTGTTTTCGATAGAAATCCAGACTTTTTTCGACGGATTTCTTGTTTTCTATCCGTTTTCATTCACAAACAATCGATTCCTGAAGAAAAAACCCGAGTTCGGGGACCTTCGAAAAATCGTGAAAAAATCTGAAGGGGTACCCCTTAAGAAAAACTGGCCGAAAAAAAATGTTGAGCTAGGGCTCTGGAATTTTTATGGTATCTTCCTTGATGCAAAAAAACATTACCCACCAAATTTCAGCCCCGGGAAAGGTCGGGAAGTCCACGAAAAAAAATAAAAACCGTGAAAAATGAGCAAAAATGGACTTTTCTCGACTGTTTTTCGACCCGTTCTCGTTGCAAATCCGGACTTTTTTTCACGGATTCTTTGTTCTCTATCCACCCTGATACGAAAACAATCAAAATATCCCGGGTTCGGCCGATTTTGAGAAACTTGAAAAAATTGACCATTTTCGAGGGTCGAAAATAGGTGAAAACCGAAACTTTGAGCTAGGGCTCTGAAATTTATATCACTTCTTCCTTGATGCAAGGTTACATTCTCCACCAAATTTCAGTCGCGGGGAAGGTCGGGAAGTCCACCAAAAAAAATAAAAACCGTCAAAAATGTTTGTTTCAATTTTGTACAGACAAAAAAATCGTATTAGAAACGTTTTATATTAATAAAGATTTTCCCAAACTGGCTTCGACTTTTTTGCAGTGCTCAGTAGACACTGCAAAATAATTATTATTACACGAAACTGCCTTAAGAAATAATACCAAATAATATTAATATAAATCTACATAATATTATAAATTTGCCAGTAGAATCGTTCAACGGAGCTCACACGTGTTTCAAATTAATGAAAGGAAAGGGTTAATCGTTGTTATAATAAATGTGGCGAGCAGAAAGTTTCGAGAGGAGGAACTATATTAGCTTGGTTACGAGGAGAGAGACTCCGAGCTGGCAGTTCCTATCTACTAGGGTTTTATCGAGAGCAATAAGGACACTGGTTACTCGCAGTTCTCACCTGGACCATCCAGCGGCATCTGAGCCGGCGGTAACTTTGACCACAGAAGACGCGTTCCCAGAGAGAAACGGGACAAGACTGTGGAAGACAGGACTCCCCGGGAGGCCAGTTACAACTTCCCAATTCTGAGATGCAATTCGTCTGCCGCGAAATGGAACTCACATTTGTAATTAACTTTGAGTAGAAAATGTAGAAATTATTATATGAAAGATAAGCGAGAAATGTAATTCTTTATATGATAGCTTGTAAATGGAGTTTTATGGATAATTTGAAACTTCGCAGTTTAATAATGAAGTATTTGGTTAACAATTAAAACCAGCTCATATGGGAGGCTTTGAAAATTTAGATAAACTAATATTAAAAAAATTAAAAGGTGTGCAAAGTAAACAATAAGTGTATTTCCATTAATTTACACAGTGTCATGTAACTAATTTCCAATGTTTCGACCGAACTTTTTAGTTATTTAATATGAAATACTATATTGGAACAATGAATACTGGAGTCAAATGTCTCGCATCAGTTTCGACATCCAAGTAGAGGAAAGCGAAGACTTTGAAGAATACAAGAGGGGTAAAAGTAAACAGATACATCAGTCATTCTTCGAGGGGTGCTCTAAATGTCCTAAAACTTGTAGAGACGTCTGAGTGTGTGTGCGTGTGTGTGTACGCGAGCAGTGGTAAAATCGCCCGGGGGACGTCGTCGAGAGAGAATGGAGAGATCTGCCAGTGGGAAGTTGATGAGCCTTGGAAGCTATCATACACATGACAAGTCGCTGCTATCGTATGTACATAACGTGTGTGCCAAGGAGATATTATAATACCTAAAAGCACTGGCATTACAAGGGGAGGATTTCCCAAAAGCCACAACGGCCAATGGGAAGTCTGCTCGACGCCGTCCTATCTTTCAAGGGACTAACGTCTGTCTCGAAACTTATATCAGCAGTCAAAGCCTGCTAAATATTTACGCGCCAAAAAGTAATTTCGACGTTCGCTGTCGAGGAACAAAAAGCGTTTTCATCGAGCGACGAAACGCACAGAACAATAAAGGCAAATGGCCTTTCACACTGTCGATTTTAGAACATCGACCACCTATTAAAAAGGGTCGCTCGCAATGGAAACGTTTGCGATACACTCACCTACACGGCGCGATATGGTAATTTCGAGGGAATTAAAATATTAATCCCTTTTTAGACGAACGAGAGTAGATCGACCTGTTTCGAATTACTTTGCTGCTATAATTTCTCATCGAGTGTTTGCGTAGAAACGTTGAATCCGACACTTCACATTAAAAACTAGGTAACTGCGGGAACCCTTTAAACTTAGCCGGCTTTTTGCACATCCTACCGCGATCCATTAATCACAGCTTTTAATAGCAGCGTGAATGGCGCCGCAGTAAGTAGATCATTCCATTCGAATGCGAATATTTTAACACTCAAGGAACTTTGCTACATTCCCAGATCTCTCTACTTTTTAATACCGAATCGCTGAATTGCCGATTTAAAAGGATTGAAATATTCAATCTCCAACAATAAAATGTACTCGTTCGTGTACTTACTTTGCGAGTGCTCCAATTTCAATTTACGTCATATGTGTGATAATATTGCACTGTCTCAAGACACTTACCTGAAACAGAATAACAATAGAATCGTTAAAACAATGCAACAAGTACGTTTCTAAATTTGTATACCTATTTTAATATTTGAGATACATGTTGTTTTATTTGATTCTCAGTTGTATAACCCCTCAATTTTTCTCAATTTAATTTCAAGCCATTAATTTTGATTTTTCCGAGATAGTTGGCAAGCGAGTTCCGTGGCGGCCGCCACACTTCCTGTATCCCAGAGCGATTCTCGTAATCGTTCCAGTAACTCTCGGGAGTAGAAGAGGTTGCCAGAACTCTTCTCCTTTAAAGGAAGCGGAAAACGCGCGGTAAAAGGTTATGGGAGTAAGGAGATTCCGTTGAAAAACAGGGAGGGGGAAGGATAGTAGGTCCTTCCATGTAGGACGTAGAGACTGTGTTCCGTGTGATCGTAGAGGAAGCCGAAAATAGCGATTTCCCGGGAAACTAACCCCGAGATATGTTCGAGGAGCGTATCAGCGAAGGAGGAATAAAGCTCCGGTCACACGTGCAAGGGAAAGCGAGCATTTCTACTTAAAGCGCAAATATCCTCTAGAATTCCCAGAACGCGGAACATTGCAACCACCGGAAATATATTTATTTCCCAGGCATTATTCGTTGCACCAAGCGAACGACGGATAAAACGGAAACAAGATTAACCGGTGCTCGGTGGATGTGGGGTGGAAAGGGAGCTTAAGGGAGTAAAGTCGAAGGGCTTACAAATCGAGGTCAAGTGGCTTTCTTCGGATTCCCAAGGATCGGCGCCGGAAGAAAGCCAATCGAAATGGCTGCTGGGAGAGGTAAACTTTCGATATCCCGGAAGCCCTCGGATAATACCTGGCGTGATGGGCGAAGGTCATCGAGAGGGATCGCTATCTCTCAGCCTGACAAGTTGATGCAACAACTCCGCCGACCTATCGGATTCCTTGAAAGCACTCACGGCGACGCCTCTTATTGAGTTCTCCTCGTGGAAAGAGACTCGCATTACACAGACTCCTCTATCGCCTTTTGACATTCCGACTCTGAGCCGATTTTATTGGCCATACCACTCGCAAATGCACTCGGCAACCCCTTACGCGTCCCCGATAGATTTCAATTTCAAGGTTTCTGCCACATGGAAAATCTGCAGTTTCAAATAATATTACTAGTTTTTTTATCCTCTCAGGCGATCCCTGTAATATAAACGTTTACTTTCCTTTATGCTAGTTTAATTTGTTCTTTTGCAATTTGTACGAGAAATTCTGAAATGAAAAGTTTATATTAATTGTAATGAAAACATTACTATAATTTTTATTCAATCGTCTAAGCATGTAATAATTCATTTGTTACATGTATAATCAACTAGTGTTTTGTAGAAGATAGAATTAATTTTCATATACAACTACAATAATAAATATTTTCTCTGTCATTTGACAGGTTTTCAAGCAGTTATAAATGCATATAATTCTTTTTCCAATAATCTTACAGTAAAGTAATAACATTATAAAATACAGGCGTCAAATAAAAATAATCCAAAAGGAAAACATTCCAAATATTTCGGTATTAAATAATACTATTCTAACAGAAGTGAAAGTTTCTCTACACACACCTTCGAGCGAGGGTGTTTTTGGTTTGGTGTGCGAGAGAGAAAGAGAGAGAAAGAGAGCGGTGGTGTATAAAACGTTCTCGGCGATGGAGGAGCTATTATCGCTAAATGGGGCTGTTTTAAAGCACAGCAATAACGCGCCGTTTTATGCTTAATGGCCGGCGCACTCGGGAACGCCCGGAAAAACCTGAAGAGAACACACACACACAGACATACACATACATAGACACACATATGCACACACAGTCTTGCCAAAAGAAGTGGAGCTTCTTTTAGAGATTTAGTCCGGGCCGCTTAAAGCGCGCGATCTCGAGTCCGCTCGCGTCTCTGTTTGGCCTCTACGAACAAAACCAATTCCTATTGCGAGGGCTTCGATCGCTCACCGAGGATAAACTCGGTCAATCCGTGGAATCGGGAATCCTGGCTTTCAAGGAGCGACTCCAGACGACCAGACTCCCAGACTCCCAGACTGGAGATTCACTCGAGTGCGCGCGATAGAAACGCGCGCGCGCGCACCGCCGATCGCCCCAGACGAGAGGATAGATCTCTTCTTTTCAGGTATTTTTAGAGCCCTCTTTATTACTTGTTGGTAGTAACAGGAATATCTATTGGCTCGAAATAAAGGAAGGATCAAATTGAATCTCGCAATTTGTGCTTTAATGCTATAATAAGTTCCCATTTTTATGGTGATGTGATACGATTTTATGGTGATATGATAATTAATTTTTTTTTTGTTGATGTATTTAACTGCGGTTCTCTGGGAGAGATAATCTGTTAACCTGTGTGACTGTGAATGTGTGGGTGTGTCAATTTGATTGTAAGTTACCGTTATATTCTGCGATTTGTTGTGTTTTAATGAGAAAATGTTCAGAAAACTCGTTCCACGATTTCACTGTGTAAAATAATAATTAATTGGATTGCATTCCCCAAAGATTTGTAGAACAGTGGTCATAGTTCCACGCTAACTCTCCAAAAATTCTTAAGCACAATTCGTTGCACGATTATGACTTTAATATTGAAAGCCAATCAAAGTAAAATATACGAATACCAAAAATGTAATACATTTTCAAAATCGTAAATATTTAAAGTAATTCACGTATTGTACAAACCTACATTAACCCTTTTAGTGCCGACCAAAACATTAGGAAAAAGATAAAACCTAATTTCTCTTTTACAAGCAATATTTCAATCTCTAAACAATTTTCTCAATCGTCTTGCAACGAAATTGAACCATTTATAATGTTTCATGAATTGATTTTGAGATAGACAACACTTTTGCAGTTGTTGTCAACAACGAAATATCGTCGTTCGCCACTAAAAGGGTTAAGTATTGGCTTGTTCTGATGAAGAGATTTTTCAAGATTTTAGCACGTTGTTTGAATATCACATGAAAGCATAATATGACAAAATTATTGAAATAAAAATAGCAGATAAAAAGAAATAGCAATAAAATCAACTATCGTTGTTCGTCACTAAAAGGGTTACCTTTCCAAAATTCACAATCTCGCTAGGAAAATTTGACAGTGCTGATCGAAAGGTGGTCGACTGGAGAATGGAGAGAGGCGTTCATGGGACGAGACAAATCTTGGAAAGAAGATCTTAAGGATCATTGAGGGTAATGCGGCCTCGGAGAAGGAAGAGAGAGCTCAGGAAAGTAGACAGCGAAAGGGGAAGGCAGCCGATGGGAGAATGCGAAAGGAAGAGGCGAAGGTTGCCGGGACAGGCGAAGCAACCAAGTAGCGTAGTTTTATCGGGTGAATTGTATTGGTGTCAGACGTGCCGAGTCCCGTTGCACTGGATTCTTCTGGAAATTACATTCCCCGATGCGAGGGAAGCCCTCGCCCGAAAAAAGACCTGATGCGCGCGCGCGCGCGCGCCTTCCTACTACTAAAACACTCCAACAGTCTGGGAAAAAGCGTCGCAAAGGAAAACCGAGCGCGTTTCGACTTCAAATGTGAGGATTCTATTAATTCTCTCTTGAAAAATACTATTCGATGTTGCTGTTCTTCTCTAATTCCTGTGTTATTTTAATCAGAGTTCAAATTCACCAATATTATATTTTATATTATAATTATACATTTAGTATTATTTGACGATTCCTTTACAGTTATTCATCAAGTCAAATGAATTCATATCGAGAATTAAATAGTATTCACATTTGGATACTCATTCTACTTAAGATATCCAGAAATTATTTTATTTTCGATATAAATTGAATTTAAATTAAGAATGAATATTTCATTGTCAACGGGAACTACAATGAAATTCCCATGGAAATCCCTGCGAAATTCCCTTACAAGTTTTATTAAAAATCATTCGTGTGTGCTGTAAAATGCGAGAAAAATTCTTTATCTATAGATACGCCATTTGTCAATTGGCATATCTTACATATATATTTTTCATTTCTATTAAAAAGACTTCCGTTATTTGCAACGGGTTACAAATTAAACAGAAATTTAACCAGCCGATTAAATTCAATTATAAATAAAAATTCTTTGATTTCTTTCATTTATACATCAATCGGTAATCTTTAGAGAAATTTGATACAATTTAAATATAAATGGACTTAGATCTCCTTGAAAATGAACTACTCAGATTTATTTGAATTTCGACGCGCAGCATATTGAAATAATTCAAAGTAACGAATAAGACGACAGAGTGAAATGTTGCGGAAACGAGTGGCATTGTCATTGGTTGGGGTAGCGTCGTATTTCCGGCGCGTCGTTCTCAGTGGTTTTTCGCCGACGGCACTTCGTTCCGCGGGCTTGTTCGCGGATTCCTGCGAGATTATGCGCTCCCTAAAATCTGCATAACGTTATACGCAGATAATGAGAAGAGCCGGCCAGTCGCCAATGCAACAAGCCCCGAAATTTCCCGGTGCACGTTCCTCCCACCGGAAGCACGGTAATACAGAGCGGTGGAGTGCCGGCGCCTCCCTCTTTATTACGAAATTATCTTTCTGGATTAGCGCCACCATTCGCACTGGATTCCCATCCCGCTGGCATCGCGCTCGCTCAAAGAGTGTCAACGTTGAAACGCCACTGTCCCATCAAAAATGCAGCGCACGCGTGTATATTCAGGAAGGGGGAAACTCAAAATATGCCCGCCTCTCTCGAAAATGATGTCACCTAGTCCTCTTTGCTTCTGGAAATGTTGATGCCTTTCTAGGCTCGTTTGAAGCGCAAACATTCGTGTCTGATTAGCTTTGTACCGCGATTTTTGTCACTCGGATAAACGCGTGGCATTGAAGGATCGAAGAAAAATTGACAAATGTTCATTTTAGTTTTAAGAATTCATTGCTCCTCTTTTGGATTTACGAAAAGACGGAGCGCGGTGTGAGAATCGCGGGGAAGTATATAATTTTAAATTCGTTTGGTTTAATCCGAGCATAGTTCAAAAGGAAGAAGGCCAAGTGGCTGACATCGTTAACCCAATTTCGCATTGTTATCCGCAGGACGTGCGACTCTGCATTCATAAACGCAGAATCTTTCGAGCACGCAACAAAAGGTGCTTGCTTGTTTAAAGAAGAAGATGGAAGTGTTATTCAGAGGGTTATACGATTAAGTGAAAGAATTCCGTTTGGCGTATAACTGGAGCATAAATACACCTAGAAAATCAAGTGACTACTGTCTCAGACCGGAGCTTAAGTTTCTTTTCTGCGAAAAATTCTATTATACCGACGACGACGACTCGTCTCGTATGAAAAGTGTACATGGAAAATTGTGGAAACAGCCGAAGAAATATAAAGAAAAAGACGGATCTCTATTCTGCGAACATCTCTCCACCTTTACAATGGTTCTAACTAATTAAACGGTAATTTACCATTCATGAATTAGTAATATTAAAGTCCAAATTACGTAATTTAATATTATTTTTAATATCAAATAAAAGATTGCATTCAGCAATGTTTATAAATAAAAAGTGTGGCTGTAAAATAAGCTCTATTTTCACTGTGATTTTTAATAACAAATCTATTTTGAATCTTTGAGCAAACTCGACAAAAATGTAGCAAAATTTTCACAATAATATCTGTTTTCCATGTCCTTATCATTTCTCCTTTGATTGTAAATATATTGTTTATTGGAGAATTTTAATAACTTCTCAACTGGTAAATCGCAATTTAAAATAACATAATGTAAGTAAAATAAGTTTAAATAACAGATTCCTAAAAAGATTTCTTTCGAGTAACACCTTACGAGCATGTAGCAATATAAAACTGGTAGAAAGGACGCAATTGTAGGATGAAGTCGAACGTGACGGTCCGCGGAATTCTTTTCACAAAGGCGAAAGGCTGTCGGCGAAGTGCGAAGAAGAATAGCATAAGCGGGCGAAGAGGAAGAATCTATTTGAGGCGAGCTTTGGAGAAAGAATCAGGCCAATTATGCGGGACGCTCTGTGCGGCTCTAACGAGCCGGGAATCGTTCTCTCCGTGCTTGTATAAACCGACTCTCGGCAATCATGCAAAGGGAATACCTCTGCAACGTCCTCGAACCTTTTTACTTCGCGCGACCTGCTATCATATTCTATTCAACTGCATGTATTCATGAAAACTGCACCCAATTCTTAACAACTTATGGCGAGAGTTGAATACGATAAATTCGTCCGTTCAATATGTGAAACACCCCACCCTTTGTACAGCATCCAACAAAATAATTGTCACGATTTGTAAAATGATCATCGAACATAAAGTGAAATATTGTATTATGTACACCTGGTAAGCAAGACTTTTTAAAAACATCCTTTTAGGGAAGGAAGCCTTCTGTTGCAACCCCCTAAAAAAAAGTCTTGCATATCATTACATGCTATCAAACTTCATTTTTTGTCAGGTGGTTGTTTTGCAGATTGTGACAACTATTTTGTCGGGTGCTGTAGAATCGTTGTTGCGCCACTTTATGATTTGTAGTTTGGTATTTCGGAAAGCGTTCTTCAGGATTGACGTCATATAAGCGATTTAATTCACTCGGCGATTCAAGTAGTTCTCGAGTGCGCTGCGAACAAAGTGTCCTCGAATTTTTAACTGTATTGCGGACACCGGCGTTATCGTTCAGGCAAAAATAGCAAGAGATTATTAACGAATTCTATTTATGTTGGATATTTCCGAAACTTAATGGATTTAAATACTTCACGATGAATTAAATTGATCGATCTAACTTCTAAATTATGAACTGCGCAATCTTCGTCTGTTTTCCGTATGGAATATTACAGGTGCAACATTATTAAATTACAGTTCCATATTAATCGCGAAGCGAAACCGCCGCTGAGCCAATAATCATTTGTGCCAGTCAAATATTCATGAAACGGCGTATTATTAGTAAGGAGTAATCAATGCGCGTGACGTCGAAGGCTCGATTGACACTCCTGCTGGAAATAACTTTCGAGAAATGCTGGAATAATCAATTCAACAAACGCTCGGAGCGACAGACATTTACGAAACTAATAATTCGTCCAACAGTCTCAATGACACGTTGTCGTCTTGCTCGCAGCAAGAAACAAACTTGTCGAGGAATAATTCAATCTTCGCGAAGGAAGAATCGAGTCGATCAAAAGTTTCATCAAGTATTTCAAGTCTTCCACTTATTTTAAATATATTGTTTATAAAAGAATTTTGAATCTGATAAACTCGACAGAAATCTAGCAAAAGTGACGGTGAAAATATAATTCATTTTATATGTAAATTTGCTATTCCCATTATTGTACACATACGTCCACTGAATAATAATAAAAATGTACAAGATTACAATAATATCTAATACTTTCCATGTCCTTAACATTTCAAGTTTTCCCTTTATTTTAAATATATTGTTTATAAGAGAATTTTGAATCTGATAAACTGGACAGAAATCTAGCAAAAGTGACGTTGAAAGCATAGTTCATTTTATATGTAAATTTGCCATTCTCGTTATTATACACATACGTCCACTGAAAAATAATAAAAATGTACAAGATTGCAATAATATCTAATGCTTTCCATGTCCTTAACATTTCGGGTTTTCCCTTTATTATTATCCGAGGGAATGCTTTATTCACTGTAATCAATATTGTCGCTCGGAGCGACAGACATTTACAAAGCTAATAATTCATCCAACAGTCTCAATGACACGTTGTCGTTCTGCTCGCAGTGAGAAACAAACTTGTCGGGGAATAATTCAATCTTCCCGAAGGAAGAATCGAGTCGTTCGAAAGTTTCGTCGGAAAGATGGTCGATCACGAAAGCTCCACCGACACTGCTTCTATTCCGTGAGAGAATTTCACGGTAGAGCGAATGCGCCGCCACTGGTGGTGTCATCGTGTCGAACTTTGACTCGAAGAACTTGAAATGATTTGTACGCTTCTGACCTTCCAATGCGACTTCCGACAGACTCTCCCACACGTTCCCGCACAGCTGGCGTGTTCATCGCTCCGGAGCTTTAATTCGACCTGGAAAGCTCCGCTGGTTCTAGTTCGATCCCAATAGCCAGGCATTCTCGAAACTTGAAAGCTAGTTTCTCCGTGGCAACCGCAGTGAAACATCCCGATGAACGAGTTGTAGATTACAAGATTAAATATCATTGAATTTCATGATTTGTCTGATGATTATTCTACCTACATTCCAATTTTAATTATTGTAACGTTCTCGATGCTTGAATAAAATGGATATTCTTCCCTGCAGTAGCAAATAAATAATTCTTAGCAGTGCATTATAATTTGCAAATTGATTTACAAGAGTTAAGGATTCAAATTCTTATTGTCAATTGTTATTAGAATACTTTGAGCAACAACAGAAAATTTGAAAGTGTATATTTGTTTCACAATTTAATCATTCACTGACAATTAAAAATCGTATAGGAAAATTATAAAGGAAACTGTGTACAATGTAGAACCACGATGCACATACAAAAATATATATTCTCCTTTTCTAGTTTCTCGGTGCATTTATAAAAAACAAACAACAATTTTCACATGGCACACAGTGCACACTGTGTGGATTTACTTCCTCCTATTTTGGGGAAATTAAACAGTAAACATTATAAATACAGAACGATGGGAAGCAGCAAAAAATATATGTTTCTAATATTAAAATATCGTTCTTTACCACATAATTATTTGCATCAACATTATTTCTAATTTATCTGCACTTCATCCCCCTTCTATTTTTGAAAGTTCAACAGTAAACATTATAAATGAAACAGAGCCATGAAAACCAGCAAAAAATATATTACAATATTGTTCCCCACCACATAATTACCTGCACCAACATTATTTCTGATTTATCCGCTTCATCAGGGTGCTTAAAAAGAACAAACAGCAATCTTTCCATAAAGTACCACCTACACCTTATATATTTACTGGCTAGTACTTTTTATTTGGCGGGAAGTCGCCTCGGAAGGTGGAAGTTTCGTGGTCAGAATATTAGACGTAAAAATCCGTTGCACTCTATTACATTACCCAAGTTCCGGAAGAGTGGTGTGTGCCGGGATATAAAGTGGAGGAAAGACTGGGCGGTAATCCGAGGGAAGGCGCGCGCGCTACCTCGTTATTTTCGTCGCGTGCGAAAGGCGGTTCTCTCCTCCGGCGCCAGCATTCCTTCCGATATTAGTTTCACTCTCGGTGGCGCAATGAATTGATTTAAGCTAATGGCCTTTCTTATCGAGCACTACGTTAATGATCCTGTTCGCCCGATAAGATCCACCGGATTCAACGCTAATGGTGCTTTTCATATGATTGTAATATTAGTTCTAATTAAGACGACATGTATATGCGCCGTACAACGTTCCCAGTGATAAAGGCAGTGTAAATAATGTAAATGTAATAAATGAACTCCATGAAACTGTTATCTGAAATCATATGTTTATTTGAGCAGTGAATAAAGCAACATTTCCAGTCTCGACCAGTTTTCAACTAGTTAATTGGTAATAATTAAACTATATTAAACCTTTACTATATTAACTATATAATTTAATATAATTTAAACTGTATTAAACCTTCATTAAATCTTGGAACTCAAATATTTCGATTTCATTCATTAACATATTAAATCTACATTAAATCTTGGAACTCAAATATTTTGATTTCATCAACGAATGAAAAGAACCAAGAGAAATTTCAAGCTGGCCCTTGTCTCGTTTTCCAGATAAATGTACAAGAGAAATCAGTTACACGTTTTTGGTTTCGAATACACAGAGAGAGTTCCAAAGAGAAGAGCTGCCCTGTAAATGTTGGTAAAGCATGGCGCTCATTGTTTAATTTACACGAACTAGTAAATAACTGGCGCAGGCAGAGGCCAACGTGGAAATGTCTTTCGACGTATTCTCGGCTTTTTAACGAACACGGAGCTCTCGATGGCGGCGACTGCTTCTCGAAGGGAGCAGTGTAAAAAGGAAGAATTAGCGATAGGGCTGCGAATTCGAGAGCTCAAAGAGCCGGCGACGCGAGTTGGTTCACAGCGCAAATATTCTTTCAAGTTGGGAGCGCGCGCGCGACGCCGACGCCAACGACGACGAGGAGGAGAGCGCGACGCTTAATGCGCCGTAACGCACTGCGTAAAACATTAAGGTATGCGCATTGCCAGTGGCAGCGAGTGTGCGCCCAGTCAAAGCAAAAGATCGCCGCGTTGTGCTCTCGGAAAAAGAGGCTCGCAAACCCAGAGAAAGAACCACCTCGCGCGCGTATGTGTATGTGCAAAAGTACCCACGCGGCGCGCGGCCAAGGTTTTACGAGGTACGTGCGGAAGAGAGCAACTCCTACCAACAACACATGCGAGATCCTCGACAGGAAGTAAAATCCTTTAAAGGTGGCTACTTGGCCAAAGAAACCCCATTTCGATGGACACACTGGAATTTTCACATAAACCTGCAGTGACAATAGAAACGGCTAAGTAACAGTATTTTAAATGTATTGTTTATTAGAGAATTTTGAATCTGATAAATTCAAGAGAAATCTAGCGAAAGTGACGTTGAAAATATAATTCATTTTATATGTAATTTTGCTATTCTCATAAGTCCACTGAATAATAATAAAAGTATTCAAGATTACAATAATATCTAATACTTTCCATGTCTTTATCATTTCAAGTTTCCCTTTTATTTTAAATATATTGTGTATTAGAGAATTTTGAATCAAACTCGATAGAAATCTAGCAAAAGTGACGTTGCAAATGTAATTCATTTTATATGTAAATTTACTATTCTCATTATTGTATTTATACGTCCACTAAATAATAATAAAAATGTACAAGATTACAATAATATCTAATGCTTTCCATGTCCTTAACATTTCAAGTTTCCCCTTTATTTTAAATATATTGTGTATTAGAGAATTTTGAATCAAACTCGATAGAAATCTAGCAAAAGTGACGTTGCAAATGTAATTCATTTTATATGTAAATTTACTATTCTCATTATTGTATTTATACGTCCACTAAATAATAATAAAAATGTACAAGATTACAATAATATCTAATGCTTTCCATGTCCTTAACATTTCAAGTTTCCCTTTTATTTTAAATATAATTCATTTTATATGTAAACTTGCTATTCTCATTATTATACACATACGTCTACTGAATAATAATAAAAGTATACAAGATTACAATAATATCTAATGCTTTCCATGTCCTTAACATTTCAAGTTTTCCCTTTATTATTATCCGAGGGAATGCTTTATTCACTGTAATCAATATTAACGACGGCCTCATTGCACCGGGATTCCAAGCGAACGCAATATCATTTCAATCGAACTTTTATGAAAGTCACGTGGAATTCATGGGTGTTTGTCTCCGGGGATGCGAGCATTCCTGGATTACTTTTCATTGGACTCCAGGCGCACTTGAAATTGCCAGGTGTCGCGATAGAAAGAGCGAAAGAAAGATAGAAAGAGAAGGTGGCAGGGCCGTTGGAATTGTGATCGATATTCTTTGCCAGGAAAACGGGACGCCGGCTGGTATTTATGCCAACGAGCAAGCAGCCCGATTAATCCGGCGCCGCGCCGCCCGAACGAAGCGCGTTCTGCAATTTTATAATGACACGTACGAAGGACTGTTCGGGAGGAATTTATGTTCGCTCGCTCCAGGATTACGCGAGCACTTCCCGAGTGCGGCAGGCAGCGCCACGTCAGAGATTAAACATGCAGGAGTTCTCCGGTGCGGCGGCGGCGGCGGCGCCGCGCGTGTCGCAGGGTGTCAGGTCTCTTCGGATTAGTTGCTTGAATTACAAGTCCGACGCCCGCCTCTATCGCTGTATCAGAGAGAGACGGAAGAGGAGAACTGGACGCGTGCATAGAGAATCATTTAACACGACACTCTCGATTAGCGAGATACTTTCATACGGCTGCCGTTTAATCTGCGGCATCGCGTATCCGCGCTAGCGCGCTCCTATAACGATGCAATCACTAATTTGCCACGGCGATTTTACCGCTCGTATCATACCAACTGACCTCGTTTCCATCAAGCCTGACCGAAATGCCATTTATCTTTAAGCAGAGTTCGATTTAAATTCGGAAATTTGAGTATTTCGATGCGGTTCAATCACCTGATTATGTTCTAAGTTTTAGGAATTATTTGTTATAATAAATAAATGGGTGTCGAGCTGCACGAGACCTCGCTGATTTGTTTTAATTATGTATACGTTCACATTTTTATCTGTTTTTCATCTGTATATGGCTGACATATTTCTTTGCTTATTGTAAATCAATAATTGCTGGTTTGTATCAATGTCAAGTGAAGGGTTACAGCTTGAACAGATTAATAAATAAATTAACTATGTTATTAAGTCCCAGCAGCAATCTAAATAACAAGTGTCCTGTACATTGATTATAGTTGAACTTTTTTCAATTCCTATCACATTGTAATTAATAAATATCAAAGCTTATTACTAAATCCTTTCTCAGGTATGTTTGACATACCTACAATAATTTCTGACTTAAATTGGTGCCATTTAATTAACGTACAGGGTGAGTCACTTGCCTTAGAATCACCACCAAAAATTGGATATTTTCGATGGCCAAAAATATGGGGAAAACAAAATTTTGAGCTGGGGCTCTGAAATTTATATCACATCTTCCTTGGTGTAAGTACAGACTCCCCACCAAATTTTAGCCCCGGAAAATGTCGGGAAGTCCAAAAAATATGGGAAAAACCAGCGAAAATTCCGCAAAAATCGAACTTTAAAGGTAGTTTTTTTAGTGTTTTCGATAGAAATCCGGACTTTTTTTGACGGATTTCTTGTTTTCTATCCGTTTTCAGTCATAAACAATCGATTCCTGAAGAAAAAACCCGAGTTCGGGGAACTTCGAAAAGTCGTGAAAAAATCTGAAGGGGTACCCCTTAAGAAAAATTCGCCGAAAAAAAAATTTTGAGCCAGGGCTCTGGAATTTTTATAGTATCTTCCTCGATGCAAAAAAACATTACCCACCAAATTTCAGCCCCGGGAAAGGTCGGGAAGTCCACCAAAAAAAATAAAAACCGTCAAAAATGAGCAAAAATGGACTTTTCTGGACGGTTTTTCGACCCGTTCTCGTTGCAAATCCGGACTTTTTTTCATGGATTCTTTGTTCTCTGTCCACCCTGATACGAAAACAATCAAAATATCCCGGGTTCGGCCGATTTTGAGAAACTTGAAAAAATTGACCATTCTCGAGGGTCGAAAATAGGTGAAAGCCTAAACTTTGAGCTAGGGCTCTGAAATTTATATCACTTCTTCCTTGATCCAAAAAAACATTACCCACCAAATTTCAGTGCCGGGGAAGGTCGGGAAGTACACCAAAAAACATAAGGGCTAGGAGAGTTCTGGTTCAAAGGCAAGTGAATCACCCTGTACATCAGCGACCTAAATAATAAGTATCCTGTACTTTAATTATAGTCGAACTATCTTTAATTCTCATCACATAATTAATAAGTATCAAAGCATATTACTAAATCCTTTGTCACATATATTTAAAACACCCATAATTATTTCTGGCTGAGATTTATACCGCCTGAACACCTCGCGCACTATTCAACTAGCCAGCAATGAAACTCTGTATTAATTCCTTACTAACTTAATACAGCGAGGAAAGATTGGATGGGAAACTAGCCGCACGGGGGAGGAGCTTTCGAGTGTTGAGCCGCAAATTCTTGGCGGATTAAGCGGCGCTGTAAACGCAATAGCGTGAGTGGAACTCGACCATGAATAAACTGTCCGGGGGCCGCGCTGCCAGCCGGCTGTGAAAATCCTACCGGAGAATTCACGCCACTGAAATATTTGCCCGCGCGCATCCCACCGCACACTAGCGAACACTCCCTCACCGAATATCCAAGGAAAAGCCTCGCTCAACGAGAACTCCCCGTTTTCAGGGACTTCCACATCTCGACATGATTTAGGAATTGCTTTTCCTCTTTTTTCTGAGACATGTGACTATCTTCCGTCCACGTGTCCACTGCCATTCAAGTAATTAGCACTAGATTTACCAGGATTTTTTTATGCCCATCAAAATAGGTATAAACTAGTCGTTTTGACTGGTCTTGGTAAATCTAGTATTAGAGAAGAACTTTGGGGAACAATAAATAGGTCAAATATTGTGGAACGTTTGGAAATCAAATGATTATTGATATTGGTTCTTACGGTTGTATAAAAATAAAGTACTGTAATTATAATATAATTGAAAAGTGGTAGAAAATAAATTGCACTATGCAATATTGCATTCTGAATTACAATCTTTCAAGTATATTTTAAATTCTAATTTTATTCTAAAAACACAAATTCTAAAATTTCGTATTTGACCCCGAATACAAAATTAATATTGATTGATTGTAGTATTAATTAAGCATTGAGATATTCCCCATTCGCCATAACAATAGCTTGCGACACCAAACGCGTGAACGTGCTCCGAAACGAACAACAGAGAAAACATGGAAGTAAAGTTCGCAGAAGAACTTGTCGATAAAATTATGAGAGGGAATCGACACCGGCGTCAGGACTTGCCAGTATTCCCGCTGCTTTTTCCAGGATTTAATCCTGGAAAGGATGAAGCGGAGTCTGCGTTTGCCACGACGCAGTGCGTGTGAAGGTCCCGTGTCGTCTCTCGGCGTGCGAGAGACACGCTCTAAAACTTGAGCCAGTCACTGCTTCGCTCTTTCTCCGACACTTGGCAATTTCGCTCGCGCCAAACATTCGCTCGCTCGCTCGCTCGCTCGCACGCTCGCAAACTTCGTAAACAGAATTACTTGGAACGGGACGCTGAGCCGCACGGCCGGCAGAGCTCCTTTCGGCTTCTCCTTCCTAATTCGGTTAGCTCTCGCCCTTCCTCTCCTCTCCTCACCTCTTCCCTTCTCCGTTCTGCCCACATCGTAGCGGCGCCTCGAAATTGCACTATCTTTCGGCGCAAGATGCAACCCGGGGCCAAAAGCCAACGAAAGTTCGCCGCCAGCAATCGCGAAGAGTCAAAGCGAAGTTTTCGATGGGCCGAGATACGCTTTCACTTCGACTCCAGCGAGCCCCGCTTCTACCTAATTAACCCAAGTGAACTGGACTGAAGTGTACTCTCACGCTATTACGCCAATGATTCATCCCGGGATTCGAGTCTCCTCTACACGTGTTTGGAGTGTCGAAAGAGTTTGTCAAGGAGAGTGCAGGACTGCTTTGTGTATTCATGATTTAATGAATTTTAAGCAGCGCATACATAGTGGCCTGCCGGCCTTCTTTTTTTTCTCTCTTCCGTGCAATACTAACTCTGGCAAAGTTCGATACAGTTTTCGATCGATGCTGCTGATACGAATGATCAATTAAATGGCAAGTTATTTTCTCGTGGTTCGTGGTTGGTGCAAAAAGAGATATTTTCACGTCTTCTCGTAGAACATTTAATTATACTGTATTTTAAAGTAAATCAGCTTATACTTTTTGTATAATTTTAATTTAAGTGTCTTAAATCCGAAGATAAAAGAGAATAGCATTGATATTCTTGCTGTTAATGAACTTCCTTAACACTAGGTTCACGGACATTTTTTATGTATCTTTACAAACATCAGTCAAATTATTGTTCTTAAATAAAACCCATTGACTTCATTTACAAACAATTACAATCTTGACATAATTAACATAATATAACATAATATAAAATAATGGAAGTTATTAGGATTGCATAAATACTTGTCAGCCTAAAATGCAAGAAAATGAATAGTAACTGTTTCTGTAATTATGCTGACGAAATAAAAAATCCTTGAAAATGACGGGTCCCGTAAGCCTAGTGTTAAAATCGATGACACACTGGCTGACATAATCTCCGAATATAAACCGCTTACCAAGCAGGAAGTTCGACTTTTCCTCAGTTCCTTATGACTGCGTCGGATCGAGTTATGCTAAGTATTGTTTGACAAAGTCAACGTAACTCTGACACAATCCATTCCTAATATTCCTCTTTCCTGTGCAAACAATCCGCTGTCATCGGAGACACAATAGAGTTGCATTTTCACATGCCAAACACGTTTGCAGTGGTGCGAGAAACTCGCGCAGCAAGAAGCGCTTCGACATACGCGGAGTTCAGGCAGTAATGACTAGTCGAGTAACCTCGATCCGGAATAGTTTGGAAATTGGTCGGTTAATGTTCCCACATAATGCATCAACTGACTCGGAATGATGCGATGTATCCTCGCTTTATGTATTCCTCTCTACTACCTCGACAGCGATTCTCAATCAACAGGATATTCTATCAACCTAAATTGCAAGCATATCAAATTCCACGCGCGACAAATTTTTTATACCACAATCATGGATTTCCAAATTTCTTTTTACCAAAACAGTTTCGATAACTGGGTTTTAATTTTAAATTTGATGTGTTCTAATTCTTTTCGTTGATCATTATTTGGATTCTTTCGCACGTTTTATTTGACAAATATTTTCTATATTTAGATTTAATACCTTTTAGTGCCTTATAATAGCAAAATGTTACACATTTACAATATCTAAATGTTTTCAATGAATATAGAAAAATTAGTGTCATTGTTTTATTCTCTATTTCGTCCTTAATACACTGCTTTTTGAATGATGTAAATACTGTTTCTGTCTGGTTTTTATAAGCCTTTTGCCAAACCCTCAGTAAAATTGTGAAATTCGGCTGATTATTCACGCATAGCCAGCTTTTTTCGCCCGGCACTAAAAGGGTTGAACCATCAAATCATATGCTAATAATCATTCAATCATTCAAATAATCATTCAGCTTTTTCCCTCGCACTATTTCATATGTTATACTTGTGTCTATTATCGACGAAGAAAAATGGCAGCTTCCTTTCAAAGGAGTACAGTATTCCACAAAAATTCAAATGCACCAGGAACGTTAGAAGGAAGAATAACAGAGGGTGAAGAAGGGAAAAAAAGCGGCAGCAGGGTTGGGAGGGGTGTGCGCAATGATGCGAGGCGCACAAAAGGAATCGAGCAGGCGGTCACATTGCAATCGAAAATTCAATCTCGCTCGAGGGAAACGTTTTAACTTTCAGATCTCGATCTCGACTTCTTCCTCCTCTCCTCCTCTCCTCCTCCTTGCGCGCTCTGTCTCCGTCGTCGTCGTCGTCGTCGTCGGTGGCAGCGCCTTATCAGAAATCCTGCGAAAGCCGCCAGCTGAGAGACGCACATTTACCAGATTTCTCGGCAGTTAGAGTGCTCCGATCCTGTTTTATACCAGTCGAAGAGAGAAAGAGAAAGAGAGAGAGGAAGAGAGAGAGGAAGAGGGAATCATGAAGGGTTTCCAACTATCGAACAGGACGGAGATTGCGGATTGATGGATGGATTGCTGCCACGATCGATCCATCGCTTCTTCCTGTCCGATAAGAAATACCTTCCGAGATTAATTGGCCAGAAAAACGATCCCCTAATGCGGATATAATACTCGTGCCAGTCCAAGTACAATCTGCAGGGAAAACCCTCTGATGAAACTTAGTCGTAATTTATTCGCAAATGAGTTTCACGTTATTTATTTTATTCCTTCAGTTACGTATTATTATTTAAGAAAACATAATAATCGTAAAGTATGGAATAATAAAACTGTTGGTTTTACAGAAATTACAGAAATCTTTAAAACATTTTTATCAGGCGATTTTTTACAGAAAGAAAAAAATTGAAATTGTTGTTTGCACTCACATCAATGATAGAATCTCTGACAAAAAAGACTTCTTTGCTAAAATAATTAACTTACGGCACAATAAGTCCAAGGATGCGATAGCGAGCGGAAGGTAAGTCGGAAACTAGAGCAGGATTCTTATTGTTCCGAAGAGATAAGCGAAGAGAAGAGCGTGCTTCCGCTGGAAAATATTGGGCAGGCCAGATAGGAAGAAAAGCGGGATCTGCTCGTCGGCTATCGGTGAACTTAAATAAATGGTGGCAAGTATGATAAATTACTGGCACAGCTGTTGGTTTAACGAGTTCCGGGCGAACGGCCGATGGCCATAACGCTTCTCGTTAGAGAGCCAATACACAATGAAACAGTGCGATGCAACTGCGCCAGCTGGTAATAAGAAACTGGTGTCGAGCGAAAACTTTCCCTGCTCGCTTCCACTTTTCAGCGAACGAATAATCGGCAGTGAACGCGTCATGGATTGCTGCGCGCAGCTTTACAATGAAGTGATTCCAAGCGGGCAAGAGTCAAGTGCACTTGTCTCCGCGCGAAAGTTTCCACTGGAACGGTGGAATGCGACTGCCGGATAAAAAGCCCCGAAATTCCTTTTCAATTGATGTGACCCAGAAAATGAAACTGCCGATGGCAAGTTTACTTGATGTAAAACTGTCATGAATTCTAGTGACACGTGCTTCTGGTGGCAATGTAATATTTGTTTCATGACGGAATCAATGAATTTTACACTTCGTGTGCTCGCAGAGTGGACTCTTGACACTATATTTTGTATGTGCATTATAAAGAGACGGACGTGTACGAAAATATCGTGTTTACGCGTCTCTCGAGTATTCGGCGTAAACTGAACTGTTTAATATCGTATCGAAATAAAATGTTGCATAGCTTTTTATTGGCAATTATTATCTGGCCGTAATAATCCTCTTCATGCAAAAGATAAATATTAAAGCGAACGATGGAAATTATAGAATAATATTGATTACTAGATACGAAGATAATTTTGATGGACACTTCAGAATATTCTCCTAGTTCTCTTTTTATTGGGAAATATTATCTGCCAGTAGTCATCCTCTTGATATAAAAGATAAATATTAAAGCGAACGATAGAAATCACATAATAATATTGATTACTAGATACGAAAATAATTTTGATGGACACTTCAGAATATTTCTCTGATTCCCTTTTTACAACAACGACATTTCTTTTCTCTGAAAATTGTAATAATAAAGCGACAAATTCCCCGCATTAAAACCACTAACAATAGTCCATTGAAGCTGTAAAGCTACACGCGGAATCAGTCTGCTCTCCGATGGAATGAAGCATTGTAAAAAAGAGAAGAGGGAATCTATCGGGAAAAGAGAGGGGGGGTCAGGAATTCAAGAAGAAACCTAATTCGAGAAGGCAGGGCGCGTCGTTGTATGTGTCGGCGAGTTTCCCGTGGGAAGAATAGCGGCGATAACGAAACGAATTCACTCGGAGAGCAGCTGAATGAGAGCGATTTCGAAGGGCTGCGCAGTCGAATCCTTTGAGCGAACGTTAAGGATGAACTGGCGGCAAGTGTCACAGGTGCATCTAGATGAGAGACACCTGGCTGCCTGGTCTACTGCCAAGTCTAATGATCACGTTTTCCGACCCAGTTTACCCTTCCTCTTTGACGTTCCCCCAACTCTCTCTCTTTCTCTCTCTCTCTCCTCGAAAGGTCTACCTTAACTAGAATTTCGCTGTAATTCAAAAAGTCAATGAGATAAATGATATCACGAAATGGCACGCCTCACTGTTTATTTAAGGCCACGCTTCTACAATAATTATTATATGAAAGGGGGACGCTGACTTTCGGTGGGCTTTTACACAAATTCAGTTTTAATGAATTTCACCGCATTTAATTTGCAAATTTACTTCTGTGTGGGAAGAAGTCAACCTAATACGCGCTGCTTTTTTAGTTATCATTAACTGAGTAAGATTAACTGATTGAAAGTGTGTTTATAACTTCGTATTATTTTAATGGGAAACTATTGTATATGCTAGTGCTTAATATTCTTGTATTTTTATAAAGAATAACAACGATAATTTGTACTGAAATTTAATTAAATAGTATTAATAGCGAAGTATTTGAATATTCTTTGTTAAACGAATATTTCTTGTGGGTGGGAGATTTAAGAAAATTAGAGAGTCTGCGAGAGTGCATGAATCAAAGTGTGTCAAGGGCCGACGAGGCTTCTAATACGAGCCTGTTAGAACTTAGAACGCCACTTTGTCAACTGGCAACAGTCGCTGCACATCTGGAGCAGCGCGAGAAAGAAAGACTTTTTCACCATAAGCGGAATGCACGATGAATCTCCGTGCTATGTCTATGTGTGTGTGTGTGTTCTCTGAAAACCACACATAATAACCGCCGAGTGCAATTTACATTAGCACTAATTTCCTTTCGCCTTTTTCTCGCGCGACTGAGAATTTCCACGGCAAATCTTTCCCCGTACAATTTTCCACGCGAGGGAAAATATGGCAGCGCAAAGTCGACAAAGTTCCATCGAGCAGTTCTTGACCCAGATACGCGAGCGAGCAACATAATTGCAAGGGAAAACGGACATCATCGGAGCGTACAAGGGATTCCGGAAGCTCGAGCTTGCAATCCCTTTTGCGCAAGGATCACGGAAATTCCTCTCAAACGATGTATACTCTCACCTACTAGTGTTTCTAAAGAGAGGTGGATCCTCTACTTTGACAAATTTTAATGAATACGTTAAAGCAATCCCCAGGCATGCAACATTTGCGTGATTAATATCTGCTTGTGACAATAATTATTATACATGTTCGCATAACATTAATCTATGAGAACAATTATCAAAAGATATATTGAGTATTCTGCAAAATACATTAATAATGAATTAGGCTAGTTTTTATTTATGCAAAGATATATTGAAATTATTTGAATGAAATATTAAATTTCAAGAATATTAACTTAATTTATATATACGTTAAATAATTTACTTTGAAAAGATATAACGATTAATATAAATTCACAATGTTAATCGATGTGAGTCAACGCCCAAAATATTTATAGTCGCGCTAACAGTTGAAAAGGATGCAAAAGTAGGGAATTCCGGAAGTTCTCCCGATGCAAATGCGGATGGACCGTTCGCCGGAAGCAAGTAAAACTACGACGAGGCTGGCAACAAACATCGAAGGTAACGCCGAAGTAAAACACGGAAAATTAATTGGAGGATTTAAACTAATTATCTGCCGGCAGCCTGATCTAATTAGCGAGGGTCCGCCGAAGCAGATGTTCTCGTGCCAAGCAGAGAGAGAGAGGGAACTACTTTGCTTGGCGCTTTAGCAAAGTACGAATTCTTTGGATTTCAGCTTTCCATGGAAATTCCCTGTCAGTACAGCAAATTCTAACAGGGCAAGATGAGAACTTGCGTAAACAAGAGCGCCGATTGTACTTCGAAGATTTCCCGCGATAGAACTGGAATAATAGAACTGTGGTAATTGGCAGTTATGAATAGGGAAAGGTCAGCTGGGATGTAAGATAAGGGTTGCTACCTCAATTGCGACAAACCATGAAAGATTCATCGCTCAAAGAAAACTTGAGGATGAGCTCGCCAAAAATGACGAGTTTTACATTGAATAATTTTTATGAATATTGATATCCAATATTGGGAAATCGTTTAGTTATAAATATTTAAGAACTACCAATGAAATAATCGTAAACTAAAAATGAGAATAACTAGTTGTTGCTTATTTATACAGGTAAATGTCTCATCATTGTATTCTTTAATTTCTAAATTAATAGAAACCCATTGCTTTTTAACAAAATCATTTTTGAGCCTTTCACACACACAACTGAGGTTCAGTACGAAAGTTGATTAATTAAGCAAAACTAAAAACGCAGCCAACTTTTCTCTGCCATGGGAGCTCGCTCACCGCGCCACTTAAAGTATTACAAGCAATAGGATCGACGAAGGGGCGCGTGTGTGTATCGTCTCGCTTTAATCAGATGCTTTGCCTTGCTGGAACTACTTGGGCGCGATCACACGAGCCGAGTAAAGCGCTACCAGTTTCTGCTCGGTGCGCGGAACTCATTTAAATCTACTCTTCGATCATGCAGCGTTCACGGCGAGTTCGAGTGGGAGAAAGAGAGAGAGAGAGGAGGAAAAGGTTAGCGCCAGGGTGCATTTTAAATCGCTGTACAGGGTGAGTCACTTGGCTTTTGAATCAGAACTCTCCTACTCCACTTTTACTAGACATCTATTTAATTATATTATATACTCTCTGTTTAACAATAGGTTACAAACACTAGGTTTACGGAAATTTCTGTATGTCTCTCTTTATGGACATTTATTTTCATTAAAAAAAGCTACTAATTTCATTTAAAGACCGTTGCAATTTTAACAGACTTAATATAAGTTAATGCTATCTGTCAGGATGGCATAAATAATTGTTAGTATAAATTGGAAGTAACATTAATAGAGTTTGTAATTTTGTTCGTGAAGTCCGAAATCCGTCGAAATGACGGGTTCCGTAAACCTAGTGTTAAATTCTGTAGCCTGTTGGAGGGAATATTTTACCAAGTTTTAGCATCGACTTCCTTCCAATGGCTAGCAACGTAAGGAGACAAATATTTTATTATATTATATTTATAGGGAAATATTATATATAACTGGCTTCTGTAGAGTGAAATTTCATGTGTGAGTTAGCATAACTCAAACATGTAAAAGTATAAATGCATCAAATGCAGACAAATATTGAGCAACATTTGAGTGTAATTTCTAATGATTTTATATGGAAGAGTGTATGCTCGACAGTGCTGATTCAAAAGCAACTGACTCACCCTGTACGCGTTACGTTCGGCCGGTCAAAGGCGCCGCCAGTAATACTCGCTCCGTCTCCAGAAAAGCATGACGCACTTAGAAAATTAAATGTGCGTCGAGGATTTCGTAAAAGCGTAACTTCATATCGCCAACGATTAATATTCACTGCCATTAAAACCGCACGGTTTTTTGCGGGAGTCTCAGTGTCGAGACTCGAGCTGCCGACAGGCCAATCATTGAGTCATTGACTCTCTGCTGACCCATTAATACTCGGCGCTTTATATGTCAATTTACTTGTGTCTCGCATATGTCTCTCATTTATCAGAAATATTTGCTATAATTTAACCTGTTTTATTAATACTATTTTCACCAAGAAGTGTCAAAATACACTTTTCGAATTTAAACTTGAAATTATTCTCTAAGTTTAATCATTTCTGCAGAATTAATTTGTTGACTTTTCGTAGAACAGTTAAAAATGACACTTAAATCGAAATACAAATACAAAATCGTGGTGGAAAGAGTGTTAAAATTCCTAAAACGAAGATACATTTGAAACGGAAGAGTTCGTCGAGTTTAATCAAAAGTCAGTGCAGCCAATTGTGTGTGCAGACACGCGACGATTTCTATGTTGGATGAGTTTAAGTCGAGCAATAGCTTTCGGCTGGAATAAGGAAACTGTCGGATGACAAAATTCTGTGGTGCGTGCTTCGCTTTAGTATTTGGCTGGCACTTACTTCCTTTATCGCGCTTTCCAGCGACACACACGCGCCGCGATATCTTTTACAGAGAGTGTCTCTTCGCGAGGCGGACGGAATGAGAGAAACTCTCTCATTTCTCTGGGAGTTCTTGACGCGCAGAAGTGAAGCGGAAAGAGAAGTTAAGGCGGCAAGGTTTATCCGGACCTCAAAAGATAGTAGATTTCCATTAGTATTATAATGTAGTACAGCTGTACTACACCTACGTGCCCTTTTTGAGAGTGTAGAGAAATTTTTTCCCGCTTTAAGCTAGGATGACACACTGCCCTTCTCTGACTCTGCAAGTAGAATGGAGGATAGGTTCTTGCTACTTCATTCTACTTCGGAACTTCGTGTTTCCTAACTTGGAACTGGTGTGCTTGCAAGTCATGTTGAGAGAGAATATTGTAACATGAAATTTAGGAGCTTGCAATCAATAATGAAGCAATACATTAACAATATAAAAATGAGATAATACATTAACAGTGTGAAAAGAATCCAAAAGATAGTAACAACGCCTTTAGAAGTTGAAGGGAAATTTATTCATTCATCCAAATATCTTTCCATAAGCGTTTCATCTCCCATAAACTGAAACTACAACAAGTTTACTTAATATTTATCAATTTGAAATTTGCGAGCTTGCAACCAATAATGAAACAATACATTAACAGTGTAAAAATGAGACAATATATTAACACTGCGAAAATAATCTAAAAGATAGTAACAATGCTTTTACAAATCCAAGGGAAATTTATTAATTTATCCACCTATCTTTCCATAAGCGTTTCGTAAGCAACAACTTTCCTTGATATTTCTCAATTTGAAATTCACGAGCTTGCAACCAACACTGCAGCAACACATTAACAATGTAAAAATGACGAAACACCGAAGGAAAAAAGCATAGCAAGAACTCCCATACAAGGCGAAGGGAAAATTGCCGGTTCTTCCGTGAAGCTTTCCATAACCATACCGAAACACCCTGTGCTAGCAGGGTCAGCGACGATAATAAAGTTCCAACTTGCCAGCGGATGAGAAATGCACGCTCTCCTCTCCTCTTTCGCTGGCGCGCGCGCATACATTAAAGCCGAGGATACGCGAGCGTAGTTGAGAAAAGTTGGCGCGAAGCTCCGCTAAAACTTGGAGTAAGAAGGAAGCGGAGGCGATGTAAAATTTCATAAGCTCCTTGCTCTTCGCGACCCCTAATGCAGGGGGCGCGCGCGTCTTCCCAGAGAAAAAGCAAGTTCGCCGTTACGCGCGCGTGCCAATTAGGGCTACCAACTGCTCCTCGTCCTCCTCGTCCTCCGCTTCGCGCCGTGTTCCGTCAAACAATTCCCCGAAGCAGAAACTGCGCGCTCGCATTCCTTCCTTAACGCCAGCCGCGCTCCATTCAGCGCTATTTGATCTTTCCTATGAGATTGAATGTTCCACTTCAAAGAGCTCCGCGTGTGTACACGTGCGTGTATCTCTAGAACATCGTGTTTATGTGTGAGAGACTCGGGTTTATGATCGTATCGGACACCATAGTCGATCGTTTCAGTTAGTTATGGTAGCCTTCGACGCAGAGGTTGCTAGCTATCTACGGATAATTAAACATTGCATTGATCCGCGCTCGCTTATGAGTCCAGCTTCAGTCGATACTGATTCCTCCGGGCGACATAAACCACTTGCCTGCACACCGTCAAATGTTCCAAGCATACAGGTTTGCGCGGACTAATACTGTGCATATGCAGTATTCTTAGTTTAGAATAGAACAGTCGTCATTGAGGGAAGCTTTCCGGATTTAATTAATATATATTTGTGTGAAGCAAAAAGGGAGTATGAAGAATTATAAATGAGATGTTTGACGTTAATAAAATATAAGTTTTGTAAATTTATTAACTGTCAACCGTCTATTTTTGATGAATGAAACAATTTTTATAAATACATCAACAAATCAAGCGTGTAAAAGATTTTAATTAAACCGTAGGCTATTGTGGACGCCTATAGGTGCTTAGAAATTTTGCGTTTGTGAGACTGAGAACGCAAATAAGCGTTCTAAAAATTCATTAAGATTGCATTTATCACAGCTAGAATCTCGTCAGTTGAAATTAACGTTCTCCTTTAACCCTGTTAGTGTCGACTAAAATATCGCACCTATGATAAAAATTACTGTCTCTTTTACAGGCAATATTTAAATCTACAAACAATTTTTTCAATTGTGTTGCAATGAAATAAAACCGTTTATAATGTTTGATAAATTTATTTCGAGATAAACAACACTTTTCGCAAGTGTTACAAACAACGTTACATCGTCGTTCGGCATTAAACGGGTTAAATTTCGCCGTAATCAAAGGATTAATACACAAATCGAATTCTTTCAAATCGGATCAACGAATTACAACAAGAAAAATCATATAGTCTCTCACAGAATTGACCTATTTCAATATGGATTCTGATGGACGCGCGTATTCCGAAGGAAAGCAGCGCGCCGCAGGAAGCCGGCGCGCGGAGGAAGCCTCATCCTGTCA
This sequence comes from Ectemnius continuus, assembly GCA_910591665.1. Taxonomy (NCBI): domain Eukaryota; kingdom Metazoa; phylum Arthropoda; class Insecta; order Hymenoptera; family Crabronidae; genus Ectemnius; species Ectemnius continuus. The sequence continues at coordinate 20,056,550 of OU342858.1, read as the reverse complement.
AGAGGGAATACTCCGACTTGGACGGACTTCGGATACCTTAATATTGCATTCCTGGTTAGGGCGAGCGCGGTTTCGAAGGAAGCAAGCAAGCAAGCAAGCAAGCACCCTCGAATGCCGGCGCGGAACGAAGCTTTGCTCCCCAAGGGAATCTCTGGCCGAGAGTAAGTTCCGCTTGGTGCAGCGCGCGAGCGAGCGAGCGAGCGGATGTGGAACACTCTCCGAGCCATTTTGTAAGCGTAAGCCGCATTACAGAACGAACGCGCCGCTTTGTCAAGCGCTTTCCTCTTCCTCCGCCGAGAACATCTGCCAGGAACACAGCAATGTCAGCGATCATTTCGCCGGATTCATCGCGAATTCACAAAGAACTCGCCTCCCCTCGAATACCAACGAGTTTAGTGCGTCTACGCTACAAATGCCACGGCGCCTTTTCGGCAGAAGCCTCTTCCTTTTTTTTCCCGACAAGGAGGAAGCAACCGGCGACGTTAAGAAGAACGTATAAAAGATACCCATTGTTTTTTATGTATTATTCAGCGGACATCCGAGTAAAACGTAGTACGCAATATAGTGCATTGATATAATGATTGTGTACGGAATACAATATTAGGCAGTCGTGAGCTGATTTTTACAGAGCGACATTGCAATTTTTATAATAGAACGGAATAATTCGATTGTATGTGGATCACGTTTGAGAGATTCTTTTGAATACGCTGAAAAAAATGTTGATTGCGATAGAATTTTAAATAGTATTGTTCTGCAGGGAGCATTTATTTAAAAGTGTATTTAAATGCTCGCAAAGTATGACGCGGACGTTAAATTAGAAGCGTCAAGGGAAAGAGTTAATCCTTTGCATTCTAAGTTCTTTCCTGGAAGATTTGAATAATATAAATATCCCATATTGCGCTATGTTTACTTAAAAAATAAATACAAATCATCGCCAAAGTATTTAACAACCCCCAATTTTTCGAGAACTTCAAAAAAGTCTGATGGAACTTAATGAAATCTCAGAAATGACAAAGTCTTTCTCGCAACTTGAGTTGAAACGAACGAATGACGAATGTCTTGTTAGAATTCCAGGAAAATGGTATTCAGGATAATATTCGGGGCGAGCGTGGATGCAGTTGCGATCAAGGATCGCCGCGCTAGTTATCAAGTCGTTATCGGAATAATTAATGCTATCCTAGTTGGGCGTCGGTGTCTTGGAAGGGAGTTCGATCGGGTCAGTAAAATATGCCGTAATTCAAGGGAAGTTGCTCGGCCACGTAAGTGCGAGGAGCAGAATGAAAAGGAGAGCCAAGCGGAGAAGAGAAAGCTCGATGATTTATAGGCAGAACAGAATAAGACGGGGAAACTGTAAGACCACGTACCACGCGGCCCAAGAGAAAGAGAAAGAGAAAGAGAAAGAGAGAAAAAAAGGAGAAGGCAAGTTTAAGATGACTGACTGAACTTGTTAGTTACGCGGCAGCTATTTCTCCCGGGTGAAAAATGCTGCTGCGATGGAACCGGCTGCCGTTGCACTTCTCGACCCACTTAAAAACCACCCGAAATTATTCCCCGGCCATTTTCTATTATCCGACCGCGCGCACGCGCGCGCGCGTATGCAGCGTCATTTGAAATTTAAAGCGACCGAAAATAGACAATGCTGACTCCGCACGGCTGCAGTTGCGCCGCGTATCACGATTCATTTGAATCTCGCGTCACTCGCCTCCTATTAAAAGAACATTGTTAAACTTGCACATATTCGCGTCTACCATCGAATGAGAAATTAGACAGAAGAAGTAGTTAGACTGACGTTTTTTAAATAATATCTCCTGTCATTGTTTCCGCGACGATTGCAATTCGTTTGACAAACAAACGGAAAAGAAGAAAGATTGTCAAGATGGATGCAAGTAAGAATTAATACTTTTAGTGCCGAACGACGATATTTTGGTACTCGCGATACTTGCAAAAAGTGTTTGCTATCTCAAAATAAATGTATAAAACGTCAAAAATGGTTTAATTTCTCGGCAACACAATAGAAAACATTCTTTATACACTTCTCACAAAAATTAATGCATCACTTTCTTTTACCGAAAAGTTACCGATTTTTGTAAAGGAAAGCTCGCTCTTCAAAACGAGTTATTGGAAAGTTGGGTACGATTTTCTAAAAAGTAGTTTATCACACTATTGCAACACAAATGAAAGAATTCTTTATGGATTTAAATATTCCTTGTAAAAGAGAGATCTTTTTCATAATGCTTTATATTTCTGGTTGGCACTTAAAAGGGTTAAATGTTATTTTTGGCAAAGAAATGGAAATTGACATTTGCCTAGGAATCGGCCGGCTATCGCGGCTGATATTCGATGGTGCCCGGAGGCATTGCAATACGAGAGGAACATACGTGGAAAAGGGTGAGGATTTACGACGGGCCAACGGTTCATGACAAGTCATGATGGCAGTCATAAACCGTGCGTGGATATCGCCAATCGAGCTCATCTATCACTCCGCGCTCGACAGCTGCAGTGCAAAATTCACCCTCGCTCTTCTCCACCTCCTCTTCCTCTTCCTCCTCCTCCAGCGGCAGTGCGGACGCTTCGTTAACAAGCTTCACAATTACTCCATAACGGCTAACTTGCAAAAATACCGGTAAACCTGTTTGAATAACTGTATGCAGAGAGTTCCAGTCAATCAGCGCTGCCATTTGTAGAAGACGAGCCTCTAATTCTAAGAAGGAAGTTCCGACTGCCTTAATTATAAGCGGTACTTCGATCAATAGGAAATTGCAAATATAATAGAATCAGTCTGTCAATTCTACGGGCAAAAGCGTAACCCTAAAAACCACGGAAGTTATACAGCTGCTTTCAAAATATAAGGAGAAGATAAAAAGGCTTCTTAGCAAATGCAGTGGTTAGAATTAATAATAAGATTTCCGATATTATTTCAAGCTTACAAATTACAAAATCAAACTTTCTTCAAAACAATACAAATGTTGGGTGTGTTAGAAATTTCGGGAACACTCCAATTATTTTAAATGTTCCACAAAACAATATTCGCACAAAGATTATTAATTTACCAAAGAAGTTCCAAAGATACTAAAATTCGAAATAAATATATTCCCATAAAACAAATAATAAAACTAGTAATTCTATACTGGACAAATAGAAATAATACAGGCAAACAAGCGGGGAGGATTCGTCAGGATTAAAACGATTCTACATAATTCGGCGGACAACATTTCTGAAACGCTCTATAACGATGAAGACTTCGGGGCGAAATTAGATTTGCAAATCCCTTCGGGAAGATAGGAGACCCTCCTGCAGTTCATTGTCTCGCAGTGGTCCTTGGTGACTGCTGGATCAGTTTTCCCGTCTGCTCCTCTTGTCTCGGCGCCGAGCCCGAGTTTCGGATACACAAGTGAACGCGCGGCTGCTGCTCGGTTATATGCGTTGCCGGGGGAGTTTTTCGCATCACCAGCGCATAAACGTAAGCTCTCCTGTAGCAAGCTGCAGCCACCAAAACAGGATGACTAAAGCTCCTTCCACATTGTACCAATTGTTCAATTCATTGTACATACAGCTCATACAATATTCGTTAATATTTATTTTATCGTTATATTATTAATTATCGTTGTTACTTATTTCTGTTATTTATTTATTCTATCGCACACTTTCGTCTAAGAAGATCAAAGTCAATTTATTTACTAGCTGTATGTTAAATTTGTTGAATTAATAATTGAACCGTTTATTTTGAATGTGGCCCAAGTCCATTTGCCATTTTTTTTTATTGATCGCAGCAACGTGTACGACTCGACGTCAAATTCTTTAATATCGCAATTTAAACATTCATAGATTTAGGTCACCTTTAAAATAAACGGCTCAATTATACGCAGTCAAAGGTAGTTGAAATATGTTTGTTGAAAATTCCAAATAGATTGTAAAATTGCCTACGTACGACAAATTATATTAATGCAGTGTTACCGAATTGTTTATGATATTAATAATCTGTATATCTTAAAAGGATCTTAAATGTCACTTTTTAATATGGATAATATATGTTTAGATGTTATTTAATATGGATAGATTTATATTATAAATTGCCAGCAAAAAATTCACCAAAGGTTCAACGAAACATTAACGTTAATGTCCCACATAATATGAACGAACCTTAATAGGACTGGTTAGCAGAGGAGAAAAAGGGGCCAAGGTGAATCCTGGCAAGGATTACCGTAGTCCTGGTGAGAGCAGCTAGAAGGAGACAGGTTAACGCGAGGGGAGACGCGCACTAGAATTCCCTCTAAGCCCGGGAATTTTTATATCTAAACCTCGAAGAGGCGGAGGCAGAGGACCCTTCACTGTGATCCGACGAAATTACAGGCGGCCCTTCGGGGAGGCGCCACCATCGAATCTGAATGACTTCCTGCTTCTGATGTACCTACATCTCGATAATCCTCGAACGCGAGAGCGAGCACACACGACGACGCCCCCGGCAGAATCCCTCGGGGCGCGGCGCCGGCGTCTCGGGAAATTGTTACAGGAAAAATGCGCCACAAAGAGCCTCCCTCACCACCGTAAACAGCCGCAGCATGGGATGAGGGAAGTGATATCGTAATGTCGTTCCTTACAATTTGTGTGTGTATCAAGGCTTGAAAGCCTTCGAGTTCGATGGCTAACACAGTCTGCGGATACCTTTGCCCCCAACAGAAACATTCTTGCTGGACAAGAAGATGTTCGAGATGATATTTGTACGTCTGTATGAACGTACGAGACTCGAGAAAAGTATACTTGCAGTGCAGAAATATATGACGTATGCAAAGAATATCTTCAATATAAAACATTCTGAAAAACATACAAATTAATCTCTCTTTTACAAGCAATATTTAGATCCATAAATAATTGTTTCAATTGTGTTGCAGCGAAATTAAACCATTTGTAACGTTTTGTACATTTATTTTGAGATAGAGAACACTTTTTGCAAGTATTGCGAAGGGTTAAATAAGCAAAGCATTTTCTATCTCGTTTCTTTGTTAGCCAACAAGAAGGAAATCATTTAACTAAACGAAGAAAAATATTCCACCGTCATATTTATAAATATGACATAATTATTTCATATCTCGAATTATGGATACATAAAATTAGTGAATATATATCTGTAAATCACGATAATCGGGCAGTGTGTGTATATTACAAACTTGGCAAGGTTCTTTCAATCAAACAACATTAATTCGTCTAATAATTGTCAGTAAAAAGTTGACTAATAAATATCCTGCTAATTCCATCATGGATTTCATTGGATTTGAAATAAGTGTCGCAAGCAGCGGGAAGAAAACGATTTCCACGAGAATACGTAGCAAATGCAGAGACAGTAAGAAAAGAAGCCTAGGGTTCCATCAGAGGTTTGACTACATGGCGCGGCAAACGGACGATAATTGCTCGGCAAATATTTGTCACGCGTTCCGTAAGTCCGGGGGAAAATCCCGACGACACTTGGAGAAGGTTGGCAGACTGGTGTCAACGAGACGGCTAGCCGGCAATTGACTGCTGCTGCCGTTCTAATACCCGCAAGACAAGAAAAAGTGGGGGTGAGGGGGCGAAAAAAGGGGGAAAAGTTGGAGGTCGCTTCCCTTCTGACCGACCCTTCTCCCAGGTGAATTCGCCGCCGGCTATTCAAATACACACACACACTCTCTTCTACAAATGTAGCAACGGCGTCCCTTGTCTCCTGCCCTTCTTCTTTTTTTAACAATTAATAACCCCCGTGAATTTCGCCCCGGCGCCAAATGTGTGCGCCGCCATCGCTTCCTTGACAGGAAGCCCGGAAACAAGAAGCGACATTATGCGGGACACGCGAGAAAAGGGCCGAGAAAAGTATAATGCACAGAGACAAACTGACTTTGTGAAATATCTTATACCCTCCGCCTTCTTCTTCTGCTTCTTCTCTCTTTTTTTCGTTTTTTTTTGCGGGGTGTAAGTCTTCATTTCTCACAAATTTAAAGCAACGGCTCTTGAAACTGAGAGCTGTGCCAGTTGCGCGGAGGGTCGCGTGTATTGTAATCGTGAGCTAAAATGATGGGAAGATGTAAATGTTACCGAACAAAGTGTATTACGGACAAATTCCGGGTGATGTATTTCGACGAGCAATCGTATTCCTTTCTGGATCTTGAATAAATGTAGTCATTTGAATATTCCCGTTAGTACTAATTCAATTAATTCTACTTCATTTCCCTGACAGTCCTTCATTCGAAAAATTAATTAAATAATTTTTTACATAGCCAATAACTCTACTACAATTTCGTTTTTCTCAGATATTTTCAACTTTGCACAATTAATAAATTGAAACACAATTTACAAAAATGTAGTTATACTAAATTCAAGAGGAATTCACCATCTATTTCGTATATTTATTATTCATTCATAGACAAATTCAGGGTTATATATTTCAACGAGCAATCAGAGTTCTTTATAGATTTTAAAAGAAACACAGTAATTTGAATATTCCCATTACTACTAATTCAATTAATTCTACTTCATTTTCCCTGACAACCCTCCATCCAAAAAATGAATAAAACAATCTTTTACATACTCAATAACTCTACTATAATTTCATTTTTCTCAAATATTTCCAACTCATTTCAATTAATAAATAGAAACACAATTTACAAAAATGTAGTTATACTAAATTCAAGAATAATTCCACATTTATTTCGTATATTTATTATCCATTCTTGGATGATCCTGTATAGGGGGTAATGGGGTAACAGGTAGCAGGAGGGAAAACACGGAGGGAAAGGTAGAGTGAATGAAGAGACATAGAAAGGGAACACAGGGCCGTAGAATATATCATGCAGTAATGGTCCCGTTGCGGTGAGGGCGACTGCACGCACTAAAGTATCCGTTGGTCCCTTTGGTCATGTTCACCACGACCTGACGTGAAAATAATAGCCTTTCTCAGTTAGACTAACCAACCCTCCCTCTTCCACCCCTTCTGTCTCCTCCTGCACACAGCAGACAGCCTTTTCCCATCCAACCCTCCCCATTGACGAATTGTCCGCTGTGTTTTTTTATCGGACGACTCAATAAAGCGATACGGTTTACCGCCGATCAACTATTTCCAGCTTGTTTCCCATTCCCCTCTTTTGTTATGAGCAGTTCTATTGTTATGCTTGTTTCTTACAAGTTGCCATTAGTTAACGATAGTTTGCAAATCAAGTAAAAAAAATGCCCGATTTGTTTGTCTGACAGTAATAAAGTAAGCTTGCAAATTAAGTGGTATGGTCGGATGATTTTGTGTGAGTTTCCACTTAATATTAATAATCGTTTCAATGTCATAGTGTAATAATAAATTCCAACCTTGTTAATATAAAGGGGAATTTTTACTTGCCTCTCAGTATGTTCGTAATAAACTCGGGAACGGCTGAATCAATTTGAATGGGATTATCTCTCTTGTGTAAATTTACGATCGAAGCAAACTATATGGGCTATGAAATATTGCAATATTTATTGCTTATACTGGCTGTTCCGCAATTAACTCTGCCTTTTCTAAAAGAACGAAGTATCCAGCTATATATCATTAGAGGATATAAGCAATAATCTATTATTCTTTAAATTAAATTATTATTCACATATCCACAACAGTCGAGTAACAGAACTATTGGGTTAGCAAGAAAGTAATTTCAGTTTTTTAATCGCTATCTACTCGGTGCAAACCGAAATTACTTTCTTGGCAACCCAATAATTCTGTTACTCGATTGTTGCGTGTACATCGATAATAATTTAATTTAAAGAATAATAGATTATTGTGCATTTCTTCTAATAATGTAATGTGAAGCCAAACCAATAGTTCTGTTACTCGACTGTGGCGTGCACACTCTTAATTTAATTTTACGTTTACGTAATTTAATTTGAAGAATAATAGATTATTGCATATCTTCTAATAATGTTCAACTGGATAATTCGTTCTTTTGGAAAAGGCAGAGTTAATGCGATATTAATGCAATATTTTACAGTATGTAAATATCCAAACAAGAATATTTCGAAATATCAGATATTACAACAAGTACAAACAACGTCTTTGAAGAATCTTACTGGAAGCAGAGAGTGCAAAGGATCAAAAGGCATGAGAATGTGGAGGAGGAGGAGGAGTGTCGTAGGAGAACCTTAGGAGTTGTACGAGCAGAAAGGAGCGTTTCGTTATGGCGCGGGAGTCACCTGCGCGATTCATTCGAGCGCCAGCGAATAACTGGCATAAAGCGACGGGAGAGGTGGAAGGAGAGCGCGGGACTCGCGGCACTCGCTGGATCACAATAATGCGCTGCCGCTGCTGTTAGGCTAAGGACGCAAGGTGTGCCTCGCACTATGGAAACAATCCAGGCCGCCGCACTTGCGAAAGGTGCCACTGCCTTATTAACGGCGAAAACAAAGCGACACCCGGCAAAGTCAGGAATTCCGCGCGCGCTAGAAACTCCTCCGTTTCAGTGCCCAATTTATTGTGCTTCCTCTCACTGATTTCTTATGTACCCATTTCTTCGAATTAATGTCTTAGATCATTGCCAGCCAAGTGCGGGGCCCCTCATGCGCTTCTTTCCTTTTCAACTACTACTACCGGTACCCTGCCTGGGCAATTGGAACAAAAGTCCGGATTTGCAACGAAAACGGATCGATAAACCGTCCACACAAGTCAATTCTTGCTCATTTTTAACGGTTTTTATTTTTTTGGGGCGACTTCCCGACCTTCCCCGGGGCTGAAATTTGGTGGGTAATGTTCTATTGCATCAAGGAAGATACTATAAAAATTCCAGAGCCCTAGCTCAAAGTTTAGGTTTTCACCCATTTTCGACCCTCGAGAATGGTCAATTTTTTCAAGTTTCTCAAAATCGGCCGAACCCGGGATATTTTGATTGTTTTCGTATCAGGGTGGATAGAAAACAAAGAATCCATGAAAAAAAGTCCGGATTTGCAACGGGAACGGGTCGAAAAACCGTCCAGAAAAGTCCATTTTTGCTAATTTTTCACGGTTTTTATTTTTTTTGGTGGACATCCCGACCTTTCCCGGGGCTGAAACTTGGTGGGTAATGTTTTTTTGCATCAAGGAAGATACCACAAAAATTCCAGGGCCCTGGCTCAAAGTTTTTTTTTCGGCAAATCTTTCTTAAGGGGTACCCCTTCAGATTTTTTCACGATTTTTCGAAGGTCCCCGAACTCGGGTTTTTTCTTCAGGAATCGATTGTTTATGAATGAAAACGGATAGAAAACAAGAAATCCGTTGAAAAAAGTCCGGATTTCTATCGAAAACACTAAAAAAACTGCCTTTAAAGTTCGATTTTTTTGGAATTTTCGCTGGTTTTTCCCATATTTTTTAGACTTCCCGACATTTTCCGGGGCTGAAATTTGGTGGGGAGTCTCTCCTTGCATCAAGGAAGATGTGATATAAATTTCAGAGCCCCAGCTCAAAATTTTTTTTTCCCCATATTTTTGGCCATCGAAAATATCCAATTTTTCAAAGGTCCCCGAACCCGGGTTTTTTCTTCATGAATCGATTGTTTGTGTATCAGGGCGGATAGTAAACGAAGAATCCATGAAAAAAAGGCAGGATTTTTGTCGAAAATACCAAAAAAAAGAACTCCAAAATATACGAGCCTCTTTATTATAATGATATTTATATTTATTCCTAAAAGGAATAATTAACCAGTGTTCTACTTTAACTTTTATTGGGAGTGTTCTACTTTCTCTTTTAACTTTTCTTCTCATTCACGAGAATTTATCGCATTCTACATGAGATCGTAGGGATTAATTAACCAATTGTTTCTTCTGTTGCAATTACAGTGGATTCTCTTGAATAGTCCGGTATAGCTGCAAATCTCTTAAGCCCGGCCCGCCAGGGAGTAAAAGAAACGAGGGAAGCGGGAACGCGAACTGCATCCTATAAACGCGGCGGAACTTCTTTTAACAACGTCGTTCAAGCTACATCGCATTCCGACGTTTCGCCGCATTCCCACTCGGCGAGTAGTTTTCGCGAATCGACGCGAAAGTTTGCAGGGATCGCGTATCGCGCCGGGAAACTGCAAATACGTAGGTAATTACTCTTCGGCAACAAAGTTCCGCCGAAGGTAAATGAAATGTTCCCCGGGCAACTTGGGAAAAAGCGTTATTCAGCGCCGATACTTTATGGAGAGCGCAGCCGAGCCCCGCGAAATCTACTCTCGACTTTGCTGTCTGATAAACAGCTTGATGTCGATCCACTTTTAGTTATGACAAATGCATCGTTAAATCGACGTCCCTTTTCTCCTTGCCTTGCGTTAATAATGTACAGGGTGATTCGCTTCCCTTTGAATCACCACTGTCGGGCATTCACTGTTCCATAGAAAATCATTATAAATAACCTAGAAATTTCAATTATACTCAAATGTTTCTCAACATTCGTCCGCATTTTATGCATTTACACTTCTACATGTTTGAGTTATGTTAACTCGCGCATGAAATTTCACCCTGAAGAAGCCAGTTATATATAATATTCCACTGTGAACATAATATAATATAATATTTTCTCCTTACGTTGCTAGCCATTCAAAGGAAGTCGATATTCAAACTTCGTAAAATATTTCTTCCAACAGACTACAGAATTTAATACAGCCTATTGTTAAGTAGAGAATATATAATATAATTAAATATAGTTAGATAGTAAAAGTGGGGTAAGAGAGTTCTGATTCAAAGGCAACTGAATCACCTTATACACTGCTAATTCTAGAGAAATCCCTTTTTAGCGCCAATTTAATTCACTCCTATTATAATTGCTTGACGCATGCTTATAATTTGTGACTCTAATGTCTCTCTATAAAAGCTATTCATTATTTTTAAACAAATTAAACGTTGTTTTCGCCTCTGTTATTTTATAATGAGGGCAGCAATTACAAATTAGTTCGTGCATAATTTAGTCTACATTTCATAGTGTGTTTGAACTTTTCTCTGCTCAATTTTTCTGGACTTTCAACTAGTTTCATATAACACACTGCATTTGTGAACATGCTCGAAACTTCAATTGACAATTGGAAAGCTTCAACAAATAACAGACTACATACAAATGAATTTGATAATACAATGTTTGTATTATTAAAAAGGGAATCGAAATCCAGAGTGAATCGAGTACACGAATGCTTAAAGTGTTGGGGTTTCTAAAAAATCTGCGGAAGTGCACTCGGAGGAAGACGCGAAGTAGAAGGATTTTGCAATAGTAGTTGCAGTGTAACGGCTATCAGTCGAGGAATCCTAAACGAGAGAAGAATTCCGCGCACGTAAAGTGAGCCATAGCTGTTTCAACAGCAGTTACTTCTTTTCCTTTTGTTTCCCGAGACCGACAGTTACGACTACGTGCGCGCGCGATACCCACATGCTTACACGGAAAATGCTAACGAGCACCGAGCAAAGTGCAACTTCGCTTTCAAACCGATCCGAGATCGGATAACAGCAACTGACTTCTTAACACTTTGATGGACCGAAGAGCTACGCTGCTTGTAAACCGATTAAAGCTCCCAGAGATTTCCTTTTAAAATACATTCGATCGATAATCACTTGTTCATTAAATTCAGTTAATAAATCATTGTTTTTTGAAGTATTGCGAATCTTGCGTGGCGATTTGGTTTAAGTTGGCTAGTTTAGCTGAGGTCAGAAACACGGTAATTCCTGATGGGTTAATGAACAAAGTTAGTTCGAAACACCTGACCTATTTTCGGTATGTGAATTTATGTAAATAAATTGAATTAGACTTGCATGATTTAGTAGTGAAGCAAGTCATAATACTGCTTCATTATATAATTTGTAAAACGCAGAACTTATACAAAATAAATCATACTTGACACAATTGTCAGCTAGCAATAATTTACAATAACATTCTCCAAGCTAACTTTAATAAATGACTAAAAATATCTGGATAAACACAACGGGCGTCTGCTAACTATTACATCAGTTCTCCAATTAACTGGAATAATGACTTATCAAATGAAAAGGCAAGACTGTCCCGAAAAGTTACTACTCAACAGAGTGAACATGATCAATAAACATGTTGCGTGAAATGATTTGAGCGGAAGAGGCGTGAATACCATTCAAAATCGCATTGGGGATCCAGCATCCAAGAGCAAACACGTGTAGCCAATCAGGCCGGTGAAATCAGACGTCATCACAAATCAATTCGGACAATCCCTGCGCGCAACATTAGCCGCTGCCGCGGTTTGCTCGCGCGAACATGGGTTTACCTTCGACGCGCACACACACAGATGAAGACAGACACATACGCTGCAATGCGCGAACAATAATTATATGCGCAAACTCGATCCCCCTGGGCTGAAGCCATCATCGAGGAGAGTCCCGCTCGCCCGTCCCGCATAACCATTGGGAATAGACTGGGAAATGGTAGCACGCTCAACATCCTAATCCAACGATTTCCTATGCAAACCCGGAAACACAAGGAGATACCTCCACCCAACCGGTATACACATACTGTTATTGCAAGTTACTGCTTTTCTTTCAGTCAAGAATTGAACAATGTTATTAAAGATGTATTTCAATGGATTAACTAGAATATTGGGGAAAAGATTATAGTTTGCGATTCTTCATTATGTTGTAAAGATTAGTTAAATAACAGGTTATATTACTGAAAGCTGCTTTTCTTTCTGTCAAGAATTTTGTAATATTATTAAAAATATATTTCAATGGGTTAATTGGAAGATTGATAATACGATTGCTGTCTGCGATTCTTCATTATACAATATTGTAAGGGTTAATTAAATAATACGTTGTATTACTGCAAGTTACTGCTTTTCTTTTAGTCAAGAATTTCGTGATATTATTAAAGATGTATTTCAATGGATTAACTAGAATATTGGGGATACGATTATAGTTTGCGATTCTTCATTATGTTGTAAAGATTAGTTAAATAACAGGTTATATTACTGCAAGTTACTGCTTTTCTTTCAGTCAAGAATTTCGTGATATTATTAAAGATTTATTTCAATGGGTTAATTGCACAATTGGTAATACGATTGCTGCCTGCGATTCTTCATTATACAATATTGTAAAGATTAATTAAATAATACGTTGTATTACTGCAAGTTACTGCTTTTCTTTCAGTGGAGAATTGCACAATGTTATTAAATATATATTTCAATGGATTAATTAGAAGATTGGGGATACGATTATAGTTTGTGATTCTTCATTATGGTATAAAGATTAATTAAATAATAGGTTGTATTACTGCAAGTTACTGCTTTTCTTTCAGTAAAGAATTGCGTAATATTATTAAAGATATATTTCAATGGGTTAACTATAAAATTGGTAATACGTTTGCTGTCTGCGATTGTTCATTATACAATATTATAAAGATGAATTAAATAATAGGTTGTATTACCGCTTACTGCTTTTCTTTCAGTAAAGAATTTTCTAATATTATTAAAAGTACATTTCAATAGGTAAATTAGAAGATTGATAATCCTAGTATTTTTTGCGATTCTTCATTGCGCAATAAAGATTACTTAAATAAGTTTTCTTTGTGAAAATTCCACGTGATTTTCACAGGAGCCCTTACAAATAGTATTTCCATTAACCTCTCCTCTTCTTTCACTAAAGACTGCCTTCATACAAAACCTGTAAACTTCCAATTCCGCAAATACAACTCAACTACATTCTACACTCCAATATACAAAAATACGAGTCAGCATTCACCCAATCATTAAACAAACTACCTACTAATTTCTCCAACCCAACGACAACCACTTTCATCTAGATTCCCCATTAATCCACCAGAAACGAGTTTATCATCGTTTCCAGTTGGAAACTTTCACCGAACGTATCCAATATTGATCGCAACATGACGACGGGGGGTTGGGGGTTGGGGGTTGGGGGGGTTGGAAGCATGTAACAGAGGATGTCAGGGCGCCGCTGCCGGTACGTGTGGCCCCCTTGATTATGCAACATGTTATCATGGGGTCCTCAATAATATTAGGCAGCCAATTTGCAATTCGTACCACTATCTCGCCGGCACTTTTGATCCTGGCCCTCTCTCCTCATTGGCCCGATATCCGCGCCTCAAAGTGCCATCCATCCTGGTATATCCGGCGCTTTTGGCGGGGGGTTGTAGTGCGCGGGGGGGTGGCGGAGGGGGAGGGGGCAGCTCTCCCATGGGAGGATATTCATCGTGGGAAGGGAGAGGGTTTAACTTTGACCGTGAGCCCGTTAGAAGGAAGCGGCTGTACGAGGGATGCCACTCGTACATACACGCAGTGACGGGGGACGCAAGAGGGGCGGCGGCTGTGGAAACGAGGAGGGGGTGAAGAGAGGGTGGCCGAGCAAGAGATAGGTAGATTTATGCTGATCAGAAATTATAGGCTTCCTCTGCGCTCAGTCTGTTCCGAAAGCACCCCCTCACCACCCTCTCTGCCCCCTTCGCGGTGCATTAACGCACTTACACACCCCCTCGAATGGAGCGCTCCACCTTTCACAACCCCATCCTGACACCACCGCCTTTGCTCGCAAAGGGAACCCGTCAGTTTATTTAAACCGACTGACCGCTCGCTCAATGCTTTGGAAAGCTGTAACTTTTTTTGCATTTCATTCTTGACACATAAATGTTGCATGTTCTATGTTATTTTGTATGCAATAGTTATTAATTAGGAGCGTTTATAGAAAATAAATAGAACGAATTGTAGCCACAAAGTGAGAAGCTTGTTGTGGAAGTCGGTTAAGAAAGGAAGAGGAAGTTATCATCAAAGGAAAACACGGGGTCGAAACAACGTCAAACCGCATACTCACGGCTGACTACAAAAAGTACGCTACTACTTATCACTGGCTGGTGTTCCAATAACAACACAGCTTGCAGTTGCGTTAATAAAATTCGATGTGTGAGATTAACATCATTCTTGACGCACGAATGGTTGCATGTTCTATGTTATTTTGTATGCAATAATTATCAATTAAGAGCATTTATAGAAAATAAATAGTACGAATTGTACGTAATATTTGTATTATTAGCTGTGATTGTAATATTTTTTAGAAGCTTGAATCCAAATTGTATTTTTAGTAGGAGCAATATTATTGGTGAATGAAATTAAAAAAGGATATATCGCTAGTAGTAGTAGTAGGTTTATTGACACTTTCTTTTAGCCTGTTAATGAGAGCTACGAGATTGATTTTATGACAGAGCGGCGAGTGAATTGGCGGCGAGAGCTTTAGTTCACTCTCATGAAATTAGCTGGGACTCCTAGTGAAAGAGGGAAATCCTTCGGGCGAAAAAGCTGGCTTCGATGGGCTCGCCAGTCGTTTATTAGTTTTATAGCCCGGGCCACGTCCATATTTCAAAGGCAATGGCGCCTAGCGCGCGCCCGCGCGCGCTACAGAAAGTGAAACCGCACTCCAGATTTATTCGCTATAATAAAACCCCTTTCGTCCAATGGGATGGAACTTTATACTATGCAGGATATGTGCAGAGTGCGAGGACTTCGGTGACAGATAGACATTCCTTAACCATTTCCACTGCGAGTATGAACTTGCTCTGCTTTTACAAATGGCGCAAGTTGGAAGGTGTGAATTTCTGTCCGCCCTTATTTTAGTTTAAGGATTTTTCAGTTTAAAATAAATAGAAGTGTGTCAAATTTCTGTAAAGATTACCGATTGATGCACAAACGAATGAAATCAAAGAATCTTTATTTATAATTGAAGCTAATCGGCTGGTTGAACTTCTTTTTAATTTGTGACCCGTTGCAAATAACAAACAAACATATGAATCATTTATTTTGAAAGTGATCTAAATCCGTTTATATTTAAATTGAGATATTAAAGAATTTGCGTTTTAATAAAATTAACAACATAAACTTTCAAAATAAACGGCTCATATAATTTGCTATTTTTTACGTGTATTCATCTTATTCTCAAGAATCGCTAGCTGAAATTAATGAGGCAGAGAAGACATAACAAAATAGAACAAATTCGACAAACACAGTTTCTCACGTCGCATTTTATTTCTCTCGGACCTGTTCTTTCGGCTGCACGTTTCACCGCTCCTTTTTCCCACTTTACTGTCAGCAAAGGGTTGATTTAATCTCTGGCTCTGACACACGAATCTTTCCGGATGTTGCGCTTCTGACCGCCACCGTCTGATCGACGTATTCAATTCCCAGTTAAATGTAACACGTTGAAAGATGGACGGCGGGGAATATCATTTCGCTCCGCGTATGATAACATCAGTATTGAATGGCTGTTCTGTTCGAGCGGCGGCGGCGGCGGCAAGAAAAGTCGAGAAAGAAGATAAAACCATGATAGAAGCGAACCAAGTGACGCAAGCGAAGCATTCATCGCGACAATGAGAATAAAGTGCAGTATTATTCTACTCTCTTCTACGACTATTCATTTTTTTACCCACCGTGTACAATTGTCATTAACTTCCAATTAGAATCGATTAAAATAAGTTATAAGAACGAGAAATTATTTCTAACCATCGAGAGTTTATTTTAAACTTTTTCTTTTTTCACAGACTTTAACCATTGACCTTACAAATTCGAACTTAAATTGAATCATAATTCCTGAAGTACATGAAACAAATTAGATTAAACAAATATCCAGAATATCTCGAATAAAACGGATTAAATAAACTAGATCAAACATTCGGGCGAAAGTAATGAATTCCAGAATAAAAGGGCGAAATCGGTCCTATTTTTTGCGCGGGGGGGAGAAAAAACGATCGCATCTGGCTGAATTTGCCCGGGTGGACTCGCTGCGTGTGGAGAAGTGTGCGAGAGGGGTGAAATGGGGATGTGGGTGCCATTATTTAGTCGACGACGGTCAAGCCACTCTGGACAAGGGCTTGTCCCCACGAAATCCAGTGGTTTGTGGCTCTCCAGCCTGCATCAAACAGACAACTACACCATTCAAAGTATTTCGATTTAATGACGCCATTAAAACACAACCTTGACTACTTATTTTAAGACTAGATTTACTAAAACCACTCAAAATCACTGGTTTACACCTATTTTCGTGGGCATAACAAATTCCCGATAAATCTAGTGTTAATTATTTCATTCCTCAGCGTTTGAATTAATTTCTAAGAGCGATTTTTATCCTGTGAAAAGTAGAACGAAAGTCTCCCCTTTCTTAAGATCTCCAACACACACTTGCACACTTTTCCCTTCGCCGGTTCATTCTGTCACTTTCACTGGCGCAGAGAAAGACTCGAGTTGAAAGGAAATATCTCCTCAAATAGACTTTTGCCAAGAATGAACTATATTTCAATATATCATCTTACTGGGAAGTGAAAAGGTAAAAGTCCACTTAACACATCTCTTTGTCGCGTATTTATAAAACAAGCACAAAGGACTCGCGGCAGGAGTTCCCTTCCTTCTACTACAAAACTGATAAAGCATTCCATTTGAAATCGGACGCGGCGTCGTTGCTTTTGTCCACGAGGGCAGACAGACAGCTAAACCGCGCGTCGGTGGATCTTGGTGGCGGCGGCGTCGGCCAACGAGGGGATTTCCGGTGGGAAGTCGAATTAAAGGCGAGATCCGATTTCCACGGGCCCTCAGAGCAAACGCTAATTATTCGTCGAATTACGCCATTAACCGAAGTTTGGTTTCGTATGGGCTGGCTGGCGGGCGGGCGGCTTCCAGCGGGGATGAAGGGCTATCGCAGTGGTGAATGGGTGGTTGGGTGGTTGAGAACGCGCCCAGATAGTTCGCAGACTCGTTATGTACGTTTCACGTCAAGTGTCAAATCGAATTTCTGCGGTGGTGGGCTGCGAATTCAAATTACTTTCTCGAACTTGCTGAAGCAGGCCGATTCAGTGATTTTTCCCCGCGCGATACCCTCCTCCTTTTCCATCCTCCATCGCCATCGCCATCGCCACCACCCTCTTCTAGTCTCGGCGACGGGGCTTGTAATTACAGGAGGCGAAGCGGTATGCGCGCGTCAAGTTTACGGGGGAGGTTTCGTTCCCCCGGCACAGTTGGATTTGACAAAACCACGAGTGGATTAAGCGAGCACGCGTATATATCGGGAAAAGAGGAAACCGCTCGAAGGGGCTCAAGCACTCCGCGGTACTTCGTTAAGTGGGAAGTTCATCAAGGCGGGATTGCATTTCCTCCTAGGCTGTACCAACCATTTTCCATCCGGTAAATAACTGAACGCTCGGCACACATATATGCATGTGTTGTTTTCATTTGAAATCAGCCCAATCACAAAACATCTTCCTCTTTTAGTTATTATTGCTTTTATATTAAGACCATACTCTGTGATAATGAAGTATAAACGTACAAATAAGCATTAAATTTCACACGGCAGGGGTAAAATTTGCCACAGGAATCGTGCCAAAACACAGGAATAATTAAGTGAGCGTTCAATTAAAAAAAAAAAAGTAGCAAGCCACAAAGTGAGAAGCTTATTGTAGAACTCGGTTAATAAAGGAAGAGGAAGCTATCAGTTATCATCAAAGGAAAACACGGGGTTGAAACAGCGTCAAATCGCATATTCACGGCTGACTACGAAAAGTATGTTACTACTTATCACTGATTGCTGCTCCAATAAGAAAATAACTTAACAAAATTCGATGTGTGAGATTAATCTCAGTGTGATAATGAAGCATAAACGTACAAACAAGCATTAAATTTCCTATGAACCATGGAAATCCACACGACAGGGGTGAAACTTCCCGCGGAAAACACGCGAGAACACAGGAATAATTAAGTGATCGTTCAATTAAAAAAAAAAAAGTAGCAAGCCACAAAGTGAGAAGCTTATTGTAGAACTCGGTTAATAAAGGAAGAGGAAGCTATCAGTTATCATCAAAGGGAAACACGGGGTTGAAACAGCGTCAGAGCTCATATTCACGGCTGACTACGAAAAGTATGTTAGTACTTATCACTGGCTGGTGCTCCAATAAGAAAATAACTTAACAAAATTCGATGTGTGTGATTAATCTCAGTGTGATAATAAAGCATAAACGTACAAACAAGCATTAAATTTCCTATAAACCATGGAAATCCACACGACAGGGGTGAAATTTCCCGCGGAAAACACGCTAGAACACAGGAATAATTAAGTGATCGTTCAATTTAAAAAAAAGTAGCAAACCACAAAGTGAGAAGCTTATTGCGAAACTTGGTTAAGAAAGGAAGAGGAAGCTATCAGTTATCATCAAAGGAAAACACGGGGTTGAAACAGCGTCAGAGCGCATGTTCACGGCTCACTGCTGAAAGTGTGTTATCACTGGCTGGTGCTCCAGTAACAGGAGGAGGAGGTGGTGGTGGAGGGAGAAGGGTTTGCCAGGGCATTAATGAAATCCGATGAAAAGGCGAGATTAATGCGCATAAATATCGCGCGCGCTGACGGTATAAACGCAAGCTGTTGGTAGAGGAGAACCAGCCGGGCCAGAAGTGTACTTTACGCGGGTAATTATGTAAGAAATATGTACATAGATAGCGCAGTCATTAGATTTGCCGCGTGTAGCACCGGTGCGGTGTACATGAGACCGTTTTCCATCCCTCCTCCCGTTTCTCCCCGAACTCTGCCATTGCAACCAGCAGCTCTTTTCTACGAATGCACAGACACCAATACAACAAGCCCTTCGTATTCTGTTCGGCTGTTAAAAACGAAAACAGAACAACCGGGGCCCATTTTACAGTCGTTAGAAAAATGATTTCGTATTCGTTGTACCCCAAAGAATGATCGGCATTTGCAGATTAATTTTTTTAATAATTGTTAAGCCGGTTTTTGTTGTGCCATTAAAAGTGAAAGTGAGACAATTGGGGACCCATTTTATAACTTACATCTACAACTGAAATCTAGTAAAAGAAAATTAATTTAGAACTCAGAATATTCCAAAGAATGATCGGTATTTACAGATCAATCTTTTTAGTCAACTATTAACTATATTTTTACATAAAGTACAAATTATAGAAAACTATATAGAAAACATAGACCAGCAAAATGTTTTCTGCAAACCCAATTCTGCAATTTACATCTACAACAGAAATCTAGTCAAACAAAAATTCATTTACAAATCACACTATTCCAAAGAATAATCAGTATTTGCACCATTAAGTGTCACGCAAGTCATCGGTGCATTTAAATAACAATCACCAGTATTTCTCCAAACAAAACGTGTGCCATTGGAAGCAGCAGGTCTTTTCTGCGAATGCATAACCACCAATGGACCAAGGTTCTCGTTGCGCCATTAGAAGCGAAAGCGGGACAACCGGGACCGATTTTCCACTGGAAGAAGTGAAGGTACACGCCGCGCCGTGTGCTTATGGACCTTGCAATCGGCTGAAAGTGATAATGCATGTAGCCGGAAGAAATTCCCGCTCACTCCACTAGGAAACGAAGTTGGATGCTGTGTTTGAGAGGCGGAGAATGCAGATTAGAAGTTAGGCAAGAAATTGGCAGCCGAACCTTTGCTAGTTCCAAATGCCACGCAATTGTATCGATAAATTAAATAAATATATGATTTGGTAATTATAAAGTGTGGCTTATTGATAAAAAATATTATAAATCTATTAAAATATGATCGAAGACACAAACTCTATTTTAATTAGAATATTTTAAATTAGAAGCATTGGGTTAAAAAATCTCCTTTTACGATCTTTTGAGTTTTGTTCTGTTCGCATTGCAGTATTTGTACGACACAAACTGCTGATTAGAAAGGAATTAGTGCTATGCACTGCAAATTACTACTTCCAAACTCTGAAAACTGTACGAGTGCAAGATAGATGGTTAACTTCTTCTCGGAATCATGCAATCCTTTCATTTTCTATTGAAGGAAAACTTTGACCTTTCCTTGGTTCCTTGATCGTCGACAAATCCAGTAAATGATCGCTCCGACTTGAGAGCATGCAGCTCTGTTAGGCACCAATTCCCACTGGAGCAGTGGAATTACAATATTTGCTTTCGAGTAATATCGCCTAATGCATTTCTCGCGTGATCGTCCTCTTGGAGTCCGGATTGCTTGGCTATGGAATTAACGGTAATTAATGGGTTGTGTTTCAAGGAGAGAAGGCGGCGCGCACCCAGTCCAGGATATGCCAAGATGGATGCATTCCGTTGATTTTAACGAGGAACTAACGAGTACGATGGACTTAGAAAATTGGCCGAGAGTGCTTCACTTAGGGGATCGTTACACTTGGTCCAATTAACCAGACTTGATAAGAGAATCGAGATTCAAAGAGATTTCCACGGTTTCCTATTTATCTTTCACTGTGACACTCCAGTCAACTGAAAGAATGTCTTTCTAATTTAATATAAATGGATAATACTTAATTGCACAGAATTGCACTGTCACGAAGCTCTCGAGTGAAATGTCTACTGTTAGAAAACGTTGCGTAAACTGTCACGAAAGAAATGAGAAACGGCACAGGTTGAAGTTGATAATTTGAAAAAGTTATTTCAACTTTCTCTGGAGTTCTTAACGCGGCGAATTTACGTATAAAGGCATGAAAGGCACGCGAGGTATTTCAGGCGAAGTTTTAAAGAAGCCACGACTCAGAATATGAAGGTAATGAGTTTTATAGAAATTTAAATTTCGAGCAGTATTAGTATAGAAAGTTTATGCGAAATGCGTTCTACGGGAGTTTAATAAAGGCCCAGTGGAAAAAGGACCAACACATGCCCTACTTCTTCCACCGCGAAACTACTGCCGATCTGTTCTATATGCAAATTTTCGAATTTATTGATTTCAGCAGTTTGCATATTTCGATATTCGAGCTTTCCTTATCCGTCTTGCAGTTGCAAGTTTATACATCGTAGTAAAACCGTGCGTTCCCCCTTTCTTTCAACTGATCATTGAAAAATCAACGAACATCGCGTGGCAAAAGCCCGGTGCGAGCAGAATGCTGTTTTTATCGCGAGCTTCAATTTCGCAATGCAAATTGGTAGGAGGAAACTAGAACGGCGGAGAATAAAAACCGAAATCCCGGTTAACGAAACCACCAGAAAACATAACTGATGTAAAATAAGAGAACGCATCCGATCAAACATTTCCAATAACCATAAATCCACGGAATTTTTCTCTTAAATAAATCGCTTCTTCCCGCAATAACTATTCTAACAAATGTATTTGATAGATTACTACAAAAGAAACACAGTAAGTTAAAACCTGGAATTCGTTTCCTTTTTAAATGTGAAGAATAATTTAAAAAAAACTCTTCATTCTTCTTATTTTTCTTCTTCTTGTATTTCATAAATTCCATAAATCCACGGAATATTTCTCTTAAATAAATCGGTTCTTCCCAACTATTCTGATAATTGTATTTAACAGGCCATTACCCATTACAAAAGAAATTCAGTAAGTTAAAACCTAGAATCCTTTTCCTTTTTAAATGTAAAGAATTCTTCTTATTTTTCACCACAAACGATCTTCATAACATTTGACACGATTCTATTTAATTCAACCAACTCCACCCAAACATTTCTAAGTGGAATCTAATCTTTTCACTCCATAATCCAATTGAAATTGCCTTTCTTTTTCAAAGAAATTAAATACGTGCGCTAGGAAAAACTATATCTGGATTACCGCGAAAACCGTTGTGTCGGCGGCAGTCATTAGCATGCAAATAAATAACCAAGGGAAGGAGTGTTGTGCGGCTTTCCGCGAGGCGCGACGCATGTAATTGGGAGGGTCGGCGTCGGCTCGCGTTACAAGATAATTCGGAAAGTTCGCCGCCGGTTAACGACGCGCGGATAAAAGCGAGGCGGTGCGGCTGCCGCCGAATGAGGATGACACGTGTGTGAAGACACGTGCGCGCGCGAGAGAAAGATGAAGTGTGTGTGTGTGTGTGGTGGTGGAAGAAACGGCAGCGGGAAATGCAAGTGCGCGCCGAGAAATTTGCATCGCCGCTTCGCACAGCTCTTATAATGGAATTAAACCGAGCTGCCACTGCAATTAGATTCCCAACTAATTTCACTGACATGTCACATGTCAGTCCAGCGCGTGCACCTTCAGAGGAAATCTATTTGCCAGCAGCCAATACGCCCTCAACTATTTAACACTCGGCTGGATTCGCTTGTCTTTGCGTCAACGCTTAATAACTTTCCACGTGTTAGATTAACACATTTCCGCATGTTAGATTAATTTATCCTGTTGCATGCACGCATAGTTTTTGTTATTATGATATTTGATGAGTTCATAAGTAAGTCATAAGTCTCCCAAAGGATAAAGTTCAAATACAGTTATATGTGTTTCCTTGAAAGTCGTACTAATTTCCACGCGAAAAGGAATCACCTTCAACACCACATTGCTGTTCAACTTGTTGGAACAACATTATTGTGCTTGATTACTGGTCAATAAATCAAGAAGATTGAAGTATCCTTATGAATCAATCAAAGGCAATTTGATCGCAGAATATTATATAACGATTACGCAATTAATCTCGCAATTTCTAATACTAATGGAATACGTAAATTGTACATTAACTTGCAATCTACAATAGCATATTTGAATTATTCCTAATAAAAACGAATTACTCAAAATCTCATAACTACTTCATTATTTTAGTAATATTTCATCTGGAATTCGTCGAATATTAAATCGTAATATATAAATAACTTGATCAAAATTTGCAAATCAGACTGTTTTAATGACAATTAAATATATTTCAATATATTTCTAGGTCAAACCCGCGCAAAAGGTATTTCAAACAACACACCTACATTTCTAGCAGCTTTCTAATGCGCCACAAATGTTACATTTCAGTTGTTGTGAGCAATCCTTCGCACACCAGTGCTCGATTCTCATGCATTCCGACTGGATGAAAACTTAACTGGCACGCTTAACACGTACGTTCAATGGATGGCTTCGTTTACTGCCACATTCTGCGCTCAACGTTTAACGGAATGATGCTTCGAAGCACCGAGCAGCGTAAAATGCAAGTTCCCACTATGCGATGCGTGCACTTCGCTGATGCGGAGCAGTTTGTGCTCCAGTTTTTCTCCGCAATTTTTGCACGCGCTGCAAAGTTAAGGATCTGTTGCTATGCATGGCTATGAATGCGCGCCTTCCTTCAGCACGTATTCATGCAACGTGCCTTGATCTTGTTGAACTAAGTGCGAGTAGTAATTAATGAATACAATTGCAAGTTGCAAAGTGTTATGCGAATGTATTATGTAAAGATGGATTTTCGCGTATATCAGGGCATTACTTTAAGCATAAATAGAGCATGCTTTAAAGCAGTGCCAGCCAAGTGAGGGGCCCCTCACGCGCTTCTTTCCCCTTCTTTACTACTCCCAGTAGCCTGCCTGATGAATTGGAAACAAAATACCCGGGTTTGCAACGAAAACGCGTCGACAAACCGTCCAGACAAGTCAATTCCTGCTCATTTTTAACGGTTTTTATTTTTTTTGTGGTCTTCCCGACCTTTCCCAGGGCTGAAATTTGGTGGAGAATGTGCCCTTGCGTCAAGGAAGAAGTGATATAAATTTCAAAGCCCTAGCTCAAAGTTTAGGTTTTCACCTATTTTCGACCCTCGAGAATGGTCAATTTTTTCAAGTTTCTCAAAATCCGCCGAACCCGGGATATTTTGATTGTTTTCGTATCAGGGTGGATAGAGAACAAAGAATCCATGGAAAAAAGTCCGGATTTGCAACGAGAACGGGTCGAAAAACCGTCCAGAAAAGTCCATTTTTGCTCATTTTTAACGGTTTTTATTTTTTTTGGTCGCCTTCCCGACCTTTCCCGGGGCTGAAATTTAGTGGCTAATGTTTTTTTGCATCAAGGAAGATACCATAAAAATTGCAGAGCCCTAGCTCAAACTTTTTTTTTCGGCAAATTTTTCTTAAGGGGTACCCCTTCAGATTTTTTCACGATTTCTCGAAGGTCCCCGAACTCGGGTTTTTTCTTCAGGAATCGATTGTTTATGAATGAAAACGGATAGAAAATAAGAAATCCGTCGCAAAAAGTCCGGATTTCTATCGAAAACACTGAAAAAACTGCCTTTAAAGTTCGATTTTTTCGAAATTTTCGCTGGTTTTTCCCATGTTTTTTGTACTTCCCGACATTTTCCGGGGCTGAAATTTGGTGGGGTGTCTCCCCTTGCATCAAGGAAGATGTGATATAAATTTCAGAGCCCCAGCTAAAAATTTTTTTTTCCCCATATTTTTGGCCATCGAAAATATCCAATTTTTCAAAGGTCCCCGAACCCGGGTTTTTTCTTCAGGAATCGATTGTTTATGTATCAGAACGGATAGTAAACGAAGAATCCATGAAAAAAAGGCCGGATTTGTATCGAAAATACCTAAAAATCGTTTCTGAATAATGAATTTCATCCAATTTTCACAGTTTTTCCCATATTTTGTATACTTCCCGTGTATTTCACGGACTGAAATTTGGCGGAGGATGTTTTTTTACATCGAGGAAGATGCCATAAAATGCACTAAAAAGGTTACAGAAGCGATTTATATTATAATACACATTTTCCTCAAACCTGCATTCGCAGAACTTGTAAAATTAAAGGCTGGCACATTAATGGCAGGAGATTCGAGAATAGGTGTAAGCGGCAGTGGCGGACGAAGGGAGAGTTATAGAGTGAAATATGAAAATAAGTGGAGTATGCGTAGCACGAATCTCGAGGGAGTGCGAGGCGGAATCTAGTAAGCGGGCCGGCGCGGCGACGCAACAGAGATAGAATGTCCAAGAGAGGATGGAATGGAAAGCAGAGGAGAAGCGGGCGGCGTGTCTGCCGGCATATATATTCCCGGCATGGGCGGACAGGAATTTCGGAATGTCGCCCGAATGAATTGCTCGAATGCGAAGATAGCGCCCAGTAAAAATGGCTCTTTTCACTGAAATTTGCGCAAGCATCTCCCGTCCGCGCTGCGATATGAGGCCGCGCATCTCCTGGAACACGCTCCGAGTAATAGATGCGCCGACTCTCTTTCTCTTTCTCTTTCTCTCTCTCTTGGCAGTGGCCTTCCTTTAATTTTGGATTTTTAAACCAGCAACCCACTACTGCTTCCATACGAATCCCAATGAACTGCTCCATATTGCAATGCCCTCCGCTCCAGATTTCCGCGCAAATTGAAATTGATCGAATTTCGTATGATCCGCCGATTGTGCTCCAAATGCGCCAATATTCGATTCGCCTCTCAATACGAGTCTGCTCTAAATAGTGCTGCTTTTCTTATCCGATTTAATATCAGACACTTTTCGAATATGTTAGTGTTATTTTCGCTCGCCAAAATTCAGCTCTCCGCGATTAATGAAAAGTGCAATGCAATGTTTTCTCTCCTTTAAACAATATCGCCTGGAAAATGGACGAGTTTAAGTCGAGATATTTCCAGATTGTGACAGCGCTTTTTTGTGCACTGAAATAACTTGATCGAAGTGTACTGACATTCATCTTTGGCTATGATTAACACTAGGCATACAACGCCCGTCATTTTGACCGATTTCGGACTTCACTAACAAAATTACAAGCTTATTAAATTTTCTTCCAATTTTTATACAATCCTGACAGATTTAATTAACTTATATTATGTCTATTAAGACTGTAATTGTCTTAAAATTAAATTAACAGCTTTCTTTAAGGGAAATAAGTGTTCATAAAGAGATGTATACAGAAATATCCGTAAACTCAGTGTTAACGAAGACTGTGATACTTTCGATCTTGTCTCGTCTATAATTTCATGTTATTGACTTGCGGGCGGACACGTGTGTAAGCAAGTTTCGCTGGGACAACAAGCCGGAGAGGTGGTATACATCGAAGCGACTAATGCAACGACGAAGAAGGTCGCGAAGCGGAAGCCGAGTTAAAGGGGAAGGACCAACCGGGGAAGTTGGTCGCTCGGACAAGTGAACTCGGCAGTTACTAAGCAAACTTGCCGCGGAGCCAGAGTCCCACTAATACAAGAAGACAATTCGCTTTGCCAACTCTAACTTTCATTAATGCCTGTTATTAACTAATAATTCATCCGCTCTTACCTTTACCCGCTTAACTCGAACATCGCGAATACCACCGTTTAAACCTCCTTGCGAATGATAACAGCAACGTTTGTACACACTTACCTGAAACAGAATTAAACAATGCAATTATTACAACAGGCTTTTGATACGCACAACAACATTTATGCTAATTGCGAGTGGTAGTATTGTTTCAGTAGTGTTCGAATTTGCTATGTTATTTGTGTGATATTAACCTATTAGGATAATCGATTGATTCAATTAAAAGCGGATATTTTTCCAATTCAAGAATAAAATACCCAAAACTCCGCAAAGTTTCGTTTTCGTTCAGTATTTACTTAGTTATCTAATGAAATACTTCGATCCATAAATTTCTGCGTTACCATTAAGAAATATGCCTGTAAAATTGATTGATTCAAGTAATGCATATATATCGTCTTCTTAAAAGCGAATATTGTTCCAATTCAAGAATAAAATACCCAAAAAACAGGTTTTGATACGCACAATGCAAAAAAATGTGCTGGTTTCATTGTTAACTTTAATCTAGAAAGTTATTCCATGGTTTTGTAATTCTGTTATAGTTAATATTATTCTATAAATGGATTTGAATCCTGGAAAAAAAGGTTGGTAAAATTGCTTTCCACTCTTTTCGCTGGAGTGCCATCTGTACAGCCGGATATATCGAATCGATTTCATTTTCCTTCTCTTGTATTTTCATTCCACCGCTTTTCTACAGTTTCCCGCAGCTGAAGTACGCTTCCGCAAACAAACTGCATAGGACTTCTGCGCAGAATTCTTGGAAGTTTACAAATTCTATGCGATGCGTATGAGAAGTTAAAGCAGAAGCAATAAATTCCCTTTTATATCGCTCGCGGAATACATTTCATGCTTGTGGCAGTGAACGAGGAAGATAAATATTATTAAGCCTGGTCAAGTTTAAGTTGATTTAGTATAATTTCTTCAGTTCCGTATAAATAAGTGAATATTCAACTTAAAAAGGTTGGTGCTAAAAATAAAAATAATGAGATTGAAATGAAATTTACAGAGGACCTTCAAAATTACAATTTATTTGTCTGTACAGTTTTCGAGGAATAATCAGTGTTCGAAAATGCAATCTTATGGCGAGTTTAAAAAGCTAAAGCTTAAGTTTCAAAAGCTTCTGCCCCATTTCAGAGAATTTAAGCAGAGAGTGAAAGGGAAATGGTTTCATTTATAGAAATACCGTGATAGAGAATATAGCAATGAAAGTAACTTATAAAAGAAGATGAGACATAACATAAGCTTTATTACAAATTGAATTATCCTACTCAAAAATTCATTTTATTGTCATTTG
This sequence comes from Ectemnius continuus, assembly GCA_910591665.1. Taxonomy (NCBI): domain Eukaryota; kingdom Metazoa; phylum Arthropoda; class Insecta; order Hymenoptera; family Crabronidae; genus Ectemnius; species Ectemnius continuus. The sequence goes on along the minus strand of OU342858.1, from coordinate 20,028,324 downwards.
AAAAGACCTGAGAATTCTGTGTCGAAGTCCCTTAACACGTCATTGTGACGGATTTCGGACTTTACGAACAAAATAACAAAGCTTATGAATTTTCCTTCCAATTTCTACTGACAATTATTTATGCAATCCTGACAGATTTAATTAACTTATATTACGTCTGTTAAGATTGTAATTGTCTCTAAATTAAATTAATAGCTTTTTTTAATGACAATAACTGTCGATAAAGAGAGGAATACAGAAATGTCCGTAAACCTCGCGTTAACCCCTTGACACACAAATAAAATGGAATTTGACGCGCCCGAAAAATACTATCTAATTTCGTTACGTACAAGCTCAGTTGACCAATTAGACTCGTCAAAGTCTACAGTGGCGCATGAAATGAATGGCGACCGCAACTCGTCATTGTATGTTAAGGGGTTAAAGAGGAATTCAAAAGGAGAGAACTAACGGATGAGCGAAGTGATGGTAAACAGGAAGTATGGACAAGAGTGGAAGGTGGAGGACGAGAGGGAAATCAAAGGACGGTGCAGGCGTCCCTGTAATTGCAATACACATTGTCTATCGTGTCCTGGGGAAGAGTGACGGGTGATCCCGGGTCCGGTAATGACACGTTAATATCCCCGAGGCGGTCTATCAACATCCTAGACGCATACCCCGAGTGGCTTGCTAGAAGCCTCGAGCCATTCCACCGACAGCCAGGCCAAGAACTCTTGAAAATCGCTAACTCGACTATCAACATCGCTAACAGCAATTTTCATTTACTATTACCGCGATTAGTAACGAAATCCTCCTCCGATTATTTGATACTGTTCGAATAATAAGTTTCTCGTTAAAGAAACAATTGACACAGGGCTGTTTTAATAAACATTTACATTTTTCAAAATATAAAGTAGTAAATGATGAATGTTGAATTATTGTTCTCGAAGTGAACAAGTTCTTTTTTCCTTGGAAAATTTTGTAATTTCACTCAAAACGAAATGGGGAACTCGACTATCAACAACGCTAACAGCAATTTTCATTTATTATTACTGGAATTACTAACGAAATCCTCCTCGGATTATTCGATACTGTTCCAATAATAAGCTTCGCATTAAAGGCAAAATTGATATTACATATTACAGAGCTGTTTTAATAAACATTTACATTTCTCAGAATATGAAACAGTAAATGAGGAATATTGAATTATTTTGTTCTCGAAGTGAACAAGTTCTTCTTTCCTTGGAAAGTTTTGTAATTTCACTAGAAACGAAATGGAGAACGTAGCAATGAGTTTACATTATTGTGCATTTCGATATTTTACCTCGTATCTTACACGCGAATAACTTTGTTTTAATTAACTACTCTCACATCAAACAAAGTCAAATATATTCCATTCTCATCTGACTTCAATCCAAACTACTAAAATCATTCATACACACTTGCCCCAAATTAATACTACATATTCTCCTATATTACAACCACCCATTAGAAATTTACACCCCCAACAATTCCCAATCATAAGAAGGCAAACTGCAATAGAAAATCCCCGACACAATTTCCCAAATCTCTCCATACGAAATCCAAGCTCCACTTCTTTGGCACACATATACTTGTCCAGTGGACATCCCGAAAGGATATCGGGAGAGTGGATATTACAGTGGCGAAGTGTGTTATAAAAGTGGGGTGCTCGCAAGGGAGGTTCGCAGCTGGATAGGACAATAATTGAATTGGTTGAGTGAGCGAGGCGAAGGGCGAAGGGCGAGGTTGTACGCGTGGAAATGGGGAAGGTTGCCGTGATGAAAGCTCGTAGATCGGAGCCGAGTCCGTCACACCGATCGGATCACGGGAGCTGCTTCCTGGCAGCTTCCGTCAGTCGGCTAGCATCAGAGATATTACCCGGCACTAGCGTGAACAAGGCAGCCGGTGATCTATTATCAAGGTTCGCGTGTAATCAAGCGAGCTTCACGCGCCAACGTAAACACACAGGCACACCGCTCGATCCTACAGGGATCATCACCGATTAATCTCGTACATAAGGAACGCCGGCCGAGGGCCGATAATTTTCCCTCTAATTGTTGGTAACCTCCGACCATCTAGCCAACCCTAAAGACCACCTGCTCGACACTTTGTCAATCAAATGAATTTACACTCACTCAATGCCTTTCCATCCTACTGATTAATTGGTACAACGCATAAATTACTTCTGAAAGGCTAAACATTGGAATTAAGTCTTTGATTATGGCGAAATCTGATGGAGAGCGATAATTTCGACCGATGAGATTTTAGCTGTGATGTATGCAATCTTAATGCATTTTTAGAGCACCTAAAGACACAATAGTAGTCAAAGGACTACAATTAATTACGATTATAAAGATTTAGAAAACTAGTCATAGAAACAGTTTGATAACAAAACAGAATAATTAATTTAATGAGTCCATTTCTCGTGATAAATTGACGCTGTCCTAAATACTATTATTGAAAAAAAGCAGTAGGCATTAATTGCAAGTGCAACAATGAAATGTCAACATTTCCACGAGGATTTTGTCGACTTGCATTGCTACGCCTGGGCATTCTTTGATCATAATTTATCGCTGGCTCGGCACACCGCGCACGTACACACGCTTCTTTGACATGATATTCCTACGAAGGATGCAAATGCAAATGGTGGACAGCGAGAATCGCGCTGCAACTTTGATGCGACATTTCGTACGCAAGCCGTCGTCTGCCATCATGTATGCCCCCCCTCAGATAAAGGATGCTTCAAGGATCAAGTCTTCCCCCGCCGAAAAAGAGCATTAAACGCTCGCTCGGAATCCCACGAGATTCCATCGACTTTAAGGATAAGGAAATAATTCGAGGCTTTTGTCGATTGACAATTTAGTCAAGTTATCGTATTCTATATTGATTTGTTGCCGAAAAGCTTGCGAGAATACTGTCAAGTTTAATAATAGTTGTAAATGTGTTCGTGAAAATTAAATTAGCGATTGAATTTAAAAGTTTCAGTACTATTTTTTCGTGATAAAGTTGTCTTCTTTTATTATCTTCTGTTATATATGATGTATCATTGATATATTATTATAATATTACTGTCGTACAAATAGAATTCTTTACACTGCATTATCTGCTTTAATAGGACCGCCAGTTTTAGAATAATCATTGCAAATGTGCTCGTGAAAATTAAATTAGCAAATGAATATCAAAGTTTAAGTGCTATGTTTTTTGTACATGGATGCATTTATAGAAAGATTAATAATAAAAGTCGTTTTCTTTTATTATCTTCTGTTATATAAGTATTGTTATTATGATGTATTATTAATATATCATTATAATATTACTGCCCTATAAATAGAATTTTCTTCATACTACATGATCTGCTTCAATTTTTGGATAATAGTTGCAAATGCATGCTTAAAAATTAAATAACCAATTCAATGTAAAAGTTTGAGTGCTATGCTTTCCGTACATGAACAATAAATGCATTTATAAAAAGATTAATAAATAACAGTTGTCTTCTTTTATACAAATATTGTTATCTATGATGTATCATTATAATATTACTGTCATATCCATAAATAAAATTGTCTTTACATCGTATTATCTGCTTTAAAAGCACCATCAATTTTTCTCTGACATTACCACCCGCGACTCAAAAACATACAAGCTCATTCACCCTCTCCCCATTTTCCCTTACCAAAATGAATAGCCCTGGTTTCACAGTGCGAGTGATTCCTCGCTTTTTAATTGGTCCATTTACCCATTAGAGGTAGGAGGAGGAGCGAGGGGATGCGAAACTGAAACGAGATCCTCCCCACCGGATCTTGAAGGAGCTAATGCAACCTCCTCTGCGAAGTGTATCTCCTGTAATCGTCAAGCGTCCGAACTAACTCGCTCTCTCGACGTGTGTCCCTGCAGCATCCCTCTTCCATGTACCAAACACACTTCTCCGGCCGGGGCTTCCTCCAACCCACCACACTTATTTGGTCCAGCGCGCTCTATGGAGAGCGCCGCGCCGTGGGAGTGTAGTATGTTTGATCTCGCGTTGCTTTCTCAATCCTCGGGAAAAGCAAGGGTGGACGGGCGGAAGAGAGGGAGGTTTCTGCCGAGTGCTTCAAAGGGCGGCAGTCCTCTTCTTTCACTCGCATAGTTTACTAGCCCAACCTGCCGCTGCTGCTGCTGCGACGAGTGAGTCGAATAATGGAGATAAAGCGCAGCGGAGCGAACGACGAAGGGAGAAAGTGGAAGACAGAAAGAGAAAGGGGAGGAAAGAGTGTCTCTCTTCTCGTGGGACGTTAACTCGCACCTTCCTCATCCCACATACAGCATCCGACAAAATAGTTGTCACGATTTGCAAGACGGCCTCCAGAGAGACAATGAAGTTTGATAGCATCTTGAAAAACTCGTTTGGCGGGATGCAACAAGGTGTCCTTCTTCCCTAAAAGAGGGCTTTAAAAAGTCATGCATATTGGGTGTACCTGCTAATAAATTTCAGTTTCTATTTGGCGAATGTTTTATAAATTGTGACAACTATTTTGTCGGATGCTGTACGCTGCACTTCCTCGCCCTCTCCCTGTATCTTTGAGCTCGCTATATGTATCTTCGCCGAGCTGGCAGCGCAGTGCGCGCAGGGGAGGAAAGCGGAGCGGAGAGGAGCGGATGCATGCAATTCCATGCATTCGGGGATATGGAGAGGCGCGGACCTCGTTCCGCATGCACTTTGCATCGGCGGTGCATAATTTGCCCTGTCCGAGAGACCACCTTCTCCTCTCTGGCCCTCTCGATCAATGAATATCATCGATCACTCGCCCTATCCTTCTCCCTCTCTCTCTCTCTGGTCGATCCCAGCCACCCATACTAATTATGCATACGTGTTTCCGTGCTCCTGGCTGCATAATCCCGTCGAAATTCACTGCGAGCCTCGCGATTGTACTGTGCAACTCGTGAATGACCCAACTCCGCTGCAGTTAACTACGGTAACCACCGTGTAACCTGGTAGTTTGGAGTCAGGGGATATTTGCTAGTGCGAATTCTTGCTGGCTGAGATCGAGGATGAGATTACAGTGGCCCGCGGATTTTCCAAATAGAGGGAAATCGAGGCATTAAGCAGATTTTGCTCCTCGCGCGATTGGAAGTATTGGGGAATCCATAAATTGTCTTGATAAATGTAAAGGGTAATTGTGGGTATTCTGGGAATGTAATTCGAAGAGATCAGCGCTCTCAGAGATTGTTTCCCAGTTATAATTACGATCTTCATCTTTAAAAAATGAAGAACGTCCCTGATGAATACGTGTTTTTTAACTTTCAATCCTTTAACCCTTTTAGCGCCGACCAAACATATCGCAGCTATGCGAAGAATACCACAAATATAAAACATTAAAATTAATTTCTCTTTTACAAGCAATACTTAAAATCTGCAAACATTTTTCTCAATTGTGTTGCAACGGAGTTAAATAATATATAACGTTTTATATATTTATTTTGAGATAGAGAACACTTTTCGCAAGTGTTTCAAACAACGATATATCGTCGTTCGGCACTAAAAGAGTTAAAACTGGTACTACACACTGAACTTCACTTAAATAAGTTCATTTAATCATACAATTATGAATATTCTTAGACTATAATTCATTCCCAGCAATAAATAATGATTGCCACTGCTTGGAAATAGGAATAATCGAAATTTATTCGAATTTCCTCGAAATAATCGTATGCGACCGAACGGAGAGGAAATATCGCATTAACATCGGGAATCGAGGGGTTGGAAAATCGCAGGAAACAATCGAGATTCCAGGGTTCGGGAGGCAGCGGAGTCCTCGTTATTGGCGGAGCCGCGATTACAGGAATCGAATATGCGAAAGGTCAAATTGAGTTTGTCGGCATGGATTTACTGTCGACTGTGCGCGCGCGGGCGCGCGGGAAATATGGCTGTTCGGAGCACTTGGTGACTTTTTTAATTCGAGCGAGGCCACCGGGGACACTGGGACAGAGCCGTCGCCATTTTCCATGCAAACCCGCCTGATTTTTCTGCCTGCGCTGATTTGCCCGCGAAAAATACCAAGCGAACTGTTTGCCTTGCCAGCGCGCTCTACGCTGACAGAAAGCACCCCCGCCACTCCAAAGCCAGTGTAACCATTAGACTTTGTCGCGTTTTATGCAAAATAGAGCATGTTTGTGTTAGCTCTGATGGATTATGTCCGACCACACATGCCAGTTACTCTCCACAACTTTTTCCTTTCATCGAATCGCCGCGAAAAATTAAACATGCTGGATCAAATCTCTCTACAAGTTTCTCTGACATAGAAATAAAAGTTAATATTTGCATATGGTCGAAAATTCGCTGCAATGCTCCGACAATTTTGCGATTAATTATTCAAGCTGTCAGAATTCTGACGAACCATTCATTTTATTTATGTGGTAAAATTTCCCAAAAGTAAAAAATGCTGTCTTTTATAAAGCATATGAAAACTATTGCAAAAGAACTTGTTATTCTGAAAAGCAACCCTCACAGCTGCGTGGCTTTGACAATTTTGCAATTAATTATTCAAGTTGTCAGAATTCTGACGAACCATTCATTTTACTTATGTGACAAAATTTCCCAGATGTAAAATATGCTGTCTTGTCTACAGCATATAAAAACTATTGCAAAAGAACTTATTATTCTGTAAAGCAATCCTCATTTTCTATTTAATCCCGTTAATCCCAACCAAACAGTTTCGAAGCAAAGCGACTAACATTACGATCGAGAGAGCACGTATATACATAGATTAACTCGTAATTAGGACATCGATAGCATTAAGGGGTTAGATTCTGGTCGTCGTACTGCAGAATTGCTGCAGTCTTTGCCAAAAGTTTTGCCACGGTCAAAATTAGTGTGTTACAAGTTGTAGCACATTATTGTGAGAAAAAGAAAAATATAGCGGTCGAATGAAGTATATTTTCTTTTTCGAAATTAGTTAAAAGCATTGAAATCTTTCAGCTTTCGATTCATATCTTTTCCCAACCCAAAATCCAGTTGTGCTAAAGCATATTTTATGACAAAGCAATGCTTTTATCAAATCATAAATGATTGGAGATAAATCGAATTGAATGGATTTGTGCCAAAGCAACACTTTTACATATCACAAATAATTGGAAATAAATCGAATTGAATGGATTTGTGATAAAGTAACGCTTCTATCATAATCACAAATGACTGGAGTTTGAATTAAATGAATTTATGATGAAACAACGCTTCTACCATATCACAAATGACCGGAGGTAAATTAAATTGTATGGATTTATGATAAAGCAACGCTTCTACCATATCACAAATGACTGGAAATCAATTAAATTGCATGAATTTGTGATAAAGCAACGTTCTATCATAATCACAAATAACCGACGTTTCAATTGAATTGAATGAATTTATGATAAAGCAACGCTTCTACAATACCACAAATGACCGGAGGTAAATTAAATTGCATGGATTTATGATAAAGCAACGTTTCTACCATATCATAAATGACTGAAGTTTGAATTGAATTGAATGAATTTCTGATAAAGTAAAGCTTCTACCATATCACAAATGACAGGTGTTTAGCCCCTTAAACATGTATATATACACAAATTAGAGTAAGAGAAACTTCAAAGCCACGATAATGTATGCGTACGCTTTGTGGTAGCCGTGCTGGAATCAAGATTGCGTTAATGCCGAGAGATCGCGCCTATCTCAAAGGACACAATCGATAGTATTGCGATCTCTATCGCGAGAAGAAAATGCGCGCGTCCCTAACAGGATGCAAAGCCCATTTCAACCATCTCTAGGAACACACATAGTTCTGCGCTCCGCACTTGGCATTCACGGTGCCGTCGAATCAAAGCAAACAGGCATCGCGCGAGCAAATATTGGCAGTGAAACAGACACTTTGCTCGAGCGTAGACAGTAGCAATAAAAGATGGACCCACTGTGTTTCTTTGAAGCTCTCGCGATCCCGTCTACAGCCAGAATTCTACATGTGGACTTTGCAAAACCTTGTTACGAATTTCATTCTCATCCCTTTGCTGGATATTTATATTTTTCTACCGCGGTGAACTTCAAATAAATCTGACAATGCCAATTTGTTCAAGACACGAGGAAGAGAAACGTCGTATTCTACAATTAGTTACTTACATCAGTTTGAAATATAAATTAATTCTACTCAAATCATAAACGATTTGTTGCCAGTTCTTCATAAATAAGAGAAGCATTCATTCTGTTAATGAAAAGCACTGTAAAGATGAATTATAAACTAATTACTTATATCAGTTTCAGATATAAATTTATTCCACGCAAATCATAAACGACTTATTGTTAATTCCCCATAAATAAGACAAGCATTCATACTGTTAATGAAAAGCACAATTCAAAGATGTCGACACTTTTTACAATGCGCTGTATCGCACAATAAAAATGAATAATAAACTAATTACTTACATCAGTTTGAAATATAAATTAATTCCACGCAAATCATAAACGACTTATTACCAGTTCCCCATAAATAAGAGAAGCATTCATTCTGTTAATGAAAAGCACAATTCAAAGATGTCTGGCACTTTTTGCACGCGTATTGCACAATAAAGATGAATCATTGGGTAAACTGCTTAGCGGCTAGTGCAAACTCTTCGGAGTATCGGAGGATAGATCCTTTCATTGGCATAGCCGTGTAATAGACGCTCTGGAGAGAGAAAGAGAGAGAGCGCGGCGTCCTGTCAGCCGGCGATATTTACGGCATAAACGAAAGCCGTATTTTCTCGAGCGGCAACTGTTACAAGGATTTCCTCGGCGCGCCTCTATTTTCAGTAATACTGAGGTTGCGCGAAACGTATAGGCCGATTTAACAAGACGAACGGCCACAATAAACTCCTCCTCCTCTCCTCCTCCTTTCCTCTCCTCTCTTTGAATATTGCTCGCTAAATGCACTCTGTAACTGGATAGAAATTTGAGTACTATTGTTTCATAATAAAGCTGTCTTCTTTTATTATCTTCTGTTATATATGATGTCATTGATATGCTATTATTGTATTACTGCCGTGTAAATAGAATTTTCTTTATGCTACATTATCTGCTTTAATAGAACCTCCAATTTTTGGATAATGATCGCAAATGTGTTGGTGAGTATTTTTTACAATGCGCTGTATGTAATTACTTATATCAAATCGAAATATAAATTAGTTCCACGCAAATCAGAAACGACTTATTGCCAATTCCCCATAAATAAGAGAAGCATTTATTCCGCTAATGAAAAGCACAATTCAAAGATGTCTGGTACTTTTTGCAGGCATATTGCACAATAAAGATGATTTAACAAGACGACGGCTACAATAAACTCCTCTCCTCTCCTCTCTTTGAATATTGCTCGCTAAATGCACTCTGTAACTGGATAGAAATTTGAGTACTATTGTTTCATAATAAAGCTGTCTTCTTTTATTATCTTCTGTTATATATGATGTCATTGAAATATTATTATTGTATTACTGCCGTATAAATAGAATTTTCTTTATGCTACATTATTTGCTTTAATCGAACCTCCAATTTTTGGATAATGATCGCAAATGTGTTGGTGAGTACTTTTTACAATGCGTTGTTTGCACAATAAAAATGAATAATAAACTAATTACTTATATAAAATCGAAATATAAATTAATTCCACGCAAATCATAAACGACTTATCGCCAATTCCCCATAAATAAGAGAAGCATTTATTCTGCTAATGAAAAGCACAATTCAAAGATGTCTGGTACTTTTTGCAGGGTATATTGCACAATAAAGATGATTTAACAAGACGAACGGCCACAATAAACTCCTCTCCTCTCCTCTCTTTGAATATCGCTCGCTAAATGCACTCTGTAACTGGATAGAAATTTGAGTACTATTGTTTCATAATAAAGCTGTCTTCTTTTATTATCTTCTGTTATATATGATGTCATTCATATATTATTATTGTATTACTGCCGTATAAATAGAATTTTCTTTATGCTACATTATCTGCTTTCATAGAACCTCCAGTTTTTGGATAACGATCGCAAATGTGTTGGTGAGTACTTTTTAGAATGCGCTGTATGTAATTACTTATATCAAATCGAAATATAAATTAATTCCACGCAAATCAGAAACGACTTATCGCCCATTCCCCATAAATAAGAGAAGCATTCATTCCGCTAATGAAAAGCACAATTCAAAGATGTCTGGTACTTTTTGCAGGCATATTGCACAATAAAGATGATTTAACAAGACGAACAGCCACAATAAACTTCTCTCCTCTCCTCTCTTTGAATATTGCTCGCTAAATGCACTCTGTAACTAGATAAATCCGGCGGCAATGGGGCGCGCCAATAAATTCCCCACTTAGGAAGGAGTTAAAGTTAAGCGAGTTCCCGTGAACCCATATCTGATTACATATTGTTTTGGAATTCCGCCCGGCTTATTGTCCCCATTAGCTTCTGACCAACTGGCAATCCGATAAACCCAACTTCCAATGAATACTCGCTCGAGAGTGAATTCAATCGTTTCTCCCCCATAACTTGCTGTTGTTCATTATTTATTATAGAACACAGAGAAACTTCTCGTCAAATCATCCTTTTGTGGACGATCAGTTTATTTTGTGTTAATTCTTTCTCGTTTCACCGAACAACTAGGTTTACGCAATAACAATTCTTAGCGTTCAACAGTTTAGGATAAATTTATATTCGGGCCAAAGTAGGAGCATCTTTCCTTTTAAATGTTATTAATGTTCAATCAATTGCCTATAAACAAATTGGGAAAAGCAGATAAATTATGTGTTAAATATACTTTCGTTTTTTACTATGAAGAGCATTTAATTTTCAAGAGGCAAGAAAAACACACTCATTCTCTTGCTGATACTTGTTAATTATCACTGATGAATATTAGAATCAACCACGATCATTAATGAACTGTGTTCAACCAGTGTATAGACACAGTAATTTCGAAATATAATATAGTTTAGTTTGTAATATTGACCCACCAAACATTATACGAAAGGATGAAATTTATTGAAGCATTAAATGCTTCTGAGCAAATGTTAAATGTAATACCAATTACAGCAAATCGCTGTAGGTTATTTACAGCTAAAACTATTAAACCGCTCAAGAAATACCATAAGTATTCGATGAATTCGACTGAGGAATATGTGGAAGTCGAATAATTCACAGATATTCATTGTTTTAATATTTTAAACACTCAGAGTTAACACAAGAACTACCAAAACCAGTAAAAATGTCTGTTTTATACCTATTTTCATGGGCATAAAAGAATCCTGGTAGTTCTAGTGTTAAATGGTGCATGAACGAATAAATATCCACGGTGTTATAAAGTACAACATAATGTGATATATTCTGGGCGAAATATAAATAACGAAAGTGCTTAAAATAAGCATCAATGCAACGTAATGGAACGAATATGTATGATTCGAGAGCAAGCACTCACCACGTACATTGTGTTTGTCATCTCAATGCTAATAAGCCCTTAATCATCGTGGATTTCGACTCGCACATCATCCAGACACACAAGCGCACTCATCCACTACTAAATTAGACTCCGACACTCTTTTTAATTACACGAAAACTGATATAAAAATCACGACACGAGAACTACGTGTGACACTCTTCATGACGCCACTACCATAATGAACTTTGCGGGGGAAAGTTGCGACTATCGATATCGTAATTTATCGACCATCCATAAGTTTGATTAAAAATCGTTCTTAGTTTGTTGGAGATTCTGTTTGTAGAAATAATTATAGGAAATTTGTAGAAGAACGTGCGTAATGTGTAACAGTGTCTTTTAATTACCTTTGTGATTATAATGATCGATTAATATCGATATTTGACACGACTGTTGGTATTGCAGTGCGCAAACCGAACTTACCGAACACAGAAGCGCAGATGACAGCGCCAGCGCATCAAGCACACGTGTTGGCAATTAGGTTGACATTCTAGGTTCGTTGTCAAACAATCCATGAAAGTTTGCCGGAAAAGTGCAAGGTTTCATTTCAAAGCTTTGTGAGAGTGTAGTCGACGATGGTTAATTAATTCATATGAATAATCCAATGGTGATATCAGCGATTAGTGGCAAATGAAGATAACTTAACCCATTTATGTATGATGTACGAAATTCTACACAAGAAAACAATAATTGTAATTTGTGGTTAGTTAGTATTTTGTTTCTATATGAATATCTTTTTGTTGATTACAGAGTGTTGAATAAGTTGTACGAGCTACATAACAAGTACACGAAAAGACTACTGGAATTAAGTTACTGTTCAACCAAAGATTGGCGTGGCGATAAAGGTAAGTAGAATTGATCATCAATTAAACAATTACACGAATCTTCATGCAAATGAAATGTTCTCCACTGTCTTCTTTTTACTGCGTTGTACTTGCGAAGATGAATCTCGAAATATAACCTCTTCTGCACAGTCTTTATCGCACAACGTACTTGTGCGAACTTTAATTTAAAAGACACAAACTTACAATTAGGTTCTTTATAAAAAGAAATCTGCAACAAGAATTCGTGATATTTTGTTGCTAAAGCAACTCTGGCACAGAACCACTTGATTTTAAATCCAGCAAATAAACAATCACTGGTAGGTGCAACTAATACTGTACTAATTACTTATTCTTAATGTACTACGATCATTTATTATCCACTTGATTTTAAATCGAGCCTGGAGAAATAAACAATCGCTGGTAGGTGCAACTAATACTGAACTGATTATTTATTCCTAATTTACTGCCGTCATTTATTATCCTCAGCTATTTTTAATACTTTTTAGCGTGTGGCGGTTCGACGATAATTCACGGTGTTCGTAACAAGAGCGATAAATTCAGTGGCTCGATTTACAGAATAGCTGTCGCTCGGTCTGGCATTAAAATATCACGCTTCATAGACTTGTAATTCTCCGCAGGGCGCATACACACATGCAGAGGCAGAAAACGCGGAGAGGAGAGGAGAGCGGAGAGGGCCTTTGGAACGCGTACTTTTCGAGCGTGCTATTCGAATGTTTCTGATAGAGTGATGACCACTTTCGGGGAGCAGCAAATGATAGGCCACTGGCCTCGAAATTATTGCTATCCATCGTCGAGGACGCGATATATGCATTCCCGCTATCCGCTAACACCACCAGTCGGCAGAGAGTACTCGCACTTCGATAAAGTACAGGCCGTGAAAGTGGCCGCTCGTTATTGTAAAACGGAAGTCTCCCTATCGAGCGAGAACAACTGAGCCAACTAGAATTCACGTTATAAAAGCTATCACTGGTGCTAAAACAAAGAAACACCTTGCACTTTCAGATTCTATTTGTCACGATATCCGAGATCAATGAATTGAAGCAAGGTGTTCCATAAATATGATATTCTTTTATGGTGACAATGCTTTTATAAAACAAAAATATGCCTCGTGTATCGCGTGAAAGTATTTTCGAAAGCGTATTCCATCTGCTTCTTCGATGAATAATACTTACGCTTGAACTTTAATAGTTCGCGTACATATTTATATCCACAGAATAGTTGAAGCATTTATTTGGAAAGTGACCTAAGTCCTTTTGTAGTTAAAAGTACAACATACATTTATATAATTTTTATTATTTATATATACGTTTATATATTTATACCATTATATATTTGGAAATAACCCAAGTCGATTTATATTAAAATTGAGGTATTAAGGAATTATTGTTTTAATAGAAATTAAAAATATATGTACAAGATGTACAAATTGACAAATAGACTTAGACCACTTTCAAAATAAGCGGCTCAATTATTCTGAGATGATGATTCTTCCACATTCTTAAAGAATATCCACTGCTTTTTCCATGCAATCAATTCGTTGCAAAAATACTCGACGGGCAAGAACGTTGCTGGGAAATTAATGCATTCGGGGAACGTTTTTCCTCGTGGAATACATTATCGGGAAAGAGCAGAATGAATCCAATACATATGAGATTTATTACAACGGCAGCAAACGATATATTATTTTTCATGAGTCCATGTGAATTTACAGTTATATTCCCAAGTGACAATATCGTTTATTTTAAGGCACAATAATTCCATAACAACTGATTGGATTGTTTTAATATAAAGTAATGAATCGAGGGTGAAATAGTAATTCAAAAATGCATGGTGAATGATTATTACACGAGTAATTAGATTTCTGTAATACCAGTAGAATAAGAGACTTCTAAGTAGTATTAATTCAAGCTTAGCTATTTATAACTGTATTATATCTTTTATATTACGAACTTACACAAATTCTTTAACTAACAAATAGGATCCCTTTGATTTCTATACCGCAGAATCTTTTATCTATGCAAAAACCAAATTATTCCACAGTCCGGCAGTAATAATTCAGAATATTTAAATAAATTGATCGCTATTGCGAGATAAATTAGAATCATGAAAGAGAGGACGAGAAGTTAAAATACAAATGGGACTAGACGAGTTGATTGATTCGAGAATAACCGGGGGTAGTTCGATTGGAGCGGACATGGCTGGGCGATAACTCAAGTGTATGAAATACGAGGGAGCGTGTATTAAAGGGGCGCCCCTTTCCTCTCCACGCCTCGGCGGGAGTTTATTTTCTAGCTCATGAACTCCCAGACTTATGAGTCGCATCGTGCTTGTAAGTACGGCGCCATTGACGTCGGAGTGGTGCGGCGCGGCGCGGCCCGCTTCGCCACACGACGCCGCCCGTAATTTCCACGCTCGTCGCCGCCGCAAAATTCCCTTCGCCCGACCACGCCAAGGAAATCGACACGGGGCGGCAGCGCCGGTTCCAGAAGTTGGCGTAAAAAGTTGTGTTATTAGCAACTTAATCATATCGCTAAAACCTCCGCGAAGTTTGCTCCCACGTTGGCAACGGAGAATATCGGCTGCTCCGAGCGAGCCAGCAATAAATGGGAAATGATGAGGATCCTGAAAATGAGCCGGCCGCTTTTTTCCAGCGGCCTGAAAGAGCAGCCAACCCCTGAAATCCGCGCATGAAATACTTGCCGCCCTCCCTTCTCGAAAAGGAACATCGTATCACCACCGCTCGATATCATTTCGTCGCGTGTGCGCTTGTAGTTCGTTAGTGGGACAAATTTATCGTGAATCGTTAGCCTTTACTTGCCAGTCGGCTCGTTAGCTCGCGTTCAAGTACAGGCGTGTTAAGTAATTAAGTTCGCGGGAAGCACATTGTCCGCCACTTGATCGGAAATCTATTCGAGTTTCATTATTATTGATACACGTTTTGCAAATTACAATACTGTACGACTCATTATTTTCTGCATCGATAATTCTGTAATAACGATTCTGTCAAATGCGTTCCTGCGAAATGAAATTAGCGTCAAGCACACCTCCAATTAACAGTTATTTCATTCTTGATAGATTAATTTTCAAGGTATGCTGACATTGGCAGGGAATTGCTGTTATATTGCCAAGATTGAAAATTAGTTGTCTTTAATACACGATAATGAAGGGGAATAGATTTATACTGTTCTCGAGATTGATTAAAATTCCGAGGATATCCTGCAAATACCAAAGTATTAGAATATCATCCACCAATTATTGGATAGTGTGTGTGTTTCCAATATATTTAATGGTATATTCTTGAAAAATGATCCTTCCTTTCGGAGGATATCGCATATCCGCGAGGTCAAATTCCGGCGCATTAATAAATTCTACTTAGGAGGCGAGGGCAGCCGGCGCGAATAACTCTTCATTCCTAGTGTCTCGAGCGCGCTCGCGAAAGATAAACGAGACATTCATTTCCAATGACGGAAAACCGAGCGTGAAATAATCTCATATTCGCCGTATATGGAAAAAAGGTGGCGCGGACGGTGGGTAAGGTTGGTTGGGAATTCGAAAGAAACGGAACGAAAAGAGACGATTCATGAGATATTAGGAGGCATGTGCTCGCCAATGCTAATTCCCGTAGGTTCAATTAAATTCTTTCTCCTGATCAATCGATACTCGATGCCGCGAGTGGGCGGCTAACTTTTTCTTGAAAATCCAGAAAAGGCCCTCGTAAATTCGGCTAGCACGGGGAAATTCGAGACCGATTTCCATTCCATTCTCTTTCTCTTCTTCCGGCGGCGCGCGAATAAAAATCCCTGCCACCAAGAGGGAAGAGAACAAGTGACGGGAAGAGTTGTTGGAAAAGCCCTTTTCCATCGCGCGGCGATTCTTTACGATTCGCCGGGCAAACCGCTCGCTGGAAGGTAAATAACGGCCGGTAATTTCGGCGAGGGGAGAGGAGAGTACACTTTTAAAACACTTGTTACAAAGAAAGTCCTTAAAACTCATTCTTAAGTCGTAGCCTGGCATGGCTTCGCCAGTCTCCTTAACGAGTATCCCAAGTTCCCCGGGAGAAGTCTCCGAGATAACGACAGCCGCGCATAGATAATCACCAGAAATCTTCCTAGTTGTTTTACACTCCTCTCGTAATACTCGAGTTACCTCGACTTATAAACTCATTGCGCAAATCTGAATCGCGCCCGGCAAATTATACGCCTTCCAAAATTTAATCAAGATTAGTGCTGGATTTTTCAATTCTGCACACTGCGATTATTGCAATGACAGAAACTATCAAAATGAAAATGTCCTGTTAGATATAATTAATATTTTACACTTCATATTCATTTTAATGGATAAAATATATTAAAATGAATATATACATGCAAAGTTGAAGTTCAGAGGAAATATGATTAACCAATCAATATTCTTCCACTATAAAAAAGAATTACACGATTATTTATATTACATAAAATATACCGGAATGTATAATATGCATCTTTTAAAATACGATGTTAAATAGAAAGTGGCAAGATTTAAAATTGAAGTTACTCATAATAAAAAGAAACTAGGTCGATTTCTTTCAACAATGCCAAGACATCTCCGACACATTGTTCCCTGCTTCATAGACTTCCCACAAAAAGTCGTCTATTCAACCTTGTCCAGCAAGTGCTACTGCATTCTGAATACCATCACAATTACCACTACTGAATGTCAAAAAGGAGTGGAAAGTTGGACAAGTTTCGACAAGGAATGTCCAAAAGGGGAAGCTGGGTTAAAATCGACAGGGAGTTGATTGATTGATGAATGTGCCTACAAAAGAAACCATTAACACCGATCGAAGGACGCAGCGGAGTCAGGTGAAACCGGAAAGGTTTGGATTTACGAGAGTTTTCATCGTCAAAGGTCAGGGAGAGAGAGAACGTAGCCACTTGACACATCTCGCGCAGCCTCCGCTCCAAGTGGTCCAACTGGTATTTTGCCGGACGGCAGATTTTCTGGTGAGCTGCAATCGAAACCGAACTGATCGAAGAGGAAGGGTGGGGGGTGAGAGGGAGGAAGCGCACTTCTTCCGGGGATACATTTCGGGCTACGTGCAATCGGTGCTCTCACGTGCCGGATATCTTCCCTGCCGGCTTCCGGCTAAACGCGGCGGGGACGACGAGGCAGCAAAAACAATTCTGGCGGGTAAGAGCGCGCGCGCGCGAGCGCCAACCGAATGAAAGATCGACTCCAGCGATATTTTACAAGCGCGGAATCAACTGGATGGAGTTACGGAGAACCCTGCCGCGGAATCCCCCATCCAGACCGAATTCGAGTAAGAAACTTCCGGCGAGATTTGTGGGAAAAGCCAATTCCGATCGGAGCGTAGTTTCAAACGAAAGCACGTAGTTATGTCGGAGTAATAGAAGCATATCGCACAGTGATCGACACGAAAATACCTGAAACAATCGAATTTTATCGCAGGATTCTGCGATCCTATTAAAACTTGATCATTCGACCAAAAGAAACCGTCGTAGTTTCATGGAACACAATCTTTCTTATAAACAGAAATACAAATACATTATTCAGAATTTAAATAAATGAAGGCAACACAAAACACGCTGACACAGAAGTTTGAGGCCTTTTAAATTACAGTAAAATCAATTTTCGAGTAGGAAAATTCAATTTGCGATTTAGCTTATGCTATGTCAAGCCAGCTTTTATGAGTTACTTTTATTTCTATACTTTTATCTCGCTATTTCTACAAATGAAACCGTTTTCTTTTCATTCTCTGCTCAAGCATTCTCGATCTCATTTTCGTTTTCGGCACCAACCTTCTTAATTCATTTAATTTTATATAAATCCCCTTATTAATCGATTTTCATTTTATTAATAAATATATCGCAAATAAACTAAACTGAACTGCTTGTATTTCTTGTATAACAAGAATTGAATCAAGCAAATCCCAGACAATATTCTGTTGGGGAAATCCCAGACAATATGTTCTTGGGAAAACTCCAGTACAGTATAATATTAGGGAAATCCCAGACAACATGTTCTTGGGAAAACTTTAGACAATATAATGTTGGGAAAACTCCAGACAATATAATATTGGGAAAATCCCAGACAATATGTTCTTGGGAAAATCCCCGACAATATAATGTTGGGGATCAAAATCTTCATAAATTCCAAATCCATCTCACACATCTGCATATAAACTCGTCCACCTATTCCGTAACTCTCAATCAACGAGAACTGAAATCCGCGAGCAGCACTTTAACCAATAAGATCGACAAGAAGCACTGGACTCGAGGATAGTTGAAATTCAGTGACAAAGGCACTCGTATGGAAGGCAGTATAACAACGAGAACGCGCGGAAGCTGCTGGCCACTGAACAGTAACCAGCGAGCAGTAAATTGATCCAGTATCAATTTACATAGGTAGGAAAGCTGGACCGGAGCAAATTCGCTCTCCATTGTATTTCGGGGGGTGCGCCTGGGAAAGAGAGGGGAGGGAAAACAAGCAGACGCAAGCAGGAACAAATCCGGGATGTAACAGTTCGCTCCCGTCACTCTCGGGGGATAATCGACTTTTTACAAGCTGCCCATTCGACAGTTAATACGCGCGCGTGGACGCCCCGGTGCGTCAGTAACTTCGAAAAATGCTGAGTGCACGCGAGCGCGCGAGAGGGAATCGATGGGGATGAGTTCTATCTTCGGGGATATGAAACGAGCATACGCCGCTGTTGACGGATACACTTTATCCTTGACAATCGTGTCGATGTCCAGTGTAGCCGGCTTTTACCTCTCGCATTTTCGTCCGCTCCTTCCGCGCCGCCCCTCTATTCTCACCCCTTCGTTATCCCCGTCATTAACCCCTTCGGGGGACGCCAACGCTCACGCTTCTGCGTTTGGCAACGCTTTTTTCGCACAGTTCGAATAGTTGCCATAGGAAAAGCTGGAAATATTACTGTCCTGCTTGTATGTTTCTGCTTTGTTCAATCGTTGTCGATTCATAATTATTCGAACACTAGTTGAAATATAAAAAGAATCGACGGTGGAATAAGATTTTAGTTGAATACCATTTTTAAAGGCATACATTCCAATTCGAATACAATTCGAATAGTTGCCATAGGAAACGCTGGAAATATTACTGTTCTTCTCGCGTGTTTCTGGTTTGTTCAATCGTTGTCGATTCATAATTATTCAAACACTAGTTGAAATATAAAAAGAATCAACGCTGCAATTAGATTTTAGTTGAATAACATTTTTAAAGGCATACATTCCAATTTGAATACAATTCGAATAGTTGCCATAGGAAAAGCTGGAAATATTACTGTCCTGCTTGTATGTTTCTGCTTTGTTCAATCGTTGTCGATTCATAATTATTAAAACACTAGTTGAATTATAAAAAGAATCGACGCTGCAATTAGATTTTAGTTGAATACCATTTTTAAAGGCATACATTCCAATTCGAATACAATTCGAATAGTTGCCATAGGAAACGCTGGAAATATGACTGTCCTGCTTGTATATTTCTGCTTTGTTCAATCGTTGTCGATTCATAATTATTCAAACACTAGTTGAAATATAAAAAGAATCAACGCTGGAATTAGATTTTAGTCGAATAACATTTTTAAAGGCATACATTCCAATTCGAATACAATTCGAATAGTTGCCATAGGAAAAGCTGGGAAATACGACTGTCCTGCTTGTATATTTCTGCTTTGTTCAATCGTTGTCGATTCATAATTATTCAAACACTAGTTGAAATATAAAAAGAATCGACGCTGGAATTAGATTTTAGTCGAATACCATTTTTAAAAGCATACATTCCAGGACGGTTTTTAGTAAAACGTCACGCGGGACGTAAAGGATTTCATAGTTAAAGCGTGGAGTAGTAGGGACGGCTGGCGCAAGTAAAACGAAAGTTTGAGATTGGATACATCCGACGTAATTCTCGCTGGTAAGGCTCGCCGGCGACCTCAACCGGTGGTCGGTTTACATTGCCAAGTCAGCCACACTCTCCTGGACTCTTCAGTATTCATTAACAACGGTGAACAAACTTTAATTAGACGGGGACTCATGGAGAAGCGCAGAGAGAGAGAGAGAGGGAAAGAGGGACACGTTCAATCGTCGGCTTTTCAATCGAAGCAGGCATCGAGCGGTCAGTGGCGCAACCCTTTCCGTCCATGTTATTTCCTGCACTCTGCCACCTTTCTAATTCCCCTTTCGAAGCAACTCATCCCCTTCTATCTCTCCCTCTCTCTCTCTCTCTTTCCCCGTTACTTTCTCTCTCTACAACACTTTAAAGTATCCCTTTTCCGAGGCTTTTCCCACCCCTTTCCCTCTCGCGTCGACGCTTTCTCTCGCGGCGGCCGGCGTTCCCGAGCTTTCTACATTTTTTGCAAGCCCCGTGACAAAAGCTCGCCAAAGCCGAGAAGCCGCTACCACCGCCGCCGCGCCGCCGCGGCGGCAACAGCAGCAGCACCTCGGAAATCGTGGCTCGAACCGGCAACTCGGAAGCGAACTTTCCACAGAAGGCGAAGCCTGCGGCCACGACACACACTCCTCCGATAGTTGGCCGATAGGTCGATTAGTTGGGCGCGCGAGAGGGAGAAAGAGTGTCAGTGTCGGCGTCGGCGTCGCCGGCGAAGCCAGAAAGCGCAGATATCGGAGCTTCAAAGAGTCGCGCATCCCACCCTTTCAACGGCAGACACTCCCGATGTATCCGGTTTTTTAAAAGCACCACTACCCTCCTCTCGCATCTCTGCATCTCCGGCGAGCCCTCCACCCCCTCTTTTCGCCAGCCTGTCCTGATTCCAGCCCGGAAAACTTCCTCCTGCCGACTAAATCCCTCCTCCTCTCTGCTTGTCTCGTTTCCCTTTCGTCCTTTCCACCAAAAGCGCTCTCCTCCCCGCTTTCTGCGCCCCTCTTCCTCCCTTTTTCGACAAGGCCGCCCGAAAGCCACGCACGCTCTAGTGCCGGCTTTCACCTGGCAAGCGGCTAAGGCCGAAACATCAAACAGCCGGATCGCTCTCTGCGAGACGCTAGACAAAGTTAGTGGCAGCGAGTGCCTCTCACCGCGCCGGCCGAGGGCCAACGCAACCCGCTCCAGGCTTATAGAAACTGAAAGATTCATAAACAAGGCTAACGCTGCGCAACTGCGGGGAAAGCAAAGAGAGAGAGGGTGAGCGAGAGAAGTGGGCTAACGCTGTGAAAGCAAGAGGGTCGAAAGTGTTGTCGGTAAGTCTCAACTGGATTCATCGTGCGCGGCCGCACTAGTCAGCCGGCGTTTCTACTTGCCACCTCACTCTCCGCCCCATCTTCTCTCTCTCGATCCTTTTTTCTAAGCGGAGAGAGAGAACGCGTTCTCGCAAATTACGCCCTCGCAGTCTCCGGCGGACTTAGGGATTTCCGGAGTTTTAATTACTCGGGCCAAGAGCTCCGCCTGCCTGCTCGCGCGCGTCTTCTCTCCCTTTGCGCGCTTACGCCCTGCTTGGCGCTCACTCGCTTGCCCTCCCTTCCAAACTCTCTCCCTCTCTTCCTCTCTCTCTCTCGATGCACAGTAAGAGAGAGAGTTGAAGCCACCTTCTTCTTTCGGCAACTGTTCCTCTCCTCTCAATTTAGCTTTCATTTGTCTTTCGTTATTTCGCATATTATTGAGATACTTGACATATGTACAAATAAAATTGAATTTGACGCGTCCAAAGAATACTACTTAATTACTCTGGCTTAGTTGAACCAGCGATAGTTCTTGACATCTCGGAGACGTCAGAATCTATAATGGCACATCAAAGGGTCAAGATACTAATATGCCAAAGGGTTAAGATACGTAATGTTATCGTGTATATTAATTCTTGTGGGCGCATGAATCTTCAAAGTTCGTTTTTAGTATGCTTCGATTTATTTGTCGAAGTTTTCTTTTAAAGAATTTATTTTGTACTTTTTCCCTGTTTTTATTCATATTTTATTTCGCCCCATTTTATTTGTTTGACAAACTAGTTGTTATTTCAAAGTTCTTCTTTAATTCTGTACTTTTAAAGACAGATTAATCCGCTATTGAATTAGTAGGTTTGATAAAATAAAACCGAAGAATGAAGAACTCTTCTCGTTTTCGCGAAACGTGACACAACGTGTCTCTCATCCGGTTCGTTCTTGGTGGTTGGTTGAGAGAGGTACTATTTCAATTCGGCGGGATAGAGAGTCTCACTTTGCCATGCGAAAGGAAAGCCTGATTCTCTGGCTGCCTTCTTTCCCGGCGATGCATTTCCACTGGCGTTCACCTCCTCTTTTCCCACTGGCTTCCCATCTGACCAGGAAAAGCCCGACTGTCCTGAGTCAATGCCTATTGTAGTCTGTGTCTAGAAATCGGAACAGACCAGACCAATGTCGGACCAGGCCTGCATGAATGACTGCTGGATAGAACGAAGGTACTAATTGCGAGCGAGCCTTCCCCCCTTTCTCACTGCTAGACGTGTTTTTCATCCTCTCCTTTGGATGAACTAATATTTCGATCATCTTTTGATAGAAGTAAATCTCATTTTATATGTTTGGCGTGATCAATCTTTATTTGTCGTATATTAATAATAAAGGTTTGAATAAATCAAGACATATTTAAATTTAAGTCTGCTTTATAAAAGTTGGATATCAAATATAAATCTGAAGTTTTCACAACGAGCGTACGTCCAAGTGAAAATGTCTGTGTTAAATCAATACAAAATAATAGTAGATTAGAATAATTTAAGACAGATTTAAATTACAGTTAATGTAAAAATGATAGTCTGCTTTATAAAAGTTGGATATTAAATATAAATCTGAATTTGTCGCAACAAAACTACGTCCAAGTGAAAATACCTTGTGTTAAATCAATACAAAATAATAGTAGATTAGAATAATTTAAGACAGATTTAAATTACAGTTAATATAAAACTATAAGTCTGCTTTATAAAAGTTGGATATCAAATATAAATCTGAATTCTTCACAACGAACGTACGTCCAAATGAAAATGCCCTGTGTTAAAACAATACAAAATAATAGTAGATTAGAATAAATCAACACATATTTAAATTACAGTTATTGTAAAACTGTGAGTCTGTCTTATAAAAGTTGGACATTAAATATAAATCTGAATTCTTCACAACAGACGTACATACGTGCAAGTGAAAATGGCCTGTGTTAAATCAATGCATAAGAGCCGCGCGGTGCACTAATTCCGGCAGTTTTTCACTGAACTAGCAGCGTCAAAGGAGAATTTCTTTCGGTCTAGCTGGGAAGAAGTTCAGCCAGACAGAAGAACAGCAGCACTCGCTTTATTCCATCTGGAGGAAAGGAGGCGGCGCGGCGCGGCGCGGCGGGCAGGAGATGAGGAGGAGTAAAGGGAGTGCCCTTTAACTCGGCGAGTTCTCCACACGGCAAGCAAGCTCATTACGTACTCGTTACATATTTGCGCTCTTTATTACGAAGGACAAGGGTGTCTTGCGCGCACTTCGCTTTCCGGGCGACATGAGCCGGCTCTTGTCTAGCGGCATTAGGCAAACGCTTCGTTAGGAAAACTATAGTTGAACACCGCCGAAAGAAAGGTCCTCCTGTCGAGACGGTGAAAGTGAGACGAGTTTCCTATGCTTCCTAGAATTTCACCCTCTTCAGTTAAGTCTCCCAATGGCTGTTACGTCTCCTCTGAAACTACACGTGAACGTTTTCCTCCTCTACGATCTTCCTTTGTCGAATAATTCAAATGGGAGGAACTCTCTCTCTCTCTCTCTCTCTCGCTTCAACTTTGTAATACACTCGTGTAAAGACAGACAGAATTCCAAGGCGGACTTGCCGGATATGTGAAATGAGAAAGTACACGGTGGATCTTCCTCAAAATTCGACCTCACTCTGTAGAGTTCTTTTCCTTTTATTTAGGAAAAGTTATTTGAGCTCACTATAGGGTGTTCCAAAACGGTTTGTAGCGATGACTCCTGATGAGCATGGCATCTTCAAAAATGTCAAGTTATATTGTCTGGGATTTCCCCTTACTCTTCCTTAATATCTGCCATATCATAATAATAGAAAGCAAGTAGAATCGCTTCTAAAAAGAAACCTGAAATTCCACTTAAATTCTTCCTACGATTTCACAACAGAACTAACACACACCATCTTTTTCCGAAGGCAGAGAGCTTTCTTTCGCATTAATCCGTGGATCTCGAATGGCGGTGGGTTCCGATAGGAAAAGCGGAAAGGGAAATCATTATATGGCGCTAACGAAGGGGGGCGCGCCATTTGGAGGGAGGCACGCGACACATAATGCGATATCAAACCTGTGGCTCGAACTGACGGTTGTTGCAGCCGCTTTCAGTGGAATTTTCTCGGTCGAGGAAGGAAGGAAGGAAGGACGGCGGCGTCGGCGATGGCGACGGCGTTAAATCGTGTAACGGGGATTGGTGTCAAGAGGGCGGCGGTGTAAACGGCGCTAGAAAATCAGGAAAATATCCTGCTCGGCTCTCGCAGCGAGTACCGACACGAACCGGTGACTCTGTAATTTTAATGGAACGCTCGCAACTGCGATAAGAGAGACGCACACAGAAACACGAGGCACGCGTATCAACGAGGCACCGGCCGATTCATCAGTGGCATTTGTGCCGGCCGCGTTCTCCTGGTGTACGCCGCCGCCATTCCACCTGAATCATTAATGAACAACCTCGGCCACGAAAGCCTGGTAATTATGCCGGAAAAACCAGATCCCGCTAATGACACTGTGTGCCGGAAAACCCGCCCGCCCGCCTCTCTCTATCATGCCAATTTAAGGGATTTGTGGTTTCTTCCGGATCACTCTCTCTCTCTCTCGCCCAGCTTCGAATGATCGATCGACAATGATGAATACCGGATCAGTGCTGACGCCCGCACTCGCAAAAACATTCCCAGTCCGAGGAACGATTTGATAGGAATCTTTGTCCGAGCTAAAGCGCGAAGAAGAACATACAGCTTTTTCTCCGAGCGAATTCGTCGACGATGTAGAATTTTATCGGACTTTTTCCTTCCGGCTGCGCTAGATAAATGTAATGCTAGTGGTTTACACAGTTTTCCTCGAACTTACCCGCAGAATTTGAGTATCGAAATACTTTATTAGATCGTAGTTATTCCAAAATAGTGTTTATTCTTTTAGGTATTTCTTTATTTTGTGTTTAATTTATTTTAATTGTGCTTAATTTATTTAAATTAACATTACTTCCAGTCAAGATAAGCGAACGAACGCGAAGATTTCAAGATTTACACGTCCGTTTGCGAGCGCAGCGAATGAAAAATTCGCAGAAATGTGTCAGATGTAACTTGGAAGTAAAAGCTGGTGGGTTTCAGGAGATCCTTTAGTAAATGTACTTATCTTACAATTAGCCGGAAGAATTGCAAGCTGAAATTAGCGGCGGCGGGGATGGAGGGAGAGAAAGCTTTGCGCGATGTATAACAATGGGAGAGAGTGGAAGTAGAGCGTCCGAGTGGTTGAGAGTTAGGAAATCCTTGGGAAATAGGGTCGGCGAGAGGAAAAACAGGTTGGTAGGAAACATAAAGCTTCCTCAGCAGTCTGAAACGGCGAGGATGCTGCGCGCCGCGTTCTTCTAACAACGGCCAATTTCCTGGGCGCGTGGTCACGCATAGAAACGACAGCACTTGGACTGTAAAGGACGAGTTTCTCCTCGCGCGCGAGAGGAGAGGAGAAATATGCCAGGCACACGTGTCAAGGAAAAGGAGGAAGGGTTCGAGTTGGACCACGCGGCTGCTGCGCCCGCCCACCCTCTGGATAAATATTGACTGGCGCACTCAGCCCTTTTCCGTCACACGCAGCGTCGTCGTGCGTCTCCGCACAGCTAAAAACCTCCCAGCGAATCATTCCTCTCTCGTCTACGTCGATCCCAATACGCCTGAATACCTCGAGTGCCCCAACCTCAAATATCCTCCTCCTTTGACTGTTTTACACTCTTGCCGACCTTCCTTCTCCTTGACTCACTCGAGCACACTTTAATGAACCAGCAATATCTTTTGTTGCGCAACCAAAGGAAGATCCACTCTCGAGGAACTGTGCCTTTGTAAGATGATACTCGTCAAATGCTTCTTGAATGAGTTCCCCCAACGATTGCGTAACAATTTTGTCAGAATGTAGAGACAAGAAATTGGAAAGTGAATAAGAACGAGATTTGGGATTTGAGGGTCTTTCGTTCCTCGACTGATAATTTCACAGAATAAGTAAAAGTTAAATATTTAAGTTTGTAAAATTCTTTATACCAGAATATTCATATTAAGCTATTCTCCTTACTTTTTATAAATCGAAGGTAACATTAAGGTTCGCGACAATGTGTTTGATCACTTTCCTTTCATCCGATGGTAATTCTTTCATTCCTCGCGGAGGGTTTCTCCTCTTCCAATAACATATTCACCACCGTCAAAGAACCAGCGAGAGAGGCATTTCACTTTGCCATGAATTCACCGCTTGAAAATTACAGAAGACAAGATTGCAAGAACAAAAGGAAGAGTTATAAATGAAAAGGATGTACAAGTTATTCTCAAAGGGGAAGGTTTTACATTCGGTGGGTTGATCGTTCAGTTGGATCGACGACAGACTCGAACCATCCTGGTAATATTAAGGGAAAATGGCGGTCTTTACGCGGCAAAGGTTCTTCGCGAAACAAGGTTCCGCCATTCGCCGGAGTAAGAAAAGGGCACTGAAAAGCGGAAGTAAACGTAGCTCTGCGGTGGAACGCCACCGAATTTATCGTCGCTACATATGTATTTCTCCGCGCCACGCGGAATCCCCGATCTTCCAGCTACGCTTGTTTCAATATTTTTTCACGCGAGACTAGCACCGCTGCGAACGCCCCTCGGATTTTCCGAAGGAACCGCGCCGCCCAAATTTATGTGAATGCATCCGACACACGCGCGGCCAAAGATACTGCCCGGATAAAAGTCCTATAAAATTCTGCACTTGTGCTTTCCGCTGCGGTAGGAACTTCTTTTTTTTAACACAAAT
Source organism: Ectemnius continuus (assembly GCA_910591665.1). Classification (NCBI taxonomy): domain Eukaryota; kingdom Metazoa; phylum Arthropoda; class Insecta; order Hymenoptera; family Crabronidae; genus Ectemnius; species Ectemnius continuus. The sequence goes on along the minus strand of OU342858.1, from coordinate 20,001,056 downwards.
ACTCAAGTGTTGAAGTTGTAATAAAAAAATATATGTTTAAAGTAAAGAAGCCGAATTTGAATTTGGAAAATTAAAGATACAAGTTCGAGTAGACAATAATTCAATTATTACAAATTAAAAGTATTTAACTTGAGTAAGAAAGTTCCTGAAAATAATTGATTTATAAAGTAAGCCAACTAATTGTATTATTTTCCACAAGAAACCAATGAATCGCAGGACTTGAGAGTGACGAATTGAAAAACTAGCAGACAGGCATAGTATTCTTGAAAGTGCAGTCGCCGGTAAACGCTTTAGTCGTCGCGGATTATTTCCATTGGAGGATTTTCAACTGAGCGGAGAGCCGCTTTACAAAATTGTTGTTTATTGCAGCAGGAACGGCCTCGTTATCCCTTCAAGCGACGACGACGACGACGACGAGCGAAGCTTAATCCGGCGGACAAACAAATTCGCCAAGAGAATTTCATTTGCTTGCTGGCTTCGCGCTTCAGCCGACAGTAATTAATATGCTGATATCTGCGTTCGAGCTTAATGCATTACTACGGAGAATAAACAGGTTTCGCCTCCCCGTTCGTTCGTTCCCTCCTCTTCTCTTCTCTTCTTTTTTTTCACGGCGAGTGGCCGCGATGAATTTGCACAATCTGCGGCGAGCTCAAAGCGACATTTTCTGCCCACCGGGCGGACATAAAATTACGGAAACTTATGAAACTGTCCACGCCGCGCTTCGGCCATTCCTCCCCGCACACACACAACCAGATTACTCGAAACTGCTGCCAGCCTTTTCCGATTTATAGATATTTTACATTTGCAAGGGACACTGCTGACTATACGAGCTTGCGTTAAGTATTCAAGAATAAAATGCGCAAAGTATCAAATGACAAGATCTTTGGTGGATTGAGAATAGTGTTGAGTTATTATCGCACTAGCTAAAAGAAGAAATAAAACAGCGAATAAACTGTATCATTTATACAATATAGATATGACAGGTGAACGTTTATAGCAGCGCCTGCCAAGTTAGGCTGCCGGAGCTTAACTGGCACTCCCGCTCTCTCAATTTTGCTTGAGCTAGGGCCCTGGAATTTTTATGGCATCTTTCACGATGTAAAAAAACATTACCCACCAAATTTCAGCCCGTGAAATACACGGGAAGTATAAAAATTATGGGTAAACCGTGAAAATTGGATGAAATTCATTATTCAGGAACGATTTTTTGGTATTTTTGATACAAATCCGGCATTTTTTTCATGGATTCTTCGTTTACTATCCGCTCTGATACATAAACAATCGATTCATGAAGAAAAAACCCGGGTTCGGGGACCTTTGAAAAATTGGATATTTTCGATGGCCAAAAATATGGGGAAAACAAAATTTTGAGCTGGGGTTCTGAAATTGATGTCACATCTTCCTTGATGCAAGGGCAGACTTCCCGCCAAATTTCAGCCCCGGAAAATGCCGGGAAGTCCAAAAAATATGGGAAAAACCAGCGAAAATTCCGCAAAAATCGAACTTTAAGGGCAGTTTTTTTAGTGTTCTCGATAGAAATCCGGACTTTTTTCGACGGATTTCTTGTTTTCTATCCGTTTTCAGTCATAAACAATCGATTCCCGAAGAAAAAACCCGAGTTCGGGGAACTTCGAAAAATCGTGAAAAAATCTGAAGGGGTACCCCTTAAGAAAAATTTGCCGAAAAAAAAATTTTGAGCTAGGGCTCTGGAATTTTTATGGTATCTTCCTTGATGCAAAAAAACATTAGCCACCAAATTTCAGCCCCGGGAAAGGTCGGGAAGTCGACCAAAAAAAATAAAAACCGTTAAAAATGAGCAAAAATGGACTTTTCTGGACGGTTTTTCGACCCGTTCTCGTTGCAAATCCGGACTTTTTTCCATGGATTCTTTGTTCTCTATCCACCCTGATACCAAAACAATCAAAATATCCCGGGTTCGGCTGATTTTGAGAAACTTGAAAAAATTGACCATTTTGGAGGGTCGAAAATAGGTGAAAACCTAAACTTTGAGCTAGGGCTCTGAAATTTATATCACTTCTTCCTCGACGCAAGGGCACATTCTCCACCAAATTTCAGCCCCGGGGAAGGTCGGGAAGTCCACCAAAAAAAATAAAAACCGTTGAAAATGAGCAAAAATTGAAAGTAAAATATTGGCGCGCTGTATTGCTAGAGAGCTAGAGAGCTAGAGTGGGACAGAGAGGGCTAAGATGGCTAGGAGGTTGATAGGGAGGGTAGTGAGTAGCCCTTAATTGCCCAGGCAAGGTCCACCGAGTAGTCGAAAGGGAAAGAAGCGCGCGAGGAGCCCCTCACGTGGCTGGCACTGCTTTATAGCAATGGTGTGTTAATCGAACGCAAATCACACTTATTTTAATTTAAGCTATGTAACAAGTCATCGTTTGTAACAATGATGCATTAATCGCAGGAAAATCAGATTTATTTCAATTTTGGTTTAGGCATCATGAAAGGCACGTGTATCTCATAGGTCCGTCCAAACCCTGAATATCAGCCTCGAAACTGCTCGCTTTTGCCCATCTGGTGGTCACCCTCTAACGCATCCCACCCTTTCATCCTCGACCGTATATCCCTTCCTTCTGCGCCCCCCGAAAACTACCCTAGCACCCCCGCGCGCGCCGATATCCAGCGGAATCTCTATCTTCCTAACTTTGCCTAATTTGTCTTTGTCCGGACGGATCTGTTTAATCCCGGCGCCTCTACCTGCGTGTATTTACCGTGTATCTTGCGTGAGGGTTGCTCGCCCGCCTCCTCTTCTCCAACCCCCCCAGCATCCTCTCGCGCAAATAGCATTAAAGGGTTTTGCTCCTCAACTAGACACTCGCACACCGCTAAAAGGATTCCACGCCGAGTAGTCGCGTGACATTCCGGCTTTATTTGACTTTGATGGGAGAATTAGCAAAAGTGCAAAAGTAATCCCATTGCCGGAAGGGGCAGTGAACTTGAACGTTTCAGTGATTTTAAAAAAGATCAAAGGTTAGTTAAAGTGTTATAGCATTATCCCCAGTCGGTGTGGAGGTGTTGAAAGAGTTAATGAACTTCCCGCTGAAAGAGTTAATATTCTCATGCTTTAATTATAATCGTGTGATAATAAAAGCGTTATTGATGATGGATTGAATGAGGTTTGATGGATTTCGAAGTATTTAAAGTATAAAGTATTGAAAGCTATTTAATACTAGTCATTGAAATATTCAATGTGCACTTGTCAGCAAATATTCCTTTTACCAGACAATCAAAATACTAACAAACGCACGATTTGTTAGTATTACAATTGCATTCAGTTTTCTGTGTATCATAAAATCTATTTGTGTTATATTTAAATGAAATAAATCTCCTTTTCAATTGGTCAATCTGTCTACCGTATTCAAGGTTTTCTCAAGCGTGTAACTTTGCCGCATTAATACAATCAACCCTTCGTACCGCAAGGGTCGCCAACCCAGCTTACACTTGCACGTCCGTTTAATTTAGGAAAGCGATTATACATCTCAGGATACAAAGCAGCCGTAATCACATAAGAGGGCATCGCAAACAAAGAAATTTCCACCGTCGACGAAACATATCGCGAGGTTCAACCAAGCCGAGTTATAAATCGAAGAGAGCCACGAATTCATTGATTCTTAATCGGATTTAGCGGAGGTTGGAGGGAGCGAGTAAACATTATCGCAGCGACAATGTACTCCTCCGCCGAGTGAAAAACAGCGGCGGGCAGGCATTCCTTTGGCAGAGAGCAGCGAGAGAGACTTTTCCCTCGACAACTCTGCTTTTTTCCCTCCCCTCCCGCTAGATAATCTCCGGCTCGTTCTCGTTTCTGCTCTTCTGGCCGCTCGGCTTTTTCCCCGCACCTTCCACGAGAGCAGCAGCAGCCGACACACAGGCCGCTCCGCGATTCCGCTTTTCCCAGCGCGCGGGCGTGCGCGAGGATTAAAAGAGAATTTAGCGGGTGGTGGCCACTCTGTCTTGGCAGCGGCGCGGCGCGCCGGCTCTTTCACCTTTTGTAAACAACAAGCCGCGAGGCCACAATGCATTATAGCGAGATTTAGTCCGCCTCCCTCGCTTTTCCCCATTGGGCAGTCGCATTTTTCGGGGGCTGCGGAAGAGACGAGGGGTGAAAACGCGTCCTGGGGCACTGGGTCAACGTTCTTACACGCTGCTCGAGTGCCTCCGCTCGCAGCTTTAACAGAGAAGCTTCGTCTACCTGCTTTCCTATGTCTTTCTTTCGTTTTTCCTCGCTCAGAATGCGAGTGTACAGGGTGAGTCACTTGCCTTTGATTCACCACTATCGAGCATACACTGTTCCATAGAAAATCATTATAAATAACCGAGACATTTAAATTATACTCAAATGTTTCTCAACATTTGCCTGCATTTTATGCATTTCGACTTTTACATGTTTGAGTTGTATTAAGTTGCACATGACATTTCAGCCTGCAGAAGCCAGTTATATATAATATTCCACTGTGAATATAATGTAATAAAATATTGTCTCCTTACGTTGCTAGCCATTCGAAGGAAGTTGATGCTAAAACTTGGTAAAATATTCCCTCCAACAGACAACAGAATTTAATACTATCTATTTGTTAAATAGAGAATATGTAGTATAATTACATGATTAAACGAACTTACCATACAGGTAAGTTCGTTTAAAGTCGATGCTAAAACTTGGTAAAATATTCCCTCCAACAGACTACAGAATTTAATACTATCTATTGTTAAACAAAGAATATGTAGTATAATTACATGATTAAACGAACTTACCTGTATTATTATTAAATACAAAAATCAGAAAGAATGTAAGATTAGAGATTTCGCGCAGTTTATAGGCTCACTAGTGGCTTGCTGCCCGGCTATGCAATACAGTTGGGCGCATATGAAGAATTTTGAAAGGGAAAGGTATCTAGCGCTAATAGTCAGTAACGATAATTCCTCAATTTTTTTATATATATACTTTAAAGACTGTGGCGTCTTGGCATATGAATAAGGAGTACTACGTTTCATCTTTCGGAAGAAGCGCTTCATACAATTAAATGGATGTCTAGTAAAAGTGGGCTAGGAAAGTTCTGATTCAAAGGCAAGTGAATCACCCTGTACACTGCTAATTCTAGGTAAATCCATTTTTAGCGCCAATTTGATTTACTGCTATTATAATTGCTTGACGCATGCTTATAATTTGTGACTCTAATGTCTCTCTATAAAAGCTATTCATTATTTTTAAACAAATTAAACGTTGTTTTCGCCTCTGTTATTTCATAATGAGGGCAGCAATTGCAAATTAGTTCATACATAATTCAGTCTACATTTCACAGTGTGTTCGAACTTTTCTCTGCTCAATTTTTCTGGACTCTCAACTAGTTTCATATAACACACTGCAGCAGTGAAAATGCACGAAACTTCAATTGACAATTGGAAAGCATCAACAAATAGACTACTGAACTGAATCACCGTGTATTTCAGTATTCAGTATTTCAGTAATCACCCTGTACAGACAACTGGAAGAGAGAAGGCCGAGACGAACACTCGACGAGTAAATCTTTTGAAAGCGCCACCGACGCCACCGACGCCGCAGCAACGGACAGCAAAAAGCAGACAAGCGCCGCTGCCGTCGCCGCCGACATTTTTCCAGCAGCACGCGTCTCCCGCGCACTCTCCTGCTTCGCAAATGTCAGTCCCCGTCGTTAAAAGTCATGGCGAGCAGCGATCGCTGCGGATTCCTCCCCGCGCCTCGAATGCCGCGGCAGACTGTGCGTTTTGTGCGTCGAAATTGCGAGCGCACCGATAATCTCTTGATACTCTCTTGCAGCCGAGCACGCCGCCGGATATGTTCGATCGTTCCGACGCTCTCGAGAGATGCTTTTTATAGTTATGCGCCGGCTTTACCTACGAAGATACTTGAACGAACAAAAAAAGAGAGCTGTGCTTGGTTTTTGGGTCACGTTTGCGCAGATAAAACACTGATTTTTATAGTGATTGTAATATCATTCTTGTGTAATCTTGTCAATTATATTGTTGGTGGGCTTTTTATATTTTAGAACTGTATTTGCTATCTTTTTATGCACTCTATTCTTGAAACTCTTAAGTTCGTTCACTTTAAAACACTAAAATTATAAAAATTGGTTGTCTGTTTTTTCGGTCACGTTTATGCAGATAAAACACTGATTTTTATAGCAATTGTAATATAATTCTTGTGTAATCCTGTCAATTATATTGTTGGTGGGCTTTTTATATTTTAGAACTGCATTTGCTATCTTTTTATGCGTTCTACTTTCGAAGCTTTTATAGTTATGCGCGAGCTTTGCGTAGGAAGATACTTGAACGAACAAAAAAAGAACTGTATTTGGTCTTTGGGTTACGTTTGTGCAGATAAAACACTGATTTTTATAGCAATTGTAATATAATTCTTGTGTAATCTTGTCAATTATATTCTGGGTCGACTTTTTATATTTTAGTATTGCATTTGCTATCTTTTTATGCACTCTATTCTCGAAGCTTTTAAGTTACTTCACTGTAAAACACTAAAATCACAAATATTCTACGAAGTATTATTGAAATAAAGATAAAGCAGATTAAAATGAATTAAGAAAAACACCCTTAAGCAGCATTAAAGATGATTATCAAGTACCCTTCACCAATTAAATACATTTAATCACTGACTATTCGCCGGTAGAACCGGCTTTCGTTCGAGTCTCTCTCCGAGCGATTGTAGAATTCGCACAGACCAGAAATGAATACTTAGGCATTCATTAAAAACTCTGGTCTTAACTCGGGCCATTGTTGGCGGGGACGGGCGGGAAAAAAGCGCTCGACTTTGGCCGGCTTTAAAACGTCGATTATTGCGTCGGGAATAGTAGATACAAAGAGAGGGTTGAAAAGGTACAATTTAATTTACTAAGAGTCGAAAGCAGCCTGGCTGGGCTGCGCTGCGCTGCGCCGGTGCAGCCTGCGGGAATTAAAGGACGAAGAGGGACGAAATCGAACTAGACGAAAGATAATGAGAACTGCACCGGGAAACAATGGGAGGTCATCAGAAAGGGCGGATAAGAGCGGTGAACTTGGGGCCGGAAATAGAAATCCGTGATCGAGGTAGCAGTACGTCCGAGTCAGTAATAGTTCTCCTATCTTGTAAAGGGGTTATTGAAGCCATCCAGCATACCTCTGCGGATATTGGTGCAATATCCCTCGTGAATTGCAGCCAAGAGCACTCTCTTGCATAAACGAGAGCCTCGCAACTAGATTTTCCTACATTTTCCTCTCCGATCCAAATTTTAATATATCTAATAGGAATTTTCATCGCCCACAGTTTCGTTTCCCCCCAGCTTTTCCCTCATATATAACTTATTATCGTAATAGTTGAACGTTAAATCGTACGATAAGTGAAGCTAGAGATAATATTGGATTATTTTGTTAATACACTTATCATTAAAGCAAGAAAACCCACGCAAATTTGTATTATGTCTATTTAAGTAGAATAAGACTGGAGTAACTTTCATTAATCTATTCTAATATTCTACTGTCATTACAAATAATTACAGCGATGACAAATCTTGCGTATCTTTATTTCTCTTTATCCTTTCATAAAAATAATAGAATTTCATGCTCTCCTTCATTATTACAACTACGAGATATTGGAGCAATGGTGGTTGGTATGTGCTTAATGATTCTGAACCGGATGGATCTACTCGATTAATAAAAGGAGCGAACTCCTGCGCACTCTCTTAACAAAGCTCAGCTCAAAGGTCCATTGAATCGAAGTACAACGAAGAGAGGTTCCTTTTTAAAAAGGAAAACACACGAAACGAAGTCTATTGCATTCGTGACAGGATGAGAGAGCGAAGTCGAAGTTGAGAGCGTTCTGTTCATGACGCGAACTTTTGCGCTTCCTCCATTTCTCCGATATATATATATAATATATCCAGTGTGTGTACAGGGTGTACAATTGTACAATGTACAGTTATAATAGCAGTAAATCAAATTGGCGCTAAAAAGGAATTTCCCTGGAATTAGCAGTGTAAAAAACGATTCACTTGCCTTTGAATCAGAACTCTCCAAGCCCACTTTTACTAAACATCTATTTAATTATACTATATATTCTCTGTTTAACAATAGACTCTATTAAATTCTGTAGTCTGTTGGAGGGAATATTTTACCAAGTTTTAGCATCGACTTCCTTCGAATGGCTAGCAACGTAAGGAGAAAATATTTTATTATATTATATTGATAGGGGAATATCATATATAACTGGCTTCTGCAGGGTGAACTTTCATGAGCGATTTAACATATCTCAAACATGTAAAAGTATAAATGCATAAAATGCAGGCAAATGTTGAGAAACATTTGAGTATAATTGAAATGTCTAGGTTATTTATAATGATTTTCTATGGAACAGTGTATGCTGGACAGATTTAAAAATCACCCTGTACAGGGTGATTCAGTTGCTTTTGAATCAGAACTCTCCAAGCCCACTTTTACTAGACGTCTATTTAATTATACTATATATTCTCTACTTAACAATAGACTGTATTAAATTCTTTAGTTTGTTGGAGGGAATATTTTACCAAGTTTTAGCATCGACTTCCTTCGAATGGCTAGCAACGTAAGGAGAAAATATTTTATTCTATTATATTTGTAGGGGAATATTATATATAACTGGCTTCTTCAGGGTGAAATTTCATGTGCAAGTTAACATAGCTCAAACATGTAAAAGTATGAATGCATAAAATGCAGGTAAATGTTGAGAAACATTTGAGTATAATTGAAATGTCTAGGTTATTTCTAATGATTTTCTATGGAACAGTGTATGCTGGACAGTGGTGATTCAAAGGCAAGTGAATCACCCTGTACTTCGATTAATTCGCCATCACGTTTCCCCGTTAAATCATAGTGCGTCGTTGGTGCGCTTCGATCAACAAGTGTTGCTTTCTCGGACGCAGTGCGCAGAAAGGGAGCAGAAAAAAAGGGCGGCGCTTGCGGGCAGAAGTGGCTTTCGCGCTCCTTTCTGGCAGTGGTTCAACAAACATCGCTGATGCCGGCCGCGCACCGCCTTCCTCTTCGATGGAAAGTGAATCGTATAAGACAGTAACGAGCTGAAAGAAGCCGGCGATTCCTCTCTCCGCTCGAGAGTATTGCCCTTAACGCCAGTCACGTAGACATAGTCTATCCCTTCCCAATATCGAAACCGATCAATATTATTATCTAGTCGCAACCCTTTTCCTTCAATTGCCGAGTAGAAATTGTTCTACGGTCCCAATGAGCAGGGATGGGCAAGCATGAATAATAGAAGGTCATGATTAATAATAATCGTGGAGAAAAACTCGTGGTTATTTGTAATTTACAAATAATCACGGATTTTTCTCCACGATTACAAATAATCACGGATTGTTCTGGACAATTACAAATAATCACGAATTTTTCTCCACGATTACAAATAATCACGGATTGTTCTGCACAATTACAAATAATCACGAATTTTTCTCCACGATTATTAGTAATCCCTGCCAATGAGGATCCGATTTCGCATCCCAATTTGAATTAGGGCCCTGGTCAGGAATATGTATCAGGGCCCGACTACTGCGGTAACGCTATAGCGTTGAAAACCAAATAAGGCCCGTTGCTAGTATCCCACTCAGGTACCGATTTCGTTCCCCAACGTAATCCCAACATAGCTTCGATAAAATTGGTATTTTTTCTACGATTACTTCTGAATTTTGCCTAATTTTTCAAATACAATAGTATCACAATCTCATGTGGTTGTACAATTATTTTATTGCAGACACTTTCATTTGGATTATTTAAATTATATCCCACTATAAATATGTCAGTGAATTTAAAACGAGATGAGAGAAGTTAACAAAATATATTAAAAAGTGTCAAGAGGATCCTCTCTAAAAATAATGTTTATACAATAAAAAAATGGCAATGGTACTTCATCCCTTAGCATACAATGACGAGTTGGGCTCATCACTCATTTCATGTGCCACTGCACTTTGACACATAAATGTTCAGTTGAGCCAAATTAACCCTTTGACTACGACAAAATCCAAGGGAGAATGCTCATTTCAACTGACGAGATTTTAGCTGTGATAAGTGCAATCTTAATGGATTTTTAAAGCGCCTATGGGCGCCCACGGTAGTTTAGGGGTTAATTATTATCTTTCAGACGCATGAAATTCCTTTTTTTTATATTTCTATGTCAAGGACCGAATTAAATAAGAATTATTACTGTGTTTTTTACTTTCATAAAAATGTAACAATACCGCAATGACTAAACACAGGTGGAGAGAACTAAAAGAAGCGAGGGATTCTTCTCCGCTCGATGGCAGAAGATTTAACGCCAGTCACGTAGACATAGTCTATCGTTCCAAACCAGCAAAAGGGATCAATATTTTTATCTATCCGCAACCACTCCCGCACACTTGGATTTTTTACTTGCCACCCACACTCTTCTTCCTCGAGGGCTTTCGAGCTTGCTTCTCAACGCGCGCAAGCACGTGTGCAACTTCTTTAGCAGTTATCCGACGAGCAAAGCTGTGTTCCTCCTACGAACCAAGTTGCAGGAGTACGTGTTTACCTGCTAGTCGAGCTCTATGCTTGTTGAAGCTTTATGTTTAATTAGACTATTCCGAGTTCCTTGAGACGAATGTCTGCTGGAATTAGGAACACGTATGCTGCGGTTCGTACGGCGTCTGGCAAAATAATTGTCACAATCTGTAAAAGGGTCGACGGGTGGAAAGTGAAATTTGGGGGCATGTATTGTGCTGGACTTTTTGAAAGGCCCTTTTTAGGACCCCTTGTCGATATTACAGTCACAAATTATAAGCATTCGTCAAGCAATTATAATAGCAGTGAATTAAATTGGCGCTAAAAAGGGATTTCCCTAGAATTAGCAGTGTACAGCGTGATTCAGTTGCCTTTGAATCAGAACTTTCCTTCCCCACTTTTACTAGACATTTCTTTAATTATACTACATCTTCTCTATTTAACAATAGACTGTATTAAATTATGTAGTCTGCTCGAGGAAATATTTTACGAAGTTTTAGCATCGACTTCCTTTGAATGGCTAGCAATGTAAGGAGAAAATATTGTATTCTATTATATTTATAGGGGAATATTATATATAACTGGCTTCTTCAGGGCGAAATTTCATGTGCAAGCTAACATAACTCAAACATATAAAAGTATACATGCATAAAATGCAGAGAAATGTTACCAAACATTTGAGTATAATTGAAATGTCTTGGGGTTTTATAATCATTTTATGTGCAACAGTGGCAATTCAAAGACAAATGAATTACCTTGTAATGCAACCAAACTATACTTTTTCCCTGCTGGCCATTTTGCAGATTGTAGCAACTATTTTGTCGAATGCTGTAAATGTAGCTTGTCAATGACTTTGAAATGATACAATAACTGTTAAGTAACTGTTGCATTTAATATTAATTGTGCCAACACTTTAGATACATTTAACCATACGAAAGCATAGTTGTTTCTATGAAAAGAATTCTCAATTTATTATAGGAAATGGTACGAAACATAACTTTGATATAATAATAAAATAATCACTCATATAAAGAATTTCTATAAAGTTAGACTAACAAAAAAGATAAGAACGAATGTCCAATTTCCAATCAAGCTTTGAAACCGGCCATTTGATTGGCCCCAGCACGGTTAGCGTTAAGCAATTATTTGACATTCCCTTTTATAATCGCAACGTGAAAAACAGAGTTCAATATTAATTACTGAAAGAATTACGAGTGAAATAATTTGTTAATGCAATATTGGCATATGGGTGCGTTAGCCGGCAATTAAATGTTTGGAAAAGGCGGAGCAGGAAGTTCGAACGGTCAGTAATTATCGCGGATTTAATTCGTATAAAACAGTGCTTTTAATATGAAATTGCTTTTAATATAAAATAGCATTATTAGGTTGATAGGATTACGAGATTGAATTGCTGAAGCGACCAATTTTTCTGAAAGTACCAGTTTTCCAGCATGCATTTCACTTGAGAAGTGATTGGAAGCCAAGCTAGCGGGGCAAGTAGTATAAGTCAATAGCTAGTCAGACGCCTGAGTGGATTCTTTTGGTTGGGTTCGAGCTTGTTTCTTAAAGCGCGCAGAGCTGGCTTTATTAGCGGGCAATGATTTCCGTGTAAAACAAGCGCGCATTCTCCATGGGAATCGGCACTAATGGAATCGCTATAACCGAGTGCGTTTATCCACGAACAGGACGAAAAGAGGCTGGGCCGATCGATCCGATGATTTCCAATCAGTATTGGTGCGCGCGCGCGCGCGCGTGTATACCAGCGGCGTGCACTGCCATGTCCCAGTGGACGATAATGGGAAAACAATTAACCCGATTTTGCGGAATTGCTTTAATTTCCCGGACTCGCGGAGAAATTGATCGCCGCTCGACTGATCGGAAGTACATACACGAATGGCCCATCGATTAATCTTCCTCCGAGCCGATCCTCCCGATATTTCAGTCCGCCCAGCAGAATCTAACCTTCACTCCGCGCGAGCAATCCTACTCCCGGATAAACGATCGCCATGACATCTTGACGAATCGATCATCGAAAAGCCTTCTTAACGATCCAGCAAACCTTCAAACACTACGTTTCATCTGAAAGAGGTTGAGAATCACCTGGAAATTTAAAGTTACTCGTTTTAATCGAAGCACAAGAGAATCCCATTTGCATTTGGCATTCTGCATGACTTTTACATCTGTTTTGAAAAGCTACAGAAACCAGACAGAATTCCGCGCTTCTATTTTTATTGCTTTAATAAATAGAGCTCTCCATTTCTATGTTTTCCAGGGCGAAAATCTATTTCGAGAAATTGCAGATTGTATTTTGCGCAACATGCCGGGATATGTCGCGCGTTACATTTTCAGGTCACTCGACATATCAATCTCTGGCTCTGTCCGATTTATCCTGGCCACTTCTACTTTTTCTAAAACCAATAATTGAACATGAGGAAGGCTCGCCGCTCGCAAACAGAGTGGAGATCGTTGCCGTGGACCGAATTGCGCTTCGATTAGACGCCGTCTGCTCTATGTGTGTGTGTGTAGTTCTTTACAATTCGAGTAGTCTGCGCGCTCTCTGCGGAAACTCTCGAAAGCCAGCAAGTTGAAGGTGAAAAGTTGAGGGGCGATCTCTCGCGTGAGATTCTCCTGTGGCGAGATTTCTCGACGGCGGCGACGGCGGCGGCGCGATGTGCCGACGGGACATTATGCACGAAAGCGCAGGTGGACGGAAGTAAAAGGTGGCCGGCGTAGGAAACTCGCCGGAAACGGGGCAGTTCAACGTGGCGCGCTTGCACTCCGCCGAATCACTCTCCCACCCCTTTCCTTCCCTTCGCTTGTCGGATTTCCTCGTAAGCTAAATCGACCACTGCGAATTTCACTCGCCACCACAGCTATTTATAATGCGCTCCTCATTTTAATATTCTTAAATTATTCTTAAATAATGTTGTATTTTAGATTAAAGCACACCAATCACTAAACATGTTCCTGTGTTAGTTGTTGTTGTTTTTATATTAAGAGCATAATAAGGTACATTTATGTTACATACTCACATACAAATCGTTAAACTATTTTAACTTCTTAGAGTCTTTTTTAAACGGACCCTTTTACAAATCACGTCGTTTTTTTAACAGACTTATCTGAAGATCTAAAATAATCTTTCAATTATTTTTTGTATCTTGTTTTTAGTTTTATCGTTATCGTTTACTTAGTCTCGTTTTATCGTAGCGCACTTCGCTTTTGATTTGAGCGCCATGTTCGAACTTACTTTTAAATAGGTATTTCTCAACAAATAATATTCTTAAATTCTTAAATTATTCTAGTGTTTCTATTTCTAATTTCAATCATTTTAGCATTTTTATCAAATTGTTTTAATACTTTTATAAGGTAATATGAACTGTTAAAAATATCTTTTTAACATTTAACAAAAAAATGCTTTTTAAAAATGTTTTGAAATATCGTCGAAAAAGAAAGATCGTATACGAACCAGATGGAATTGTTCCGACATTTCTGAAGTTGAGTTTTCAACTTTCGGCCGCGAATTTACGAATGATTGTACACAGAAAAGCTTTCGAGCTCCCCGAACAGATTTGTCGTCAATGGTTCGAAATCAAGAGGCACGTTTTTCCATTCGATTCAACTTCAATCCTTCCAAACCACTAAATTTCCCTACCTTATTCCTGTCACTTATCTTGACACACTGACCTACTTTATTGCTTGCTCTCGCTCGCGTGTGTCCAGTCACACATGTGGATCCAATAGCAACAGCAGACCCTTTTCGATTCTAGCTACTTCACGACCTACATTCAGATCTTGTTATACAAAGCTAAATTATTGTAACTCAACGACGAGAATTCTTGGGAAGAAAAATCGTACATAACACGATGCATTCTCCGGAATATCGAACAATATTACTGATTGTGTAATAAATTCTAATGTTTAACCCTTTTAGTGACGAACGATAATATATCTCGTTCGTGACACCTGCGAAAAGTGTTGTCGATCGCAAAATAAATTTATAAAACGTTACAAATAGTTTAATTTCGTTGCAACACAATCAAACAATTGTTTATAGATTTAAATACTGTTTATTTCTGTTTAATCGCTTTTATATTTATGATATTCTTGGCATAGCTGCGATATTTTTGATAGACGCTAAAAGGGTTAAAGAGAGATTCATTATTACTCGCGCGAATGGTGAGAAATTCGAAGCGGGCCAATGTTATAAACGTAAATACAGGGTGAAACTCTTCATGTGTCACCTGTTCAAGGGGGTTAATCTGCATGCTGAGGGAATAAGAAACTTCTAATACAACTTTGAATTTTGGGGTCCCGTTTGTTAGTTATAGCCTGTTAAACAATCAGTAGAAAAGGCGCTGTCAGGCGAGTTGGAGGCACTTTTTGACCGGCTGGATTGGCATGGCAAAGAAGGTCACCGTGACCTACACGCAAAATCGGGAGTTCATCGGATCCGAACAGATCAGCGTCGATAAGACGGAATTCCTCGCGCGAGATGTCAGTAGTTAGGAAATGACGAGCTACGAATCGCAAGCAAAAGACAGTTGAACGCGATTGCACGTCTGGCCGAGGCGGCGATATGTGGGCGGTGATTCCCGTCGATCTCTTCTTGACTTGAACTTGAAATTTCAAAAGAAACCATCTCTTTAATTGAGTGCTACGTAGCATGACTTCTCTGCCCTTACATGGCGATTATGTTACGAAGAGATTGACGGAATGACCGCCCGAATTCCGTATATCGCCGCTTCGGCCAGACGTGCCGTCGCATTCAACTGTCTTTCGCTCGTGATTTGGAGCTCGTCATTTCCTAACTACTGACATCTTGCGCGAGGAATTCCGTCTTATCGACACTGATCTGTTCGGATCCGATGAACTCCCGATTTTAAGTGTAGGTCACGGTGACCTTCTTTGCCATGCCAATCCGGCCGGTCAAAAAGTGCCTCCAACTCGCCTGACAGCGCCTTTTCTACTGATTGTTTAACAGGCTCTAACTAACAAACGGGACCCCAAAATTCAAAGTTGTATTAGAAGTTTCTTATTCCCTCAGCATGCAGATTAACCCCCTTGAACAGGTGACACATGAAGAGTTTCACCCTGTATTGCTGGATGCGCGCCTGTAATGAAGTTAGGAAAGTGGAAAATGTGTAAATACTCGGCGGGAAATCCATTAGCAGTGAAGTATCTCGAAAAACATGAGGTGAAATCAGGTGAGTGCGAGGGAAATACAGCGGCTCGGTGAGATATTCTTTCCATTTTGCGTTATTGCTCGCTGCTCGTGTTCGACAAAAGTATTCTCGCTTTAACAGCCACCGGCAGAATTTAAAAAAAAAGAGAGAGAAGAGAGAGAGCTCTGCGAATATCGTGCTAATTTATTCGCCGTAATGAGGCAGATGTTGCGCGTTAATCTCGAATAAACAATTCGGGACGACGATATTATCCGGTTCACACCTCTCCTCTCCTCTCTCTTCACCGCTGAGAGGATTAAAGATTATAAATGTGACCGAAATTACAGGCGGAAATAGCTTGCGTTTCATTTTGATTTAAGATGCTTTTCGTTGGAAGAAACTATCGTTATTAGTAAAAGCTTTTTCTAAAAGAATATCAACACCAAATAAACGTAATATCTTTTATACAATTATAATGCCTTCTATGTAAAAACGTAACAGTATATTAAATATGAAAAATCACAGCGTTGAACAATGTTTAAGATGCTTTTCATTGCAAGAGAATATCATTATTAGCAAAAGCTTTTTCTAAAAGAATATCAACACCAAATAAACGTAATATTTTATATACGATTATAATGCCTTCTATGTAAAAACGGAACAGTATATTAAATATGAAAAATCACAGCGTTGAACAATGTTTAAGATGCTTTTCATTGCAAGAGAATATCATTATTAGCAAAAGCTTTTACTAAAAGTATATTAACACCAAATAAACGTAATATTTTATATACAATCATAATATTTTCTATGTAAAAACGTAACATTATATTAGACATAAAAAATTACAGCGTTGAACAATGTTTAAGATGCTTTTCATTGCAAGAGAATATCATTATTAACAAAAGCCATTTCCAAAAGAATATTAACATCAAACAAACGTAATATCTTATATACAATTATAACATGAAAATGACATGAAAAATCGCAGGGTTGAACAATGTTAATCTCTCCGGATGAAATATCGAGTGGAGAGAAATCATGCCCGGCTGCTTAAATCAGCAGGAAGTCGACAGAGTTTCATATATGCAGAAACACTGGCAATCAATTAATAATAACGGGTCTATGCATTAAGGATCGTTCAATAAATCACATTTATCGACGAATGCTCGGCCGTGAAAAATGGTTGCTCGCCGAGGCGTAAGGGTAGGCGGATGAGGAGGGAAAAAAGGAGGAAAGGATCGGAAAGAGAGCCGAACTGAAGGGTAACTGATCGTCTGAGCGGCGAGGAGCCAAAGCACCGGGGCTTTTTAAACGCCAAGCTTTTTGTCTCCGCCCTCTCTCTCTCAGCCCTCTCCTTCTATAATTAATCACCGGTTAATTAACGCGGAAAATCCAAAAGCGAGAAAAGCGGGAGTAGCCTCTCGCGTGGAGACACGCGTGCACGTAATTCGGGAGTGCGTGGGTGGATGCGTGTGTAGTCGCACACGACCCACTAAAAAATGGACTTCCGGATTTCGGGAATAATTGCAGCGAGCGGCCCCGACGATAATTTTCCACTCTTTGTCTCGATTCTCCTTTTCCGAGCGCCCTCCTATTGCCTTTATCAAGGTGCGCGCGCTAACGAGCGTCCTCGGTAATGCGCTGCTTTCGAACGAGAACGAGGGAGGAGCTCGCGAACACCTTGCACACCGGAAGCAGAGGCTGCCGCGGGAAATCGTGGATTAGGTGACTCCGAGACGCTGCAAAAATTCCACCGTTAAAGGAAAGCGACTTATTTCGTTGCCTCGTTCCTGTAATCGTCCATTGAAAAATTCCCCACGACGGCGCTGAAACGAGTTTCCACTAATCCGCTGTCCGGCCGCGATTTACTGGCCCATTGCGGCCTCCTTGTTTGCCCCTGGCACACACTCTAATTTTAATGTACATGCATTAAAAGCTGCCCATTCTGATTGAGGACGTCGCGAGAACTCGAGCGAAACGAGGCAAGTGGCGAAAAATGGAACGCCCCGCCCACCCCGACAGACTATTGCGAATCATTTCTCGCATATGTAATGCACGTGTAATTTGGTGCGGCCGATGTTAAGAGAGCAAACTATTGCCGGGCACCGCTGTGTCCAGTCTTCTTTTTTCTATTGGCAGTCTTCGTTAATGACACGTAAATTCATTATGATCACTTGTTAATGGTAACTGCATTAGTTTCTAGTACGTTTGAAATTATTATTGAAAGTTTGTTATATTATTAACAAATTATTGTGATTTAAATGAGCTGGTTAGGAATTAATATCGGTATAGAACAAAACCATAATAATTTTAATTATTATGTTCTATCACACTGTTAGTGAGACGTAAATTCATTATAATTACAGACTAATAATAACTGCAGTGCTCTGTAGTACGTACGGAATTATTATTATATATTAGTTGCGAATTAATATCGGTATAGAATAAATTCATACCAACTTTAATTAATATATTCTTCTATCATACCGACAATGACACGCAATTTCGTTATAATTACCAACTAATAATAACTGCATTACTCTGAAACAGCGCCTACCAAGTTAGGCTCCCGGAGCCTAACTGGCACCGCCACTCTGTCAATTTTGAACACGTTTCAACCTGTTCGTACCCTCGCGTGCGATCGGTAAACCCTTAAGAAACATTTGCCGAAAACCTAAACTTTGAGCTAGAGCTCTGAAATTTATATCACTTCTTCCTTGATGCAAGAGCACATTCTCCACCAAATTTCAGCCCGTGAAATACACGGGAAGTATACAAAATATGAGAAAAACCGTGAAAATTAGATGAAATTCATTATTCAGGAATGATTTTTTGATATTTTCGATACAAATCCGGCCTTTTTTTCACGGATTCTTCGTTTACTATCCGCTCTGATACACAAACAATCGATTCACGAAGAAAAAACCCGGGTTCTGGGACCTTTGAAAAATTGGATATTTTCGATGGCCAAAAATATGGGGAAAAAAAAATTTTGAGCTGGGGTTCTGAAATTTATGTAACATCTTCCTTGATGCAAGGGCAGACTTCCCGCCAAATTTCAGCCCCGGAAAATGCCGGGAAGTCCAAAAAATATGGGAAAAACCAGCGAAAATTCCGCAAAAATCGAACTTTAAGGGCAGTTTTTTTAGTGTTTTCGATAGAAATCCGGACTTTTTTCGACGGATTTCTTGTTTTCTATCCGTTTTCAGTCATAAACAATCGATTCCCGAAGAAAAAACCCGAGTTCGGGGAACTTCGAAAAATCGTGAAAAAATCTGAAGGGGTACCCCTTAAGACAAATTTGCCGAAAAAAAAATTTTGAGCCAGGGCTCTGGAATTTTTATGGTATCTTCCTCGATGCAAAAAAACATTACCCACCAAATTTCAGCCCCGGGGAAGGTCGGGAAGTCCACCAAAAAAAATTAAAACCGTGAAAAATGAGCAAAAATGGACTTTTCTGGACGGTTTTTCGACCCGTTCTCGTTGCAAATCCGGACTTTTTCTCACGGATTCTTTATTCTCTATCCAGCCTGATACGAAAACAATCAAAATATCCCGGGTTCGGCCGATTTTGAGAAACTTGAAAAAATTGACCATTTCCGAGGGTCGAAAATAAGTGAAAACCTAAACTTTGAGCTAGGGCTCTGAAATTTATATTGCTTCTTCCTTGACGCAAGGGCACATTCCCCACTAAATTTCAGTCCCGGGGAAGGTCGGGAAGTCCATGAAAAAAAATAAAAACCAAATTACTATGATTAAATAGAATCAATGTACGCGCAAATAGCGTAGTAAATTGTTGTTTCACTGAACTTGTATTATCAACTATAATATTTATACTGTGTGATTTATTTTTCATTGATTAAATATAAAATTCCTGATAAAATCGAGATCACGATTTCGTAGAAGGAGATGGAAGTCGTGGCCGATTGCAGTGGTCCCCTTGAACCAAACAAATGGGACAGATTCGAAGAACGATCCACCCAAAGTGCGATTGCGACTGCGAAATAGTCGTGATTTAACAAGCTTATCTTCGCCGCTTTATCGGAGCCGCGACTGATAAGAAGTTCGCTCTTCGTGACACACGCAGCCACGCACACACACACACACTCGTAGATCCCCGCGGGAATGAAGAAGAAGCGGAACGAACGAGCGTGGGGAACTCGATTAATACGCTTTTGCCGGTTGCAAAATAGATGTGCTACTTTTTAAATAGCTAGTCGACTCCTCGAGAAAGGCAGAGGAATTTTTGGAAAGAGTCTGTGATGTAATTCACGATGTCGCTCGCATTTGTCTGTTGCCGCTTGCGTTAGAATCATTTTAGAAGGTGTGAACTCTTCTGCGTCATCTATTTGAATCAGCTATTCTCGAAGCTATGATGGAGACAAGTATAAAAAGATCTTCTGATTCATATGCTCCTTTGTTAGTTACGTTGGGATAAAAATTAGAAGAATATGTAAATCAAAATTAACAAATTTATAAAATTGATTCATTGTTATCGAATATGTAGAATTTCAATTCGTACGTAGACACACTTCGAACTTCAATATCTTTGTTACGTCTACTTTGCAATAATGTAGAACCAAGAAAAAGGTCAACTATTTCGACACACTGTCCTCGAAATTTCGACTTGTCATAATTAACGAGTGATGATCTAATTTCCACCATCCTTTGGTGCATACACTTGTCATTGCAATTAATCATTTAAATTAACCGCTTGACTGTTATTAAATGATTAAAGGCCGATTGCGTGTTAAATCAAATACTCCCCCATGAAATTCACCACAAAACTAACATATGGAATATGAAACAAAAACGTTCCTCCACAATTACTCATTCAAATTAACTGTTTGATAGTTATTAAACAATTAAAGACCGATTGCGTGTTAATTCAAAAACTCTCCCATGAAATTCACCACAAAACTAACACATGGAATATGAAACAAAAACGTTCCTCTACAACGCCTCATGAAAACTGTGACTCAGAGTCTTCGAAAACCACTATTATCTAACACCGGCGACTTCACTCTCCCGCAGCGAAGGATTAAATGATACGTGAAGGTCCCATCATATTCTTTACGGCGCGGCAAGATATTCTTGGCTCGGGATAGTTGTCGCGAAGAAACGCCGAAAGGATCGAAGGCGGCCAAGTTATCGAAGGCGGCCCCTCGAAATAGGTGTGTGTGCTCTCGCGCAAGGGCACACACACAGACACTTGTCGATCTAGTTTTCCGCACGCAAGCGTAGGGAAAATCGCCGCGGAGAAAAAGGCCAGCTGGTAATAACGTGTCGCTGCAAAAATAAATCCGTGTCTGACACGCCGCGCCGCGCCGCGCCGCGCCGCGCCGGAGAGACTTCTTTCGAGGAGGAGGCGAGCGAAGCCAGGCCGAAGTCACGTGCGACAGAAAGAGAGCTTGCCCAGAAGGAAAGGAGAGTCGAGGAGGAGGAAGAGGAAGAGAGAGAGAGCGTGGATGGAGGAGGATCGAAGGAAGAGCGGATGAGGGAGGGAAACGTGCTCGTTTGGTGGGGCTGCAGGTCCCTCTCAGCCTTCCAAGACTAAAGTAGAAGAGGGAAGCATGGATAAAGCAACGTTCACAGTGTACGTTTCCCTTTCATTTCACTTTCCCGTCGTTTCAACTTCTTCCTTCTACTCCTTTCACACATATATCAATACAGATTTGTCAATTCTTAAAGAAAGGGTTTAAATTTCGTTCTTTTACAACTTGCACTTCTTAGATTATTGATAGAATTGTATCTTGTGCATGAATTCTTTGACAAAACTAAATAAAACTACGTAGATGGAAGTAAACAACGAATAATAAATTAATAATAAATTAGCGATCACTGAGAGGTAAAAAGACAATGGGAAACTGATTTACCTAAGACTAAGTTTACTACAATTTAATTTCTCTGAAAGTTACTTAGGAATATTACCGGTGCGAGTGCCTCGAATGAATCGCGCACACGTCAAGTTTTTCTTATTATTAATCGATGATTTATTGTTAATTTATTGTTCGTTGCTAATGCCAGTTAAATCGAAGTACCTTTGAATCAAACCTTAACTTTCTTGTATGATATCTATTATCTTTTTTGTTATATTTCAATTTTGTCGGGAAATCAAACTACTTGGCGCAATTTTTCTACATTTTAATGTCTTTGGACGGATTTTTTTTAATGCTTAATTAAACTACATAGAAAGGAATAAATATGAAAAGGATATAATGAAAAATTGAAATAAAGATATAATGAAAAATCCTGACAAGCACGATAATAAATCCGGGCCGACTGTAAATGTCTCGTGTAGAAAATAGTAATACCTTTAAACTTTAAAGGTAGTATGTGGGTTATCCTGCATTGAAAACATTCCAGTTATATCTTGACCGAGCTTTATTTATTTCAAATATCTGGCGACGAAAGGCGTCTCTTTTTACTTCGTTTTATTTCGAGTGTCGTAACGACAGTATCAAAATAAAACTGTGTTCTTGCGTTCTACACAAATTATTTACAGAACACCATATTTATCCTTGCTGTCTGAATATGGTTACGTAAAAACCATTCACAGATTTATATCAGTGAATTGTATCATTTCAATACAGACTTATATTAGACATGTATGGAAATCCGATTACACAAACAAAATAGAAAACTATTTATCTAATTTACCTAACATGTATCATCCAACTTTAAAATCATAGTGATGTAAATTTGTTCTCCAAGAAAGTTTGCAAAACATAGTGAAAATGATCCTCAAAAAAATACTTTTGTCCATCGAAACTAGTAAATTCACAAAATTTGGAAATCTATTTTATTAAACTGTCTACCAAATATATTATTATAACATTTATTATTCACTTAATATGCTACTCCAATAACATTCAACAGGGTCACAGATTTGGTGAATCAAATGATTTTTCTACGGTGGAAAATTTAATTTGGTGGACATTTAAATTTGTTACTAATTATTTGATACTACTATTACGTTAACTACGTTCTCACAAATCTTTCATACATACAAAAAACATAAATACTAAGTAAATATACGCCTAGCATTCAATAATGCCCTAATTTAAATATGCGCCAAATAACGCACCGTCCTTATTAATACATTACTTCGAGATCCCACCGCAATTAAAGGGTTAACCACTTTAAATAATATTTCATCCACCACAGAAAGATCCGTGCGCAGTAACGATCGAAGCGTACTAGGCAGTGTGAGCGGCGGCTTAAGAATGGTGGAGCGTGGCAGGGGAAAGAGCGTGGAGGGAGGAGAGCGAGTCTTGTCGCACGATAACCGGCGGCGCCGAGGTGCAAAGCAGCCGCGAATTCGAAAGGCCGCCAGTCGCTGTTCGCGCGTCGTCGACGTCGCGTCGCGAGTATACTCCGCCGGATCATCGAGGTAAATCATCATCGAGTAACGTCGAGCACGCCGACGATATCACGGGAAATCCCCTCCGTTCCAAATCACCATAATCCCCTGGCAGTCGAGAAACTCGAGGATCCCCGCACGACTGGGCTGACTACCACCGGATAATACTACTGCAGGCGAAGATTGCGGGGGTCCTTGAGTACCGTGAAAGTGCGCCAGCTTCACTGCCGGTCGAGAGTTCGCTGGTTCGTTCGGTCCGAAGGTTGAGAGGAGAGCAACAAGCGCGCCGAGAGCAGAGGAGAGGAGAGGAGAGGCTGTGTTTTATAACAGCGGAATGCACGGAATGCCTGACCTCACGCGCGTCCGATCGTCGCGATCAGAGTGTGCGAGAAGAGCGCATCCTTCGCCGGCGGCGGCGGCGGCGGCGGCTCTCGCTTTCCACGATAGCAGCACATTAAAAGCAACCACCACCGTTCACTATCAATGATACAGAGAGTGTCCGCAGAATGTCAATGGCTTTCCCCTTAGCTGATACACACGCGACGCAGTGGGTGTGCCACCACCGCCACCGCCGGCGCCGATTGCACCGATTGATTGATCTCCGCCCGGTTGGATATCACCGCGAGAACCACTCCGATAAATCTCCCTTTTAAAGAGCTCGCAATGATAGAACGACGACGGATCAATTAGAGAAATCGTGTGGACCTGTGATTGCCCACGTGGCCGTTCGCCGTACGTGCGCCTGTCATTCTACTTAAAGCCGAGGAGAGACTTAATCATCGGCGAATGCCAATAAATTGATCTCGTCCATTTGGACGTTCAATCTGTAGCAGCTGTTGGTCGCCGGAGAGAATCTCGAGGCAGACGCGCGAGAGGAGTATTAGTTATGAGGAGGGAATTATTCGAGACGTCGACGTACGATTGCTAAATGGAGAAGTCATAGCGCAAATGTTTGCACGGCTCGCGTCAAGCAGCTTGCAGCTGTGTCGAAGTAAACAGTTCCTTTTTCTCGAGTCTGCAGCTGCATTCGTCCGCCTCGAATCACAACTACTATCGATTCTCGCAATTGCAAGTCCTTTTTTCCTTCTGCCTCTTTCAAAGCTGAAAGTCCAAAATTTCGGGAACAAGTCCGTTGAAAGCGGCGCTCTTAAAGCTCCTTGTCACAGGAAAAACGTATTAGCACTCTCGACAGACAGTCCATTTTATTGAAATATTCATTGAGGATTTGAGCGTGTACTTTCGGCCGGGTCGGTGCGCGAAACAGTTTTTACAATGCTAATTCCTCGCGGGCGCCGCGCCGCGCGGCGCCGCCGGCTTTAACATGCTGCTTCTCACTAGCGCGTCGATTGGAAAGAGCCTTTATTTGCGGAGGGCTTTAAATACGCCAACATTCAACAGCACTTTCGGCTCGGCTCGGCTCGGTCTGACAGAGCGCGCCCACCAGACAGAAGTAAAACAGTCATGGAAAATTCGTGGCGCGAGATTGCTCAAGCTGTGATTGCTAGTTCCCGCTGATCAGTGTGTCCTCGCTGATGGCTCTGATAAATGAATGACTAGTAATCAAAGGAGCGCAGCCGGTGCGGTCACGCGTCCAATAATAGGACAAAAGCTCCGACAAGCTATATCTATCGCGATTAGTCTATAATTCCAGTGGAACACTCTGCCAATATTAAAGATCGACCAATGGGGAGGCTCGGCCTTCGGCGAGCATGAGATTCCCTACTAAACGGTAGAAACCACAGGTCCATTTAAGCCATCTATCTAATACAAGTCGGGGAGGATCGGCCTAATTAGTGGGGTCGTTAAAACGGACAGTCAAAAAGCGGAGAGGTCGAGGAGGACAGAAGGTCTACTAGACTCTTGTCAAAACTAGGAAGCAAGGTTGCTTGTCCTATCAGGAGGAAGCCGGGGGCACCATTGGACGGATTAACCCTTGTCGTGGCCGCGTAAACGGAGTTCAAGCTTCGAGATATCCGATCTTAATCCCTGCGTAAGGAACTCTCACCCTCTCTGCTGCTTCAACAAGCCTGGAACAGTGGCACCCTTCACCAACACCAACCCTTCCACCTCGCTCTCTCCCCACAAGCAGACAACTCTCCGCTCTGACTTTATCCTTATCGCTCTCTAGCAACTGCAATTGCTTTCTCACCGCCGCCATCGCCGCCGGAAAAGGGGAGTAAACGGAATATTCGCGAAAGTCGCGCGCGCCTCGTAGAAGATAACTCGACAGTGGGGAAGATAAGGCGATAACACTGCTCGGATAAAGATGAATCGGCTTCGGGCCGCAGCAGGTGGAACGAAGGTGTATTACACTCCTTCGGAGGGAAGGCGCAACCTTCTAACATGCGACCACCGCTTGTCCACCCTCAAAGTTGCCCCGAGTTTCTACTGACAGTTACTCGCGTCTACTCTCCTCTGACACTCTCTCTCGACGAATGGGACTCCATTAATTTTGAGAATGAAACAATTTTATTAGATTTCAAATTGTAAAAATTCGTGTGAAGAATTCACAATTTAATTCTCCCCATTAATTTTGTGAATGAAACAATTGTATTAGATTTCGAATTTTTCTTTAGAAAGTCTGTTGGATTTCATGAGTTCCCTTAGATCCAATTTATCCCACTGTGTCCATTCTTATTATTCTAATTTTGTTTATTAATTCTTATTATATTCTTCGGACGGAAAATATTTGATTCAGTCAGTTTCATAGACCGCGGGGAGTTACCTTGATAATCGATATTGTTTGACTAGTTTTCGAATGGAGTTTCACATATGTTCGCCGTAGTATCGCGTTCGGAATGATATTCGGTAGGGGCGTGCGTGAACAATTGGATGGGTAGACAATAGAATATTGGTCACTAGAAAATAGAGATTTTTATTTCTCTAATAGAGAATCCTGCTCCGGTGGAATGTTGTTGTTTTTCGGGGGAGGACAATGCTCGGTTGAGAGTGTGCGCAATTGGAACTAGGTGTATCGTGGATGTTCCACTGTCGACGAGGCGACAAGTGTGCTTTATTTGGCGTTTAAGTTGCGCGACACATCATCATCAGGGATACGTGGAAACGGAGCTTTCGAGTGATCGGTCGCGTGTGTCATTCGGGAAAGGTGAACGCTTACGCAATCCTCGCTCCTCGGTGAACATGTGCGGGAGAAGCAGGTGATTCCCAAGGAATTGGGAGGGAGAGAGGAACGCGATATATGAATATCCATTAACGAGGCGTAAATCAGCCGGAGCGAAATGTTTAATCAGGCGGGAGGCTGCTGGCCCTCCTCGCCTCGAGTAATTTGTGTATCGGTGCTTCTATTCTTTCCTAACGGCTTTCCCGTAGTCGAGCGAGCATCGACTCGAGCGATTACACTTCTTCCCTGTCTCTTTTTCCTTCTCCTACTTCTCTGCCCTTCGATCCAACAGCTCAGCACTTCTTTCTCTCTCTTTCTCTCTCTCTTAGCCACGGCTCGTTTCTTCCATGGTTGCACAACAGCCTCCAGAAACCCATAGCGGTGCGCAGCCTGGCTGCCCAATTAATCGCACACGCCCGATTAAACGCGCCACCCACGGGAAAAAATGTCGATTTCCTCCCGTGGAAATGCCCACTCTCCAAAAATAGCTAAACGCCCTCCCATTGATTAACTGGAAAACGCATCGCCGCGGGGAGAAAACACGCCGGGGTTATTAGTAGTTCACTCGCCGGGACAAGTGAAACGATCTTAATGAAGCGCACTGTTTCCGGATATAAAAGAAGTCCGGGACACAGGAGTTAAACGGATAAAAAGAAGAGTTTATAAGATTGTGCCGGTTTAATTCTTCCCGGCCTTGATAGACCTCCTATCCCTCGAGTTCCTTCTACTCGAGGCCAGAAAGAGTACTAGCAACCGATAAAGAAAGGGAATAGAAGAGGGAAAGGAGTGAGTAATTAAGAAAAAAGAATCGCCGCTTAAGACGTCCTCAAAGAAGGCTGAATCGAGTGGAAAATTGGATCTCCACCCAGTCAAGGACGGTCCTCGCGTTTTCAACGAACGTATACACATACATCTCCTTTGGTTCTCGGCTCTCGCGAAATTTTCTCAAGCAGAAGTAGCGCGTCGGCATACGTCAACACGCAGATACGATTACGCTTGTTACATCCAGCGAGAGAGTAGGTTTAAAGGCATTCCTGACGAGCGCTCTAATGGCAGAGCTTAAGGCCCCTTAATTCCTCGGAATAACACAATCATCGCTCGCCGAGCCTTGTTGGATTAATCGAGGCATGCACGTGACTGACACTCTCGACGCCTTTTTCATGCCCTCGCACACTACTGCAAAGAAGGATGAATGAATTGAGGGAAAAAGAAAGAGGGCCGTAAGGAATTGATGGGAGGAAAGCGGGGGTGAAAGGGCGCCGGAAGAGCAGCGTGAAGGAAACTCTTTTGGAGTCAGCCTGGAATTGGGACGACTCGCCCATTCACTCGCCTTCTTTTCACCATCACTGATCCTACGTCTCTCTTTCTCTCCTTTTCTCTCCTTTTCTCTCCTTCTCACGTTTCATCCAACTCTTTCTTACTCCTTTCTTCCGACGTATCAAACGAACGAAAGGTTAGTCTATCGGGAATGACGCTGTTGTGATTTTCCTTGGCGGCAAAGGGCACTTGCTTCCTCCACTCGTGGAAGGCAGCGGAGCCTTTTGCAGCGCCTTTACATTTAGACAGCTGACATTTGACATTTGACATCTGACATTGACGCCCGACACTTTCATCCCGGTGCTTGTTTCTCCTGGAAGTCGACTCACGATCGATTTGTACACACGACAGATTTGATTTGCATTTTTTTTTCCTTTCCTCATCGTGGAAGTTCAATCAGTGGGAAAACAGTGTTATTTCTGATGGGAGTATTAATTATGGATTTCGAAGTTCGTAAAGTGTGCATCGGAATTATATGGTGTCTGAAATAAATGAAAGAGAATCAGGTTTTTATTAAGTCGTCGCGATCATCGTGTGATGTTTTATGGATGAAATACAAGTGACAGGTTCGCTGCCGCTGGAATGAAGTTATCATCAAGCAAACAGCGAGAATAATTATCGCGTGAATCAGTGAAAAGAGGACAGGTGTTGGGAACGCTTCGAAGAAGGAAGGTTTCTCGGCACGCGAGCCTTGTAAAAATGCGCGAACACGTGGCGAGCGAGCGTCGTGTGATGTAAGCGAAATAAATGCCCGGCGAAATTACGGCCTAATGAACGCCGCCGGCTTTGCTTCGCGAGTGACAAAGATAATGCGCGGCTCTCGCGCTGGAATTGATATCGCGCCAGTGTAAAGCGATAATACACATCGATACTCCCTCAAATACTCCAACGCTGACATGTTTCCAGCCGCTGATAAATGCACAAGGAATCCCGACTTTTTTTTTAACGCATCGCCACCTTGCAATTTCCGTGAAAAATGTACGATTCTTCGAATATAATTAGTGTGTTTCATCGGTTTAATGAATATCTGAAAGAACCGCGAAGAAAGAGATCAGTGTTTAAAGAAATCTGTTTTATTATCGTTCTTTGGGGAATTTCAAGCAACAAAGTGTTAACAGACGTTATCATTCATCACTGATCCATTTCAAGTATTCCATTCACAGATTCGCATATAAAGCATACAAGTATTCCAATATTTCCGCAAGCATACAACTTTCGCATGAACGAAAGCCTTATCTTGCCACGATTTCGCGAGATCGATAACGATAAATCCGCCAGATCAGAACCTTCGTTCTCCAAGAAAGCTGCGTTCAACAAGACGGTATTTTCACAAATCTCGAGTAGGCGTCGAGAGAAGCGCAGAGAAACGACGGTGAATGATAACGGCGCTGTTGCGCAATCGGACGCTTTATAAACAGAGCGAGAATCTTGGACAAACATAATCGCTGCGTTGGCGGTAAAAAGCATTCGTCAAGTAGGGAGAATGATTGGCGCGCGCGCGCGCGAATTTGACGAATTAAAAAAGACACCGCTCGACTCTCACTCGATTTTCCAGGCCGATGATTACTGACTGGCGCGAGTCATCGACAATCGCGAAACACACTCGACATTAAAATTATTACCGCTCGGAAAATGGGATTTCGAGGGGCGGTGGAATGATGCCGCATCTGGAAAAGCATCCACTCGACAAAATAGAACGCGCGTGTGTGTATTCTTCGATAATACAAAGTCCCATCTAGACTGCGACGATTAGTCAGGCGACACTGGGCGACAGCGAGAGAAAACAATTGTGACAAGCTCCCGAGCGAGAGCGAGAGAGAGAACGAAAGCGAATGACTGAGAGAGTGAGAGAAGCAGAGGTTGGAGATTACCGTGCGCGCTCGGCTACTGCCATTACTCCCGCACTCGCCGTAACGAGATCACGAGGATTTTCCAGCGCGCGCTCTTTGCACGTGTGTCTCTGCACGCCCACCGGTCGACGCTTTTCCACCGCTCTTTCATCGCCCTAAAATCGACTATTCTCCATACACACATCATTGCCATCGAATTATCACTCTTCCCGACTCATTTAATCCCTCCAATTCTCCCTCAACCACTATAAAATCCAATGAACATCGAACCATAGCACGAAATTCTCCTCGAAAGTGTGCATTTCAGTATCTAACGCGACAAAGAGTGGGAAAAAGGGGGTGGTGTGTGTGGAAAGTCGAGAAGTTTTATTGGTTGTCTATGGTTACAGTGGGAGCAGCGGGTAGAGAGCGAGCAATCCTGTCGGAGAAGAAATCCTGGCGAGAGAGAGAGGAAGAGAGAGGAAGAGAGAGAGGGAACAGTGTGCTGGTGGTATCGTCGGTCGGCCGGCCGTGATGTTGAACAAGGTCCCGCGGTGCCGTGGGAGCAATTGGATGTTGCCTTACGAGTGAAGAAAAGCGTTTCGGGATGTGATGTAGTTTAGCGTGGAGGAGGCTGAGAGGCTCCGAATCGAACTCGAGAATAAAGAGGACGAAAAAGCGAGAGGATTCTTATCGCAGGTTTACGTGCGAGGAGCGGCAATATGATCGACAGGATCACGTAGTCTTGGAGGACGTGTCAGAAGACAGGCGGAGAGCAACTCTGGTTAGCTTTCTCGGCGAGCAAAGCGTCATTCAACGCCACTCACTAGAAAACCGCCGGTGAAAAGAGACGAAGATCAAGGGAAACGAGGGGCAAAAGCGAAGCGAGAGGAGAAGAGAGAGTGAATAAATCGGATTCCGCATTCTGGCAGGGTGGTTTTCTCCAAGCGCCGCCGACGCCGCCGGTGTGATTGGATTCATCGGGAATATCGAAGGGGCGCAGAGATGTCGGTGCGAGTGTTCGCTCGACTCGACGAGCTAGAATCAGCTGGCAAGAGCTTCGGCCACCACGTAAAAAGTGTGTTACAAGTGTGCGCGCGTTGTAAGTAGAATCGGGCGTCGCGAGTAGTCAGACGAAGTAGAAGAGGGCGAGGTAGAAGAGGGTGGTGTGTGTGGGAGGGCGAGGAGAGGCGCAAAATGGGAGCAACGAGATTCCTGTTGGGAAGCGCTATCCTAGGACTCTTTTGGAGCTGCTTACTCAAGGCTGCCCAGACCAACTCGACTAGTAGATGCGACTACTCCCCTTGCAGCTGCGACCACTACGGCAGGTTGACCTGCGACTGCAAGGACGACGGCGAGGTACGTACATACATACACGTGTTCCTTCCCCTCTAAACCTAATAAACATCATTCCCGAATAAACAGCTCGTTAAGCTCCATCAGGATCGGAATATCCATGTCCTAATTAGAGTTAGCAGGGTCGCAACGCTCCAATGTATCTCTAAGGACGCGTTCTAGTTAGACGCAGGTGTATATCGAGAAAGATGCTGTGTCGCCCTTGCAAGGAAAAAATCGCCCACGCAATACACTGCTGGCGCGTTTACCTCCCAGGACCTTTCTTCCTTTCGTCGATTTCATTTCATGTCCATGGCCCGCGGAGAGCCGTTCGCCTTCCCAGGGCCAATCACCAACAGAGATCTCACCCTCCCTTTCCCTCTTCCCCTCTTTCTCTTTCTCCCTTGGAATCCATTCCTCCCGCTCCATTTTCCACCCTGCCCTTCTTACCAACGAATTCATTCAGAAACCACCACCACCACTCTGCTGTTATCCGTCGAAAAATCTCAGAGAACGCGAGATGAAAGAAAGGGGGAGAGAGAGAGAATTCTGTGTGTTCAAGGGATGCCAGTATTATTCCATCGTGGAATTATCGGGCGGCCGATAAAGAAGTAAATCGAGTCGCGAGGCGTGCGGGCGTGAAGATCCAATCCCTCGCCGGTGGTTTTTACTGGCGAGCGCCACCGAGCTAATTCACCCTTTTCACCCCCCTCGCTTTGCGCCATCGCCTTCTTCTTCACGGGAGAGAGAGAAATCGTTGAGCGGCGGCTATCGCAGGCTAATCCAATCATCGCGCACCATTATTACCCTGAACTGGGTAGAAAGAGATAAAGAGAAAGAGAGAGCGAAACGGGGGGAAACGAGGTAAACGAATTGGTAGGCCTGTCGAGACAAAGGGAGACGAAAAACGTGCAGACGAGGGGGCGTCGAGAGAAATATAGCGAAAGAGAGAGAGAGAGAAAGGGAGACTAATCTGAGCGGAAGTGCCCCCGTGTAACTCGAGAGGCTGGCTGGCGGCTTGTAGTATGCGAAACCTTCATAAATTAAAGTACGTTTACGCGGCTGGTGAGAGGCCTGACCTGGCAAGCAGGTAGGTAAGGTATGCCGCCGCCGCCGCCGCCGCCGCTCCTAAGGCATCCTGCTGCTGCTGCCCCTACCGAAGGGATATTTATTGCAGCACCCCGCTCACTCCAGAGTGACCTATTCCATGAAAAATGTTGCTGCCCCTCCAGAAAAATAGAAACCTCCCACAGTACGCTGGCTATCATGAAAAACGCGGACGAAATTAGTTTTGCAGCTGTTGCGTGCATTCAAAGTATGAGGAAAGGCGTTGATATTGCATTATAAAGAGTAGAAATGTGTTTAAATGAATAATGAAGAGAGACGCGAATGTATTATAAAGTAGAATTAATAGTTGATCGAATAATCGAAGTGAGATGATTTTATCAATCATAGATAGTACAAATATATTATGAAATCAATGTATGCATTCACTTTTTTTTGATAGTATTTATGCATATAGAGAAACTATCAATGGTAGCAAGTGAATAACATGTATCTACAGCATCCGACAAAATAGTTGTCACAATCTGCAAAGTAGTCGTCGTAACAGAAAGCGAAATTTGGCAGAAGCCTTCTGTCGCAACCCCCTAAAAAAGTCTTGCGTATCCTGTGCACATGCTGCCAAACTTAATTTTTGTCTGACCCCTCTTTTGCAGATTATAACAACGATTTTGTCGGATGCTGCACCTCAATTGACACATCATAATTCATCATAATCTTCTACAAAGTGTCCAAGTTCAAAAATTAAGTTTGTTCGCATTTCTCTTGATTAAACCGACTATACCGGACGAGGAAGTAGATCCGCCACGAATTTCCATTAGGTCAACCCTTCTCAATGTCGGCTTTATCAGGTTCGCGAACCCTCTCGGCGGCGACGCGTTTATTGTCGACCGATCGGCGAAAGAAAGGGAAAAAACTGGGCGGAATTAAGAGGAGGTGGGAGAGGTGGAGAAGGCAATAGTACATGGGCTATCGGGTGACGAGGCTGTCGCAACCACCGCACGATATCGCTCGAGCTGATGCGGTGGCTGGCGGATCGTATGGCACGCGCGTGCACTGGGAAACTTGGAGGTAGCGCGCCATCGAGAGGAAAATCGCCGTCCACACGTACGTCCACGTGTACAGGGTGATTCATTTGCCTTTGAATCAGACCTCTCCTAGCCCTTATTTTTTTGGTGGACTTCCCGACCTTCCCCGGGGCTGAAATTTGGCGGAGAATGTGCCCTTGCGTCAAGGAAGAAGAGATATAAATTTCAGAGCCCTAGCTCAAAGTTTAGGTTTTCACCTATTTTCGACCCTCGGAAATGGTCAATTTTTTCAAGTTTCTCAAAATCGGCCGAACCCGGGATATTTTGATTGTTTTCGTATCAGGGTGGATAGAGAACAAAGAATCCATGAAAAAAAGTCGGGATTTGCAACGAGAAGGGGTCGAAAAACCGTCCAGAAAAGTCAATTTTTCCTCATTTTTCACGGTTTTTATTTTTTTTGGTGGACTTCCCGATCTTTCCCGGGGCTGAAACTTGGTGGCTAATGTTTTTTTGCATCAAGGAAGATACCATAAAAATTCCAGGGCCCTAGCTCAAAATTTTTTTTTCGGCAAATTTTTCTTAAGGGGTACCCCTTCAGATTTTTTCACGATTTTTCGAAAGTCCCCGAACTCGGGTTTTTTCTTCGGGAATCGATTGTTTATGAATGAAAATGGATAGAAAACAAGAAATCCGTCGAAAAAAGTCCGGATTTCTATCGAAAACACTAAAAAAACTGCCTTTAAAGTTCCATTTTTCGGAATTTTCGCTGGTTTTCCCCATATTTTTTGGACTTCCCGACATTTTCCGGGGCTGAAATTTGGTGGGGAGTCTCCCCTTGCATCAAGGAAGATGTGATATAAATTTCAGAGCCCTAGCTCAAAGTTCAGGTTTTCACCTATTTTCTTAAAGGTTTGTCGATCGCACGTGAGGGTACAAACAGGTTGAAACGTGTTCAAAATTGACAGAGTGGGGGTGCCAGTTAGGCTCCGGGAGCCTAATCTCTGCATAAAATGCAGACAATTGTTGGGAAAGATTTGAGTATAATTGAAATTACTAGCTTATTTATAATGACTTTCTATGCAACAGTGTATGTTCGTCATTGATGATTCAAAGGCAAGTGGATCAGCCTGTACAGACAGAGAGAGACACAGAGAGAGATATGTCCTGCGAGCTCTTCATACAGCCGAGTGATTAATTAATCTGCCGGTGGGACAGGTTCGATGCGGTTGCGAGCAGCAGCTGATTCCCGGTGGTTCCTGGGAGGCGGCTCCGCCGCAGTGATTAGCCACTGTGCGCGCGCTCCCGAGTAATCAGACTTAGCAATGACAGGAGAGAGAGCGAGCGCGCTGCCAACAATGCCTTTTCGTCCCTCTGTCACTTTGAGTCGGTGTAACGCGCGCGAAACCGAGCGCGCACGGATAAAGTTACGTTATCGTGTGTACGTACCGAGAGACGACGACGACACATCCTCGCCGCAGTCATCGCGGCGCGCTACGATAAAGCGTTCTTTGTGCCTTGGCCGTGCGTGAACCACCGCCGCGGCGCCGCGCGCCGCGCCGCGTCTCTCTACCTCTTCTGTTCGTTCTACAATGCCGTAAACTCGATTCGTAAAAGCTCCGCCCGTGACGAAACGCGCGCTTTGCTCAGCCACGCTGTGTTACATCGTGAAAAAGCGAATCGACTCGACCAACTCTCCAACACACACACACATACACGCGTTTCTCTGCCCTTTTCCTCGGCGCGATCATCGCCGGCGAGTGCTTACTTGCTCGCTCGACGAACAAGAGAGCAAAGAGAGCCGGCAGTTTATCGTCGGCTGCGCCGAAGGTATAATAATCCGCGATACCTGAAACCGTATCGTTCCTGGTACACCTGATTGCATTGCTGAACGTACGTCGAAGGAAAAGAGGGCGGCTGCTGACTACTTGCTTAACTTGGGAATCACTACTGTTCTATTATCCAGGAATTATTAATCCGATCTACATTCGAATGTTAGTTAATCCTGTCAGAAGCTCGCGTAATTCGGATGGTATTGCTGGTGATTTAACCCTTTTAGTGCCGGAAGTCGATATATCAAAAAATGTTACACGTTTACAATATCTAAACATTTTCAATGAATATAGAAAAATTAGTGTCATTGTTTCGTTCTCTATTTCGTTCTTAATACTCTGCTTTTTGAATGATATAAATATCGTTTTCTCTTTGATTTTCATGAGCCTTTTCCCAAAGCCTAAGTAAAATCGTGAAATTCGGCGGATTATTCTCGCACAGCCACTTCTTTTTCGCCCGACACTAAAGGAGTTAAGAAAGAAGGGCGATGAAGGTGGACTTCGATGGGTTCGAGGGGGATGAAAGGATGCTATCCGCTCGGTTTCCTCGGAATGAATGGGCGATCTTTGGGCCAAGTATTGTTGCAACTGGCGCGGAAATCAAAGGAGCGGGTGGACGGGCGCGTAGGCGCCTGGCGTGTCGCGTGTCTGGATAGCGGAAGTGGTCGATTCTGGGTTGGATAAGTTGTGGATCGGGTATCGCGGCTCCCCGTCATTACGAGCGCTCGCACACTCATTGTGTGTATGCGTGTGTCTGTCCAGTGGCTATCGAGGGAAATGAGGAGCGACGGAAAAGCTCGAGTGCAAGGCCGATCGGCTAATCGGCTTTTCGATCGGCCGCGGCACATTAGTGCGCTCCCTCAAATTCCGCTGCAACTACTGTACTCTCTCGCTGTATAACGCCACTTTACAGCATCCGACAAAATAGTTGTCACAATCTGCAAAACAGCCAGCAGGCAAAAAATGAAGTTTTGTAGCATGTACAGGGTGAGTCACTTGCCTTTGAATCAGAACTCTCCTAGCCCACTTTGACTAGACATCTATTTAATTATACTATATATTCTCCAGTTAACAATAGACTGTATTAAATTCTGTAGTCTGCTCGAGGGAATATATTACGAAGTTTTAGCATCCACTTCCTTTGAACGGAGCTAGCAGCGTAAGGAGAAAATATTTTATTATAGTATATTTATAGGGGAATATTATATATAACTGGCTTCTTCAGGGTGAAATTTCATGTGCAAGTTAACATATTTAACAATTTAAGTGTCTAGGTTGTTTCTAATGATTTTCTATGGAACAGTGTATGCTCGACAGAGGTGATTGAAAGGCAACTGACTCACCCTCTACACACGATATGCAAGATTTTTTTAGGGGGTTGCGAGAGAAAGCCTCCTCCTTTAAAAGGGGGCTTTTACAAAGTCGTGTATAACAAGTACGCATAGTACAAAATTGCACTTTTTATTCAGCGAACATTTTCTAGATTGTGACATCTATTTTGTCGGGTGCTGTACATCGCGTTCTACCAGTCGAGCGAACAACCACCTTCTCGAGTGAAAGAGCGCGCGCCGAGATCCTAGAAAGGATCTCTCTCTCCCCATCGGAGGAAATCTGTTTCGCTAACGACGGCAAAGGCGAGGGTAAAAGCCGAGCGAACAGCCGCACATAATGCATACCCGCTCTAAGTTGCTCCCGCTGCCTTTCCCATTATTCAGCCAATAGTATTTCGTGAACACGCTCCACCAATTTGTCCCGGTGTCAACCTCGTGACTACGAATACATTGGCTCGCCCTAGTTCTCTCTCGATCGAGATCGAGATCGCTGCATCCAAAGATCCTCCCTCATTCTTTTCTATGCTCTTTCTTAAAAAGAAACATTCTTATGACTCACAGAAATAATCAATCGGGAAATATTAACCTCTTAACTGTGGAATTTAGTTTTAAAAATCGCCCACACAGTGCGGAATTAAAATTCAGCAAATGCAAGTACGACGAGTATACACGTCAACCGCCCTTAACTGGTTAATAAACCAGATAAACAGAGGACATTCGAATATAAAAGGATTCCTCGACTTGTTTCACTGATCGAACACCACTTGAACAGACAAATAGCTGGGCAGTCTCTCATTGGGGAAACTGTCGGCTTTTCGGTCTCGCTCGGAGTAAAGAGAGGAAGGCGAGCGAGGGCGGAGAGGTCGAGGGAAGTCAGGAGCGTTCAAGGAGGTCATTGAATAATTGAGGAGGACGTAAATAATCAAGGACACCTTTTAGCGAGGGCGGCACTGAGCCTCTTCCGTAACAAGAGCCAACGAAATAAGGCGACGGTGAAAAAGTGTCGCATAAAACACGCCGCTCGACTGGCATAACCGAACACAAACACTATGCACTAGCAAGAGCTGGCAGTAGCGAGTGAAGGAAACGCGGAGCGGCCACCGTTTACGAGCGCGAAGCTGCTCCACATGTGAGGAAAGGCGGCCGTTATGAAAATAGAGGGGAAAAGCGGGGAAAAGCGGGGAAGGAGCAGCGGCGCGTGTGGAAAGCAAGGCGCGCCGCGACGTATAATAACCGCGCGATGTATCCGAAAAACGATAGCAGTCTCGTAAGGTCTTGTCAGGCCGTAACTCGAGGACGTGACGCTCCGGCAAGCGTTAAGAAAAATGAAGAAATAATTCAGCCTCGCGTTTGGAAAGCAAGGTGTTTCCTGGTGCGTTGCGTTCCCCGATAGAAATTCCCAACGGCAGCCATCGGATACCGAATGATTAATGACGGATGCCGCGAGTTCCGGACGCGTCTTTGATTAATTGTAAATATTTGCGAGGAGAAGGCGCGCGCGCGCCGCCGCCGATTAATTATGAGAGAGTAGCGTGTGTGGGAGAGGCGCGCAAAGGTAAAAGAGGCGCTCTTTCCAGTTGCCGGTGGAGGATAATGGCGAACGACGGAAGTACATTGGATCGTTGGCCCACGCGAACCAGTCCACTCGGCCGACGCCGTTGCCGCCGCCGCCGCCGACGTCGGGGAAATTGTTTCGCATAAATCCTCGCTCGCTCGTAAAAGGGCTTTTCTTTCTAGCTCGACTTCGTTTGCCTCGGCCCGCCCTTTCTACCGGCGCGCGGTCGGTCCAGTTTACTCCGAGCTTCGAGACGACCGTCACTCCAACTCTAATTCCCATTCGCATTGCGAGCCACTCGCAGAGTTTTAGTATCAATTCCAGTTTGACTCGCAGTCGAAATTTCATTGTACCACCTGAGAGAATGTAAAAGGCAGCGGCAATTGCTCGGAGTATTATGAGAAACTGCTATTCGATTTCACGTGGTTTGGTATGCCGGGGGTTATAACTTCATTAGCGAGTCTATCGCGAAGGCCAATCGGATTCGTATCACAGGATCGTCGCCGGGAGTGGCTTCCATTATCGCCGGCAGCCGGCTCAGGTGCTCTCGACTACTCTCTCGATTCACCTGGCACACGCTTCTCATCAGCAGCTCCGGACAGAGCTCGCAGACATGCAAAAACGTTAACCGGTCGTCCGCCGGCGTTCCTTCAATCCCAGCGGAGATCTAATTCGAAATAATGGAGAGAAGATCTCCTCCAGGCCGATTGCCTTTTTCTCGCTCGGAGGACCACGCGTCCTGAAAGTTGCGGGAGGATTGTGTCGTGCTGCACGCCCGATAGAATTACGCTGGGAAGGCCGAGACACGGGAATAAAGCCGAGCAGTTAAAAAGGAATATCGCCTGTTATGTTTTCTCCCGAGGCCTCTCCCGTGGGAAGGCGAGCGGCTCCGCGCTGCAAATAAAATTCAGATTCCCGGAGCGCCCCTTCCTATTTACGAGCCGGTGGATCCTCCTGTCGTTTCTACTTACCCACACGAATTCTCCAACACCCGACACTACCCCCCCGTTACGAGTACTACACACCCAGCTGAACCAATTGAAGCAGTCATTAAACGCCGCCACCCTATTCTCTCCTCTGCCAGCTCCATTTCAACCAACGATTCTTCAATTTCGCCAATCTCCTTCTTAGAAATACGCAAACTCGCCCGACTAGCAATAATGCGAACACTTTGCCTGGCAAAGCGACCAGCGAGGATATATCCCATGTCCAGAACTGGCTAAGAACAATGACGGGGCAGAGAACAAAGCGCGTCGTAGAGACAGGAAGGATTGTGTCGGTGCAAGATGCCAGCGAGAGTAGGTAACACCGGCAGACGTAGGAATACGTGTACACCGCTGCCTAAAAAACGCTATACGAGGAGAGAGAGAAAGAGAGAGAGAAACACAAAGGTTTCGCTTTTATCGGGGCGCACCGCCGTCTCCTTTATTTTCATCCGGCCGTTCTCGTTTTCCCATTCAGAAAGCTCGCGGCCCGTTTCTTCCCCCTTTCCCCATCTGTCATTCGCTCTTAATTCCTCTTTGTAAACCGACACCTCCCTCTCGCGCTCTCATGTAAGACGCCCTTCTTTCTACGACGATTGTCTCGCCGAGGGGAACGCCGTCTTCCCTCCAATGGAACTACCCTACTGGAATACCGGTGGCTTCGATTCCTTAAAGTAAAGGTTCCCACTGAATTTTCTAAACTATAGAATTGGCAAGGGTTCGTTGAAGTATTGTTAATTGAATGTGAATTGTTAATGTAAAGTATTACTGTAAAAATGCAGTGTTATTGAAATCGTATTAGGAAGATATTTGACAATTTTCTGTGTTCAAGCGTGATGTTTATTGTGAATTTTGTAAACTATAGAATTGGCAAGGATTGGTTTATTGTTAATTGAATGCGAATTGTTGATGTAAAATCGTAGTGTAAAAATGCAGTGTTAATGAAGTCGTATTAGGAAGATATTTGACAATTTCCTGTGTTCAAGCGTGATGTTTATTGTGTATTTTGTAAACTATAGAATTGGCAAGGATTGGTTTATTCTTAATTGAACGTGGATTGTTAATGTAAAATCTTAGTGGAAAACTGCAATATTAACGAAATCGTATTAGGAAAATATTTGACAATTTTCTGTGTTCAAGCGTGATGTTTATCGTGTATTTTGTAAACTATAGAATTGGCAAGGATTGGTTGAAGTATTGTTAATTGAACGTGGATTGTTGATGTAAAATCTTACTGTAAAAATGCAATATTAACGAAATCGTATTAGGAAGATATTTGACAATTTTCTGTGTCCAAGCGTGATGTTTTTAATGTCGTTGAAACGGCTAGCATTTTAATTAAGTACCCTGTTTACTGTTATCGTGGCCAGTAGTCTCGAGAAGAGCCAGCTTGCAGAATGAAAGTCTCGCGATAAATATAGTTTTATTAAGCTGTTAAAGAAGAGATCAGGCCATGAACGAGATAAAGATTCGGTGTATTCGACACCTGCGGAGTGATAGGCGATAAGAGAAATCGGAGAGCGTAGGTTTAATGAGTCAGAGGCGTCATCGCGCGAGAATCAACAGGGCGATGTTTTCCGCGAAGAATTGGTTATCGGGCAGCGGGTTAACGAGAAGAGGTGCGCAGCGATAAAGCGTGGAAACGAACGCGACGCTTGAACCAGCCAGGCATAAAAGATGTGAGGACGAAGAGAGATCCTCGAGGTGGTTGAGAAAAGAGTGCGAAGGGGTGTTGGAGAGATGGTAGTTCTATGCAAAGTACGCGTTCCGGTGCATCGATTGTTTAACGAAGCCGAGCGAAGGACTAGTGGCGGCGCGGCGGCGGAGTGGCAGGTGGCATCGGATCCGGCAGCTCGCTGCCCACTGCCGGCTGCAAATGAATTAATAAAGAACGTGGATGGACGAGCAACCGCCCGGATACAAATAACAGCAGGCGCGACGCCACGGACGCGACGCCACGCCGCACGGACGCCGCGCACCTGAGAGAACTTGCCCTCGGGTAAAGAACCCGTTTCACGTTTCCTACATTTCCATTTACCACGTGTCCTCCCGAGACTTTATATACAGGTATAGAACGCGCACGATTCTCCTCCGCCTTCCGACACACACACACACACACACACACTAGCTTGGCTGACTCGCTCGACTCCTCTAATATCCTCCCGCTGATCCTCCTAGCGGCCAGTGCTAAACATTCTCCTGCCAGTATTATCACCGCTTCAAATAAATTATGCTCCTTCTGTCTTCGAGCAATCTCGACCTATCTCCAGCCAGACACGCTTGATAATGATATTAGCCTGTCGGGAGTCAATTTTCCACCCAACGCTCCCATCACTCTCTCCATCTCATAGCCCGAGGCGCAATCATATAGGAATGCGGCGCACTAGACTCGTTGACAGACTGGATTAAAGTGGAGCTTCGTTATTACGAGCTGAATAATTAGGAGAGTTAGTGATCAATTATAGTGGTTGCCGGCTTATTAGAACATCCGATCGAATAAAATCGGGGCTAAATACTATCTCTATCGAGAGTTTATCTGGTACCCTTGAAAGGTGATTCGATGATCGAGAGCATGTGTTATCGTTGCAAGTGGCGCGATAATTCTCAATTCGATAGATAAGAATGTAACCGTGACCCGTTAACATGGATGTAACGCCTATTAACGCTTTGATTCCAGGAACTGGTGTTGACGACGGAAGGGGATCGGAGACTAAGTCCACACACCAGCAGGATAGTAGTGAGCAATTGTTCATCGGTGATTCTGGTGAATTCGAGCCTGGCGTCGATGATAGGTTTGCGTTCTGTAGACCTGGTGAACGTGGGGAATTTAAGCCTAGTCAAAGAGAGTTTCCGGCTCTCGCAGAGGAGCAGCCGTACTCGGATATCTGTGCGGAATAGCAGCATAGACGTAATGCCGAGTTTCCTGTTTCGAGGGGACGTCGAGGCGATCAGCTTCGAGAACGTGAGGATCGGCCAGTTGAGCGCTTTCTCATTCGCCAATCTGAATCACACGGACCTACTGCAGCTGGAGAACTGCCGGATCGAGAACACGGAAGCGCAGGCTTTCAAGAAGTTCGATGTCGGCTATTTGCACGTGA
Source organism: Ectemnius continuus (assembly GCA_910591665.1). Taxonomy (NCBI): domain Eukaryota; kingdom Metazoa; phylum Arthropoda; class Insecta; order Hymenoptera; family Crabronidae; genus Ectemnius; species Ectemnius continuus. Next base: position 19,959,498 of record OU342858.1, on the reverse strand, counting down.
TCGGCGGCAGCTTCGGCGAGCAGGTGCCGAGTAGGACGATGAACGATATCGAGGTGTACCACAAGTTCATGCTGGACGGGGTGAAAATGGGCACGGTGCGGAGCGACGCGTTCATCGTGCGGAGTCCTCGAACAGTGGCGATACAGAATTGCGCGATAGAAAGCCTGGAGAGCGAGGCGTTCGACGTTACCGCTCGGGGAACGGTCATCATCAAGAACAACACCTTCGGTAGCCTGGCGATCGGCGCCTTCCTCGGGATCCGCACCGACTCGGAGGTGAGGCCGCCGCCCGCATTCCCGCCCACCAGCTATCCCGATCTCATCTTTAAGAACAACAGCGTGGTGAACTTCGAGGAGGGCTCGATGATGTTCGACCGCAGCAGCTTCCGCCCGGAGCTCGACAATATCTTGGTCGATCAGCCGTGCGACTGTCAGATGCTACCCGTCTGGAAGAACAATATCCTCAACTACACCAACGTCTACTCGAGATTCTACACGAGGCAGAACGCGCTGATACCGCCTACGATATCACCCCAAGATGCGATCACCGAGACACCCGAGACCTTCCTTTGCAACGACGGGGGAGCGGAGGGCCTGCCGATGAGTTTCACCGAGTACGAGACTCGCCACTGCTCGCTAGGTGGCTCGATACTCATCTTCGTACTGATTGTTTCGGCCTCGCTGGCAGCCCTGATACTGATCGGCTGCCTAATCGCCTGGTGCTGCAGAAGACGCCGCCAGAACAGCAGGAAGAGGTGGATCAGCGTGCCGACCAACGCACCGGACGTCGTCTCGAAGAAGAACGGCGTGATCGGCCGAGAGGCTGCTAGTTCGAATGCACCTGTCGATAGCAGGATCACAATGGTGGTACCGGACGGCAGGCTCTACCGGGAGACCGAGTTCCACGTGATCGTCGAGAAGGCCGAACCACTGACGACCGAGTTGTAACGAGACGCCTCGCGCGACTCGACGCCGAGGTCCACAACCGCACAAGTGGACGAGGAACTCGAGTGGGTGGAGAGGTCGAGTCGTTTTCGCGTGTACAAGCTCTGAGTGCGAGGGACAATGCCGAAACAATGACCACGAAGAGGTGATAGAAAGGAAGCTGGCTATTCCTCAGTGCTAATGCCCGCCGCCGCCGCCGCCGCCGCCGGAACGCTAACACTAATTGCGTCTAGTGATCATTACCTCCGTAAGTGCGAATTAAGTACACGGATAGTCGTGCGGAGAGAGAGAGAGAGAGCCTTGTAACACCAGACACTTCCTCGAACACTTGTCGATCCGAGTGTCGCGTGGGTGTTGGATGATGATCAGCTGAACTAAACTCGAGATATTCATTCCGTACGATTGCGTTTTTCATTTCTCACCGCCTATCCTCTGCTAGTACAACGCAGCTCGTAAGCTTCCCCATGCACATATCAGGAGCGCGGGCTGATTACCCCGAGCGGACGCCCGCTGCTTCAGCCTAACTATCTTTCCTCTCGGGGAGATCATGAGCTTCCTCTCGAGAAATAAGACGTTTCCGGGCGTGGACGCGTGCCCGAGCGAGCGAGCGAGCGAGCGAGCAGCGTTAGTAGTTAAGTTGGTCGTTAAGTAGCTTTGAAGAGAGGGCCAGTGTCAGCGAGGAAGATCGAGAGGGCCGATCCGAGGCATTTCGAGGAGAAAGAGAGCGAATAAAGAATCCCAAGCCCGGTGACACGCGTGTGACACGCGATCGGCATAGCCGGTGGCATTCCGGTCATTTCACTTCACCGATCGACAATACCGATTCCATATCGTGTGTATCTGTGTGCGAGTGTATGCGTGCGCGCGCGATAAATGCGATTTGGCGCGGCGAGCACGTCGCGTGAGCACAATTCATTTAACACGCGCGCCACGTAAGCGTTTGACAAGCAAGCAGTGCCATTCCTATAGAGGTGTCAGTTCGTGCGCACTCCCATAGCGATCTGTCAACTAATACGCCAGATAGAAGATAGCTGAGTCCCCATTATTTCGAAGGGCATGCCTGCGCATCGTTCGCCCAGAGATTGATTATATAAACGCTACACAACATCGTTCCCTTTGTTATGTCCCGTTCTACTAATAAAGACTTTTCGCAATTCCCCACTTCACACGGACTACACAACACCAGAATAGCAGCACTCGGCTGTCGAGGAATTCAAGCTTTCAAACTTATTTCCTTCCCTGTTATAGAGAAATCCGAAGAGTGTAAACACCAGCGAACCACCGCCTGACCTTTCGATATCGTTAATTTATCGCTTTATCCCTTTTGTTTATTCTATTTATTTATCTGCCTGCTTTACGATTCGGCAATAAATTATTGTTATTGTTACTGATGCGAGAAATATTTAATTTCCCCGGGGCGGCCGCTTCGCAAAAGAGCGCGGTGGCCGATAACGATTTACCGCGGCGAGAATTGAGTTCGCGAGCGTCTAAAGTCCACCGTTCCCGAGTAGCCGTAAGAAAAAGAGTGTATACTACCTGCGAACACCGATTACAGTCCTACGACCAATGCTTATATGTATACTTGTAAATAGTAATGGTAAAATAGCGTAATGCCTAGTTATTAGTGAGCGAGTAGCCAACACGCAGCAGACTCGAGAAGCTAAGTCTAGATTCTAGATGGATAGCGGAGAAAGCCAAGTTTCAATGTGCCCTCGAGACTTCGAGATTCTATTTCAAAGAAAGGTCAAGATCTCCATACGCTCCTCTTTAATCGTGTCAATCGACAAATAAAAAGTTCTATCCTTCAACTTACGAGCATCCGATGCAACTGCACGCAAACATTATATCCCTCGCGTTTAGTTAGGTGGCGGAGGATTTCTAGATTCTCCGGAGAAGCGATGAAGAAAGTGTAAGCCACGCTTTATCCCTCAGCTGTGCAACGATCGCGAGCACGTGTCAGTTATGCATTATTGATGCGGCTCTGGCGTTGTCGGCGCAACGACTCTTTTAGTGTTGTTTCTCTTCCCCGATGAAGAGGAGCGCTGCCGGAAATTGGGTCTCGAAGTATCTGAGATTCTACACGCGCGACCTTCGTGTGCCGTTACCTTGAGCTTCGGCAGACTACACCTAATTAGCACGGATGCCCGTGCTAGAAGAGCCGGTTCCGAGATGTGTCTAATTTGCAGTCGGGCGTAGTGCGTACGAACTGAGCGTGTACGACGACACGTGTGTGTGTACGTATGTACGTACGTACACGCGTGTATACGCGAGTAATTATCGTACTTCGGCGACAAATTAAGTTTTCTAATACGCGACACGTTTAGTTTGTAATTATCGTGAGACTGTGATATAACGACAGCCGGCTGTATAATTTGTTTTACATTGACATCGTCGTACTACCGAAGAAGGAACAAATAAAATGTGCGATTCCAATATGCCGTAGCATTGAGCTCTACAGCGACAATCATTTCATCAATGCTCCCGAAATATATCACGCTATTCCTCAACCCTTCCATTCTGCGTCTATATATAACGGTAAGTATAAATACGAGGGATTTGCATCGAAGTTTAGCATCCTGCCGTATCGATCGCCCCTACTTATCAGCTGTTCGGAAAAATAGCTCCACCGTGAAATACCGACTCTAAAGAAGAGGAACAATCTCCTCTTTACAAACTTCTGGATTAATACTACTACAAAGTCCTATCGAAGTTCTCACTAATTTTAGAGGCACAGTCACAAGTTATGTGATTTATCACTATTTGCTTCCCCAGTAGATTGTTGTTACGTAACTGAGTTTGTTCAATCAGCGTATGTTTGTTTTATACGCGAAGATGGATTGAATTTGTATCAATTACTAGTACGCTTGCGGCGTCCCGCATCCAACTACTTATTATACAATCAACACTAAAAGCCAACATGAACAACGACTGGATTGAAATTGATAACAAAATAGATTTATCCATTGCGTGCCGAGTTTTAGAACAAGATCCAATGCTATTGTAGCTTGAGAGAAAATGGGGAGTGATTATTTTCAATTTCAATCCTGCATCGATGCCGAGTAATATTGTATCAGACATCGTAAGATAGTACTCACCTGAACGGAAGAACGCCATCGAGAGCCTGGGAAACGGTGGGCGGCGACGCCAAAGCAAATCCTCGGCCGAGTAGTGCTGAATGCACGGAGAAAATCCTCTTTGCTGTTTCTTTCATCGATTCCGAATCCTCTTCTACCTCTTCACCTTTGCGGAAAATATCATACTTTAAAGCGGCAATATTATTAAATCATTTTACTGAATAGCACCCATTAGCTTTTCATGCGAACAAAGAAAAAGGCTTGGGAAATAATATAGAAATGAGGGAGATATTGCTTTAAAAAGTACATACTAGATACAGGCGGTAAAGCCAGATTTTTCTTCATTAGACTAGCTGCACAAGCACCACCGAGGAATGACAATTCAATCTCCAAGTTGTTCAATCCGTTTCCAGACGTGATCCAGTCATAACCGATTACGAGGCACTTGAATCCATAAGTTACAGCTTTTTCATTCTTCGTGTAGTCTGTGGCAGTCTCGAGCGAAAACACCACTTCGTTTCCTGAAACAATAGAACAATCGATTGTATATTTATTACCAAACAAACTTAAAGAAAGTTTAACAAAGATGACAAAATTTTTACCTGGTAGTACTATCGCATTCTGAGGCCACTGACTTTGAATATTACTCAGCTTGTGAAGCACTGGCCAGTACAAAGGTGAATCATCCCTATTCCTGTTAGTCCTGAAAAATCATAATATGTACTCGTTACATATATTATCAAGAGCTTTTTATCAAGCAAAAAACATAAGTAAACTTATTTCTTCATAGACTTACCGTCCGGACGGACTAAAACATCTATTTGGTATATAAAGCTGTAAATAATCTTCTGGTTGTGCTGTTCCACACTCCGGTGTGAATTCGATTGTTAACCACTTAACCGTATCCGGAAAGCTAACTTTATAGTGAGAGACCGTGGCGGATTTATAAGGATGATCGCTCTCCAACCATGTGTAGTGGTGACTAGTGGTAACAGGCGGTGAAGCGTGTGATTGAATCTCGTTATCGTGAGGTGTTTGCGAGACTCCCATTGCAGCAAGCAGATTAAGTGCCGTCACATGGGGTAGCATCTCTTGTATCAAAGTAAGAACTTGAACGCCACTCTGGATGTAAGAAATTACGTTAAACATATATAGGGTCGTTATAATACAATAAATGAGAATCAAAACAGAATAGTCTTACCCTTGGATCAGAGGTTGCAAGTGGACTAATGTGTGCCATTACTAAAGGAAGTAATGTCGTCACAAATGATGCATTTCCTAACAGTTCAGTTGCTATGCCTTCTTCAGCTCTTTCTCTGGCTAACGCGAGGATCTCGTTTGCACGCTGGATAATGGTAGAAGTCATAGCAAGCGTAGACTTCCGGGCTTGCACTTCGGCCATTGCTTTACTTGTGTCCTGGCCATCCGAGTCTTGTGGATTTGAATAGTATAGAATATGTGGTATTTGACCTCTTGATAATGTTGTGCCTGTGTAAGTCAAGTTGTCCATCTTTAAGGTTCTTCAATGCTAGAGCGTGTAAAAGAATATACGTTCCAAAATATACGCACCGTTGAAACTTAAGGAGCAAGACGTGAAACTGAAATTCGTGCCATCAGGTCCTTTGACAACACTCAAACCACCGTCTCCGCTGCTTGTACGGCCATCCTGAATACGAAGCCTAATTGCGTACTTCACATTCTCCTTAATAGAAACAGGCTTATCAAATTTTAATTCTACTATATCATTAACACAGTCTTCAGGGCCAAAGGAGCCACGTGTAAAATCTAAGCTACTCCATCGCTGAGCGTGAGATCGATCGTTGCCAGTGTTCGTTTGCTAGAAGAATTTCATGCTATCAGAAATCGATTTGGCAACGATATTGTTTTATAACAGACTCTTATACTTACATCGTCTAACAGTTCCAATTCAAATTCGTAGCCACCTACACCGCCATATATTCCCACACCGGCTATAGCAATGCCGGGTCTATCGACCGAAAAACAGATCGCTTCTGGCGTTCCGTTACCCGTGTTCCACGATCTTGTTTCATTTACTCTTGTAAATCTCGATGGTGTGGTGTAGAGTAATCTTCCGCAAGCTGCTTGCAACTCATCTTCGTTGCCACTAGATTGTCCGGCAAGTTCGGCAGTAATCCGCGCCATTAAGTAACAACAATGCTGTACCAATTCCGGGAATGAGTAACTTTTTTCCCGGCACAGAGCTTTCTTTACTGGAACTAAAATTAAGTCTAGCAGCCTGTCTAGGACTTCACGAAAGGACCAGTTCGGAACTTCTTTTCCAGTGTTTTCTAATTGCGTTTTATGGCTGATTTGCTCAACTAAGACTGGATACTGGTGGTTCTCCGCTGAGTTTATCATTAAAAGGCCGGCATTGTTGGAAATGCTCAGCTGACGTTTAATGCTATCACTGTTATCCATAACATTACTCAGAATTGGGAATGTGCTACGCAGACGAATATTAGAACTGCAAAGTGCAGCAAGCATAGCTGACAACAAACGGTCCTTAGAAGTTGTACCTTCGTCCTGAAACGAATTGTGAACATTAAAATACTGTGGTTTCATCGCGTTAATATATAGAAATACTGATGATAGATACCCTGTCAACTTCTAATAATAACTCGCATAAAGAAGTCCACTTTAAATATGCAGTAGGATAGAATGCATGGTAACACGATACAAAGGTTTTATGACATTCATCCAATATGCCATTAGTTTTCTTGCTATTGTAAGCACCGATACCTAAAAAGTCATGTGCGTTAAAAGAACGTTTCATGCGATACTTAGCAAACCAGTTGTATTGAAACTCACTTTTAATTGAACGTGTTTTTCCTTTACTTTTGGTAGAAATTGCTGCAGAATCTGATAAAATTTGACACAATAAAGCTCGAACGTCTCCTATGCATTCCGCCAAACGGACAGATTCTGGTGGTGTTCTTTTACCAACTACATGTATCGAAAAATTTATTAATACATATACACTAAATCTTTAAGGTAACTATACCCATACCAATATAATATTACCTTGATTTGGATAGATTTCATTGGTGTATATTCTGAGCAATCTCAAGGTAGCTTTACTGATATAAACTAAAGATTCCATTTCTAATAAAGCATGAGCTAGAGAGGGTGCAGGAACTGTGGTATCTGTTAGCCCAATTTTTACTGTATTCCAACTCCACTGCAGCAGGGATATTAAAGATTGAAAACATTCCTGAAATAGCAATATCATCGATTAATTACATATTTCTCAAATTAATATTGTAGCAGATTCATATTTAGTTGTAACATGTACTTTTGTAACTGTTCTGCTGAATTCCTTTTTTAGAATGTAGACTGGTTCAATCGGATCTCTTTGCCGATTCGAAGTTTGATTTTCGTGTGTGACAATACGATACAATAACTGCGGTATTTGACCCACATTTACATCTGTACCATTATTAGATCGCTTTGAAGGTTTGAAGTAAAACATAATCCTATTGAAAAATACATGTTTGATATTAAGAAATGCTTAGTGATAGCAGTTTCAAGATATAATTTAATGTTAAGTAATAAAAAAGCCACTTACTGATGCTCTGCTGTTATGACACCTTGGCCTCCTGTACCACAATCGCTGGGAGGCCCCCTGACTTTAGCCCATGCAACGTACCATCTGTTAGCTTGCAAAGCAATAGGTTCGTCAAATAAGACTGAATACTTTTGTAATGGGTCACATTCATAAGGTATTTGTTCAGATTCTGCTAACAGTTCACCGTCGTTTTCTTGATCGCCACCATCCATACCAATATCAAATAACTATAAAAGAAATGTTTTAGACATAACGTAATGTCATTATTAAATGAATTAACTGATATGTACTTTTATTTTTGCGGTGTACTCGCCGCGGCCACCGAATAATCCATAGCCACCGAGTAATATGTCTGTATCAGGCATGAACCGAATTGCTTCAACAGAATGTGGTAAATATCCCCAGCCTCTACCATGACCTAAATTGAATGTAATGTTTTAATATTAAATACCATAAATGGTTACACCGTACATAGTTTATGTCAGGATTAATAGAACTTACTTTCAAATCTGCTAACTGTAACAAAATCTTCGCGGCTGTAAATCTTATTGTGAAGCGATTGATTAGATTCGCTCTCTTCAGCTATTGTCAAATTGGCATCTTGCGCTTGTGTTAAAGTCTCCAAGCAAGCGAGTAAGTGCATCGCCGCTTGCGATCGAGTTACAAAACAATTCGATACCATCGGCAAGGCCAGGTCTGGACGAAAAATTGGTGCATCTATGCCAAAAAGTCTCTTGGCCTGCATTGGTATTATATTGTACAAACTTATCTCATTATTCTCGGACTTAAAAGTCCAAATGACATTGTATAAAGGGTCTAAGCAAGCTGCGCAATTACTAAAGTCAACTTGGTCGATCCCGTTGTAGCTATTATAAGTGCCATCCCTCTTGCTAATGACTAAGCACTTAAATGAATTCGCAACGTCGCTTTTGTGTGGAACTAAAACTGAAAGAATAGGTCAATTATGATAAGCATCGAATAACAATCCTGTGACATTTCGAAAGATATAGCTAGGAGATTTACATACTTATGCAATTTTTGTTCGCCATAACGGTACTTTTTGTTAAATTAATTGAATTGATTTCGTCGATCTTTACATAAGTTTGGTCCCCCGCAGCACCGATCCATGTTGCACGTCTACCCCACCGAGGACCAATGTTTGGCACTAAATTTGGAAAGCTGTGCCATGTCTGAGATCTATCAGAATGATGACTAGATTGTGAAGTAGTATTTGACGATTCGCTCTGACCATTCCACCAATTCATTCCCAGTTGTCCTTTCTGTACACGAGGAGTCAATATTTCGATAAACATACAAAATTCTAACTTGAATTAAAACTGGTATATCAGACGTACCTGATAAGCGCCGAATGTATAAACCTCTCCTTTCGAGGTAAGAATTACTGTATGATTGCTTCCAGCAGCTACTTGAATTGCCACGCCCGGTAATTTTACCTGAACTGGCCCAGCATGAGCTTGTAAATCCCCCACACCCAATTGACCATACACATTACTTCCAAATGTATAAACCTCTCCGTTTTGCAGAAGAACCACTGAATAATATGAAACAACAAAAGTTATTTAAAGAAATTTCATACTGTTATAGTAGCTATTTATTATGTATTTATTATTTGTGAAGAAATTACCTGTATGATGTAAACCACATGATACTTCGATTACTAGACTTTCGCTCGGTAAAACAACTCTGGCTGGTGCTATACTAGCTATTCTCGTAGCTTCACTTCGTTCCACATCGTTCGATCCACCAAATTCTTCCACTCTAAGATTACCGACAACGCCAAGTGACATTTTCCCCGAACTTGTTTTTTGTACTATACTTGGACCAGCTATTTGAATATACAGATTCAAAATCATTTTAATTGCTATCATTGAACACTGAATCTATGGCAATCATCGTATCATACCTGTCCTCTGACTAATTGCTTCTTTTAGTTTGATACCGTAATTCGTTACACTGGGACCGGCCTTTATCCGATGCCTTTGCTTAATCCTTGCTAATCGCCTTCTTAAATATCCTCGATGATGAGAGCCGGATATAGCTATAAAATAATCATAATAAAAATCGTTTATTAGTAAAACTGGCGAAGTAATTTTAAAAGTTAGAATTATACTGTTCACCATTACTTGAACTTTTACCTGCGCAAGTACGACAACAACCACAAACAGCGCAACCGCTATCTCCTTCTCCGCATCCACATTCCCTAAAGAATATTATTAGAATAGAAATACGATCGTAATGCATATTGCTTAAAACGTACAAAAATACTTACTGTCCCGGCTTTCGATCAGGTATACTACTCAAACATTTTATACTATAACCGGTACATTCCCTGCACACAGTACACACCATGCAGAGTCTATGCCTCCATTGATGCTGTCCTGCGGGACACATCCCCCGAATCTCATCCCAATCATCAGAAGGATCTACAATACGTTAATACAGTAAAATAGACAGTAACTAAGACTTTATATTTGTGTAGAATAACTTTGAATAACTCAAACTTACCTTCTTCAGTTATTGTAAGTTCGTCTTCAATAGTTGCTGTTTCCATAGCTATGATGCCTGGATCTTTGCTAATAGTATGAACAGTTGTAAAATCTCTACCGCATTGACCCTTATTGTTAATACCGAAAGTGTACAAATGGCCTTTGTTCGTGAGTACAGCAGCGTGTGCTTTACCCAATGAAACGTTTACTATGCAAACATCTTTCAGATCTGTTACCAGCCCCGTTATTGGATCACTGTGTAATGTATCCTTGCCAAACATAAAGAGAGATCCCTCTTTTGTTACTAAAGCAGTTGACCCATTATTACACGCTGCATCTACTATAAATTGTCCTTCTATTTTCGTTATTTTTTTTGGTTCCTCTGGCTTTGCTTGTCTGCGAACTTTGCCTGTAAATTATCGAGAATGTATTATGTTGAAACTTGTTATAATTGATTAAGTAACTCACTGCTGTCTCCATCTTCGCCGCGAGTGGCAGTGCCGGCAAATAAAACGGACCCATCTTCCATGACCATGATAATATGTTGTCCATCATGACCTACAGCAACATTTACAAGCCTTGGTCTTTTACCAAGTGTTAGTTCCAACCATCTATTAGGCCTTGTATTACTCTTCATACCAAGGCAACTTCCTTTTCCAGTATATAGTACCTGCACGATACATGATAATAAATATTGAGGATATGAAATAACGAGTTATTGGAAGATGTAGAAGAATATGAAACTTACTTTTCCCGACACTGTTTTAATTATTCCGAATTCCTTTCCCGCTGTTACCAGAGCAATGTCGTCATCACAGCCAGGATTTAAAGTATGCACAGCTTGATCTTCATCGAACACTGCAAATCCGAACGCATCGACGCATTTCTTCGCTAATTTTAATGGTAACTCTGAGGCAACTGTTACTGGATTACTTAAGGTGTTTATCGTTCGAACAACAAATCCATCCTATATGTATTTAGTAAACAAAGATTAACAAACAGAGCAAGCAAATATAACAATACATTTTATGAATTCAACAACAACTAACATCTTTGTCTGCTGTGATCATTCCCAAATTATCTCCATCGGAAAACATAACAGAAGCTAGCCAATCCCTTCCTTCCAACACAGCAATTCCTGTGACTACAAGTGTCTCTGCATCAATAATAAGTAACTCACTCTGTTTTCTGGGTGCACATTTGAAGTATAAACAGTTCTAAAAAGAAATAAAAGTGTTAGGTACATTGCTTGATAAGTAACTATAATATAAGTTGCAAATATTATCACTTACACTTGCATAGCCAAGCCAGCCTGTTTCTGTGGGATAAAAGTCTGCTTTTTGCATATAAATATGACCCAAAATTGTTCCACCATGACCACTACCAATTTTTAGCAGACCTCTATTGGTATGCAAATAAAGATACCTTCCATTGCTCACAAAACTCTTCCCATTCAGCACTACATTGTTCATTTCAGTAATTAACTTAAGCATAAAAGAATAAACCTTAGAACACTTAGGAACTCCATATGTTATCCAGTCTGGCCTGGCAACTTTGCCAAGCAGAACAGCATGTACACTTCTTTGCAAGGATGTTAGCACTGATGGCATCTGCAACACGCAACACTCAACTTTAATTTGCCACAAAAAGGGATGCACTTTCACACAATTGCACTTCCTCCTTAAAACCATGACTCACTTGAATCTTTTGAACTGCTAATGCTCTGGGGCTCATAAGTAATGCTGCCACTGCTATTAAAAGTTTGCCAGTATCACCTCTAACTACCACCAGACTTAACAAGCACGCACAAGCAACTGCGGTCAAGTGACTGCCATCATTGGCAGCTGCTGACTCAGGACCATGGGAAGTAGCAAGATCGAGTAAAAGATCAAAAAGTGGATCTAAATAACAAACAGATATTTGTTCAATACAATAAATATCATATAAATATGAAGTATAGCTTTCTACTATTTAGATGGGATTGAATACAAACCAATAACTTCATCTGGTTCGAATTTCAGGCCTTCTGGAAGCTGCCCTTGTAATACATCGAGTAAAGCTGACAATGCTTTTGTACATAAAATAGGTTCAATTGTTCTACTCTCTCTCATCAATGTAAACACACTTCTTAAACCAATACCTACAATCTAAAAGCACAGAAAACATTAAATAACGTATGTTCCCTTAATAGGAATAATAAAATACTAGATGATACATAAGATATCCATAAAGATTTTACCTTTGGTAAACTCTGTATACTTGATATTTTGTCCTCATCATCGCTTTCTGTATCAATATTATCACTAAGTTCTGGTGGTAGAGGCGAATTACAATTAGATGCTCTGTATACTTCGGTTGTTGTTCTTGCATGTTTCTCTAAAATGACACCTCTGACACTAGCAAAGACAGCAAATGCAGAAGCATTGCACGGTAGCTCTATTTCAGGCAAATTATTGTGATTCAAGTCACCACTAAATGCAACCTACGGACAGATCAAGTTTATAATGCACTCCAAGTACGCTCAACTATTCTACTGTTAGTTCCAATCTGTTATACCTTTTTCTTATCTCTTTTCCGAATAGTTTTATTTTTTTTCAACCTCCTGCATTCTGCCTTATACCTAGAGGTGCATAAAAACAATATTTAGCACTCCAAAAGCTCTCGAAACTAGTCTCAAACAAGAGAGGCTCCATGAGATAAAGTCAACAGCTATCCGCTCGACCAACAATCTCACAAATGCCTCCGGTGCAATGAAAAAAAATAAAATGTACCAGAAGAAAAAAGGTTTATTAATAACAATGTCAAACATCTGTGCATGTCAGGTATAAAACAATCATAGCTTTACATTGCGTGGATTACAGCTAACGTTATCTAAGAATAACGTCTAATGCATCCCCGGAAATATGAACGGCAGTGAAAAAGGAGATTTACAATAGTAATTGACAGTAGCCGACGACCACTGACGTTTCACGTGAGAGCTGTCAAACCGACAGTTCACGTCAAGAGAACTCCACCGAATTCCCATGGAATCGAGTGATTGATGCGGTTCATATCTCGCGTGGATTCATTCTAGTGGAATGACTAGTCTAGTTTTCCAATTCTTTATTAACGTTGGAGAACTGGCATGTGAATTCACCGCCAAAAGCGGCAGGTAAACAAATATCGTAGGAGGTTATACGGGTTTCGCACCTCAGTGCCTCGGCGATGCTTTTGAACAGGTCATAAAGGCATTTCGCGTAATTTTCTGGCTCGGGCAGCAGCATTTCGTGGTCCCCAGGCAGCATGGTGTGCACAAAATTTTCGACGTACGAGTCACCAATTCATTTTCGTAATACTATTGATCGTTCGCATTCTCCTGTCTTCCCCATGTGATCGCATTTCCACGGTTTATAAAGGGAGCCATTCCATGATTTCTATTGTATGCGTGGATCTCACTCGTGCCGTGCTGTTAAAGCGCCAGCCGATAAGTAACTTAGGAGCCTAATTTATTTAGGATATTCGAAAACGGCCAGCGAGTGCTGGCACCGATGCGCTAAGAAATTTGTCTTGAAAGTTCCAGAGGAGCGCGACTCTTTCGCGATTTCGATCTTTCGATATACAGTCCACGAGATTCCTCATGGGAAGCCGGTATAGAAGCGTGCTGATCGGCTTCCGGCGGATTTTGAGTTCTTTTGGATGACGCAGATTCGGCAAATATTACTACAATAACTTTCCAATAAAAACTTCCTCCCCTTTCGACCAGTTACCTGCATGCTACACGAGAATGAATGCACCATTTAATCTTTAAAGAACAAGCAGCTTAGTTTAAAGTAATACCTAACACTCTTTAACATCATTAATTATTTTTGGCTTATCATCAGCTACTTTATTCCTACAAAACATCAGTAAAAACTGTGAGTATGATGTATTAATAAAATACTACAGGTAGAGAAGATTAGCTAGGCTCCAAAGGGTATTTAAATATTAAGAAAATAAAGTGCCTAATAAAAGTTCATTGACACACACTGTGCAGAGGGTCCAAGTTTACCGAGGATCGGTACCATCGTTAGACTGGGGTTGAACGCCCCCTATGAAAACTTATACCTTATCTGTAGCCAACATTAAAGGCATAATTTTCAATTCGCAACATGTATGCGGCAGTGTGCGTCAGTGGGAACAGCCCTTATAAGCGTATGCCCCAAACGCTTGGCGACTCCATTCAACTCTGAGTGACTCCATTTCCTTGCACGTTCCATTTTACCATTTTACCCTCTTTTCTTGTGGCAAGCTCGAATTTTACACTTCATCGGTACGTATCTTTCTTGACTACTTTGCAATTCAGATTGGCTGTTGTATATTCAAGTGGAATTGGTTGCGGGAGGAGAGAAGTATTTAGTGGGACTCTAAACGTTAGGATGGTTCAACTACTTGGCCAAGTTTCTGAAGCGGCGTCGGTTCGCTGGCAGAATCATAATTAGCGAGAAACAGCTAAGACTGGATCCTTCCTCTATTAAATTTCCTTCGAAATGCAAACATACGCGTGTCCGGTAATAGACACTTTTTCGGATCGGAGCAAGACGCAAAAATAAGTGAAACGTTGTTGAGCTACTAGCTGTTGTATGTACACCAAACACTTGAATAAGAGAGTTAAGCTTCGTGCATTCATAGTTAAGCTTCGGGCATATTCATTACATGAAAATCTAGTATATAGGAAATTGGAGTAACTGTTGTCTCAAATATTGTGAGTCATAGTTCTTGAGAGCTGGATTAATCTGACATGTGTCTTTCTCTGCAGAGGAGATGTCGTTCAACAGAGGCATGAAGAGGGATTCCTTTGGGAATCGTAGTTTTAATAACCGAGGTAGCGGTGGAGGCGGCGGCGGCGGTGGTGGTGGAGGCAGAGTTGGGAATATGGGTGGCTCCGGAATGGGGAACAATATGGGCGGAGGAGGTGGTGGAAGTGGAGGAGGCATGAATCCTTGGGAAGGAGGAATGATGCCTGGCAGAGGAATCCTACCAACACCCAACAATAACTTGAATTTGGCATCCCCTCAAGCGCAATTAGCAATTGCCAGCAACCTCCTTACGAATTTGCTTCGTAGTCAACAAGAGGTGCAACCGCAAGTGAGACTTATTCCTTTGCTTGGCAGTCCCTTCATTAAGCTATCATCTTTAATGTAGACACGCAATCGTTCAAACAAGCAGGTGCCATCGCTGCTTAGTCTTGGAAACAACTTCTCTGGACCAGGACCAAATTACTCCAATCAGCAGAACTTCTCTTCGGGGCGCTTCAATGACCGGCCGGTTCGACATCCAATGAAGAATCAACGATCACAACCGTATAACAAGGTATGAGATCAAATTAATCTATTGTTTTCGTTCTATGAAAGTAGGTGAAGATGTTCTTCATTTCGATTTGGAGTTAGAGAAGGGCAAGCAATTTGCATTCCTTTCTTTTTTATACATCATCAACACCAGTGTTGATTAATATGAGAGATTGAAGATCCCTTTCTTGCATTCACTGTTCGATTCATTAATGAGGATTTCAGGCTGTCTGTTGCATATACTGCACAGCTATCCCGTGACCTCGTGAAGGCCAAACAATCCACAGTTGGACTAGCATTGTCACACATCCTTCTCATGGAAATATTAAGTATCATCGATTGTCTATTTCAATGAAGGCACATCATCAGGTGTGCATTGATTTCAGACCTCAATTTCTCAATGAACTGACAGATATTAACTGTGGTCATGCCCCAAAAAGTTGAACAAAGGCATAGGTATGACCCTCTTCTGACTTGGTTCTTTATAATATCACCCAAGTCTTCTGCTTACCATGTATGAGAGAAATCCATGGTTATCGAAAAGTATTGATTGCAAGTTGAATTTATCTCTGACTTAACATCTTCTTCTTGTTGAGCATTATGTTTCATTGAATTTTACGGATCTATATTTGGAGGAAAAGCCGTATCCGTTTTGTAAGTATCCGTGTCCTTATGATCGTGTCGATCATTACCTGGCCAAAATTTGAGGATGCGGCAATGAAATGCATCTTCGTAAATCTACTACTATTTTCCTTTTCCCTTCCACTATAATGTGGAAGTAACGACTTTCGGTGTCTCCCAGAACACCGAATACGTCCTGCTTCCGATTTGAGTAGAACATTTTTCTCCCTCAAGTCCCAATGGTTGTTTAAACCAAATTCGATTTGAGAAGAATCACAGTTATGTCAGATACTTCTCATGACGGTTTGGTCACTTGACCTACACGACTAGATGGGCAATCGAGCCCGCGATGGCCCTGCTGGGCGACGTGGTCCATCTGCACAACAATCTCGTGCACCCCAGTCTGGCAATCAACGTATGAACGGAAACCAAAGTCAGCATCGCAACGATAAATCTTCTAAACCAATTCCTGCCTCTAAACAAAATCAGACTGCCAAAAAGGAACAGCAGGACGTTAAGACCTCTGATAATGAAAAAGCAGAAGCACCTGTTGTTAAAAGGTAAGCTCCTGGTGACTGTGAATAGTTTCTTCAAACTTCAGTAAGTCTCATTCTATCGCCTCTCTTTGTCCGTACGGTGTTCCTTGGTATATTTGCTACTAAATCAGCACTATGCCCTCTCTCTTGTCTGCCTCTAGTTATGTATGTATACGTTATATGTTTACCCAACATTGTCAGTAAAACTAAATTCGCATTTCGAACTAAGACTAGATGATATCAGTTTTCGTAACATATCCAGTAAAGTTCCATAATCGTTACAATTTCACACGCAAGATCTTCTGTGGTATGCATTATCCGCATTCTACATTGCGGTACGCATTCGTTCATTAGTGATGGCCCTCTGAATTTTTGTCTGTACTCGGAAGAATCGCGAGGCACCTGGATTCCAATTTACCACGTCCAAGTCCTTCTCCAATATTTGATATCAGATATTCCACGTATTTTATCTGCATACTACAGTAAATTAAACCAAAAGTTGACAAAGGCAACTATACAATTGAGGCATCACAACTCAAAGCTACATTGCATGAGATTATCAAGAGACATCTATTTATCTCCAAAATAGCGAAGATATGGAAGAACCTGAAGAGAAAAAGCGTGACTGGAAAGATGAGAAGAAGGAAGGTGAGGACGCCCAGACAGCGGCGGAAGAAGACAAGCTAAGAACGGATGACGACGAGAAATCCGAGAAAGAAAGTGGGGAGGAACAAGGAAAGGACGGAACTTCTGGTACTTCAGAAAAAGATCAAAAAGCATCTGGCAAGAAATCGGAAGCCAGGCATGCGGAGAGCCGTTACGCAGATGTTCCCATGAGCCACATGTTTTGTCATATCTGCAACAAACATATGTGGGATGGATATGTAAGTCCTCACCTTTCATTTTTCTTATCCTAAGACTTCTCTTTATCAGCAACTTCCATCACTTTTTCTGTTATAGTCATTCGAAAATCACCTGCGCGGACGCGCCCATCAACTAATGATGGAGAAACAAGATGAATCGTATAAACTGAAAGTGGATCTAATGCGACACGAACTTAGAGTAGCAGAAGAACAGCGTGAACTTAGTTTAACTAATTCAAAACGCCGTGGCAAAAAAGTATGTTGTCTATAGTATACATCCATCCACCAATGCAGTTCGAATTTTGCGAATTGTCTAAAGGCTTACTAACTAAAAGTCGTTTCGGCAGGTTTCAGTAGATTTGAATGTACGAGAATATTGCACAATGTGCGATTTGAACTTCTATGGAACGCTATCCACGCATAGAAAAAGTGACAAACATCAACAGTTGAAGACATTCTTGCACCCAAGATGTTTCCCCTGTGTCAAGGAATTCCCATCACGCATAGAATACGACGAACATTGCTTGACACCTTCACATATGAAGAATGCTATTTTGTCGGAAGAACAACGGAAAAATAGAAAGAAAGGTGTGCACCCGCTATTATGACTATGATTTTTTTGCTTTTCATGTGTTGATCTTAATGTTTTTTTACAGACAAACTAGCAAAGGGAGAAGCGGAAGTACGCACCGCCGAAGAAGAGGAGAAAGATGTTGGGCAAGAACCAAAGAGTGAAAAGGAAGAGGAACTGGGTGAACAGGAGTACATTACGGACATCGTTGAAAACATGATGGACAAGAAATATAAGATACCGTCATACAAATATTGTCGCCAAAATCAAGTATCGATAGGTATGGATTAATTTGATATAACTGTATATATGCGATATTATATCTGCTTTTTATGTACAGCACTAACCGTTTGTTCAATGTAATTTTTTTAGGAAAATCTTTAGTAAAGGAAGTCCAAGGCTTTTATTGTGAAAAGTGTAGGAGGTTTATGCTTCTAGAGGAAGATATGAATGCTCATTTGCGTAGTAACACGCATTATAGGAACTTTGTACAAGAAGTAAAGGCTTTGACAACTACCCCTGCACCAGAAGAAAAGGAAAAAGATGACACAGAGGTAAGATGATAAATTGATTTACTAATATTATCATTTAATGAACAACACTTCGTGATGCCCAATAAAATTGTTTAATTATTTACAGGCGGTGGATAAGAATGACACTGAAGACAATGAAGACTATGAGGGAAGCTGGAAACGCCGTAAGGTTAATCACACTGGCGATGACGAAGAAAACAGCGAGGATAAAGAAACTCTAGACGAAAGCACCGAAAATGCGCAAAAGAAGGCCGACGGGGATGAAAAATATGATCCTTTAGAAGCGGACGCAGAATCCGAAGAAGAAACGCGCGAAGTTGAGAAGAGTACTGTTGAACCGACAACACCACAGAACGCCGCTGAGACGCCAGATAGGAAAACTCCAGTCGACAAAATGTGGGCTGATATTGACAATGATAATCACGTAGAAATAGGTAATTTAATTGATGAGGGCGAGGAGAAAGAACAACAGGCCGAACAAGAGAAGCCTGCTGCGCCACAAACACCAACACCAACAATAGTGAGAGATCAAAGTCCCCAGGTAAAGACACCGCGGGGTCGCGGATATATGCGAGGTCGGGGTGGCCCGCGAGCGCGAAGATCACGACGATAAACTAGTGCATATTAATTCGCAAAAGCGGCTTGGGTGATGACAACCATGTTATTTGCAATTTGACTTCTTCTCGGAGAGTAGCGATTCATTTTTATCACATTGGCGACGGATAGTTTTTTTTTATCATGACTATCGTAAGGATTTATGACTTTCAATGTTCCCCTTGATGTCTTAATCTTAGCGAAATACAAGTGGCAGGTTTGGGTGTCTGAAGCAATTCAATAATGCGCACCCGTATGCCAAAGCTTGTACAAGAGGAAACACTTTCGATCATTCGCTCTATAATTTAAGATATAAAATGAGTAGACTATAGAAAAGTGGGTATGCAAAATAGCATAGACTAAGTGAGGCAAGAAAAGTATTTGCGGCACTATGATATTTAATTACTACTGTGCAAATATTATACAATATAAAGAGCGATGCCATGGTACCACGTGCATATTACTGGGATGTCATCGCTAGTTTTGTAAGAAAATATTATGATAAAGTATTCGTAATGATCTTTCCTAGTTAAATCAGTCAGAAATCAGGCAATTCATTTGCATTTCACTCATACACAATATACGATTCATGTGTAGCGATATATCCAACGTTAACTGTATACACTTATCATCATGTTTTCCGTAATCCATCACGAATACCCTGAATGAATTATATTACCATTATTGTCGGGCTATATGACATTACATATGGTATAGTCAGCAATTATAACAATGTACTGACAGTTTTGAAACTTGCGTCCATACAGTAAGTTGAATGCAATGAGGCTGCGTTACACAGACTTGGTAAAGCAAGAAGTGCTTTACTGCATATTTATAACAATATCTTATTTGTCTCAACTGGACATAAGGATTCCCTTAATCTACTTACAAACTGACAAGCAACAGAACGAAGTATTTTGTATGAAGTTTCGATCGCATTACTTTCCATTCCACTTGGAACTTTTGTGTGTTACGACTTTAACGTATGCAAAATAAATCACATCTGAAAAGACCGGAGTTGCTCAATTGTATAATCTAATATGGACACATATTATACAATAAACTTGCATATTTTAAGAAATCAACAAGAGTTACATTGTTAGAACTACACGAATCATCTGTGTATGACAGAAGGTGTTTAATAATGTATGAGACATGTACAAACAAGAGCAAAGTATTCCACTAAAGGATGTATAGACAATTTATTTATTATTAGTAAAAATTGATCAATTCACATATTCATTACATATATACTTAAGTTTAATTAGTAGTATTAATCTATGGCAAGATGCGTTGCCAAGAATTCATCTACCGAATCTGTATCCCATTTATGTATATCAAGGATATCTTCTACTTTATTATCCGCATCGAACAACTTGATAATTGGATCCAATCCCCTCACATACTTTATTTGTAAGTTCTTATATTTACTTGGGCGATCGCTTTTAATGAAAGCTGAAAATGAAAGAAGTCAGTAGAAACATTGTTCAATTAAGATTGCGATTTCTATATTCAAAAGATTTATTCCTGCTTACCCTGAATCTGTGGATAAGCTGCAAATTTGCAAGTGCAAACTTCTAAAACAGCTTTGGGATATCGTTTCAAGCCTGAGCTATCGAAATCATCATCTTTCAAGCAGCACTCCTTGCAACTGTCACTACAGCCACACAAAAGAATATTATGCAGTTGTTTAAATACTTATCAAACAGCTAAAACACACGGAACCCCTTACAAACTCACGTTATTGCATTTAAGTCTCTCTTATTGAACTCCTCGCAAGTAGAGCAGAGTAAATTAGCTTTGTTGAAGCCTAACTTCTTGCAGTCATCTGCACTAAATTCGGCAACTGCACCGAGAACCTGATTAAACAAAGAATTGCCACTTTAACGAAACTTTCAGGCTCAACTATTCGATAACGCCATTTCTATTACATCAACTTTGAAACTTCACTTCTTTCGATTACACTAATATAAACTACTATTAAACTGTCTGCCACTGAAGAGGTTAATTAAATATCTGTCACTTACGAGTACACTGAATAAGAGCACATGTGCTATTCTGTACACTGTCATTTTGTTCTGATGTTTCTCAATAAAAATCTATCACTGCAATTTTACATTAAGATCTGTTCTTTGATATTTACAGCTGTTCCGACAAACTTTCGTGATGCATGCGACTCTTAAAGTTGAGGGGACACGACGCGATCCTGCGCTGAACTCAGAAACTTGAATAAATTCTACATTACGTGTAACAGCTAACACGTAGGATATGAAATTTAAACTTTTCAGATTCTTCTAATAAATGTAAGGGAAGGCTTGAAATATTCTTGTATCCAACACACATCTGTTTCAACATAATTGTATCTTTTATTCGTACGATATTTTATAAAAGTTTACATGTCGTAAAACTATTTGTATATATAAATATATGTATAATTGTTTAAACATATCGACAACATCGATTTCTCGATGAAGGATCAGTGTTTAAAACATTAGAACCAACATCGTGGCGAATAATATAAAAGCTGTCACGTCTTTTCGAGCATACCACCGTGCATCAATGCTTTAGCATAAGTGATTCGGTGTTAATTTACTAACTATCGCTGAATATGTAATCTACACGAAGACGTGTCATGCTGAAATTATTGGTGTGTTTTTGTACAATCGCGTGTCTATTCCTCTCTGCTTCTGCACCCGAAATTAGAAAGACGCAGGGCATCGATAACCACTCTTTCGAGTGGAATTCTTGTCGCGAGTGGTTTGTGCTAAAAAACGGACACAATCATGCCGAGGCAAGTATCATAAACGCGTCTTACGAAGATACAAACAGGGTTTTAATTAAAGGAGGAAACCCAATTCTACGAATCTAAGTTCGCAATAAATACTGTCAGAAATAATTCATTCGTCTTTGTTGATTTAATTGAAGTGCAGGGTGGAAAAGTCAGGCTTGGCTGGTGGCATACATCGCAGGAGGAGGGTGAAGGTAATTTCGAATAGATTTACAGAGCAGAGTTGTGTCAAGCCAGTCGAAAATGCCCGCAATTATCGTTCAGTCCGCAGTAATCAGCATACACAGGAAAACAGTATCATTTTGGCTATCGCTAATTTATCCGATGTTGAAGAATACCAAGAAGATGATAGACCTACCGAAAGCAGGTGGAGCAGGAGACCACTCTGCGCAATTCTGAAGAAAGAAACTCTCCGAGAAGATTACATACGTGATAGTGAAGATGCACGTGAATTTCAAGCATACAGTCAGCACGAGAATCGCGAAACAAAAAGTGCAAAGAGAAGAACACTATTAGACCAGGAAGGGATGTTTTCGTGGAAAGATATGCTGCAACCATCGGAGGATAAAGCATCACTTCCACATATCCGGGTGAAGAGGCAGAAGAAGAATAAGAAGGACGCTTCTTTGCAAAGTGGGCAAAGCAAATATTTGCAGCAGTTAGCCGATTCTTTCCCACGGGATACTGTTAGGGAAACTACTGCATTATCGACGGAAACCAGCTTACTGGAGTCCGCAGATGATCTCTTTACAGAGTCAGACAGTCGTTTGAAAAACGATCGTATTGTTCGATCGGTTCGGCACAAATCAAACCGTGAGAATATAAAACATTCTCATCCCCTCGATGGCATGAATGAACATAATCCAAGGAACGTTGTCCCCCAAAAGAATAAGCGGGGTCATGTGAAGAAAGTTTACAACAGGAAGCATCGCAAAAAGAAAAAAGGAGTGCCACGAACTAAGACGAGGAGGAATAATCGTGCACGACACTCGCATCGATTAAATTTACATGGGATTAGAAATAAGCATGTCGAAGAAAAACTAGAAAATAGAATCGCGAGCCTTCGTGAAGAACCGGTGGAATCCAGCCAGGAGAAAATCAAGAGGTTACGAATCTCGAATACAACAGCAGCAGATAACTTGTCCGAGAGTATAGAATTACGAATAAAAAGGAATCGTGAAAGCGATGAAGAAGATTCTCTTCGAAATAAACGCGCCAATTCTGTAGAGTATTATAAAACTAACCAAGAACCTGTAGCAATGAATGAAATGTTGCCTGAGCAGAAGATGTATGAAGATTCGAATGTTAACGCGCAGTACAATAGGCAAGCCCTGCAATCCGCGCAAGAAGTCGAGCATTTGGCAAAGGAACTCGTAGAAAAGGTTTGAGATTTTCCTTTATTCATGCTTGTGTCACGCATATGTCCAACCGAATTCTTATTAAGGTGGGAGTGCTGGAGAGTTACTTGCATTACGACGCAATGAAAAGTAACGAAAGGAAAGCTGAGACTCCTGCTATCGACGACTTATGCTCCAATGTTACTTTGAGTTACATTCCAAAGAAGGAACCACTGAAAGTTACAAGTGAATGTGAAACATCGCCAACATCTTCGGCGATTGAGACCAAAGTAGCAATCAAGAGAAACGCGAATGGCAAAAAGAAAATTGAAAGGAAATTGACTCGGCAGAAATTATCGAAGAAGGGAAATGGGCCGAAGAAGCATTTCCCGCAGAGTAAGGAACGGAGGGACGTAAACAAACCAAAGCGGAAATGGGGCAGGTGGACAGATTGGAGCAGCTGTAGTGTCAGCTGCGGTAAGGGTCGGCAAATCAGATGGAGGTATTGCTTGCACGATTGCGAGACAGCGGAGATCGAGATGGATGAGAAGGCGTGTCAGTTGCCTGCCTGCCCTCCGGGAAAGTTTCTGGGAATATTCTAAGGCTGGCAGTGATGAGTGGTGCTTAGCAAGAAGGTATGTTACATTATAGATACCGACTTCTCTACAGTTTGTCCACGCGCGACGGACAGAATCACTTTTATTTTCCTTGTGGTATAAAAATATAAAAAATAAATATTTTATAAAATACCTGTATATATATAAATACATAGAAGTAGATAATTGGCGACTCGTTTTGCGTGCATTGCGCTTTTGAGCCGCGTAATCTCTCTCATTTGCGACACCTACGCATACTCCACAACTATTCCCAAAATTTGTATATAGTGTAAGACAACGTCGGTTTCATGTAACTATGTAACAAATTGTTTAATGTATATTTTTTCGTCTCGTTATCAAATACACAATATATTACACAGAATATTTTGAACAAAAACTCGTTTCTCCATACGTATTCACAAGGTAATGAGTGTGTGTTCGTGGCTTATAGTGTAGATTGACGCAGTTCAATTTTCTTACTTCCATGAAGAACAATCAATGAAGGACAAAAATCGCACTTCAATAAATGTCATAAAATATTAGCGGATTCAGTATGACGATTTGAATAGTTGCTTAAAAAATGTACAGTAGTTTAATTCACTAGTGCTTCTATGTATTCACCTGCGATCCGCGCGTTTCTCATCGTATTTAAAACCTTATATCGTACAATATTTATACAATGTCCAACAATGTCGTTTTTTCCTTATGCATCTTCTTATAACTTCACTGTAGTATTTGTTTGGAGGTGATCCCGTAGCGTCCGGTAAGTCGCCCTGAGACTGCTCTACCGTTCTAGTCGAAATATTAGGGCGCCAATCGGATTCGGCAACTGTATCTTAACTCATCGCAAATGCTATTCTTACACTACGTTTACATATCTACAGAAAATGCTATCTGATAATGCACGTTCGTCTGCGAGTGGCCGCGCACATAGAACAATCATCACAGAGACCCCGCACGGGCATGGTTAACTTTAACATCACACAACGATATTTCTTTTTCGTCGGTTTTTGGTCTTCGCACGTTGCAATCTTCCGACGTAAGGACATTCCATTGCTGATGGCCACAGTTCACAATTGCCTCCACGATATTCATGCACTGAACCACGTATTGGTTGTCGGGCAAAGTGGGCACCACCATTTTCAGCCACTATTACTTTAAGTAAAAACTGTAACTAACGCACGGGAATTAATAACAGAGACGATAATATCAACGCTCGTGGGATCCGCTATGGACATTTCCTAGAGAACGATTAATCTCGCTGTAATGACATCCCCAACTGGTAATATCGGTATTTACCGAAGGACAGCATACACGCATAAATCGATCACAATGTGCAATTACATACACGCAGGCATACACACGCATACACGATTTCTCTAGAACGTGCACCCTTTCTTTAATTAGAGAGTATCGCTAGTTTACCGACGTGTTACATTCGTTCTCGTAGTTAAGAAAAATGGCAGCCCCTTAGGTGTTGACGACACAAAGCGCAATTTGTTCGCGTTATTCCCGATATATGATCAATCTCAAAGTGTGTGCTTAGTCTTGCATCGTCAAAAATAGAAGGAACACACAGTCTTCTAGATCGATGTGTATTCGACGCTTCTTGTTCTTACTAGGTTCCCTTACACGCATAAATACGCTTCGCAACAGTACTTCTTTCCCATCCTTACACGGGACAAACATTGGAACAATATGTTTTGCGATTGCTCCTGTTTATTTTGTGTTGTTGTTCCGGTGACAGTATTTTCTTATTTCTTCCTCTCCTCCTGCTAATACTCTTACGTCGCGGTCGGAGTCTAATCGCATTTGCTTAAGTCTTATATCCACTTCTTCCGTTTGCGTGGTTCCAAGCCACTCGGCTGTAAAGAATAAAAATGAATGTTACTTTCTCACTGAGGATAGCTTATATGACCACTTAATTTCTTTATTAATTACTTACGTCCCATGGTGATGACATGTTTCGATAATGTTCTAGCTACCGCCAGTCTTACATTCGGTATTTTATCCCATGATAACTTTAATAGATTAGGTAACAGTTCCTGAGAAAATCTATGGCCACTGATTGCATTGCTGGCAATCAGTTGTGCGCAAAGCAAGGCATACATTTGCCGATGACTCCAGGGTTGCGAATCTGCACTAAAATAAATCTGAAGTTTTCGGAAAACATCACGCACGGGAAGGCGAGCAATGATCTGTGTCAGCTAAATATTGGGATAAAAAAACTATTATTAATAATTGGTCTTGCACAAAGGTATGGTTGAGCATAAGAAAAATTAAAGACCTACCAAAGTAAGAGTAACATGTCTCACAGCTGCGATTTTACTCTTCACTAGATAGAAAGCCACAGGTAGTATGTAACGCTTCACGTTGCTTGGTTGGAACAAATGTACTATTTCTGATAGTTGAATGGCTAATTCTTCCTGCAATCTCCAGTTGAAGCTGGTTTTGTCGTCGTGGCGTCTCAGGAACCATATCAGACTCGACAGATATCCATTACGGTTCACGGGTTTGAGCAGTTTCAGAAATGTCGCGAGGTGCTTGACAACACTTATTCTAACTTCGACCGAGTCTTGAATAAACCGATCGTAAATTGGTAATAGGTCGGTGACAGTGATGTCATTCCCTAAGATTAAAGCCATTTCGTGGATACTAGATGCTAATGTGCCCCGGACGTTCCACTGATAAGCATTCGCCAATGATTTGTAAGCTTTCTTCAAGTATGGCCAGTTTTCTCGTCCGACCGTGAGGGCGACGGCAGGAAAACTGAAGGCGCAATGGGGCGGGAGATCGGTTATCGTACTTTCCGCCTCTGCCATCAATAAAAACGAATCAATAAGATGTCTGGGAACAATATTTTCCCCTCTAAAGCTAATTCTTTCTTCATCCATTGGCAGTACACCGCTCCCAATGTCTTCATTAATTGAATCACTTGACGATGATGCTATTTCAAACGTCGGCGTACTATTACCCGACTTCGGCTCCTCTTTACTCTCTGTCGCCGATGCTTTAGCAGCTTCTACTAATTCATCGTCTAATGGTAAATCGGGTGAAATATAGTAGAATAAGAATGGATTATAGTTTTCAGTATCATCCGCTTTAACTTTTTCTTCTTTCTGACGCCTCTGATTCATATTTATCTGTAACAGCAAGTAAAAAAGATTGATGTAATTTGTATGAAGTATTTCTACTGTGTTAAAATTATATTGAACGTAGTATACCTTGCTGATAAGACCGGCGAGTGTAAAAATATTAATTTCCTCTTCATTAACCGGTCTTTTCTCTGAATCTTGTTCTTCCACCGTTGTGTTCGAATTTTCTACAAGTGTACTGTGTGCGCTTTCAACCTTTTCACTTCGCATTGTGCATTTTGTGGGGAAAATACCTTCGTAGCAGTACCGCGTGCTAGCTGATAGAGAACCTATACTCTTCTCACCATTTGGTAGCCTGAAACGGTGACTTTAAATGAAACATTTTCGTACTTCCCTTGATATTGCTTTCGCAGCGATATGTACCTAATGTGCTTGTCTTCTTTAGTTGTGAAGATCAATTCTCCTTCTTGGTCGTATGTAACTTCCGCAAACTGTTTGGCAAACGTCGATATGAATGGTCCTAGAATTTCATAAGCAGAGATCCGCACCCAGTTGCATTCATCGTTAAAGAGTGTTACGAAAGCATCTGCTAAGACTAATCTTCGATAGGGAAGCGAGAGGCAACAAGAGACTGCCATCATAGAGTCTGCACATGCTTTTCGAACGTCCCAGACTTCATCGCCGCACAAATCGAGGAAAATAGAGAACTGGAACATTAGTTTGCATTGAAATATGCACTATCGAAACACTTTCTTCATATTGCCACTTTTCCTTAGGTATGGCAGTATTTAAATAGCTCACCAAGTTAACTGCGAAGCCCTCCCTGCCGACTA
The DNA here is from genome assembly GCA_910591665.1 of Ectemnius continuus. Taxonomy (NCBI): domain Eukaryota; kingdom Metazoa; phylum Arthropoda; class Insecta; order Hymenoptera; family Crabronidae; genus Ectemnius; species Ectemnius continuus. The sequence goes on along the minus strand of OU342858.1, from coordinate 19,931,717 downwards.
CAGAACAAAGCACGGGAAACTGTGCGGCGCATACTTTTCTGATAAAGAACTCCTCTTTGGAACAAAGAGCAACGAATTTCTCTTCGAAATTCCGTTTTCGAATTTTCGAGCGCTCGTCCTCTATCTGTTCTCCCTCGATGAGTGGCGCTATCTTGCCCATGAGCTGCGAATTGTAACAGAGACGTATAGTTTCTTGCCGTGACATGTTGTGCAATGCCTCAGAGAAGTCTAGTGAATTTTTACTGAAGCTCACAGTAATCTATATGCAAGTGGAATGTAAAATCTCAATAACAAATGGAACTGTTATCGTAATTTATAACGGCTGGTCATGGTTCAGCCCGGTTAACGGAGACTTATATCGAACCGTTCCGCTAATCAAAGCTGGCTGTGATATGAGTTGAAAGCACCACATCACAACCACTCTGACAGGAGGAACAGCCGAATGCACATTCCAACTGAAACAAAAGGCGCTCTTCCATTACAAAGAACACAAGAACAAAATATACTGACAGCAACACTTCAAAATCTAGCTAACATTCGCAAAGCAACAAAAAGTATCGCACTAAATGTCGAATTTTATACACGACGTTTATCCAGTAGTAAAAAAACATAATATTCATTTCTGCAATTGGACATCGCTCTTGTCTGCGATCGAAGGTCTAGAATCTTTACAAGTTTCCACTGTATTTGATATACGATGTAGGCGGGTTATGCTGGCTGATTAGTGCCGCGTCCATCCTCAAAGCTGGCTGTGATATGAACACTTATACATCGCATACAACAGCCACTTTGTGAGCGACGAATGCACCTCTTCCGTCTTCTCTGTCAAGTCCAATCCGATCCTGGCCTGCCATTCCTTCGGATCCATAGATTGCAAAAAAAGCCCAACTGTGATCGCTCGAAAGTTATGGGCGATGAAAAGAACGGCGATCCAATATGTCCAAAATGGCTGTGATATGAAATCTAGCGAAACAACACGCCACAACCAATTTGACGATTGGATCGCGTTCCCCCTGCCTTCCTTTTTGCTAGAGCTTGATCAAACAGCTCTCTCTCTCTCTCTCTTTCTCTCTTTCCACGCAACACACACGTCGATAGCTCTATCTTTCGCAGCTTGGTGCGCGCGCGTTCTTCCTTTTATTTAAACAGCTATTAACGGCCTTCTGTATTGCAGCCGGCCGACAGAGTACTGGACGATCGATTCTGCGAGCCAAAACAATCAAAATGGCTGTGATATGATTCGAAACATTTCACAACCAATTTGATGTATCGGACCGCAAAAGGTATTTTCATTTCGCCGGCTTGAGCGCTCTTCCCTCCTGCTTTCTCCCTCTCGTTCTCTCTCTCTCTCTTCCGTCACTATATTGCGTAACATTTGCTTCTTGTTCCCTCTTCATTGGGATATACAGGCATCCCTATCCTGTGTCTGCTGCTTCTCGTGCGTCCTTCGCAACGTCCCTCTCTTTTGTCGAGCAACCGCGCTGAGAACGGACACAATTTAGCTCATCAAAGCTGGCTGTGATAGCCAATCCCTATGACAAACCAACTTTGATGGTAAAAGCATGTCCAAGATATCTCCACCGATACATCTTACACTTAGTCTCTCTCATTTTCTTCTGGTTCCCCGTCACTTTCCAGTGTTCCCAGCGAGCCGAATTCCTTCACTGGTGGTCGCTTCCTCTCGTCGAGCAACATTGAAGAGGCCCTCGCTTGGTCGAAAGGATGCACTGGGTGGCGAGAGAGCCGGGCTGCTTCCGTGCGTGTTCATCTTAATTCCTAAGTATGCGTTCTTGAGAAGTGTAGTATAGGCCGGAGAGTCGGACGAACGCCGGATGAAAGACAAGATAGTGAGAGGCGATAGCGTGAGGACATCTCACTACCCATGTCTTTCAGGCGGAATCCGCCCAAGATATGGAAGACGACGCCGGCGAGGTTTATCGTTGACGATTAAATCGCAACTAGCGCGCTACTTGCTCCGCCTAACCGAGCCGAGCCGAGCCGAGCGAAGCGCTTCTAGGCTCCGCTCTCTCGCTCTCTCTCTCTCTCGCCCCTTACGTACACACCACGCATTAATAAATGCGTGAACCTCCGAGATTAACGAGTGTAAATAGCAAGATACAACATTAGATACTTACAGAAAGGCCTAAGTTAAGGTGCTCCGCAGACATGGATAACAGACTGTCAACAACCGGATAGACTTTGTCCTCGATAGTCGCACTGTCGAGTAGGCCCTGGTCTATTAGTCCGAGGAGAGCTTTTTGGGCGCCCAGTCTCACCTGAACAAGTACACGTCAGATTTCACTTTCGCCCTCTTCCAACTCAACAAACTTACCCTAGAAATATACTTCTAATTTCCTTTCTTACCTGATTATCTCCGTCTTGCAAATACTTCAGGATAATCCCTAAGAAATGCTCGTTCACTACGTCCCCGAATAACTGTGGCGCTTCCAGATAGACCATCACTATTTTCGGCACCCATCTCACCAAATCCAATCGAACTTGAGTGTCTGAAACAGGCGACAAATAGTTTCTAGATTAATATCGAGTTGCTTTCGAGTTCATTATTGTAAAGATTATGCAATCCTGTGAGAATAATCGACGCGACGCTTTTGATTTAATTGATCATCGCTTTCCAAGCGATTTTAGATATTTCTACACTCAATTTCTACTTAACACAGTATTTCTCACTTCTTTGGAGTGACTGTGCAAAGTTTATCTAGTCGAGAAGAGAGAAAACAAGGGATTTCTGAATGAAGTCCGGCATTTTCTACGGCGAGCAATAAAAAGAGCGTGGAGGGCGAGCGGAAGGGTCTGGCATTCTTCCAAATTTCCTTCTTCCAAGCTTTTCCCGTGGATTGCCGAGGAGGAGCGGTGGCTTTCGTCCTTTTCCGAGAAGTGGCTCAATGGGAAAGGGCGTCAGCAGCGCTGCTTGGCGCCCAGCCCGACTAGGGAAACTCGCACCTTTCCTTCTCCCCCGAAAGTTTCAGGCCGACCAGCCGTAGAAAGGGAGAAAGAGAGAGAGAGAGAGAGAGAGGAAAGGTGGGAGGAACGAAGCGGGAAAAAAAGAAAGGACTGAATTTGGACGGATCATTAGCGCAGCATCGCAGCTTGGCCATTTCATGGCGGACAGGTGTGCTCTCCTCTTTCTCTCTCTCTCTCTTTTGGTGTGTAACGACAATTAATGCGGCAAAATACAGTCTAACTGGAATTTTGATCCCTTCACGGCCGGTGGCCGCCCGTAACGGTGCGATGACTCCGAAATGTTGCTTTCCGTGGGAATAGACTGCGCTCTGCTTAATTATTAGCTGACGCAACCGGCCCCGACGCAATTTCGCCCTTCATTCAACCAACCCGAACTCTTCCCTCCTACACCTTCGACAATTTTAATATGTTTTTTCGATAATCGTGTCTAAGGGAACTCTACGATTTCGGGGACGCCGTTATTAAGTAACATCTGTAAGTGCAACCCACAACAACTAACATCAAAGTAACTCCGAATGTATTTGTGCTTTAAGTTCAGTGTTAACCGATTTCCTAACACAGCTCGCTTGAGAGTACGATTTTTATAGTACAGATTTGACCGATTCGAACTTGGTAAATGAGGGATCCTAGAATTTTTAACAAATTAAGGACGTGTTTCGATTTTAGAACGTACAAGTTTGCCCAAAAACGTGCGGTCCCAATCGTATGTCTTACAGATTTCTTTGCGATTTTTAATGCGTTAAGATATTTTCTTTTTGTAATCTTCCCAACTTTTTCCTATAAGAACACTGTTTCAAATCGCGGCGTCACGGAAATCGTAGTATCCCCGCGTCCAATTGAAATATAATACGATGCTTATCAGAAGAAGATAAATGAATTAGCAAAGTGCATTCATTGTCTCGATAATTCTCACTGCATACAGAGAGTGTTACATACGTCTGGGCGCACAATGCAAATGCCGGCTGACGGAAACGTGAAGTTTACACCGAAACTTTCCCCGTTTCCCTGGCAGTCTCGGGTGTGCGTCCCATGCCAGGCGTGGGAAGGAAGGAACTCACTCCTGCGCAAAGCAACGCGACCAAGCTTCGATCTTACGATTTCCAACTAACTCGCATTAACAATCGAAATTCCACGAGCACTTTCTTTCAACGCACTGATAAATCATCATCGAACTCTTCCGATTCGCGAACCCCAAACACCTTCCACGAGGACATTTCGTCGAGCATGAAAGGCATCGGTTTCCGGTGGCTCGCACACTACTATTTCCACAGCGCTCGCTTTTCTTCCTTACTGGCGATAATATCTCACGATCTTAGCCTGAGAATCCTCAAGAAAAACACTGTGCCGGAAGTCTGAGTCTATCCGAAGGGCGCGCACGAGTCCCCGAAGAGGAAGGGCCGCCTCGATCACGACACAGTACACTGGGACTTCCGACAAAGAGGAGCGAAGGAGGCTTCTTCTCGAGGAGGAACAGCTGGCGCGCACTTTCGGCAAGACTGGCGAGGAAAAGTCTCTCTCTCTTCGGGGAAGACTGGCGAAGGTATACAAGGAAGAAAGCGAGGGCTGCTGGAAGAAAAGGGCACGTTACTATCGGAGAGCGTGGGTGAGACTGAGCCTAGTCGATTTATAGAGAGCGGGAAATACACCTTCCTGCTTTCCCGGAGTTTTCCAGCCGGTGGTGGGGGGGCCCAGGCGAGTTGGAAGGAGCCCACTCCCGAAGGGCCTTACGCCCGCTGGAAGGGGGTCCTCGTATAGAAGGGCAGCCAGTCAGCCAGCCAGTCAGCGAGGGCTAATGGAGTGGGGGGATTGTGGTAGTAGCCGAGGGCCGAAACAGCTTTCCGAAGGTTTTCGCGCGTCTCGAAGGGCCCACGACCCTAGCACGTGCTGCTCTTTCTACCAAACTCTCGTTCATTCTTCTCTTTCCGAGCGTTCGCCCGCACTTCTCCTCTCTTCTCCTCTCTTCTCCGACCCTCTCCCTTCTCACTATTTACCGTTGCGCTTTCGAGCGTCACCTATCGTCCCTTCCTTCTCCCTTTTCCGTTGCACGGAGAGCAGCAACACGCGTTTCTTCCTCTCTGCTCTTCTCCCTTTTCTTTCCCCTTTCCAACCGCTCGCCCTTTCGACTTCCATCCGCCGCCGCCTTTCTTTCTCGTCGGTGTTCGCGACTCTCTGTCGTTCGCGTCTCCTCCTCTCCCTCTCGGTGCAGCCTTGGTCCATTAATCACACGGGGGGTCTTATCTTCTGCTTGCTGCCCGCCTACTCCATCCTTGCGCGCCTTCTGTCCGGGGCCGGGATATCCCGCCAAAAATATCCCGCTGCGCGCTCCTTCAGGACGCCCGCTGCTGATGATGCCATCCTCCCTCTCTCTCTCTCTCTCTCTCTACTCGAGAGACGGCCACGGGAGCGTCAAAACGTTTAGAGCCCCTTCGAGAATGGCATTCCTGCCAGACCGATTCTTGTTACTCTTGAATCTTGACAATCATTCGATGGATACTGTTAAGTTTTGGTGGGAAATATCGTCTTCTGTTGGAGCAGGTGTAATTTTTGTGTAGGAAAATTTAATTTGTAATTAAGTTTGTATTATGTCGGAGCTGCTTTTATATGTTGCTTTTATTTCTATTTTGGTTTTCGTGTTATTTGTGCAAATGAAACCATTTTCTTTTCAGTTTTGACACCGGGCAGACGAAGCTTTTGAAACTTTGCTTGATTATTCGTAAATGTCTCATTTACCATATGAAATATTTTTTATTTGTGTGTCATTATTGTATCAAATATTTTTAAGCCATAAACGCTGATCTTGTTTTGCTTTTTGGACATTGGCTATCATTCTCCGTAAATCTTAGTGCCATCTTATTATTTTTAGTTTTGACATCAACCTCTTTAACAGGGAAAATGTGTGTTCAGATTTGATTTTTGTAATGTCATTGCTTTCACGAATTAACTTCAATTAAAAAAAGATCGTAAAATACCATTGGAAGGTTTTATAGTCGTTTTAAATATGTTTTGCCGAGAATTATTAGCTCGTAATTATCAGCAGCTCTTATTACTTGGGTGTAATAATGAAGGCAATGACGAAGTTGTCCTTCCAATTCATTTTCCTTAGCTCGTCAGGAGGGAAGAAGAGTTCTTAAGCACTCTTAATTCTTCCAAATGCAATTTACCGCTTTTTCCCGAACTTGTTAACTGAACTTTGTTCGCCTCGGGCGGCGAAGAAAAGCAACCCCACTTCCGTCAAGTAGAATTTAAAAAACCGAGGGCAAAGCCATAATTATTCGTCAGAATTTCTCACTTGACACGTCACATTAAAAATGTGTAACAAAACATTACGTGGATAAAAATATGGGAATAATTTCGCGATCGAATCGCAATAAGGCAAATCAGAAGGTTTCAAGTGAGCGAAGTGGTAATTGTAAAGAGAATAAATTGGTGGTGGAAAGGTGGAGGAGAGTTTGCCAGATAAAATTCGGAGGGTGCTTCCTTGGAAGGTTTCCGAAAGCGCGGAGAAACATTGCGGGGCCTTGGAATCGATAGTTGGCTGGCAATTGCCGAGCGAGCACGCGAAACGCCGATTAATCGACGATACCGTAAAAGCTCCCGGCGTACACAGAGACACACAGACACAGGTTATCCAACCTGACGCCTCCTGAATTTTAAATATTACCTTGGGAGCACCCTTCCTACTTGGACCAGCAAGGCTTACCTAACAATCGCCCATAAATCATTCAAAACTCCACCAACCCAACGAAGAAAACTTCTGCTAATCTACTACGATTAAGATATTCCTTTAATTTTCTTATTTCCTTGCCAGGTTTTCTTCATTAGTTCTCTGTTCGAATGATATTTCGACTTTGCATCCGTGGAATATTGTAATAGGAAACGCTCGGCGATTTTTAAATAAAATTGGATCGAATTCGGATTAAAAGGAATATGTAATTTCGGTTGTATCAGTGGGAGCTTGTAAAGTTTGGAAGTAAAGCCTGATAGTGGCAATGATAAAAGATCATCGATTATACATAATACGATTGCTCATTATTGAAGCAGAGGCTTGGTAATAAATTACTGAAAGTCTAGTTTTACCTTTTTGAAGGGCTATCAAGGATTATGGCAGTAATCAATTGGTAGAAATAGTAATTACTCCACTTTGTAAACTAAATCGACATTTGGACAACTCCTTTTACCAGATTACATCAGAATTCGCTTTAGTAAATAACAAGTAAACTACAGAACAATGACAAATTCCATCATATATTCATAAATTCATTGCCTATAACGAAATGATCCTCAAAATAATGAACCACTATAAAATACCCATCAAACAGAGTTCTCACGAAATGTCTTCCCTAAATGACAATTAACCACAAACATTCTCGATTCGATCAAACTTTTCTATTAATCAATCATTCCATCAATAACTAGAAGAGTAACAGCGATCGAAGTGGAGCTTTCTACTTCATTAACCCTTTGTTGTACTTTGACGAGCCTCGTGATACAAAAATCGTGATACAATCACGAGTTAAACTCGTAGAATAAAGAATATTCGAACATTGTTGTATTATTGTTTCGGAATATTTTGAGGATTTAGTATTACAATTACTCTTGAACATCACTCTGCTCTGTTTTTCCGAATTTCCTCGAGCTAAATGTTACAGCAAAGGGTTAACCCCTTTGCATTACAAGGAAACATGAAAAAAAGGCACAGAATAATTGTTCCGATCAGAGTGACTAGAAAATTTCAGCGTACATACGAGCCGTTTATTTGAAAGTGGTCTAAGTCCATTTATACTTAAATTGAGATATTTAAGGCTTTGTGTTTTAATGCATTTAAAAATATACGTATACGAAATGAGTCATACTGCTTAAGTGTATCAAAAGGAGTTAAACTTACAATTCCTATTAAAATACTGGCAATTATTGAGTGAATAATATGCCTTTTCTTACCAAGAATGGAATTAACACAAAATTTACCAAGACCAGTCAAAATGACAGGTTTCTACCTATTTTCATGGGCATAAACAAATCCTTATAAATCTAGTGTTAAATCATTTTCAAAATGAACCGCTCATATACGCTTATAATGCAAATGGATTAAGGATATTAAGAAGATGGCAATTAAGAGTAAAGGAGAGAAATAGGAAGAGAGTGAATGAACGAGAGAAGAGGGTGCATCGAGTGCGGGCGACATGGTTCGAGGGGTGAATCCTTACACATGGCGAGGATAACTAGCAGCTAAAGCCCCAACGCGATCGACGCTCTTTTCCTCTCTAAAAGAGAGCGAGCGAGAGAGAGAGAAGTGAGACAACTGGCGCGTGAGGCATGATCGGAGAGAGGAAGTAAGGGCGCGCCGAGTGTTCCTCTTCCTGTCTTACGAGGCGCGTCCAAAAATACGTGAATGTGTGGAAAAAGCGTGGCGCGTGCCCCTCTTCGGCCCACCTCGAATATCCAACAGAAGCGCAGCCGTCTCTCTCTCTCTCTCTCCCGGAGGATATCGTGTCCGCGCTCGTTTATATCCCCCTATGGAAAAGAGCGACGACGCCGACGACGCCGACGACGTCGTCGAACCAGGCACGTGTTGCCGCCAGCAAGATGTTTCGTGGATTTACTCTAAAAATAGTAGAACGCCAGCAGGCGGGGATGCTGGTTGCAGGGATGCACTCGCTCTCACCCTCTTCTCAGCTTCCGCCTCCGCCTCCTCCTCCTCTTTTCCTCAAGCGAGTGAGAGAGGAGAAACTTGCGTCCCAGACGCTTCTTCCGACTTTGCGTGTCGCGTGCGATTAAGTGTCAGGAATGACGAGAAGGGCCATTTCGGTACGCCGAGAAACGAGGAGGACGACGCCTCTGTTGTTTGCTCCACGCTAATCCCTCATGTTCTTCACGCACACGCACACACACGAGAGGAATGGTATTCGATGATTAGTCGATTTAGAAATGCTCTTCTAGGAAAAAGCTTTTCTAACATCTTCGAGAGCCGCCAACTTCGAAGAGCCGCCTCGAAAGCGATACTTAATGCTTCGAGGACATTCGAAATTAATCCTGGCGAGATGAATCTTTTAATGTCTACGATTCAAGAAATCCCTTGATTTCCCAATGCTTTTATTTCCTCCGATTGTATCTTCTAAAAGGAGAATTCAATCTACGAAAATTGTACACAAAGTACAAAGAGTACGAATTCAGTTCATTTCGGGGTGATTGTCAGACTTTGGAAGTTAGTTCCTCGAAAGTGAAAGGACGCTCAATAGGAAGCGTATTATAATTACAAAGTAAAACAAGTGTTATTTTGCGTGGTGAGGGCGAAGGGTGGTTCTAAGGGAGGGAGAGAAGGCGGCGTTGCTAGTGTGTGTTGTGTTGGCAGGGATCGGTGGGAAAGAAAGAAGCCATTAGTGGGATGAAAACGCAGTGGCGCGTCATTTTCCACGTTTCCTCGAAGCAGCGGCAGCGGCGGCGGCGGCAGTGGGCGCAGAAGAGAGAGCAGGTAAAAAGAAAACGGTTTTCGCGGAAGGATCCTCCTGGCCAAAGAGCTCGCCGACGCCGCCGACGCCGACGCCGCCGCTAACACACACCGCTCGCTCTTTTTGAAAGGTTTCGACGACGGCCCAGCGACGTTTCCACAGTAGATATCCATCAACCAAGACTTTTCTCGATGACCTTTGCGCTCACGATCCTCTCTCCTTCCCTAGTTCCCTCTGCCTCTCACCTAGGAATCTTCAAAATGTTTCGAATATTCCGAAAATCCTCCCTCTCACTCTCACTCTTTGACTCCTCTGCTCGGAAAAGGCTCCGCCGAGAGAGCATTCTTTATCCTTTTATTCCCTCGGCGGCGGCGGCGGCAGCGGCGGCCAAATGGCAATTTCGAGGAAACAAAAACTTCATCGGCTTGAACGCGCTCCGTTTGTCAGGCTGAGCCCCGCGTCTTCCACGAAGTTATTTACATGCCAGTGAAGTTCGACCAGCAGTTAAAAAGCCTCCTCTCCTCTTTCTACACTTTCCAGAGGAATTGCCTGTTGTCTTCGTACAATGCTCGTTCGATGCTTCTGCGAACTAATTGTATGTGAATGCGATCGTTGGCTACAAAGGCAATGTTGCCGCCGCCGCCGCCGCAACCGCATTGACGAATGCCCAATTGAAACCCTGCCTGAATACATCATCGACTGCCGAATATTCATACCAAAATGTTGATAGATTCAACTTGAACTTTGGATTCTATTTCGGTTCTTTTGACATTGAATTCCACGAAAGTCCGATGAGTATAATATTAATTCTAAATTTAAACAGTTTACTGCTCCTCATTTGATTTTTTAATTGTGAACGAATGTGTAATCGTACATACACTGTTGCAGATTTATATTAGGATCGATTGCCAAATAAGAAACGAGTATTCGATTCGTATTAATTAAGCGTCGTTTAATCATAAAGAATTCGAATTTTATTCAATTTAACTGTAATATAAAACGACTTTAACTACGTCGCTCTATTTGGTCAAAAACTACGATTTCTCAATTAAACAATCAAAAAGAAATATTTCAAATACGAATAATTGTTAGGCTAAATGTATTGGAGGAAATTATTTGAAAAGCAGTTGTCAGTGATTAGGAAACATCGCTGTATTTGGCCAGAAACTGCGATTTCTCAATTAAACAATCAAAAAGGAATATTTCATATACGAATAATTCTTAGGCTAAATGTATTGGAGGAAATTATTTGAAAACAGTTCTCAGTAATTGGGAAAAAGCGACAAAGTCCGAAGTGAGTGAGCACGTGTTCGTAGGGAAAGGTGGCTGCTGGAAGAAAGCAAGCTGCAAAGCATCTTGGAGCTTTGGATTCTAAATAGTTGAGAGCTCGAGCGAGTGAGCGAGCGAGCGGCATATATCGATAGCACGAGAGGACTTCCTGCGGGGCACGTGCTATACCGGAAGTGGGGACAATCTTGTCGTCACCTCGAGTAGCAGCGGCCCCTTTCCTGCCATCTCGTTGGTGCGCCCCTCGAAAACTACCAAACACCATCTCTGCCTTCACTCAAGAACTTCTCCACGCCCGCGCGTCTCCATCTTCCTATTTTTAACAACCCGCAGCCCGGAAAAACAAATGGCGAAATATCCTCAAAAGGAAGATTTCCGCCCTCCCATTTAAAACCTCCTTCGAGATATTCGAGTTACAGCATCCGATAAAATAGTTGACACAATCTGCAAAGTAGTTGTCGTAACAGGAAGTGAAATTTGGTAGTTCAACCGGTGTGCAAGACTTTTTAAAAGCCTCGTTTTTGAGGAGGATGTTTGTGTTACTCAATTTCATTTTCTGTTCGGCGGCTAATTTGTAGATTGTCACAACTATTTTGCCGAATGCTGTATTTCAAATTAAGTAGTTCGCATTGAAATAAGCTTGGGAAGTTTCAACTGTAGTTTGTTTCATTTAGACTTCAAGTCTCGTATTGGTCGAGCGCTTTTAAGTTAGTTTCTAGGTTGAAAGTTAAGTCATCTTCTATTTCATATTCTTTATAAGTCTCTTGAGTTTATTGTACGCTTTTTATAAAAGCATTAAAGTTTCTTGCTGTTCGGAAATTCGACTTCTTGGAAATCGAAGTGAATTACAAACTAATATCGAACGATTCAATGTAATTAATTAATTTAGCCGGGCAAAGATTTCATTCTTCTTACGCGAATCGTCTTCAAGTGATAAGAAAGCAGAAACATTAATTAATATCTTGAGCATTAATAATAGTCACTTGAGAGAATTCTGACAAATCGCAGAAGCTCACTAATATTCTACTAGGATATTACAAACACAAACAAATGAATCCTTTAAGTTTTGAATAAAGCTATTAAAAGCACCAAAAACATTACAAATCCAAAACTATAAACCGAAAGTGCCGATGATAGGAACTAACTCAGTGCTACAATTCTGTCACTTAGAAAAACTGCCATCAACGGCAACGTACAAATTGCGAGTTCTCTCGTTGCCATAAAACAGTGCAAAGGTGAATGTGGCAAAATTAGCTACTTTCTCAATCGAATATCCAAACTCTATTACTGTTCAATCGAATATCCAATCTGTGCTGGTGCTAAGAACTGTGCAATCAACTAGAATTTGCCAACGACGAAGCCTCGTCGAAATTAGCTTAAGCAGTGAAAAGTGCGATCAGAATAATTAAGAGGGAATACGCTGCATTTTGCAACCAATCAGAGAGAGCGGCGGTGTGTTTGGTACATGCCTGGATGGCGCGAAGGATCTGGCTCAGAAGCACTTTCCAATCCTTCCACATCGGGATTAAGTAGTTCAAACAAAATCAGCGAGGATTAAAGCTCCCGGCAACCAAGGATCAAAGGTGCAACACACTGTTTACTCTGCGCTATGCTACTCCGACTAGTTTCTACATACTCTAATATTTTTCTAACATCGCCTCGAATATAATCTACCCTCGCAAATTGAAGGTTTGTAATCCTTGTTTTCAACTCGAGTTTAAAGTAGATAGTCGACAATTTGTAGACTTCGTTAAGTAAGACTTGTTGATTCCGATAAGAGGCTCGATTAGATCGAGTTTCACGAGTCCAAGCAGTGAAAGATAGCGGATAGTTTTCTACATCGTTCTACCGAAATATTAGATGACGTTTTACGAAAATAAATTGTAATCGCTTATGTTTCTTTTCCATTTTAAGATCTTTCAAAAGTAGTAATTTGGCAGATTTGTATGAATGAGAAAAAGGTTGATCAGAAATATATTAAATCGAAGAATCGATTGGACAAATTTTGAATATGAAATTGATTTTGTGATACACTTAATAGGAGTTTTTCTAATATTTAAGCGAGTGTATAATCTATTAAATATCAGAGGTTTCTAATCATGCTGTTGGAATTGAAATGGCGGACTCACCAGTGTCATCGATGATGAGTCGGACCGATTGCATGATATCCTCGAAGTCGAGCTTGGTGCCATCGACCACCGCATTCCGACACATCCGCAGAACCATGTACGGTAATCTTTTTCTGCAATCAAGAAAAACCCAAAATTAATCCAAGTATTCATAAAAAAGAAACCTTATACTTGTAAATTAAACTAAGACATAGTAATATTCGCTGACAATGATTCTCTCAATTTTAGCAAGTCGTTCTTAGTCAAAGCTAACGAGCGAGGGAAAGTTGCAAACCTCCAATATTGACCATCGCACACTTTTTTCCTAGCGATTCCTAGGCAAATATGTACTTTTCTCCAGCAAACTGGATCGTCTCTCTTTTCTCCGGAGGCGCCAACTTCCAAGAGCAACGAGAGTCCTCCGCTAACTTTTAATAAGAAGCAAATAATAACAGAGTCTTCCAACTCCTGAAATCTTTCTACCAAATTTCTCAACCCCCCGAATATCTCACTGATAATAATAGAATCTTAGTTTTATTAATAGCAGAATCTTGCAATTTCTAAGATATTTCTCTCAAAATTCTCAGCCGTGAATATCTTATTAATAATAGTAGAATCTTGCAATTTCTAAAATATCTGTTTCAAATTTCTCAACCCCCCAAAATATGTCGAATAATAATAGAATCTTACTTTTATTAATAATAATAGATTCTTGCTATTTCTAAAATATCTCTACAATTTCTCAACTCCCAAGAATCTCGCCAATAATAATAGAATCTTAGTTTTATTCATTGCAAAATCTTGCAATTTCTAAAATATCTGTTTCAAATTTCTCAACCCCCCAAAACATGACGAATAATAATAGAATTTTACTTTTATTAATAATAATAGATTCTTGCTGTCTCTAAAATATCTCTGCAATTTCTCAACTCCCAAGAATCTCACTGATAATAATAAAATCTTAGTTTTATTAATAGCGGAACCTTGCAATTTCTAAAATATCTCTTTCAAATTTCCCAACCCCCGGAAGACCTCCTCAACAAAATCGTTCTCTCGAAAGTCCAAGTAGCAACTAGTGCTACATTCTCCCAAGAAGCTATCAATACCGCTCGCGGTAAGAAGCGGTGTCGGCCATGGTGTCGGCGTTGCCAATCACGTGCATCAATCTCTTGGTATCAAAGTGGTATAAAAGATAAGAAGGCGATCGACAGAAAGAAAGCGAAAGAGAGAGAGAGAGAGGGAGGGAGAGACAAAGGGGGGGAATGAGGAAAGAGGGAAAAAAGCGGTGGTGAAATAAAGCAGAAGGAAAGCGGCGAATCAGGGGTCAGCGATATCGAAGGAGTTCTCTTTCTTTCTCGTATACAAGAAGAAGAGATTCCGTAGAAGGGGTGGGAGGCAAAAGAAGGCAATGGAGGAGTATTAAGTAGACGGCAAAAGGAGCGAAGAGAAGCGAGCGAAGGAGAGAAACGACGCTTCTCTGGAAGGGCATTGCTGGATCGCGTTTCCCCCGGCGGTGGTGGTTCGATTCTACAGGACTGGCGCGCCCCACCAGGACGACGCCGACGCCGGCGGTGGTAGAATGAGAAAGAGAAAGAGAGAAAGGGAGATGGACGTGGTGCGGGCAGAGAGAGCGTTCGCACTGGTCTGCCAGGGTAGAAGAGTGGCAGGTATCGGAAGCGGAGTGAACGACAGTTGGATCGAGGTAGAAGGAAGAAGAGGAGAGCAAAGAAGAGCGGAGAGGAGAGGAGAGAGGAGAGAGGAGAGAGAGTGGGGATTTTGCGATCAGCGACGAGAGAGGCCAGAAGAGAATTGACAGTGGGCGAGGTGGTGGGGGGTAGAAGCTCGGAGACACCAACGGAAGATCGTTGCTGGTGCCCCACCAGAAAGTGAGGAGACGCGCGCCGGTGGGGCGCGCTCGCTTCACCAAAGTTCTTGGAGACACGGTACCGCCCGAGAACGCCTACTGTGCCCGCGCAAACATGGCCGCCCACCAACTACTACCAGAGAGAGCCTCGCGCTCTCCTCTCCTCTGCTCTCCTCGCTCGCCGCCACCGTCGACGCCGAAGACGACCAAGTACCACTTCGATTTTCCTACCAACTTTCCCTTAGATTCCCACCCTTGACACTACGACCACCGACCGATAGGATTGTTTTGTCAGGCCGGCAACAAAGCTGTTGGTTCGACTGACCTTTTTAGGGGAGAAAATTCCGGGCGAAAAATCGAACGAGAGATGTTTAAGGAAGTAGTGGCATGGCAGGGCGCGCGCGGAGGGTTGGTTTTCGTTCAAATTTGAAGTAAGGGTGGCGACTTGCTATCTATGCGCATGTTCCACCCCTTAGCGGCGGTCCATAAGATCAATAAAGACGCGGCTTTCACGAGCCTTGGTTGCTCTGTTAGCGGTGGTCTTTCGATTTTCGAAAATTATTTGAACCTCGCGGTAAGTTGGATGTGCTTTGTCAGGGTTGGTTAAGCTTGATTTTCTGTTCTTTGATTGGAGGAATGATATAATTGTGTCGGCAGGCTGGAAGAGCGGCGGCCATAAAACTGCTTGATTTGGAAGGTGCGCAAGTTTTCGCCGGGCTCGGATTGAATTTCATCGGGAGCGCCGCTTAATCAAATTCCCTCGGGGACGCCCTCGAGAGAGTTGGCCAATTTCGAGCCCACACTCGCTCTCTTGCTTGCTCTCTCTCGTTCTCGTCCTACCGAAACTTTCTCCGCTACGCCAAAGGCACACGCAGTGCTTCGGCGCAGCTGCAGCGCAGCACGCTTCTCGCCCGCAGGTGCAACTCGCGCGCTCGCGCTCGCCTACACGTGGTGGTGTCGCGAGAAAAAACCTCGCCGCATGCTTTTCCTTCGGGCTAAACTTCGAAATTGCTTGCTTTCGACTTCCGAGCAATTGGGAGCGCTTCGCTTTTCTAACTTCCTTTAATGGACGAGCAAGAAATTCGCACTGCAAATGCTGATGAAATAAATGCGATGTTTCGTGAGAAAGTTCGATGAACTGTCTTATTGAAACTTAAAGCTTTGCATTCATTGCAACACATTGGAATTTGTAAAAAATCAATCAATTCCTGTTTTTAAAATGCACTATCTTTGTTAATTAATATAAAATGTAGAAAAGTGATGAGCAACAAGTCACCTCCCAAGTAAATATTAATAAAAATTACATATGTAATTAAAAGAATACAATAATTCGAATTAGAACACACTGGAGTACTTTCACGAGGAATGATCATTTCGCATCGAAACTTTGTAAAGCCTGCCTTTTCACTGGCGTTCATTTGAAGAGAATCACTTCTTCCAGTTGATCAGGTTCCTTTTCACGAAGACGATCGCCAATCGATAGGTCGCCGAGAGCCGAGATGCTCAAGAATCATAGGATTCATGAGGCTAACTTCGTTAGACGTACACGCTCTTCCACTCTCCGAAAGAGAAAATCCCATTAATATTCCTTTTATTATTGCAATGAGTGGCCGCTGCTCCCTTCGAGGCCCTTTCTCTTTCTCTTCTCTGCCATGACAACGTAATAGGCTTTGGGTAGCCTTGCGAACTCACTCTCAAATTTCATTAGCAACTCTGCCAGCAGCCTTTCCTCCGCGTCCTTCTCTCCTCCTGCGAACGCGCCCAGCAATGGCGACGCCATCGCTTACATTTCACCCGCCGCGTCTATGTCCACCCTCGTGTATTTCGGAGAATTAACGGCCATTTATTTACATTTCATAGTCAACGCGTTGGATTTGTTTTTAAGTATCGTTTTGTTCATTTTTTGTTTTTGCATTTGAAAGAAATTGTAAGTTTTTGGGCATTTATTGGAATTTAGTTGCGTTAGACGTTCATTTAAGGGAAGGTGCAGATGAATTTCATCTGTTTTAGTGTAAAAGAGCGAAATGTGTCTTCGATAATTGATTAATATCACCAAAAATTATGTATTTCTATGTTCGATGATATATTTAACATCATTTCGCCCCAATTTTCTGGCAAAAACAGTTCACTTATATTCGATCTTTCCAATATTTCGAGAAAGATTAGCAATAACTTTTATAGTTGGTTGGTGTACAAAAATGCACCAACTTAAGTTTAAAATGAACAGTTAATTTATCAGAATTTCAAGTAAGGAAAAGATGACACTTTAACAGTGGACGAGATCGACTGGACGAGTGTCTAAGCAAGCGGCGGAAGTCAGCTGTTATCTGAAGGAGTAAGTCATCCGGATGTCAAAGAATTCCAGCGGAGTTAGACGGCTTTTGCGCGAGCGACCCAGATTTAGCCGGCGCGATACTTGTTGAATATTTCTTGGAAATCGGAATATTCCCAACAACGAAGATATTCTCTCGAAAAAGTAAAGAATGACAACGAAATCGAACAAATATCTGATTAAAAATACAATGCAATGACCCGTCATTTTTAATTTAAAATAATTCCAGATCGCGTCATGGCTTCTTCGCAATTCCACGATAAGAAGACCGAACGAGGCCAATTCCAACTTCAAGTTCAGAAGAAGCCAACGCGAAAGAGACGGAAACCCATCAAACTCATAATTTCCCAGGCAATTACCACAGTCCGATTAAAGAAAATCGTAATATCCATTTCTCCGCAAGAACTAATAATTGCCTCTCACAAGCTGAATAGCATCACATTTCCCCAAAAGCCATAACAACATAAACCCCATCAATATTCAATATCATCCACCGCGTCTCACATCAACTATTTAATCAACTATCAAATTCCAGTCGACTGGCCAATCGATATTATCAAAATCGTCGCTACATTTATTATGAAATTCTAATTACCGAAATAAGCCCATCTGTCAGGAACGGTTCTCTCTTGGAGGGTTTTCTCTGGGATGGCGTTGGCCCAATGAGAAATTAGAGGATCCGGCCGCCGCCTTTTGTACCACTGCTCTTTCGGCATCGACGACACTGCGCAAACATTTGCCCGGCCATTTTTCGGGGCCAAATGAATTGCGCGCTCGCTCGCTCACAGACTTGGCTCGTCGGGAGACAAGATAAATTCCCATGATCGAAAAAGGTGGCCCCCATGCGCGGCTAGCAAAAGGTGGCGCGGCGCCTTTCATTCTTGTACGGCGGAGAGACGCGCGGCGGCAAAAGCAGGATTGTAGGGGCGCGCAGGGTAGGAAACGGGCCCAGTTGCCGCCGCCGCCACGCTACGCCACGCTAGTTCGAAGAGGGGAGGAAAGAAGGCCCAACGGAGGGAAAGAGAGGGCATCAACCAGGAGCAGTTGAAACCCGCAGCGAGATACCGGCTTCCACGTACGGGACTTTCGTCGGCCTCGTCTTCACACGCTTTTTCTAACCCCGTTGGATTTATTTAGGCCCGCGCAACCCACCTCGTCTCGCCGCCTCTTCTCCCTTATCCCTTCTCCCTTTCGAGACGCCACGCCGCCGGTTTTAACCTACGGTCACACGTATCATTCACTTGGGAGCGCACCCTTGCGTCAAGAGAAGCCTCCGTGCATTGTCCGCGAGCAATGACGTTGCTGTTTGAAGTTTCGGGGAAATCGTGATAGCTAAAATCGAATTGTTTATTTAAATAGCAATAAGAACTCCTGTGCTCCAAATTGATGCAAGAATATTATAATATAATCAACTTGTAATCAATATGATTATAGCAATTTGTAATTAAAGATGTATTAAAGATACAAACCCGATGCAAGAATCTAAAAATATATCATAAATAAAAAGCTGCAAAGTACCAAAGCTCGCAGTCTTTCGGAATGCGTCGGAGTCAATTGGGTGGATTGTTTGAGGGTAGTAGAAAGGGGATAACGAATTGGGCGAAGAATGTGCCGCGTGAAAAAGGAGTGCGAGAAAAAGGCGGTGGCGGTGCAAGAGAGGAGAGAGGAGAGAGGAGGAGAGAGCGGTATGGCGTCCGATGTCAAAGGAGGCTTGCGCGCACTTTCTCTGCAGAAAATTCTCCATAGTCATGTTAATGAAAGCGAGGGAGATGCGCCGGCGGCCGGTGTGTTCCAAGCTTCATTCAAGGCTGAGCCGGCGGGCTGCTGGCCTCTTTCGTTAGTGCCGACAGATATAGCCATGATTCCGGGAAACCGGAGACCCTACGTGGAAGGAGGGCCGAATGTTTTATGGGACTTGGTCGTCCGATCGAATGGGACTCGCCAGGTTTACCTAATGATCGTTTAAACTATTGAGAGACCGAAAAACCCCGCCAATAAAGGACTCGAAATATTCTCACGCACCAAAAAAAACGAATCTTTAAACTTCGATATACATTACATTTTTTATATTGAAAAATTATGGGACTAATGATCGTTAAAAGTATTTAAAGGTAGAAAACCCTGTCATAAAGGACTGGAAATATTTGTACGCACCGAAAGAACAAATCTTCAAGCTTCGATATGTATTACACTTTGTCATAGTCGAAAATTATGGGACTGATGATCATTTAAACTATTTAAAGACCAAGAAGCCTCTCAATATTTTCACGTACCAAAAAATAAATCATCAAGCTTCGATATGCATTACACCTTATTATACTAAAAAATTATGGGCCCTGCTTTTACGAAAACCAAGTGCTCGCTTTATTCATTAATTCCGACTGTTTATCACATTTTCTCTGCATTAGCATCGCTCCTGATACATTCCATGAATAAATATTGCTATTCATCATTTTCATCCCCGCAAAAAAGACTCTTAATGGACGTTATTCAAATAGCGAGGTGACGCAAGTATCGCTTCTTGGAAAGTAATATACATAAAACAAACTTGATTCATTAATCATACCGCACTTTCTTTGCGAGGGGGAAACTTCTACAGAAAAATAAACCGCGTAATATCGTTTATACGCTGCCTTTCAATATTTAATTTAAACTTCAAGAAGAACGTAATAAAAATTCCTTTTTACTTTCTTATATTACAAGACCACTTGAGAATAATATTCGAAGTATTAAATTGAAAAGTATAACATAATGGTTGATTTGAAAAACTTCAATAAGAACGTAATAAAAATTCCTTTCTATTCCTTACTTTCTTATAATACAAGACCACTTGAGAATAATATTCGAAGTATTAAATTGAAAAGTATAACATAATGGTGGACTTGAAAAACTTCAATAAGAACGTAATAAAAATTCCTTTCTATTCCTTACTTTCTTATAATACAAGAACACTGTAGAATAATATTCGAAGTATTATATTCAAAAGTATATCACAATGGCGGATTCGAAAAACGACTGTACTAATCGGAAGGGGAAAGGGCGAGACCCGGAAGAGGGAATCAGGGGCCGAGGGAAATTGGCAGAATTTTTTCAGATGGCCCGCAACAGAGGTGATCGGCTGGCACATGCAGGAGGCACAGGGTGGCAGAGGGAACAGGGTGGCAAACAGAGGGGGTAACGGACGGGGAGAGATCAGGGTGCCGACCTTTGTAGTTTAGGGGAGCGGAATTCTGCCCTCCCGCCAGGTGCGTAGATTCTATTCGATGAAAGGCGAACGGCGAACGGCGCGCCCGCCAGGAGGAACGAAGAGGAAAGCGCGCGCGCGCGCGCCCCGCCAGAAAAAGGTACAGCTCCGGCCGAAAATCATGCGTGTACCAGCAGCCTGTCTCTCGCACGCGCATCTGTCCTTTCGACTCGCGCGTACCGCATTAATCTACTTTAACAGAGGACCGCGCGAGGGAAAAACAATTTGTTGGAAGTCGCAGATTGTCGCGCGCGCACAATAGCCGGAGAATCGAGCCTGGTATCTCGCATTCATCGGCGCGCATCAGCGATTTGTCACGCGGCGTCGTCGTCGTCCGCGCCATCCCATTGGTCACGTCGAGCCAAGGGATTAGTTGGCCGAAAGAGAGGAAATGCCTAATCTGGCGGGAGGGCGTCGCGGCTCAGCTGGGAAATGAGCGAAGCTCAAGCGTAAACAAGCCAGCAGCACCACGAGTTGGCACAATCGGCGCGCGCGGACCAAGCGGACACGCCAAATACGCGTCTGCCAGACAGCGAGGGAAGCGAAGCGTAGTGGTGATCCGCAGAGAGTAAGAACTGACACAAATCTGCTGTGGGAAACCCTAGCGATTTAATGGCCTTCTCTCTTCGCTCTCCGCTTCCTTTTTTCCCTGTTCTCCGCGCGTCGTCGTCGTAGACAATCGACACGCAAATCTAGCGTGTGCCCTGTGTTACGAATGGCACGCGGCCGTTGAAATCCGATTAATTCCCCGAGGAATCCAAGTGTCGCTGGCGCGCGCGAGTGAGAGAGCTCTTCGGTGATTAAGCAGTCGACGGACCCCGAATCGGCAGATGGCAAGAGAAATGGAGAGAGAGAGAGAGAAAGAGAGAGGGAAAAGGGAGCGCACGCGGGACAGGCAAGAGGATTAGTGCGCGCTCGTTCGTCCAATTGGTTTATGGTTTCACGCTTTTCAGCGACAATGAGGGTCCACGGCCCCGAAACGGAAGGAAAGGCCTCCGAGGAGGCCCCGCTTGGAAAGTAAAGGCCCACCATCACCACCACTACCACCAGCGGGCCTCAAGGAGGATCACGGTGGGCCTTAACGAGCGGGAAAAGGGGAAGTCAGTGTGGCTGGCGCACCTCCTCCGCCTCTTGCCAGTTTATTAGCGAGAACAAATATTTCGCTCGACGTGTCCCTCGTCTCGGTCCCATTTCTTCCTGGATTTCCCCAACACTCTTCCTTCCCTCTTTCTTTCTTTCTTCCCTTCCTTCCTTCTTGAACACCTGTCCGCGGCACGCACCACCGACTCTCCTCAACCGAAAATGTCCGCCGCGGCTTTAAATCTTGCACGCTCCCGATAAGATCGGCCCGCCGCCCGCTGTGTCTGCTGCCGCCTTCCCTCTTTCCTTCCTTTTCAATTTCCATCCACCGGAGAAAGTTAAGCAGGTGCAAGTGACCGAGTGCTTGCACTCGGCTACCTTGGAGTTTGCTAGCCGTGTCCGGATGATTAGAGACGTGTTGAAGTGACCGAGTGACGAGGTTGATTAATTAATAGGATGGATTGAACATTTTATAGGAAATTTCGTTAATATTGTCGGAGAATTATTAAATAATATAAGAGACAAATATGATCAAGTGAGAGTGAAGGATGCTGTTATTGTTATCTAAGACCAAATTTGTATATTTTAAAAAAAAGAGACAACCGTGTGCAAGGAGGGCTCACTTATTTATTTGTGAATTCATTCCTTTACGAGCCTTAAAACAGACAAGACTGATAAGCATAAATAAAGTATCATACTATAAACGCCATTGTAGTACTAGATGTGCATATTACGTCAAAATAGCATGATTCAATGCATTTTCTGGATGATTTTACAAAGAAAGCACTCACTTTCATCTAAAACAGCATTTCATAAAATCGTTCAATCACTCGCGTTCCTGTTTATTTACTACAATATATTATTATTTATTTGTGAAGTAAGTCAGTAACTATTTGAAATAATAATTCAATCGTTAGTACATTTTCATTAGTTATTTTTATTTAACACTGTCTTATACTGACAAGTGTTATCGATTCTAAATACGAACCATTTGATTTCAATCTATTTACCGAAACAAACCCGTCGACTTGTAAACGGTCAAAGGAGAGTGCGCACTGACGCTTGAAGAATGACAAGCCGAGGGGGATTAATAATCCGAAAGCCAGGCCCAATAAACAGCTAATACCAGAGGTATTGGTGCGAGAATTCGCACGTGCAAGCCTCGGCAAATCGTAAGGAAAATTCGAGGAAGTACTGCGAGGGTTTTCAAGGGTGGAAAATGTCCGATTACTGCAAGTGGCCGGGTGTGCTTGAGCCGCAAGTAGGGAAGCGTCATTGGCGTCGTCGAAAGAGAGCGAGAGAGAGAGAAAACGGTAAGTATTTAGGGTGTCAGGGGAAATTTACTGGCACCTAACGGGGCGCCGGGGCACAGCCGGATTCTCCTCCTGGCGACGTCTAAATAGAGGCGGCGACGGCAACGGCGGCTCCGCTAACGGTTCGCGCAGCTTCTTAGACCGAAAGGATAATCCTCTTACAATGGGAAATATTTGGATAATTATCTGCGGAAAGAGAGAGTTCGGCGTGGAGGCGCGTTTCGGACCACCTTGGGCGAGCGAGCGAGCGAGCGACAAGAAATCCGCTTTACAATTATTGTCGGTAATCCAGGTAGTGACGTAGTCAAGAGCAGTAGCGCCGGGCCACTTTAAAAAGGCTCTCTCTCCTCCTCCGAGGGGGCCAACCAACCAACCGACCAACCAACCGTGGCAAAAGTGTACGGCAGTTTCATGGGGAAATACGCTCTCAACTCTCGGGGAGAGGATTGCTTCCTAGGAAAAGATAGCCAAGGAAGAAAGGTGTGGTGTCCTTCTTCTTCCTTGGACGTTGCTGCTCTGTTACTGCTGCTTTACGGCTGTTAGCCGAACCCCGAGGACCCTTGAAACCCTCACACCTGGCTTCCCTCGATCATTATATCGCCAGCAGCGTATAAACCAAATTTATGTCAACCTTGAATCTTCCAGCGGCATCGGTTTCCCCAGGAATACCGGGTTTCCCGACTCGCCTCTTTCAGGGTTCATTAGCTCGCAGCGAAATCTCTCTGACGCACTCACAGATCGACGATAAACTGATACCGATGATCGGCCCTGTTTAACGCCGCCGGGAAAACGATACACGCGCCCCTCTAATTATCTAATTGGAGTTTGGCAGTGGCAAACAGTGGAGAGTCGAGTTTCAGATGACTCCGACAAGATGTCCTTGGCTAAGTCGGAGAGTGGCGCGCAATTGAAGGAACTGCTAATGCGCGAGAGCTAGTTGTAAGCCAGTCCAGATGAAAGAGATTAGTGCCGATGAAAGATCAAGATGAGAGATTTCTGCTACATGCTAAGATAACTCTGATTTCAATTATACCTTCCTTGCCTATCATCTCTTTATCTTAATATCATTCAGATAAAACGTCTTCTAAATAAACAAATTCACAACTAATAATAAGAAACATACAAAAATTGTTATTTACAAACCAGCTATTTTTAGAATAAATTTCCTCCAATCACTCTTAATCCATTTAATTTCAGTCAATTTCCTCCAATAAGACACTTTTAACCCATTTGCATTAAAAGCGCATATATTCGTCAAATTTTCTACTCACTTTAACCGTAAAAAAATTATTTCTGATGACACGGACCTTTTTTTCATATTTCTTCGTAATGCAAATGTTAATAGAATCTCGCGAAAAGTCTAGATTCCCAAACACCGTCTTAATTCCTCGCAAATGCACAGCACACACGCGAGCCAGTGTTAGCGGGACGACGCAGTTTCTGGCGGGAGTCGCGCGAGCGCCGCGAGGAATTCCGAGAGGTCTCCTTGAAGGTTCGGCCAGTCGATAAATCGAAGAGAGGAGGCCGATTGCGCGCGTACGCGCCGCTGCTCCCCTCGGCAAACATACCTATCTCTCCTCTCCTCTCCTCTCCTCTCCTCTCTTCAATCCTCTTCGCGCGAGAGAGCAAGAAGCAGCACAACCTACCGAAACTCTGGCGCGGCTGGAGTTTGTCTGGTGGGGCCGCCGCCGCCGCCGCCGCCGCCGCCGCGGTGAGGTCGATCGCACGCGCGATATTCGCCTCTTTGCGACCGGTTTCGCGCGGCGTCCTTTTCTCATTTGGCCGGCGTCGCCGCCGCGCACGCATCAACCAACAACCTCGCAGGAAGAAGAACGTACGACGCGACTACTCGGAGCGCACATGTGTACACTGCGTGCGCGTATGCCAGTGGTGGTTGAGTTGGAAGGCGAATATCGAAGAGGGTGGAGCGGGGAGAGAAGGAAGGCAGGCAGGCAGAAAGAAAGAAGAAAGAGAAAGAGAGGGCAGGGTTGTTGGTTGGGTACACGAGGTGGTAGGAGAGGGCTCTCCGAAGGAGACGAGACAAGACAAGGAGTCTGTTAGCGGCGGACTCTCTCGATGGCATGAAGGGACGACGGGACCCTAGAGAGAAGGAATGTTGTTGTTGTGCCGGGAG
The DNA here is from genome assembly GCA_910591665.1 of Ectemnius continuus. Classification (NCBI taxonomy): domain Eukaryota; kingdom Metazoa; phylum Arthropoda; class Insecta; order Hymenoptera; family Crabronidae; genus Ectemnius; species Ectemnius continuus. Next base: position 19,906,927 of record OU342858.1, on the reverse strand, counting down.
GCGCAGTCGGCCGCCGCCGTCGCCGCCGTCGCCGCCGCCGCAGTGGCCTGCTGGTGTGTAACGGAGTGCTGGACGACGCCGGTGTGTACCAGCGCGACGCCGCTCCACTCTCACAAGCGCAAAAGAGACGCAATCTCGCTCTCTCTCTTTCTATCCTTCGGATTCCCGCTCCGAGAGAGGCAGAGCGACCGCTTGGACTAACTCCTCTCTCCTTTTCTTTGTATGTGTGTGTGTGAGAGAGGCGGGGAGAGAGAGGCGGTCGGAGGCAAAGTCAATGCACCGCAGGGGAATGCACAACGCGCTGCGCGCCGCGCCGCGCCAAGCAATACCAAGCCTACGTCAGAGTACATTCTACCGCACTTTACGACTATGCCGCGCGCGCTCTTCCACCGGCTACTACACGCTTCGAACCTTCGTCTCTCTTTGCGCCCTCACCCGCGCGCACACACAGTTCTTCCTTCCTTCTATGCTAACACATAGAAGCTCTGTGTTATTCTCTGTCGCTTTCATGCTAACATCAGTTTTCTCTCTCTTTCCTTCTTCTGCCCGATATTTCTTTCACTCGCTCAGCTACTTTTAGTCCTCGCGAGGAAGAGAGAAGCCTGCCTTCTTCCTCGAGCGCGTCTTTCATTCTTGCACGTGCGCCGCTGCGACGCAGTTCGCGCTGCAACCCGCGCCGATTACTCCGCAGGGCTTCAACGAAGCTTTGAACGCGGTGTTTTTCTCGGGGAAAACTCTATAGTTTTGGAGTAATGTTGATAAGCAATGTTTGAGATGATTGATTCATTTGGAGTGCGATCGCTCAGATTGCATTGGCAGAATTAAAGAACCACGTGTTCTCTTATATTCAGAGTTTGTATATTTGTATTTACAGGGTTGAATAATTAACCCCTTGGCATACAATGACGTCAAGAACTGTGCCTGGTTCAGCTAAGCCAGAGTAATTAAATAGTATTCTTCGGATGCGTCAAATTCAATTTTATTTATACATCAAGGAGTTAAGAAATCCTTTAATTGAATGTATTAACCAGTTAACTGCGGTTGGTACTTGCAATTATTTAATCCTGATTCCGCACTGTATGGGAGATTTTTAAAACTAAATTCCACAATTAAGCGGTTAAAATAATCCTTTACAGATTCCCTTTGATCCCAACGATAATCTCGCAGCACGAAACATGTAACAAACGAAGCAAAGATATCGCAGTGCTCAACTACACCTAAAGTTCAATGTCCCCGTGACAGGGAGGGCGGTCGGTCGCGGTGGTAGGCGTGCGGGCGCGTCTATCGGCTCGAAGTTGAGCGCGATTCCGGCTAAGCCATCAATGGCAGAGAGTGTGCTGCTCGAGCGGGGGACACGCAGCAGCAGCAGCAGCAGCACTTCACGGAGGGCAGTAAACGCGCGCCAGTAAAAATTGTTCAATGGCAAGCGGCGGTGATGGTGCGCGCGGCTATGGATCGCTTTTGCTCGGCCAAGGTGCGCGCGTACGTGTGTGCGCGTACATTCGTAGTAGGAAGTCGAGGTTTCTTTGTATGCGCGCAAGTATATATGCACGTGTGTGCGTGAAGCGCTGTCGGCGGTGGCGTCGGAGTAGGAAGGAAAGCAAGCACAGCGTGAGTAGCGTGTGTACGCTACGCGCGACGTGGTGGAGAGGAGAGCGCGCCTGCGCGCCTTCTCCGCCCGGTAGCCGCTCTGAATGAAGGCCCCCTCTATCCCACAACCCGACACAGCGTCTCCTCCTCCTCCTCCACCGACGACGACGACGACGACGACCGACAACACTACACACGCGCCCCACTCGTACCGACGCCCACACACACCAGCATCCGAGGAATGCACGCCACGAGTGGACGCGCCGCCGCCGCCGACGCCGCCGCCACGAGTGAGTACATACACACCGTGACCGTTGTGTGCCACACGATGCGAGTCAAGAGAGGACTTTAGCCCCGCGGGAGCCCACCGCGTGGATTCCCGCATCTCTCTCGCGCGCCCGCTTGATAAGGCAATAATGATTTCGCGTCTCTTCGATGCTCGTTGTGGGGTTTTCATCAGTGATTTTGGTTTGTATTAGGAAAGTTTGTTTGATTGTGATTTGTGGTAATGAAAGATGGAATTTATATCACTTCTTCCTTGACGCAAGGGCACATTCTCCACCAAATTTCAGCCCGTGAAATACACGGGAAGTATACAAAATATGGGAAAAACCGTAAAAATTAGATGAAATTCATTATTCATGAACGACTTTTTCGTATTTTCGATACAAATCCGGCCTTTTTTTCATGGATTCTTCGTTTACTATCCGCTCTGATACACAAACAATCGATTCATGAAGAAAAAAGCCGGGTTCGGGGACCTTGGAAAAATTGGATATTTTCGATGGCCAGAAATATGGGGAAAAAAAAATTTTGAGCTGGGGCTTTGAAATTTATATCACATCTTCCTTGATGCAAGGGGAGACTCCCCGCCAAATTTCAGCCCCGGAAAATGTCGGGAAGTCCAAAAAATATGGGAAAAACAAGCGAAAATTCCGAAAAAATCCAACTTTAAAGGCAGTTTTTTTAGTGTTTTCGATAGAAATCCAGACTTTTTTCGACGGATTTCTTGTTTTCTATCCGTTTTCATTCATAAACAATCGATTCCTGAAGAAAAAACCCGAGTTCGGGGACCTTCGAAAAATCGTGAAAAAATCTGAAGGGGTACCCCTTAAGAAAAATTTGCCGAAAAAAAAATTTTGAGCTAGGGCCCTGGAATTTTTATGGTATCTTCCTTGATGCAAAAAAACATTACCCAGCAAATTTCAGCCCCGGGAAAGGTCGGGAAGTCCACCAAAAAAAATAAAAACCGTCAAAAATGAGCAAAAATGGACTTTTCTGGGCGGTTTTTCGACCCGTTTCCGTTGGAAATCCGGACTTTTTTTCATGGATTCTTTGTTCTCTATCCACCCTGATACGAAAACAATCAAAATATCCCGGGTTCGGCCGATTTTGAGAAACTTGAAAAAATTGACCATTTTCGAGGGTCGAAAATAGGTGAAAACCTAAACTTTGAGCTAGGGCTCTGAAATTTATATCACTTCTTCCTTGATGCAAGAGCACATTCTCCACCAAATTTCAGTGCCGGGGAATGTCGGGAAGTCGACCAAAAAAAATAAAAACCGTCAAAAATGTTTGAACTTGAAAGTAATATATTGGCGCGCTGTATTGCTAGATTGCTGATTATTCAGCTTTTGATTCAAAGATTTTATTATAATAATGATTTTATCTATCTATGCAGTCATCATTAAATTCTTTCATTGCAGTTTAATAACAATTCTCTCATCGATTGATTATCTTTCACTGCAAGAACGTTGGCGCATGTCTGTCGTTAAACGAACATGTAATTCTTCTCGTTTGACCGTCAAAGCTTTGACTGTTGAACGGTTGCTCATTGTGGCGTGGAGACCGAGAGCAGCAGAGTCTCTCACCTTGGCTCTCTCGATTTCCACTCCGTCTCTCTGATTCTCTCTCGCTCGAGTTCCACCCGAGACGCACTACTGCTCGGGGAAATTGGAAATTTACTCGGCGGAGATGACTAGAGAATAGTTACTGGATCTGCCATCGCGCAATTACAGATTCCCTTGTATCTCAGACGTTTATATCCCAAACATTGTTATTTGGAATCCTTAAACCACGAACTTTAAGAAAAACTGTCCAAACATTCCTATGAATTTGTTGCTTAAGTATATTTTGTCACAAAAATAATTATCCTTGCATTGAGGAGGGACAAATAATATATGTGATAATGTGACATAATATAAATAATATAACACATCAGAAATAAGAGACACAATTATTCCAATAATCCAAATATTCCCAAGACTAATTAACCAAACCTAACGAACTCCAAGTCCACTGTAACAACTCTCGCCAATGGAGAACACAAAGATTCCTACCATTGGTCCGGAGCGTGAGGGGGAGTGCGAGAGCACAGAGAGGAGACAGTGGCAGCAGCAGCAGCAGCAGTAGCAGCGTCTCAATGAATTTTTTGCCGCGGCCGGAAGTGCCGGATGCAAGGCGCAAGGAGGCACAAGGCAACGATCTAAGGAGATCCGGCGCGCGAGCGGTCGTCGGCCGACATGTGACGGGTGTCGCGCGAGTGCAGCTGCTACGTTTCGTCGTCCCGGGGCCTTTTTTCGACGTGTCCAACACGTTCCGCGTGTTGAACGGCGGCTGCTATACGCACACACGCACACACACTCTCTCTCTTTCTCTCTTTCTGTCGGCAGTAGCAGCAGACACCGACACACAGACAGAGAGAGAGAGAGTAAGAGGGGCAGCCAGTGGATATTGATTTGTGGAACGAGCGGAGGACGCACCCCCGTATCCCGTCGCGTGTTAAACAGGCACGCTCCTCTATGAATACACGCGCGAATTCCAAACACACACACACACAGTCACATATAGAGAGAAAGAGAGAGAGGAGAGAGGAGAGAGACTGACGGTCATACTGTCGGGGCCGGGCTACACCCTCTTTCTCTAACCCCTTACGATGGCGTGGGGTCCCACCCTCCTTCGTTCTAGCCTCCCCGGTTCAGGGACCGCTCTCTCCTCTCCTCTCCTCTCCTCTGTGCGCGGCCGCCCCACCGGCGGGCGCACCCCGAAGCCTGGCCCGCCAGGGGGTGAGAAAGACTGCAACCTTTGGGTGGGTCATGGCCAGAGAGACACAGAGAGCACCGCCCGGATTCGGCTAGGTCGAGGGGAGGGCGAATGGAGCGAGAGAGCGAGAGAGAGAGAAAGAGGAGAGGGTTCGTCAAACCTCTCGGAGGTCCCTGCACCCTCCTCGTGACGCCGCCGTAGCCGCCGCTGCTACGGCGGCTACGGCGGCGGCGTCACGACGATTCCCAGAGACAAATGCAGGCCATTCCTGCATTTCGGGGAATCCCAGGACCCCATGAATGTTACCTATTGACCCTACGCCGAGAGCGAACCCCCGTCGCACTCACCCGCTCTTCATCCCAACCCCCCCCCCTCCTTCCACCCCTCGGCACCGCTCTCTTCCACCCTCGATCGATAAACGACATTTTCGGGGCGCAGCATCCACCGCCGTCCGCAGGGATTACTACTCTCCCTCTTTCTATCTGTCATCTCACTCGCTCTGAGAGCAACGCGCGCGCGCTTGCTCGCTCGTGACTCACGTCAATGGACGATCATTATGAGCCGGCAGACATTCTTAACCCCGTAATGGCGCTCGACTGGCGCGGCGATCGGCAATCGACACCAATTCGACCAAGATATCGAGTGTTGCCGCGTTCCCAGGAGGCTGAATCACACGGGCCCCGATCAGAGAACGAGAGAGAGAGAGAGAGAGAGGAGGAAAAAAGGACGAGGGAAGCCAACTAAGGAGAATAAAGCGAGTAAGAGAGAGGATGTCGCTTGTACTCTCTCGGTGCAAGAGCGCGTGTACCTGCGAGCATCTCCTCGCAGTGGTATTTGGCCCTCACACACACACAAAACATCGCGGGTATGTGGGCAACCACTCGACTGTCTCGCTCTGCATTGCGAGGGCGTGGAAGAGGGTAAAGAGCGCAAAAGAAGTGGCCGCCCGAAGCGAGGACGCCGCCGCCGCGGCTACGAACTACAAGAGATCGAGAGAAAGAAAGAGGGAGAGACGAGAATACAGAAAGAGCAGACGAAAAGGATGCTGGTGTCGGCGGTAGCCGGTGCGCGAGGCGAAAGGGGGTTGCGTGTATGTGTATTGGAGAGTAGTCCGAGAAAGGAGCCGAGGGAAACGGGAAGAAGGACGCGAGAGTAGCCGAGCCGGCTGCTGGGAGGCGAAGGGACGCGGCGGAGAAGAAGCAGAAGAAGAAGAGGGAAGAGGGAAGAGGAGCGGAGAGAGGGGCAGACCTCGAAGAGCCGAAGTAAACAAGTGGAAGCGGTGGAACGGGATAGCCAGGCACCGGTCAGTGCGGTGCATTTGGTGCATTCCTGCAGTCTGCCGCTACCACTCGAGAGGGAGAAAGCTAAACGGAAGAAAGAAAGCAAGTCGCGAGGGAACTCTCGGGGGGCCTGTTGGCCGCTGCGCGTTTACGGATCCCAGCAAGAGGAGAGGAGAAGAGAAGTGAAAGATAGAGAGAGAGAGGGAGAGAAGTCGGCTCCCCCGGAGAGAGGCTGCCGAGGGGAAGAAAGCGAACGGGAGAGCAACAAAGAAGGAGCGGAGAGCTCCGCAACGCGGCACGCCACTTTGGACCGACGGACGCAAACCGCATTCCCGGCCGTGACCTTCGCTAGGACATCGCCACTGCCCCCACCCCCACCCCAACAGAGAGAGCAACACATCCACACACACAAACATACTCTCTACATACACTCGCTCTCTTCACCCTTCGCGGCAACTCCATCTCTCACGCTTCCCAGTATCTCTCCACTCGTCTTCTCTCTCTCTCTCTCTTTCTCTGCCCCTTTTAGAGGGTGTTCTCGTCCTCTTCCATTCGCCCATTCTAGCCAAGGGAGAGAGAAAGGGAGAGGAGTCGAGCAATGTAACATGGGATTCGCAGGGAGGAGATGCGCCCGATGGGGGTAGAGAGACACACACGGATGCCTTCTCTTTCTTTGGAATCCTTCGGCAGCAGCCTCCTCCCACCGTGTCGAGCCCGTTGGCGCGCAAATCGGATACACGTGCGCGCGTGGGCATTCCTCGCCGCCGGAGCCACCCTCTCCTCTCTCTCTCTCTCTCCTAGCAGAGATCTTTCCGCGAGGATCGCATACAACAGAGAGCGTTCTCTTCTCGAGCAGCAGGACTATGTTTGGTCACTGGTTTTCCTCACACTCGAGGTATTTCCCATGTAGGCACACTCGAGAGATGATCGCGCCGCAGCATCCATCGTCGACGACTACTCTCCGCTCTCGGCCTTCCGTGGAATTTTTTCCTCCTCCGCTCCGAACGGCGGCGAACGACGAGAAAAAGAGAGAGAGATTTCCTTGGGCGAACTATATCCGCCGGTGACGGAGCACGAATATTCTGATTCAGCGGCTAAAAATAGGACGATGGGAATCCGCGTCAACGGGGAAGCAAAGCTCCCTCGAGAGGAAATGGCGCGCACTCTTTGCCAAAGTCCAAGAACGCACGCGTGATAGATTGATGGTTTGGCGTTGTGTGCTGATTTTTGAAAGGGTGGAAAAGAGCGGCTGCGCTCGCAATCGATGATACGATGACAGTTGTCGAGCATATACCAGCGGGGTTAAGACAGCCACGTGGGAAAGTACACAGGCCGAGGAGGAAGACTACTCTCCTTAGCCTTTATCGATTGGAGTAACGAGGTACGTGGTTAGTGCCAGCGACAACATTGTCAGGAATCCGACGATAACAATGACTCGCTTTCATGTGCGTTACCAAGTATATTAATATCGAGTAAAAGAACAATTACTCTTTGTTATTATATAATAAAGAAATAATCGTGCGTACCCAAGGTTTCTAAAAACGAACTTTCCTGCACAAAAAGAAATTCTCCATTGCAAGATTTATTACACGAGAAGAATAATAAGAATGAGTCATTTTAAAAATAACAATTACTCTTTGCTATTATCTTCCAATATAATCTTCTGGATTATATAATAAAGAAATAATTGTTCACACCCAAGTTTTCTAAAAACGAACTTTCCTCCACAAAAAGGAATTCTCAATTTAAAAATGTATTACACGAGAAGAACAATAACAACGAGTCATTTTAAAAATAAAAATGACTCCATATTATTATCTTCAAGAGTAATCTTCCTAATTATATAATCAATAATGAATCGTTCACACCAAAGTTTTCTAAAAACGAGCTTTCCTTCGCAAAAAGAAATTCTCCATATAAAAATATACAGCACGAGAAGAACAATAACAATGAATGATTCAAAAACTAACAATTACTGTATATTATTATCTTCCTGATTATACAATAAGCAACCATTCACACCCAAGTTTTCCAAACCCGAATCTGCCCTGAAAAACAATGCCTGCACAAAAGCGACCTCGACGAGATTCGTTTTAGCGAATCTTTGTCTTATCCACTGGAGTTCGTCGAAATGGTCGGTTGAATAGGATTCGCGCAGCGGCGGCGGTGCGTTGGATGCTCTCTCGCGCGGCACTTGTTGCCTTGGTAGAGGAGGAGAGTCGAAAGGTGGACGACGAAAGCAAAAGGGCAGGCTGAATCCTTGGCTCTCGGCGGGTGGGTGAAGGGACACGTGATACGTGAGAGGATACGTCGTCGTCCTGAGAACGGCGACGGGGTCGGCACTTTAGGCGAGCCGTTTTAATTTCCTGCCTCGGCGAGGCCAAAGACTCCAAGGAGCGTGGTGTGTTCCGGGACCAAAGACTCTAACCGTGTGGGACAAGGGCGACGTCGAAGAGAAGCGAGCAAGCGAGCGAGCGAACAAGCAAGCAAGGAAGGAAGAAGAGGGTTTCGAGCGGTCGAGCGAGGTCGAGGGGCGGCGGCGGCGACGGTGGACCAACCAGGACCGGGCTGCTCCGAGAAAGAATTCGAGAGAGGGCTCCCTCTCGGGCTCTCTTCCTCTAATTTACGAGCGGTCGCCCTGAATTCGAGCAAATATTTGTCCAGCGTCCGAGTAACGGGCGCGCATATGCGCGAGGAAAAGGGCCGAGTACCAGCGCTGGAGGCCCGGAAGCGCACACAGAGAAAGAGAGAGAGAGAGAGAGAGAGAGAGGGCGCGCGCGGGTGAATGTAGAGGGAGGATCATTCATAGTTTCCTGAAAAGAGCGCGCTCTCCCCAGCGTCCTCTCGTCTCTCGGCCGGTGAATATTTTCTCTGTATGTTATGTACCTGTCAGATCTCATCCCGAAGAGGAGAGCGAGAAGTGGAGGTGACCAGCTTAGGAGCAGCAACGCGGCGGTGGTGGCGCGCCGGGCGGGCCAGCCAGGTCGGGCCAGGCCTGGTATTCGAGAGGAGGCCCAGAGAGAAGAAAGGAGAGGGGGAGGCGCTCTTTTGAAAGAAGCCGCTGCTCTAGCCGGAAGCATCCACTGGAAAGTATTCACATCGAGGAGAGAGAGAGAGAGAGAGAAAGAGAGAGGGCGAAGAGAAGAAGGCGAGAAGCCGAGTACCTGGAAGTCGTGTTTAACACGCGCTGCTGGACGCTACAAGCTGCTCCAATTAGCATCTTCTTTTTCTCCCTCGACTTCTTTCGCCTCCCTTCTACTCCTTCTCATCCTCCTGCTGCTGCTGCTGCTTCTCCTCAACCTTCTCCTTCTTCGCCTCCTCCTCCTTCTCCTCGTCTCGTAGCATCTCCTCGGCTTCCTTTTCAGCCGACTCGCATGACCGACCCGCACCTGTTGAACGGACTCTTGGAAGACGCGTCGCGGAAAGATGCCAGGTGTTCCCGTACAGATTCTAATCGCACCACCGACCCGCCCCGCTTTACCGGGAAATCCACCCTCGAACACCCTTCACTTTTCGGTTAGGACTTCCCTTCGTTCTGTCGATCCGACTTTCCGCCGACGTTTAGTGTGCAAAGGTTAACAAGTGTTCGTTGAGGGTTTTTGGAAATTACTTTCTTAGAGAAGAGAATACTTTTTTATAAATGGAAATATATTCTCTTGGAGAAAGTGTAATTAAAAAGAAGTGAATTTGCTTGTAGTTTAACATTAGGTTTACGGACATTTTTGTGTACTTATCCATGTATTCGAAAGAACGTAATTTCTTTTAAAAAAGAACGAGTAATTTAATTTAAAAACTACAATTTTAACAAACATAATATCAGTGACTTAAATCTGTTAGAATTGCATAAATTGGAGAAAAATGAATTGTAATTGTACTCATGAAGCCCGAAATCCGTCAAAATGACGGGTCCCGTAAATCTAGTGTTAAAAGTACTAAGTTTGTTCATACTCTTTAATCCACTGCATTGTATTATATGTAATAGTCAATGGAAATAAATTTACTTCTCTTTGTATTAAATCCTACTTTTTCCAATAATCGTAGAATGAGTGAGTTCCATTATGCGCGCAATCAAGGAATCTCGAGCTAAATGCAACGTGGGACGCTCCGAGCGGCGAGAGAGAGTTATGCTATCGGCCGAATATCAGAGAGCTCGCACAGGACACGCGAGCAGCCTTTGTAGGCCGAGTGTATCAGCGACAATTTCAGAGAGTCAAGTGCAAGCTTAATTGGTTCATAACCCCGACGCGCGCAAGCAGACACACTGCGCCGATCTCAATCGGAGTAACCAAGATACACGTGACTGCAGCACGATACTGTTAAATCGAGCATTAAAAATTAACCACCAGATTGATTGCAGTTAACTATTATCTGCATTTTCGTATCAAAAGCTGCATTCGTGGGAAGAAATGTTTTCTATAAAGTAATTTATAATTAACAAGAATGAACGTGAAATATGGACGATTCATTTTCAAAGTGGTGTAAGTCAATTAAATGTTAGCATATCTGTGAATAAAAAAATGTAGGTTAATTATATCAAGTCTAGCAATATTTTCACTGATTTATCAATGTGTCATTTGATTATATAAATTTGTTTTAGGCGAATTTAACTAAAATATTATATATTTACGAGCTGTAAATGAACTTACACCACTTTCTAAATAAACGGTCCATATAACAGGCATTGAAATGATTGGAGTTTTACGGTGCAAATTATTCGTTGCGATATCCTTCGAATAGTTCCAGCAAAAATATCGAAGGTCCAAACATGAAACTCGTAGAAAACGCGACATGTCAAGGCGTCACGTCAAAGAGTTAACACACGTTTGACAATTCTCCATAATTCTTATCTCCTTTACATAATTTATCACTGTCCTTCAATGTTGGAGACTCCACTTCCAACTGACTCGACTGCCAATTCGATCATCTATCGATCGAAACCCGCTTCTTTTCATCCCCGAAAGCGAAGAGAGCACTCGCCGGAAGAGGACGTTGACGATGCTGACGTGTCGGGCGATTGGAGCGGAGGAAAATGGCTGGGCATCCGAATAATTCGGGATACAACTCGCGTGAGATATGAATGAGCCGAGTGGGTACGGCGTGGCGTTGTTTACTGTCTGGCACAGCCACAGGCCCACCGAGAAAACGACCATGTGTGTGTGTGTGTGCGCGGCGTCGAAAAACGAGAGAAGCTGGCGGTCCATCGGCGAGAGGAAGAAGGAACGAGACGAGAGAGAGAAGAGGAGGAGAGAAGCCGGTGCTCGAACGGATTTAGCGGACTGGAGAGAATGAGAAAGGGCGAGAGAGAAGGGGAAGCTCGAAGGAAGAAGAAGACGGGGACCGAGCGGGCCCAGGATTCGAAGAAAGAAGAAACGGAGAGTCAACGACCGAACCGGCAGAAGTGCCGCTGTGGTGTAAAGCCGCGCTCCGGACCTGCACGTGATCTCTTCTCCTCTCTTCTCTTCTCGTCTCTTCTCTTCTCTATAAAGAGGCTCGGCGAATACTTTACTAGCGCGCTAATCGATCGCTCCGTGAGCACTCTTATCTCAATAGCCGGATCTGTCTAACTCGTCTTGAGAGGCCACTCTGCCTTTCTCCTAATAACATCCGAGAGGAATTATTGAAGCAATGTTTTTCTTAACTTCCTCCGCTTGATCGTGTTTGACACGTTACATCTTCACTTTGCGAGTTCTGTTGTATCTTTTGTGAATTTAAAACGATGTGAGATATCTCAGAGAATTGTAGGACTTTTTACTATTATTTTGGTACAAATAACAATTTTTGGAATACTAATAAAGAGGGATTTGGGGCAGCGAAAACCCTGTCAATCAGAGTTATTACACGGACGTCTCTGCTCCGATAAACGAACGTTTATCGAAGATCCAAAGGCTGGCTTTGAAAACAATTGGATGACACATGAAACAATTAGTGCGGCAATGAATCTCGACGCCTCGTCACTAGTTATCGTTGCAACTGTCGGTGGGAGGTGGATAATTATAACGCGCGAGTCACACTAATGGCGGGGGAGCCGCGAGAATTCGTAATTATTTGGGCGTGAAAATCGGAGGCAGCGATCTGCGCCAAACTATGCACTAATGATGTGCCTGCCACCTGTTTACAACGCCCGGCACAAATCACCGCCGGTGTTGGATGCTGATAAACATATTGACTGGGCGAATATAAATCGGCTGCGGGCAAACCGAATTCCGCGCAAATGCGAAATTAGCCTGTTGGCCCATCGAATAATCCTACTTTCATTGGATCCAATTGGCGGGACGACGATTTTACGATCACCTTGTGCCAGATTTTCTCCTCGGTCGTTGAACCAAAATATTTCCCCCGCCCAGAATAAACTTGCATCTTGCCGCGAGAATATTATCTATTATTGTAGTTTACGGTTCAAGTTCTCATTTGCAGAGGCGCTTCTAATGAGAGCCGCATCCTCTCTCATTTATCTCCTGTTATTAGAGCGCGCCATGTAAAATGGAGATTCATCCCATATTTCCAGCACGTAATTCCAGCACGCGCTGTTTCTCTAATCTCGCTCGATAATTTAATACGCTGACCGGATAAGCGACTTGCAAACTCGAATAATTAATATTGTTGCGCTCTTGGACACCCGATCCCTCCTCATTCAATTACTGCACCCGACTTCCTATCTCTCAATATCCTCTTTCTCCTTTTTCTAAATAGTAATCGTCATTTAAAATCGCTTGCACGCTTCGTAAATGTTATACGCATCATTGCGTACGCTCTAACTAACATACAATTAGTAAAACAAAGTATTGGCAACACCCAATAATTTTAGAATAATTGTATCATAAAAAGGACAACTATCTTTCCCAGGGAAATTCAGACTTTCTTAAAAAGCACACTCAATTTCTATTTACCGTGAAAAAGACTGGGTGTGCGTACATTTTTTATCCACTCTAATAAAATTATGTTTTACATGGATCATAAACAAAGCGCAAAAAAATCGTCTAAAATCCTCTCTTCTCGCGTCATTGTTATGTTATGTCTCACAAAAATTATTATTATTTAATCGCCACGGTAAAATTATTCTTTGAATCGTCCGATCAACCCAGAAACACTAAAATAGAAGCACGATGATCAACATTGTGCAAAAACGAAGTCCTCCAAGATTCTCTCTCTGTTGTGGCGTGGTTGGTTGGCGCGTTTCCTTCAATCGGTCATTGAAACTGCCTATTGGCCAGCGGCATTTCATACTCTCATCTCGGCGGGTGCACTTTGCATGCGCCATTCCATATTCCTGGCGGTGAGGTGTAAGTGGTACGAGGTCGAGCTCGCCGGGCTCCGTTCACCTCGGAGACCACCAAGAGAGCCGCCGCTAAGAATTCCAAGATGTCTTTCCGGCGCGGCGCTCGTATGAATGATCTTCGGCGTCGGTAGCGACGGCGACGGCGGCGGCGGCGGCGGCGGCATTGTCTCCAATCTGTGACGTCGAGGCCGCGACGGCGACAACGGTGACGGCGGTTGTGTTACGAGCCTGCGACCGTTATGTGACCGATTGGCATACGGAATCTTGGCTAGCTGCTAGCTCGCCCGTTCCGCCACGCTTTCTATCTCTCTCTCTCTCGCCTTCCAACCCTTGCTTTGGCTAAAAAGTGCTCGCATATCCCGATTTTCTATATTTTATTTTGGGATAGATCGCAGTTTGTTTCAACCCCTAAACTTCTGTGGACGCTTAGAAATTTTGCGTTTGCGACACTGTTGGCATCTATAAACGCTCTAAAAATCAATTAAGTTTGCATTAAATTACAAACTTTCGTTTTGGAAAGATAGATCACAGTTTGTTTCAACCCCTAAACTACTGTGGATGACTGTAGTCACTTAGAAATTTTGCATTTGTGACACTGTTGGCATCTATAAACGCTCTAAAAATCAATTAAGTTTGCATTAAATTACAAACTTTCGTTTTGGAAAGATAGATCACAATTTGTTTCAACCCCTAACTTCTGTGATTGACTGCAGGCGCTTAGAAATGTTGCGTTTGTGACAATGTGGACGCTCTAAAATCCATTAAGATTGCATTCATCACAGCTAGAATCTCGTCAGTTGAAATTATCCCTTAAATTTCGTCGTAGTCGAAGGGTTAAGAATATTTAGCTTCTTTTTATAGAATAGTATTTAGTCATATCAGAATATTTGGATTGTCAAATTTATACGTGTACGAAATAGTAAATTCTATTGGAAGCAATGTAATAACTCACTGTTAATTTATAAATGAAAGTGATATTGTTTATTTGAACGTATATTCATCTCCTGCAATTTTCCTTTGGTAAACCTAGTGTTAAACAGGAAATTCTCTTCTATATTAAAATTTACTTCAAGAAATATATTAACATTTACTTAAAGCGGTGCAAGCGAATATTTGTTTAATCCACTGTGTGTTCGCGAACAATACCGACCATGGCAAAGACGCCACAACAGAGCTCGGCCGAAATCTAAATCGATTCATCCAATATTTTCTATGGCGAGATTGGCAATTTTATGGGATTCTGTTGCGGGAGATCTGGTATGGCTGCTGCTCGGTGGCTCTGGCTAACCGTAAATCCATAAATCGAACGACTGATTTAAGAGCGGAAGCGGCGCGTCACTACTTTCCTCGCCGCCGGTTTATTAGATGTGATGTTAATTAAGCGACATTCACAGAGAGAAAGAGAAAGAGTCAGTCGTTCATCTATCTTCCAGGTGAACGAGATTAATGCCCGGTACAGTTACCCGCTAAAATAGAAGCGATTAATACCTCTCGGTTTTATTGTTACAACTTGTCCAGCTTATCGCGCCCGATAAATCAAGAGAAACTCCGATAACTCCGCTAACCCAGAAAAACGAACAATCGTCGACATTCTCTTTCCAAGGAAACAACATCAAAACTACTACCTCACAACAACAAAACCCATAGAATCAAATTAAATCTCTAAATTCCCCAATCAGCAAGTTCATCCGCCGCTAAAACCAGATGTTAATATCCCCGGCGCATCAACAACACACCAACCAACACTCGACAACAGTTCTCATTCATCTCTGATTCGCTTCGAACTCGGCACGTACACACTCACACAGAGTCAAGCCAAATATTCCTGCGGGCAGTCTTATTTACAGGCTTCATGGAATACGCGTGACCGGCGCGGAAAGACCTCTTAATCGTCCAGTGGCCGGCTGGCTCGAGCGAGCGAGCGAGCGCGCGAGCGAGCGCGCGCTTAAAGGAACACGACTGTTTCGGCGCGCGGGATTGATACGGCGAGATTAAAGGGGGAGAGGGAGTTCGCTTCTCTCTCCACGCACGAGAGAGAAACCGGCGAATATATATCTCTTCAAACGGTATGAGAAAGGAGGAGAGAGACGGTGGTAAGAGAGAGAGTGTGCGCGAGAGACAGACAGGCAGCTGGATAGATAGAGAGACGAGCGAGTGGTTCATCGAGAGAAAGAGAGGGTTGGCAGAGGGGGTCAGTAGCTCTGCGTTCTCATGCATTCCGCTCTGGCATGGCGGCGGCGGCGGCGGCCGCCGCTCAGATGCTTCGTTCGTCCTCGTTGTGCATACACTCGGTGGGTAACGTGCAATCCGTCCTCGTTGCACCCGGCCCGACCAGTTGAACACACAGAGAGCGTCGAGCAGGGGTGCGAGAGAGGGGAACAAGGGGAAGGAGGGGTGGTGTGCGAGGAGAGAAAGCGAGAGAAAGAGGCACTAGGTGGCAAAAGAGAGGCGAAGGGTCGCGGCGAAGGGGCGAAAGAGCGGAGGGGAGCGCCCACTGCGCTAAATGCTCTCGGCGATAGAGGCGCCCGTACTCTCTCTTTCTTTCATTCTACCCGCGTCCCCCCTTCCCCTACTCTCCACCAACCCGCCCCTCATTCTCTCTCCCTTCTTTCTCTCCCGACGGGGCCTCCTGTTGCCCCTGTGGCGGGGCTGCCCTCGCCAGGCCGACGTAAACAAGGCGCGGGCCATGGCCCCCAAACTACATAACGCGCCCGACTGCCTTGCGCTCGCACTCGCTCGATCGAGAGATCGAAAGCAGCGCGATTGGACACACTCGCCCTTGTAAAAGAGAGCGCGGTGCACGCGAGACGCCAAGAGATTTTCGGCGCGCGTCCGACGCCGCCCGAGTAATCTCCGTCTCGCGCCACTAACCGAGTGTGGGAATGCCGGCGAGCGATCGAGAGTGCGGACGACAGCAGCCTATCATTGCATCCTTGCGATTAATCATTCAGTGACGCGCTATATGCGAGAGGAGGAGGTGGTTTGACGCGTGGTATAGTAGAATGAGGAAGGTTCGATACGGCCAGTAGAATGGGGACGGCTGGAAATGCGCAGTCGGGCGAGGGAAGCTCGATGCGATACAGCAAGTAGAATGGGACGCGCAAGATTAGTCAGTAGAATGAGAGGCTGACTGTAAGGAGTGGCGTAAGAGAAGTCTGCTCTGTTCAGTAGAATGAGTAACACGCTCGATATAGCGTGTAGAATGAGAGCCGCAAGATTAGCCAGTAGAACGAGGACGGCCGAGTGTAAGGAACGGTGCAAGGGATGTCTGATCTGTTAAGTAGAATGAGTAACGCTCGATATAGCGAGTAGAATGAGAAATAGGTGATATAATGGCGAGAGGAGAGAATGAGAAACGGGCGACACGATATCGAGGAGAATGAGAAAGGCAGCCAAGCTGCTCTGCTCTGCTCTGCTCTGCTCTGCTCGTGCGTAGATGGAGACATAGGAGCGGCGGCGCGGAGCGGAAAGTCGTCCAGGCCGGAGGAACGTGAGATAATTTAACGATCAAGCGTAGCCGGGTCGAGGAGAGTACGTAAGCAAGAGCAAGTACACACGTACGTGCGGTACGAGCGCGCGCGCGCGTCTGTATAGGTGAGAGTAGAGGACGCTCGCGGGGCGATGGCAGAGGCACAGAGAGAAGAGAATCGAGCGGAGAGAGCGCGCGCGGCGGTTACCGCCGTAAACACGACGTGGCGCGGCGACGCTTTTATTGCCGACGCACTAAAGCATGCGTCCCGCGCGACGACGACGACGACGACGACGACGACGACGACGAGGAGGACGAGGCGCGCGATCGCGCGCCTATTTAATCAGCTTGGCTTTGTTGGACGAAAATATCTGCGCCGGGCGTTTTTAAGCGGGCCGGCCTGGCCCGGCCCGGCCCGATTCTCGGAAGGAAGGAGGCCCGGGCGCAGGCGGAAATCGCTCGGCCGTGAATCGCGGGCGCCGTTTGCATTAGTACAGCTGCGCGCGCGCTCTCTCTTTCTCTCTCTCTCTCTGCTTGCCTCTACTGCTCCCATTGGACTTCTGTTTGCCAAGAAAATCCACGCGTGCGTGCGTGCGTGCGTGCGTGCGTGCGTCAAGTTCTCTCGCCGTCGCGCGCGCGCTCGCGCGCGAGAGCCTATTTTCATTTCGCCAGTGTTTCCCAGAATTGAAGGCGACGAGACACGCTTGAAAAAGATGCGCTGCCAATTGATAAGCCGCCTCTTTTAAAAGCGGCTAAAAAGCGAGCTCAACGCCAGAGAGAGAGAGAAAGAAAGGCAGAAGAAGGCGAAGATAGAACTGGAAAGAGCGAATGCCGTTGTATATCTTGTTCTCCCGCAGGAGGGCAGGAACGGCGCGCGGGCTGGAAGGGCGAGAGAAGGGTCACACTAACCCAGGACTGCCGACAATAATACGAAGAAAGGGCGCATGAATGCCTCGTGTTATGCGCCGTATGTTTGCACATGCGCGGGAGCGATGAACTTGGGAGGAAGGCTTCTCCTCTCCTCTCCTCTCCACTCCGCTCCGCTCACTCGCTCGCTCGCCTTCCAGCTCCACTCGGCCACTGGCATGTTCATTCCTTCGCTTTCTCGCTTGGCGAGCTTAACTACTGCGCGCTTCGATACCGATTGCCACCACTTCGAGGTTCAGTCGAGACTCGCAACTAAACGCCTCTAAAATCCTTCAATCATTAAAATAACAAACAGTACAAAATTGAAACTGTAATAAGATGACAGAATTTTTGGAGTCCTTTGGAATTTATGGTAGACTTGAAATCTTAGTTTTCAAAGCAGATCAGGATAAAATAATTTATAGAGCGTTTTAACCCTTCGCACTGCGCTGGCTTCTCTGAGTCACCAAAATGAATGGAAAACGGAGTGCGAAGGGTTAAAATAAAATAATTATTATAACAGCTGAGGATAAAATATGGTTGCGGTTTGATGGACAAAATAATCTCTGTAGGGCATTGAACTATAAGAATTTTCGAATCGCTTGAAAGTAAACTAATTCTCGAAACAAGGGTGGATGAAATAATTGAAGGGAGGGTTTTGATGGGTGAAATGTGTTGTTGTCGAGAAGGAAGAAGGGAATCCGACACGTGGGGTAGGATTGTGTTTAGGTTGGTCGGAGGAGGAGGAGGCGGCGCGCACGGAGGGACGAGCAGGGAGGTCGGGAGGACTCGGGCGGTTGGTTGGTCCGAAGACTGCATTCCACTGGTACCTGTCCTTAACTCAGCCTCCTACAGCTCACATTCGCGACTCGCCGGCAAATCGGCCCACCTAACCATTACATATATACGTACACACACAGTCAGAAAGGGCCCCGCGTATGCGTATCGGCCATCTCGACACACAGGCCCACGGCGAACCGTGGGATTTCATACAGTAAATCCCACACCGCCGCCGTCGCCGCCGCCTCGCCACGTACTCTACGACACAACACCAAATCCGGCCGAGCTTATAAAGCACCGACCACTCGAATTCCAGGAAAACTATTTGCAATTCTATCGAGATCAAACGGAATACGATAAATTATCCTACAAAAGTAGTAAAATACAAAGTTTTAACATTAAAACTACCGACACCTTTTTTATAGCCATACTTCCCCATTGAAAACGCTTATTTGACCGCTGATTGGTAATTTAACATCGAAATAAAGATTGTTATAAATTATTCTTCGGTGCAAAATTGGAATATCATTGATTTTCGGAGAAACCTACCAACACTCTTTTTACACTTCTACTTCCCCCCATTGAAAACGGTCATTCGACCGTAGATTTAGTGTTAACATCGAAATAAAAATTGTTATAAATTATTCTTCGGTAGAAAATTGGAGTATCGTTGATTTTCCGAGGGAGTATTTGTTCGATGCAACGATCGTCGGAGATCGGATCGATTTGAAAGCGTATATCGAGCGGCGCGATTACATAAGCCACGATATTTGCCGCTGCATTACTACGCTATGACGCAGATGCACGTACGAGCGAGCGCGCGCCGTCTTATTTTCCATTCCGAGGCAACTCTTTCTCAATGGGCGGCGTTGCGAGCGAGAGAGGGAGAGAGCGAGAGAGAGAGAGAACGAGAGAGTAAGATCGATGAATCAGTTGAGAGCCGCTGGGAGCGCGGGAGTGTACGTCGCTTCAGGAAACATGAATGTAACACCGAAAATTCATTCATAAGGCGAGGCGCGGCGTGGCGGCGGCGGCGGCGGCGGAGCGACGCCGCGCGCGCCCAAGTCGAGACACGACGACGACGGCGGCGGCGGCGGCGACGGCGACGGTGGAGAATTTTGGGTCGGCCGAGTTTGGGCAGCGAGTGGGGAGACATGGCGGGTAGTCTCGGATTTAACGGCGTTCCCTTCGGCAACGTGGGGGGAAAATGGTGGCCGAGGGGCGAACGAGCCAGCGAACCTACACGCTCGCCAACTTACACGCGCCGCGCCGCGTACTTACAAAAGCTCTCGGCGAACTTTTGCCAGGCCGGCAGAAAATTACCAGGCGAGCGCGAGTAGGTTGAAGCACGAGCGCGTGTGGGTTTCCTCGGGAATTTATAGGCCAGTAAAAGATGCCCATTAATGAGTACGAAGGAGAGAGGCGAATGTCAGGAAGGAACCCACGGAATAGCAAGCATTAGAAAAATCCAGCAGAGAGACTGATTAATTAGACAATTGTATATAACAAGTAAAAGAGAATCGATGTGTTGTTGGCTACGTACTCGTCGAGGTGTGAAAAGCGAACAAAGCGGCGTCGGCGAATCCGCCGCTCCTTCTCCTCTCGTGGATGTGTGTGCGTATGCATGCATGCTGCTGCCGGTGCTGGTGGTGGTGGTGCTGCTCTCTGCGCGCTTCTTTCACTTTTCTTGGCTCGCTCGCTTCCTCCGCGCAACGCTATACATATACATGTATGTACGTGTATCCGTACTAGGGTGCGTTACTTGTCGTGGGGGCCGTCGAACTTGGAACACACTGTATAGGAGGAGCCGAGGTCCGTATTATGGGAACACACACGGCCCAACGCATGTGTCTCACTTCCTGCGGCGGGCCGGAAGTCTCTATAGTACTATGGCGCACCGTAGTGTAGCGTGACCACGCTACAAGGGCCATTACTACCTCAATGGCAAAAAGAATGGTCCAATTACCGGCGAAAGCCACGTCGCTCCTTCTTACTCCTCCGATGACTACCACCACGCTCACACACTCCTCCTCATCCTCATCATCCTCTTTGTAGTCCTTTTTCAACGCAGCGCAATTACGAGACAGAGAGAGTTGCATCATGCATCCTCGCGACACACCAGCGTCGTCGTCGTCGTCATCGTCGTCGTCCTCGAGGGTACGAAACACAGCGAGGTCGGATGAGAGTCTCACCGAAGAGGGTTCCTCCTCCACTTTCGGAGCACGCCAGCAGTTCAATGGGAAAGCGTTGCAGCGCTTTCCCGTAGCGGCCTCGCCGAGCTCGGCCATGCTACTTGCACGCGCGCACACAAGTTCCTACCGTCGGAGCGGAGAGAGAGTCCTCTCGCAGTTCCCACTCGAGTGGTCACTCGAAACCGGGGCACAGGTTCACCCACGTGCTTTTTCACGTTCCCACGCCGAGCTTCTCTCTTTCTCTCTCTCTCTGTGTATATAACGCTGAGTGTCCGTGTGATGTGATAATTTGTACGCTCGCGAGGCACACGTCGAGGATATCACTGCGCGAGGCTTCCTTCGAGCGTTATCCTTTTCCCGGCAAGGGGACGACGACGCCTCGGCGACTGATGCTCCTCTTCTTTGTATACAAACAACGCGCGTACCACCCAACTCTAGCTTTCCGTTCGGCGCGTCCCGCGCGCTTCCTCGTGCGCGGAGAGAGCGGCGGCACTCGCGGCGCACACACGCGTCTACACAGTGGCGGCGACGATCGCTTGGAGAGGAGCGGAACTCTTGATGCGAGGATGTGTCGCGGAGCGTGATAACTCCTACTGACAATGACACAACCGTACGGCGAGGTGGTCGCTGCCACACTGAGAGTGATCGGTGGCGCGTCACGCTCACGGCGATGCGCAGACGCGCCGCGCGCACTCGCCGTTGCGCACGACGCGCCGCGCCGCGCCAGCAGCAAACCGACGGCGGCGGCGACGGCGTCGGCGGCGCGACGCTCTGCCTCGCTCGCTCTTGCCTGCTCGCTCGCTCACTCGTCCATCGTCCGCCTGTCCGCCGCTCGCCAGCACGCACACGCAGCCTGTGTGCGTGAGATGCGCGTTGCGTGCGAAGGGAGGAAGGGAGCGGAGCGCACGGTGGGAAGGGGGCTGCTGCTGCTGCTGCTGCTGCTGCTTCTGGTGGGAAACCGAGAGCGGAACGCGAGGGGAAAGGCCAGGAGAGAGAAGGAGAGAGCGAGAGAGAGAGAGAGAGGGAAGGGAGGGGGCGAAGCAGACCCGTTAGTTCTCAGAAGCGGACCGCCGCCGCTCGCCGCCAAACAGACCTGTAACCACGTACCGGCCCTGGTGGTTCTCTCTATTGCCTGCCAAAGTGCCGCTCTCGCCAACCGATCGCCCGTATTTCGCCCGCACTCTCCCATCGATCGCTTTCCTTCCTTCCTTCCTTCCTTCCTTCGATGGCTTTTCCTTTGGAGCATCAACAGCAGCAGCAGCTTTGCCACGCTGCTTTACTCCGCTTTGCGAGGACGTGTCTCTGCCAACACGCCACTCTCTTAACGCTGCTTCAACAGGAATTCTCTGTCTCGCTAACGCGTCAAAAGACATTGGCAGCTTTGAGAGGTCCGACGACGCTTGGAATCACACGAGGATTAATTCGCCATTGGCGCGAGCCTGACTCTTGGAATGCCGAAGTATTCCGGGAGAGATGCCTGTCATTTCTTCGCGAGAGCAACCTCGCAGCAGGAGGAGGAGGAGGAGGAGGAGGAGAAGAAGAAGAAGACATTCCTGGGCGGCGGAGTGCCGTGAATTCGGGAATACAGTGGCGGCTTGGCATTGCCGAAAGGATTGTCATTTGTATTCGCAGCGGGTCGCGGCCCAACACAGCAGCAGCGGCAGACGGAGGGACACGCGTGTCGCGGCGTCCTCGCACCGTTTCGCCCTCTGCGCCGCCGTCGCCGTTTCCTGCGAAACCATTCCTCTCGCTCGGTGCGATGCACCTTGTCGCCTCTCACGATCATCTCACAAGCGAAGAGAGAAGGAAAGAAGGAGAGATGGAAAGAGAGAAAAGGAGAGGAGGATCTAAGAGCCGCGAGAGGAGTCATTAACGGAGATTCAGTCCTCCGGGCGGTGGCAAAGACGCGTGTGCGTACACAGGGCGCGCGCGGCGTGCAGCATTCCATCGGTCTCTCGCGCCCGTGTGAATGACCGTAAGGTGTACTTGCACACAGGGACACGAGGAAGAGATATCTCGAGATAGATGTCAGGTATAAAAAGGGAAGACGACCGCCAGAGAAGCAGAGAGAGAGAGAGAGAGAGAGAGAGAGAAGGAGAGAGGGCGGTGAACGCGTATATATTTGATATGCGCGCCAGACGGTAGACCTTCTTGTCCATCGTCATCATCTAGCTACGCGAGGAACGTATCAGAGTTATTAAGGTCAGTGGCGTAGTAACCGTCCCAGGCCAGTTTTGCGCTCGAAATTCTAGTCAAATGCCAAGCGACAATTTTTTTAATTGATTAGTTATTATCCTGGAAATGTTAATACTAGATTTGCCAAGCGTAGTAATTGTTGCAGGCCAGTTTTACGCTCGAAATTCTTTTCAAGTGCCGGGCGATAATGTTTTAAATTGATTATTTATTATCCTGGGAATCTTAATACTAGATTTGCCAAGTGTAGTAATCGTCTCAAGCCAGTTCTGCGCTCGAAATTAATTTTTCAAATTAATCAGCAATTATCCTGGAAAGTTTAATACTAGATTTACCAGGAACAGTCGAAATGCCTGCTTTATACCTATTATCATTGGCATAAAATAATCCTGGTAAATTTAGTATTAATATAATTAGACATTGATGTGTTAGATTTATTGGTGAATCTTGATTATTTAATTTAGTTATCGACGGTGAAAGAATTATTGGATTTGTCTATGAAATGATTTCGAATTCTGTTATTCGTTAATTAATTGGTTTCCATATCCATCGAGCTTGTAATGAATTATTTCACGCCGTGTTATATTTTCTGTCAGCTCTTTGTTATCTCGCATGCCGATTCGTCGACCATAGTAGCATCCCGCGAAGAGAAATGAAACTACCGGCGATGTTTCGGAAGATTACAGAATCGGCGCTGCCCGATTTGGGGCGAAAGCAATTAACCGGGCGACCAATAATCCCGCGGTAATTAATTAGATTTGTCAGGAAAATATTAACAATTACCAGTCGGCGATCGGCCCTCCAACGGTTGAAGATTGTTTCTCGGCCGGCGGCGGCGAGCGCAGCCGAGCGTTACGCGCGCCGCGCTTCCATGCAAATCGAAGATCTCGAAATCCCATTTCGATTATTAATCGAGCCGATTAATCTCTTTCGAGCGGCTCTCGCCGCGAGGACTCGACGCGTCCCTACGCGACGCCGAGGAACTTCGCTCCCTCTGCCCTCGTAACAGGAAGTACACGCGCCCTCGAGTTTATCTTCCGGCAGGAGCGAAAGAAAGAGAGAGAAAATCGCCTTCTGCGCGGTGGGTTTATTTTTTCCCTTCGTATTTTCGGGGCTCCGCCGCCGGAAACACCATCTCGAACTGCCAAAGTCGAGCTGGAGAACTAGCGAGCGAGAGAAACGAGACTGAATACCAGACAGACAGTCAGCGAGAGAGAGAGAAACGGAGGTTAAGGGTTCTGTGGATACATGTGCATATACATGGAGCGGCTCAAACTCCTGCAATCTCATTTGCGGAAGACGAATTCTGTGTGTCAGCGGTGCATCATTGCAGTTGATAAAACAAAGTTCCGGGGACAATGGCAATATAGGAAACTCGCTCGACGCAATACTGCCAATTCTCTGCTGGATCAGAGAGAGAGAATATGTTTATCTCTGTTTCTCTCGCGCGCGGAGGACGAAGCGGACGGATCCGCTTGCCACGGCAGAGAGGAGTTTAATTGCAGTAGGTGCCTCGGCGCGTCTCGGCGTACTAAACGCCGTCTGCCGCTGATAGGATCTCTCTCGCAGGGTGAGAGGATCGCCTTCAGTCTTTTCACGTAACGCGTGAACCAGACTGGCGTGCGCGCCGAACGCCGCGTGTCCTCCCAGTTGCGCGTCTTCTAGTCTGCTTCGGGCTCGACCGATTTTCAAGAGTCTGCCACGCCACTGCTCGCGGAGAGACGCGCCTAACCCATAAAGGGACACGGAAACGTGATGGAATGCGCGCGAACTGAACGCCCCTGACACCACGCGTCCTCTTCCTCCGCTCCTCTTTCCTCTTCCAACTTTGTCCTTCTGTCCTCGTATTATGTACTTTCTAGCCGCGGAACTCTTCCGCGAATCTTCCTAATAATTCCTCCGCTCGAATCATCGCGATCCGCGTGATTAAAATTCGCCCGCTGAGGTTTGGTTCGTCTTGACACTAGATTTGCGGACATTTTTGTATACCTATCCACGTACTCCAAAGAACGTAATCTTACCCCTTACCCCTTACCATCTTACCCCTTTCCTACTTTCAAGTTCAAACATTTTTGACGGTTTTAATTTTTTTTGGTCGACTTCCCGACCTTCCCCGGCACTGAAATTTGGTGGGTAATGTGTCCTTGCGTCAAGGAAGAAGTGATATAAATTTCAGAGCCCTAGCTCAAAGTTTAGCTTTTCACCTATTTTCAACCCTCGAGAATGGTCAATTTTTTCAAGTTTCTCAAAATCGGCCGAACTCGGGATATTTTGATTGTTTTCGTATCAGGGTGGATAGAGAACAAAGAACCCGTGAAAAAAAGTCCGGATTTGCAACGAGAACGGGTCGAAAAACCGTCCAGAAAAGTCCATTTTTGCTCATTTTTCACGGTTTTTATTTTTTTTGGTGGACTTCCCGATCTTTCCCGGGGCTGAAACTTGGTGGCTAATGTTTTCTTGCATCAAGGAAGATACCATAAAAATTCCAAAGCCCTAGCTCAAAATTTTTTTTTCGGCAAATTTTTCTTAAGGGGTACCCCTTCAGATTTTTTCACGATTTTTCGAAGTTCCCCGAACTCGGGTTTTTTCTTCAGGAATCGATTGTTTATGAATGAAGATGGATAGAAAACAAGAAATCCGTCGAAAAAAGTCCGAATTTCTATCGAAAACACTAAAAAAACTGCCTTTAAAGTTGGATTTTTTCGGAATTTTCGCTGGTTTTTCCCATATTTTTTGGACTTCCCGACATTTTCCGGGGCTGAAATTCGGTGGGGAGTCTCCCCTTGCATCAAGGAAGATGTGGTATAAATTTCAGAGCCCCAGCTTAAAAGTTTTTTTTCCCCATATTTTTGGCCATCGAAAATATCCAATTTTTCAAAGGTCCCCGAACCTAGGTTTTTTCTTCATGAATCGATTGTTTGTGTATCAGGGCGGATAGTAAACGAAGGATCAATGAAAAAAAGCCGGATTTGTATCGAAAATACCAAGAAATCGTTCCTGAATAATAAATTTCATCTAATTTTCACAGATTTTCCCATATTTTTTATACTTATATTTCCCAGGTCAAATTTCTGCTTTTAGGATTTTACTATATTTGTGACAATTTAAAAAGGAACGACTAATTTAATTTAAAAACAACTACAATCTTAACAAATATAATATAAGTGAATTAAATCTGTTAAGATCGCATAAATAGGAGAGAAATGAATTGTAATTGTTCTTGTAATCGTACTCATGAAGTCGCAAAACCGTCGAGATGACGGCTCGCGTAAACCTAGTGTTAATAAACTAGAATTAACTGAGGAAGCGTCCGAAATATGAGAAGCAACAAAGGAGTTGCTGTAATACGTGTAATATTACAAAGTAGAAAATTCAATTTTAACTTATAAAGCTCGGATATTACATACTTCATTATTTCGTTGTTTATTACTCTCAAGTTTCCCGGAACTATTCACCAGGCGAATGCTTGTAGAACTTAACTGGAAAGTCGTTAAAAAATTCTATACTCGCGTTGGGAGTCTGCGGTGGAAGCGATTAAATAATAAAGGAACTAAGAGTTGGGCGGTCGAGCGGAAGGAAGAGAAATGTAACGAGGGTGGAGATTCGCCCGATGAATCAGTGCTGCGTGGTCCATCGTTCTCCTTTCTCCAGACGATGTTTCCGTCCGCTTCTCTCTCTCTCTCTCTTTTGCGGGAGCTTTTCATCGCGCGGATCGCCTACTCTTCCACCTGACATACCGGGGAGCACTTAAGGCAACGACAACGGCGATCCGCGGCCAAATAGGAAGACGAATGCGCCTGATCCCAGATTTCCTCGCAAACGGCCGCAATTTTTCTTAACTTTGATCCTCCCCGGCTGCTGCCTCTCCTCCTCGCACGCACGTGCGTGCGTGACTGCGTGCGTCCTCCGCCGCAACCATGTTTGCGTGGAAATCGGACGTAGGGGCGAGTTCTTTTGTCGCTCGCACTTGAGAGAAATAACGCTCGCGACTCCCGATGGACGTTGACCCTTTCCTCTCTTGCCTGCCCCCCCTTTGCGCCCCCCCTATTGTCCCGCCCGCCGCGACTCCTGACATTGAAACTAAATTATCTTAGTCCAGAATTATGTAATTAAATAATCGTCCCGTTATTACAAATACTGATTTCCTTCGTTAATACGACGGAAAATAAATCAATTGTAATGTAATTGTAAAGAAGCAAGAACAGAAATTAACTATAAACTCGTGGATCCATTAAAAGTGAATTAATTCATTCAATAACTTTATTCAATGACTGCGATGCACGTTGGTCCTTTGCCTTTGCGCCCATTGTCGCTTTGCCAATCATAACATCGAAGCTCAATTGTATTACCGTTGAATTATATAATTAATTAATGGATTCCGTTATTACAAATACTGCTTTCCTTCATGAGAATGACCAAACATGAATAAATTATAATACAACTTTAAAAAAGCCGAATGAAAATTACCTTCAAATTCGTGGATGCATTAAAGATTAATTAGCTTCATATAATAACTATGCTTTGGTTAATTGGAACATGGTTGAATTTTTAAAGGTACTCTCCTACCGAAATCTCTGATTTACGAGAATGGTGGGCGCCGAAATCATTGGGTCACAGGGGAACCGAGTAAATCCCTAGCGGACGGGGGTGTAGCCGGGTCATTAAGAAATCAGATCTAAAAGCGTCGCGTTAATCCAGGCGCGCGGTGTATAATTAGGGAAAGCGTGGCTGGGAAGAAAGAGCGTGTGCGATATCGAGGAAAGAAGGAAACTTAAGAGAGAAGAAGAGAAAGAGAGAGAGCGAGGTGGATGACGTCTTTTACCCGTGGGGCCAATCACGGTGGACTCGTGGCGCCTTAATTGGTACTCGCACGCGTGGCTCGGGCTTAAGAGGCCTCGGCCACGGCAGATGCATCCCGGGAAGACGTTCACAACAGGAAATTCCTCCTCTGCCGGTTGTGTTCCCCCCCCTCATTCCGGGCATTTCTCCTTCTTACACTGGCTCTCGCACTCTCGCGCGTCCTTCCTGCCCCTCGCGCGCTCGCTCTTTCTTCGCCCACATAACCTCTTTCACGGGACGCCGCGTGCACGCCGGCATGCAGAAATAGATATATCCCTGGCGACACGACACGACACGACACGCCAGCGCCGCCGCCGCCGACGTCGCCGCCGCCGTCGCAGTACCGGCGCGGGCCAACCCTTTCCCTCCAGGGAAAGAGAGACACACATACACACAAACACAGAGGCATATAAAGAGGGAGAGAGAGTGAACACGCTAGCCGTACACCGACGCCGACGCCCTGTGAATGGACCCGGCGACGGTGGCGGCGGCGGCGGTGGTGGCCGGGCGAGGAAAGTGGGGTGAAAAAGAAGCGGCGGTGGCGGCGTCAATGAGTCGCGTTGCGTGACCGTAATTATCGCTCGTAGCACGCGGTCGTGTCATAGGACAGCGCTCCAGAATGAAAGAGAGCGGAGAGGAGAGGAGAGGAGAGGAGAGAGGGAGGGAAAAAGAGAGGGGAAGAGGGGAAGATAGCTGTGGCAAAGCAGTAACTGTGCCGTTGGTGCGACCACCGAGATATGTATAACTGTAAGGGGTTGCTGCCGAGCGAGCCGTTCGTGCCTTGGCTACTCACGCGGCAACACACCCACACAATACTTGACAATGAAACATACTTGGTAAAAGAAAGTATTGGCGGAGAATGCGGTTTTTGAATCAATTTTCCTAGTTAACCCCTTTTGAACCTGTGCATAATACTTGACAACGTAATATACGTGGTAAAAGAAAGTATTGACAGAGAATGCGGTTTTGAAATCAATTTTTAACACACCCACACAATACTTGACAATGAAATATACTTGGTAAAAGAAAGTATTGGCGGAGAATGCGGTTTTGGAAGTAATTTTCTTAGTTAACCCCTTTTGAACCTGTGCATAATACTTGACAATGAAACATACTTGGTAAAAGAAAGTATTGACAGAGAATACGGTTTTGGAATCAATTTTCAATACACCCACACAATACTTCACAATGAAATATACTTGGTAAAAGAAAGTATTGACAAAGAATGCAGTTTTGGAGTTAATTTTCTTAGTTAACGCCTTCCAACCCTGTGCATAATACTTCACAATAAAACATACTTGGTAAAAGAAAGTATTGGCGGAGAATGCGGTTTTGGAATGAATTTTCTTAGTTAACCCCTTCGGATCCTATGCACTTTGCAATGTACATAATACTTTATGTATTTTAAATGTAATACTTTAAAAAATTTGGGTCTGATGTAGGTTTGATTACAAGGGATATTTTCTTGGGAGAGAAAATGTATTTTTAGTTGGAAAGAAGAGACTTCTTCCTTGAGAAAATCTTTGCTAAAAAGTACTGTTTTACTCGCTGCAGCTTTCATTGTACTAGTAATTGTCCGTGATTATTTCATCGTTTTTTAAACAGATGGAATGTTCTACGAATTTTTATGCAAGCGTATAATAATACAAGAATTTAAAAGTTCTCATTATCATTTAATTATGACAATAAGAAATATTCTTCATTCAAGTTCTTCTAATTTATTTCTTTCTACTCAATCAATGAAACGCAAAATAGACAATTTTCAACACCAAGTATTACTTCAAAGTAAGAATAATGAAAACTCTCGAGAGAACTGTAAAGTGGCCGAGAAATTGGCGTACAAAGTAACAAGTACGACAAGCCGGAATTCTCGGTGCGGTAACAAGGTCAGTGGACTGCAAGATTACTCAACTAGCAGGGGCGATTTTAGCCAGTAATTAGCGAGCGAGCGAGCGTCGTGACAGTGACATCGTAATTTCTGGCAGGCATACCAAGCTGGTGAGCTCGCTCGCTCGCTCGCTCAGAAGCGCGCGCAGTTGTAGAGGGAAGCGTGTTGGCGAGGAGGATGCCGGGGGACCGGGCGGTGAATGAACCGGCGGAAAAAATGTCAATGAGTGCAATTATTATTGCACAAGCTAAGCGGCGCATGCGCCTATCCGCTTCGGTCGATGGACGCGTACGCTGACGACGACAACGCGCACAGTAAAGTAAAAGATCGCTCGCGTGTATGCGCACCTTGCAATATGCTCGTCGCTCACCTGCGTCGTCGTCGTCGTCGTCGTCGTCGCCACATGTAAACGACTGGCAAGCATCGCCGTTCTGACCGCTAACAAGCGTCTCTCTTTGCGCGCTTCGACGCCGAGTGCGTTTCACTTCGCCAAGAACGAAAGAGAGAGAGAGAGAGAGAGAGAAGAGCGGCGCCCTTTGAGTGCGCCGCTACTCCTCGGCTGTCACGTACGCGCGATGCAATTATTGCCAGAGAATTCCAGGCGTACACGCGCGCCCGCTCGTTCCATGGCCTTTCATTACGTATTTGCTTTCTCGGTGAGAAGGCGAGCGCGCCGCTACGCTCCATTGTCGAGGCGGGTGCGGTGCGCGCGCGCCGGCGCAATCCTCGCCGGCCGATTGTAACGATTCGAGCATTATCCTAAAAGCACAGAGAGAGAGAGAGAGAGGCGCGTCAGCCAGGCCGACGACGACGACGCCTGCCGACGCCGAGCCAACAGAAAGAAAGACAGACAGAGAGAGAGAGAACCCTCGCGCTTGCGTGCGTGCGTGCGTGCGTGTGTGCGCTCTTACTACGCGAGGAAAGCCAGCCAAGGCGGTTTCGCATGAATGTACCGTCGCCGTACGTTCGTACGTACGACGAGCGCGGCGTGCACGTTTACGTCGTGCATTCATAAACCGCCGGACACGTAGCGTGCGCGTGCGCTTCTCCTCGCCCCCTTTGGAGAAACGAAGAGAGAGAGAGAGAGAGAGAGGGAGTCACCCTCGCGTCGCTCCCACTCGCTCTCCATCGCTAAGAAACACCCACCACCCTTTGATAGTAATACGTCCTCCATCGCAACCCCTTTCTTCCGCCCCACTGCGCCCTCCCCGGCCCTCCACCTTTCTACCCTCGACTCTAGTTTCACCCTTAACCTTCTCCTCCGCTTTCGACCGCTTTCGACCACGCTCACTCTTTCTCTTTCTAATCGCCACGATACAACTCCTCGAGCGGAGCTCTTTCTTCAAAAGCGCTCTCTCGTCAGAGGAATGATTGTGCCGGCTCCGCTCGAAATTCGGCGCGGTGCGTTGGCAAGAATGGAGGGGCGTCCATTGAGAGGTTGGTGCGGCGACGGCGGCGTGTTCTCCTCGGAGGAAAGGGCATTCCCCGCTCGCTACGGAATGGGAGGATGCGGGACAGTAAAAAGCCGGGCGCCCTCGGCATGCGCGAATACACGAGAACGAAAGAGAGAAAGAAAGAAAGAGAGAAGAAGAAGGAGCGAGCGAGCGAGGGACTGTGTGTGTGCTCGAGCGTGGTCTTTCTGCGTCGTAGAAGTCGGCGGCGCGTACGCCGGCGACGTACATACTTGTACGGGGTCAACGGAACCGCCGGAAGTCGTCGGTGCCCGGGGTCGTCGCCGATTCTCAAATTGGTGGCCGCCGCTCTTGGTCCCTGCTGTGTGTGCGCTCGTCTCGTTGTCGTACATTCACTCGCTCTCGTTCGCTCTTTCTTTAACGCGCGCGCGTTGTCCTTCCGCTCCTCTCTCTTCTCTGTTCTCTCTCTCTCTGTCTCTCTCTCGGCAAACAGGCCACGTAATCCCTACACCCACTTTTCTCGCTTCCTCTCCCTCTCTCTGGCGCGCTCGCTCGCGCCCAGTCGTCTAAATCTGTCTCATCGAAATGCGTCCGACCAACAACGGAAACCTCCGTCGTCTCATTAATTTCTTCCTCTCTCTCTCTCTCGCTCTCTCGCTCCGTCTGTCCGTCTGTCTCTCGCGGCCCGCTTCGATCCAGTTCCTTGTCTCTCGCACTTGCGCGTCGCCTCTTGGCGCGTCGGACTTTAGGTAGCTGGCCGCTCTTGAACCTCGCTCGCGCTATTCGAGATCGGCTGCGAATCGATGCTCCGCCGTCTTCCTCTTCTATGACTCTCTCTCTCTCTCTTGGCAGAGGACGAAACTTTGGAAAACTTGGGCGGGCGAGCCCTGCTTGCTCCCTAAACACAACGAGAAAGAGGGTGGAGCGGAGCGTAGACGGCGGAAGTGCGATCGAAGCCGTTTACGGTATGGCGGGTAGATGAAGCGCGCAGTGGTGAATGACTCCTGGCGCGTCTGGCCGTGGCCCTTTCTACTTGTATGCGTGGTGTGCGCACGTATACGCTCGCCTTCTCCGCCGAGCGTATAACCACCAACCACCAGGCGGATTGCGTGTGTGCCTCGGCTACGTTAAGGAGACGCGTGTGAGCGCGTAAGCGTGCGTAGGGTGCCGTCGGTGACGTCAGTGGCACACACACACACACGCAGGGAAATATAAACGGGCGCAAGTAGAAAGAGTCTAGTTGGAGTACGGCGTAAGTCGCGTGTGACGTGTTGCTCGGCATCGCTCCTATCTTTTGTGTGCACTTACGAAAGCCAGAGAGAATCGAGTGTCTACTGTGCGTCGACGAGAAAGAGAGAGAGGACGCACGCACGCACGCACGCACACGTGCTAATATCGAGCGCAAGAGAGCGCTGGAGAACAGTAAGGCCGGCGGCGGCGGCGGCGGACATGTGTGTTGGGCACCGGAAGTGTGAGTATCCGGTCAGACTTGTGTGGGCTTCTCTATGCGACACGGTACTCTCCTTTCCTCCCCCCAACACGACGCCGACGCCGCCATCACCGCCGCCGCCCTTCGCCTCTTTCTTCCTTCTTCTCTCTCTTTCTTTCGCTTTTTTCTTTCACTCAGCCTCGCTGCCCCGTTTTATACCTACGGACGCTTCAGCGTCCTCGTAGTCCGCTTGCTTGCTTGCTTGCTTGCTTGGCCCGAATGCTCCGCTCTTGCTTGCTTGCTTGCTTGCCTTCCTGGTGTTTTCTTCGTCTCCTCGCAACGCTCTTCCGTCTTTCCGTGGCTGTGCCAGTGCCTCTTCTTTATCTCGCACTCCGTATGAGCGTTTTATCGACGCGCAACCAACCTTATGCTCTTTGGGAGGGAAAGAGAGAGGAGGAGAGTGCATGTTTGTAAATAGGTACGACGATAAAGCAGCGATCGCAACGGCGCCACCATAAATAAATAGGCCGACGCCACCGTCCTCTTCCCTCTCTTTTCTGCTTCGATATTCCTTCTCTTTCTTCCTCGTTTTATGCAACGCGCCGCCGAGAAATGCTGCTGCTTCTACAGAAGTCTTGATCGATCCAGTTCTCTAATCGATGTTACGAGAAAGTTTATGGGCGCTTGTGGAGTTATTGAATTGCGTTGCTTGATTTTGGAAATTGTTGTTAATAATTATTGTTTCGAGGTTTCTGTGGTACGTTGAGATATGATTGATTTAGTTCTCTGATTGATATTATAAAAATTCACTGGGTTTTTTTGTAGAATAATTATATTTTGCTATTTAATATTGCGAAATGTTAATGATTTTCCTTTCTTTCTGTGGTTCGCTTTATGCAGACTGAGTTTATAAATCTAAATTATAAAAATTGACGGATTCTTATTGTAGAATAATAATATTCTACTATTTAATTTTGGGAATTCCTATTAACAATTCTTCTCTCTTCCATTTTCTCACTTTGTTCAGCGTATTAGAAAACGTCCACCTTCCACAGGAGTCCACTTTCTCCCAATCAAGCTTACAAATCGACATCGCGAGAGAGTTTCCTAGTTCCAATTATGAACTAATTAAACTTTCGAGGAGGATTTTGGGAACGGTTAATAATCGGTGGCAGTCGATAAAGGGTGTAGCAGTGACGCGCGAGAGAGTGCTTCCTATTTGGCGACGGCGACGGCGACGGCGGCGTGGTGCGTCACGACGCTCCGCTCGTGGCTGAACTTGGCCACGTCGAATGGTATTTCGAGCACACGCACGCACCACTCTCTCTCTCTCTCTCTCGCCGCTCTCTCTCGCCGCTCTCCTAGTAGACTCCCATGCGAACTCCTCGACCATGGTGGTCGTAAGAGTAACCGGACGAGAGCTGGTAAACAGTCCTCTCAATTGGGCGGCCGCGATCAACTCCGCTTGAGGAGTCTCTCTTGCTTGGATTGCTCGCTGAGAAAGTGCCCGATTGTGCGCTCCAAATATAAATCACTCACTCAGCATCATTTTTATAAAATATAATAATAAAATGTTGAAAGGATACGACTTTTATTATATCTTAAGCGCTCCAAATATAAATGACTTACTCAGCAACATTTTTTATAAAATACTATAATAATAAAATGTTACAAGGATAGGAATTTTATTAGATTTTAAGCGCTCCAAATATAAATGACTAGCCTTGAATAATTTTTTATAAAATATTGTAATAATGAAATGTTAAAAAGATGTGACTTTTATTACATTTTAAGATTATGTGTTTTTGGCCAAGCAATTAGTATTTATTGTTGCTCAAGTTTTTCTAATTTCAATAGAGAAAATGAATGATATGATTCAAGTAATAGTCTGACAACGAAGGGCAGATCTACTTATTGCAGGATTAACGTATTAATCCCTTGCCGTACCATTTAATTCGACGAAATCCGGTAAAATACACGAAAGTAATGCTGAAGAACAATTGTAATACTCAATCCCCAAAATATCCAAAGAAACAATGCAACAATGTTCACACAATCTTCATTATATGAGTCTAACTCCTGATATTCATGTTTAAAGAAGTAATATCTCGAATTAAATAAAAAATTATACAAGTCGAGTGCCAAGTACCAAATGATTGATAACTCTGACACGAAGAATGCGCGACTCAAGATTGCCGGTAAAAATCTTTCCATCGCGACAAGAACTTAGAAACTAGGAAAAAGTGGTTCAATCAGGTGGCGGATGATTGGACGGGAGAGACAAGAGCGGAAGGTGTACGCTCGAATCTTCGATCGCATAGATAAATAAATACATACGAGGGTCTGCCAGTCAGTGAGTTACTCAGTCAGTCAGTCAGTCAGTCAGTCAGTCATTCGTGTTCCTCCCCATTTTCTCCGGTGAGAAAGAGCGGCGGCGGTGTTCGCCAGTGCGCGGCGGGATCGATCTAGAATTTCCCCATTCAAGAATCTAATTTATATTGAAGAATTCCTGGCCGGCGCGGCGCGGCGCGGCGCGGCGGCGAAAGCGAGGCCGAGGCGTCGATCTTTGAGGCGCCGCCGTTTAAGATGCATTATGCTGGCAGGCGGTCCACAATAGGCTACCCAGCAGACACAGGCGAGCGGGTGAGAAAGTATAGGCGCACCACCTCTCTTTCTTCCTCTCTCTTCCTCTCCCAAAGAAGAAACAAGAAGAAGAAGAAGCGCCGAGCGTTCCAAGGCAAAGGAAGCAGACTAGAGGCGCAGTTTCGTAGCTGATAGAGAGCAAACGAGAGACAGAGAGGCGGCGCGGCTGGCTCTTGCTCTCTTACGGGAGAACGCGAGAAAACCGGGAGAGAGATCGAAGAGCGTCCAATAGAGCACCAAGCTGAGGACTAGAGAGATAGAAAAGGAGAGGGAAAGGGAAGGAGTAAAGGAAGGTAGACGGGCAGAGAGAGGGAGAAGATCGAGGGCAGACGGAACTGGTCCCAGACCCAATATGATAATTGAGTATGGAGAACGATGTGAACATAGCACCTTGTAGGCCCCGATGTGGCCATTGTGGCCTCCCACTGTCGGGACCACCTCGAGAAACGCATCGACTTTGTACGTGAAAACATCAAAGGCCTCTCCTTTTAACCCGCCGCACTCTCACTCCTTTCCTCTCTACTGCCCCTTTCTCTTTCTCCCTTTCTCTCTTGTCTTCCTGGTACTGACTCTCTACTCGCGCACTGACTAGTCGTTGCTGATGCTTTCGCTCGCTACTCTCTGCTCTCGTCGTCATCTTCTCCCTTTTGGCGCCCGCGCGTTTGCTCTTGTTTCATTATATCTCGCTGGGACAGTGCGCGCCAGCTTCTCTCTGTGCGCGTTTGCGATCTCCTCTGTCCTGGCTAACATGCACTCTCTCATTCTCTTTCTCTTTCTCTCTCCATGTCGTTTCTCCTCCGATAACTATCTCTCTTTCACCCTTTGGCTGTGCGCGCTGTTTTCCAACCTCGTGGCTTCCCGTTTGTTTTTCCGCGGCGGCTTCCTGCTGCTCCTCTTTGCGCCGCGCTATTCGCGTCCCTAGGCAATGTTTTCGCACAACCAACCGAGCAGCAGCCCCCCGGTCAGCCAACTTGATGACGATGACTCCTCCCCTCCCTCTCGGCGCAGGGATAAATTTGCGCGCCACCGCCACTCGCCTTTTTGCCGAATTAATGGCATAGTGTTTCACTGCTCGAGTGAGCTCTCTCCGCCTGCTGCTGCTGCTGCTGCTTTGCTAGTTTGTGGGATAACCGTCTCAAAACAGGAAGGAATTCCCTTGTTTTGGTATTAAACTGTTCTCGATATTTTGTTTTGTGAGAACCTTGTCTGGGGTTCATTGAGGTCAGTTTGTTCGAGGGTATTTTTGGGATTTATTCACAGTAAAAGTGTTAGTTAATGATCTGGAATTATTAAGGTATGGTGTTGCTTTTAATACTAAATGCAGAAATACTAAATTCATTCAACTATTTGCAAACAGATCTGAATTAATTTAGATTTGTTTGTAAATAGTTGAAAAGTTGGAATTGAAATTAAAAGTATTAACGTGTGATGTGGAATTATTAAGGTATACTGTTCTGGGATTTGTTGTTAGAGTAGTATCGATTGTAGGCTCGTATAAATCAATTAGTGCAAATGAAACTATCTGAATCAACACACTGTTGGCTAACTATTTACAAACAAATCTAAATTTATTTGGATTTATTTGTAAATAGTTAGTTAGATCTAAATCAATTTAGATCTGTTTGTCAATAGTTAGTCAGCAGTGTCTTGATTTAGATAGTTTTATTTGTACTAATTAATTTATACGAACCTACAATCGATACCACTCTAATCACAAATGCCACAACAGTATACTTTAATAATTCCACATCATAAATTAATACTTCAAATTTCAATTTCAACTATTCAACTATTTACAAAGAGATCTAAATTAATTTAGATCTGCTTGTAAATAGTTGAATAATTTTAGTATTTGTGTATTTACTATTAAAAATTAAAGTACATTTACTATTTGCATTTGTAAATAGCTAGATTAATTTAGATTTGCTTGCAAATATTTACTCAAATGTAAATTAATTGATGGGTAATTGTGTGACTACCCCATTTATAAGAACGTTTGTTATTCAAGTGTGAGGATTTATAATTAAAAACCTTTAATATTCCGCCCCATTCTTCCCAATAATTTGTATTTGCATTTGTAAATAGTTAGATTAACTTAGATTTGCTTATAAATGTTGAATCAAATCTCAATTAATTTAGATCTGTTCGTAAATAGTTAGTCAACAGTGCGTTGACTGAAGGAAACAACAATAGATTTGAAGTTCTCCGACACAAACTCGAGTTGGAGTTGGCGCGAATTGAGCAAGGGACGCGCGCGCGCCGCGATGCTCGAAGGCTCAATCAAGAGTGGCATCAATTTTTCACGGTATTTATCGTCCGATTTAGAGACTCACCGATTTCCTAAGACGGCGAGCGTCCACTCGGTCGATCATTGTCAACGATTGAACGACACCGCTCGCACCGCCGTCGTCGTCGCCAGGAAAAATTGCCGCGAAAGAACACGTACGCTCGCCGCCGCCTCGTTCTAAGCAACAATTTATATCTGCCAGATGCGTCCTTGCGTTTTCACCGGGAGAGCGTAGCGCGAGTCTGTACAGGCCTCTTCAAAAATCATTCCACGCAATTATCGGATATGCGAATTTAACACTAGGTTTACGGCAGCTGACATTTTCACGGATTTTGGAATTCATGAATAAAATTACAAAGCTTAGTAATTTTTCTTCCAATTTATACTGACAATTATTTATCCGATCCTGACAGATTTAATTAAATTATATTATGTCTGTTAAGATTGTAATTGTCTTTAAATTGAATTCGTAGTTTTCTTTAATGGAGATAGTGTCCATAAAGAAACGTATACAGAAATTTCCGCAAACCTAGTGTTAATGTAAATGATTTGACGTTGAAATTTCCTACTGTTTGTAATTAATATTGCACGAATTTTAAAGTCTAAATTGTTTTGTGGGTATAACGTGTTGTAAATCCATCTATAAATAGTTATATGTAATTTAATTTCTTGTGTATCAATGATTGTTCAATGCTTGCTGAATAAATGAATATCGAAAGCGTAATATTGTTGTAAATTAGAAGTTCATTACAATTATAGTGTCGACAAGATATATGAAATTTCACGCACAATCGATTGTCATTTGGCAATGTTCGATAGAATTTGGATGATATTGAACTACGTAATGAAAACGTGCAATCCCGCCCGCATTCCTCTACGTATTCCAATCGAAACTAATTGGAGTTTTTTATGCTATAATTTAACTTTGCTAATTTGTTTTCTCTAAGTTCAAAGGTCGTGAAAAATGTCGAGCGACGTATGAGTTCTCCCTCGTGTTTTTGCCACATTTATACTCGAACCGAGTAATATTAATTTCACATTTGACATTCCTTTAATGAAAATGTGCGAAAGCA
Organism: Ectemnius continuus; assembly: GCA_910591665.1. Taxonomy (NCBI): domain Eukaryota; kingdom Metazoa; phylum Arthropoda; class Insecta; order Hymenoptera; family Crabronidae; genus Ectemnius; species Ectemnius continuus. The sequence continues at coordinate 19,868,628 of OU342858.1, read as the reverse complement.
CATGAGGCGTGTGAATGATTTTTGCGTGAACCTGAAGCATCGCGAATTTTCCAGCCAATACAGAGCAACTTGCACGTAAAATTGCCGATTCCTGTAATTAAAACGTGCGAAACACTGACAGAGTGTACAACATGTGGGTGATTTTTAGCTAAGTCTGTAAGTATTGCAAATTTTTTAATCGATGTAGAGCAACTTTAACAACGAATTTTCCATGTCTCTAATAAAAATATGCAAGAAATATCAAACTATAAAACACGTGAACGATTTTTACGTAAATTTGTAAAAGTTGCGAATTTTTTTAACCGATGTAGAGCAACTTTGACATCGAATTTCGATTCCTATAATAAAAATATGTAAAAACAGACAGAGTAGAAAAGACGCGGTTGATTTTCGCGTAAGTCTTATTGTATTGCGAACTTTTTTCACCGACACAAAGTAACTTTAACATTAAATTTTCTATTCGTCTAATAAAAATATGCAAAAACAGACAGAGTACGAAAGACGCGGTTGATTTTTGCGCGAGCCTGTAGGTGTTGGGAGTTGTGTAAAGCCGAGGTGACAACGGCGGCGCAGCAGTGGCCGACGAGCAGAGCGAGGAGGCACGAGGAGAAGAAGACGACGGCGACGACGACGACGACGACGACAACGGCGTGCTCTCTTGCCGCGTGCAATTGCTCAATGGCCTGTTGAGTAATCGGCCGGCGGCGGCGTTTTACTCGGCGTATCCGCCACTAACGCTAATAATCGCGTTTCTATTCCTACCTGTTACGTCCGGCCCTTCTCTATTTTCAATCCGCTCGCCCAGATGTCCTTCTCGCACCCCGCTTTTCCCACTCCAACCCCTTTCCCTCGCAAAATTCTTACGTCAGCACTTTCGACCAATTTTCTCTCGCGCCACCGTCACAACTGTCCTCCAGGTGGAAGAGATACTTTTCTATTTTAATGATGATAGTCTATTTGGAGTCCCTTTTCAAAGAACTTCTTTTTACCACTTCTATTTTAACGAATTCGCAATGCTCGAAATTGAATTATTACTATGTGTATTGTAAATGTACATAGAAAAGATTAATTTCCCTTTTGACGAGATTGTAGAAAGCGAAATACTAAATATTTAACTTAGTAATTTAATTTCATTTAATACTAAAATATTTACAGTAAAACGTTTCCTTTTTAATGAATCATAATCAACTAATTCTTCTCTAAAAGTAATCGAATCAACAAGGTATGGAACAAAATTACATGACTTACCGTGTTAAATTTATTTTCTATTAAAAGGACTTCCTCCAAGAAAACTGAGCAACTGTATGCACACATTATGTGAGAATTTCTAACCCTTTGCGTTCGTATTAAATTTACACATGGATGTTTATAATGTTTATAATGGATTGCCATTAAGCCTTTCTCCTTTATCTGAAGACAATAATCTTCTTGATTTTTAAGATTATATAAGATTAATATGGTTTTTTTTATTGCGGTGGCTGAGAGAGTAGACATAGCACAGCAAAGGGCTAATTATAAGAGATTCGTCTGGTGGAACATGTCCCTTTTGAGAGACGGGAGCGTAATATCAGGTGCATTTGCGGAATGCGAGTCTACTTAGGCAGAAGCGGGTTGGTTCGCTTTGTGCGCGGAGTAATTCGTCTATCGTCTTGCGGAGGGCCGCGCAGACTGGAGAGAGGTCCGCCGCGCGGCTCACCGCTGTGTGCCGAATGCCATTCGATTTGGTGGCTCCCTTCAAAGGCTAATGCCGTTACCGTTGTCACTTGGCAGCAGCGTTGCGTCAACCAGCTCGACGCCTCCTCCTCCTCCTTCCTCTCCGCTTCGCTCACTCGCTTGCTTCGCTCTTCCCACCAAATCGCCGCCGCCGCCGCCGCCGAGAAAGTCTCGCTTTGGCGCAGTAGCAATTGTCCTTCCTCTCAAAAGAAGCACCTGTGCGGTCGTCCCGAATCAGTCACTGACCCACAAGGAATGTGGGTCAGCCGATGAATGCTGCTGCCCATACCATCGCCGGGTCAAAGGCCGTCTAACTAGCGAATCAAATCTTTGGAAATCGACGCGAATATTTCGGCTTGGTTACTTTGGTGTTTCAATATTGTAATTTCGACCACGCTGATTATCACGTCTTAGGCGCGTGAAGAATTCTTTCTTTCGTCGATTCGTTTTATTTTAAATAAAGATATCTGTGGAAATTTTCATTTTTATTCTGTGTATTTTCTATTTGGAAAGTGTAGCTGAATTTATGTTAATGTTCATCGATTCATTTATTGGAAATATTAAAGCTATCTTGAAAAACAGTATTGAATGATATTAATTGACTGTAAAGAATTGCAATTGGTGAACAATCCTCGGTTTAATGTCGATTTTAGCTTCCAATTTATCCTTTGTATATTTTATTTCGAAAGTCTATGTAGATTCATGTTAATATTAAGCAAGTAATTTATTGAAATACCAAAGCAAAGGTAATGATTAAATAAATCCTGAGAATCCCTTTGACATTTGATCTATCAAAAAGCAGTATCGAACACTGTTACCTGACTGTTCTCACAATTCATGTTAATTTGAATCAATTAATTTATTAAAGATATTAAAACAAAGGAGGCAATAATTAAAGAAATCCTGAGAACTGTAATAATTAAACAAATACTGAGAAGATCCCTTTGACAGTTGATTTATCGAAAAGCAGTATGGAACAATATTATTTGACTGTTCTGACAATTCATATTAATTTGAATCAATTAATTTATTAAAGATATTAAAGCAAAGGATGCAATAATTAAACAAGCCCTGATAACTGTAATAATTAAACAAATCTTGGAAACCCCTTTGACATTTGATCTATCAAAAAGCAGTATTAAATAATGTGGCCTGACTGTTCTGACAATTCATATTAATCAATTAATTTATTAAAGCAAAGGTAATAATTAAACAAATCTTAAAAATCCCTTTGACAGTCGAACTATCGACAAGCATTATCGAACAATGTTACCTGACTGCAAAGAATCGGGGGGGAGTGACGCGCTGCATTAACGCAACACTGGGACATGTGAGTTAACCGAGCGGGTAATTCAATTTCGCAATTCTTGTTCAACTGGGAAACAATCCTCGCGCTGATGCGGCGCGGAGTGGAGCGGAGTGAGGCGAAATTCGCCGGTAGAGGAGAGGAGAGCGCGAGGTAATTCAATATCGGAGGGAGGCGCACGTCAGAGAGCATGAATCCAATGCTCCCGAGAGTGCAGCGGCGCGCGCGCGCGTATTGGAAGTGCGGGGCGCGTCTGCTCGAGAGGTTAGCGCCGCCACTTTATCATATCGTCACAAGGCTACTAACACGCGCGCACACCCACACGCCAAGCTTCGGCCCCAACTTCCGACGCCCTTTTCCCCTCCCCGCCGCCCCAACTTCCACCCGGTTTCCCGCTCGCCGCCCACGCCCGCCCCGCTATTATTATACCTACCCGCCGAGCGGAAAATCGCCACGGCTTCTGACTCCTCGCCGGCGCATGCCACACGCCACCGATCTTAAGCTAGTTTTAGTCTAAATTCGGCTTTTAAGTGTTGTATCGAAAAATTGGGGCGATTTTGTCATTTTATGGTGTTTGTGCATAATTGTTTTTGTTGTAAATGGTCAAATAATTGGTTATAATATGATGGGTGGTTTTTAGTGTTAATTTAATACGAAGTCAAATGTATAGAGTAGAATTTGGGCAATAATAAAAGAATTACAAATTCACGTTTTTATTTTTAAGAAGAACCGAGACACTTTTGTACGCCGCTTGTATTAATCACGTGTCAATGGCGCGTATTAAATTTTTCTCGTTTATGTATTGTTGAGACACGTACTATAAACATTCGCAAACAAAATAAAAGCCATTCTCCCATTAATTTAACAGATATGACTCTTTAATTTTTATTCTACTTCAATTCTAATTCAATTCTAATTTAATTCCACACTGAAACTTCGTGAGATTTCCTTCCCAACAACGATCGGTACAAATTGCCCAGGATAGATTTCGCAGGAGAGAAAAGCGATTGTTCGCGAGGTTTTTCGCGCGGGCTTCAATTAATAGTAAAGAAGGGGTTAACGCAATCGGACGTGCCAGCGGAGCGCGGCAGGTAATCCGGCTGTAGGTTGAGAGTAACGAGAGAATGATATGGGCATTTCGCAAGTTCGGGCGAAGAGAGGACGACGACGACGACGACGACGAGGAAGAAGAAGAAGAGCAAGAAGAAGAGGGCGAAGGAATGCGCCGCGTTGGAGAGAATCCGTACACACATACTCTCTACCGACTCTTACGTATGCACCGGTGGGAGAAAGGAGCGAGGATCAGAAGAGAAGAGCGCGAGAGAGCAACGCGGCTTTCAGCCCTGCCTCTTCCTTTCTTCCTCTCCTCTCCCACTCTCCTTTCCTTTGCTTTGCCCTCTTTCTTTCTCACTATCCTTCCTCCACCGAGCACAACAAACAGACGCCGCCTCGTAATTTGTTTTCGTACGTTCTCGCGGACCTCGCCGCCTCCTCTCTTTCTCCACCCGTTGCCTCCCTTTTATCCTTCCTTTTCCGCCGCCCTTCCCAAACTACTAGCGCCAATAAATATCAAGGGAGATCGAAACAAACCTCGATTGCTTGAGATTTGTTTAGAATTATTGGCTTATCAATGGGAAATTGTGTAATTATTTAATTCGTAAGAATGTTTATTCAAGTGTGAGTATTTATAATAGAATTATTGGGTTGTCAATGGGTAATTGTGTAATTATTTAATTTGTAAGAATGTTTATTATTCAAATGTGAGTATTGATTATTAAAATTCCTTTAATATTTCTCCCTATTTTCCCTAATAATTTTTAACCCTACAATTAAAAAATGAAGAATAATTTTCCCTCCTTTCCCCAATTGGAAAATCATTGAATTCCACTCGAAGTATGTCGTTTCAGTCACCGAAACATTGTTCTCGAGATATTTCCATCCCGGATTTAACAAGTATAATAAAAAGGGGAGAAATATTAGCATCGCCATTGTCTCGACAACAATCCCGAGTGAATCGGCCAACTACTGTCGCTCGTTTCTGCGTCTTGCGCTGGAAAATGGCAAGTAAACATTCGCCGAATCGCCATACCACCGGGATATCATCGAAGCAAACACGCTCTAACAAACACGAAAGAGAGGCGCAAATACGATCGGGCATCGACGAGATTTATAATTGACTAATCCGAAATTGAAACGCAGTTCCCAAGTGGCGAAAGTGAGCTGGTGCTCGATGTCGCCGATGCCAATGGAAACTGGCGTATCGAAGAAGAAGAAGAAGGCGGAGGAGCGCAACAGGAGAAGCGGAGAGTGCAGTGCAGCGCGCGCTCTTGAAAATCGGCTAAAAATATCGATGCCGGCGAGGGACGTCGTCGTGTGCGCGGGTGTAACGTCCGGAGAGAGAAAGAGTAAGAAAGAGAGAGAGAGCGTCTCCTCTCTCGTGGGAACCGCCTGCGCGCCGCGGCCTCCACCACCACCGAGAGAGTGTTTCGTGCTCGGCGTGCTGCTGGTGTGTATCTTTTCGAGATTAATGATAGGCGTTTACCTTTAGTGCGCGCGGCCCGCTGTTTTCTGCGCTTTCCGAAGGTGAGCATCTAGCAGAACAAGAGAGAGAGAAAGAGAGAGAGAGATGGTCGCCCAGCAAAAAAGGGCTGCGAGTGTGCTCGAGAGAAGGCCGAGTCGCAAGTGTGCAGAACGTCGACGACGACGCCGACGACGACGACGTCGTCGAAGAGGAAAGAGCGTGCCGTTGGTACGCGTGCCTTCTCTACTTTGCGCTCGGCCTTTACCGCCCGTTTTCCATGAAGCGCCTACCTGTTGGCTGACGAGCACCGCCAGCTTCTCCTTTCTTCTACCGCGCCGCGACGCCCCATTCGCCCCCGAGAGTATGTATTGTACGCGTCTTTGCCAACTATGTACCTCCCGCCGCTAAGTAGACACACACTCGCCTCTTATCCTCGAGTTCTCCTCCTCCTGCTGCCCCGCAACGACAAATCTCTTCTCCTCGCGCACTTTCCTCTCTCTCGACGAATTTCTTTCTTACTCCACTTAGTACTTCTGTTTATGTTTCGTGGTTTGAATTATGCTTTTATTTCGGGCGAAGTTGTTAGGGTTCTTTGTGGATTTAATTAGAGGTGCAAGCTTTTTTGGTGCTCCAAGTGTTATTTCAACACTTAACAGTTTTAGTAGTATTCGCGTTGTTCGCAACACTTGCGAGAGTGTTGTCTATCACAAAATAAATTGATAAAATATTGTGAATGGTTTAATTTCGTTGTAAGAGAATTGAAAAAATTGTTTGTAGATTTATATATTGCTTGTGAAGGAGAAATTCATTTTTATTGTCTGCCTGATATTTTATGTTTATGATATTCTTGGCATAGGTGCAATATTTTTGTACACCTTTCTTTACAGTCACCCGTCAAATTGACGGGTAAAATAAACCACGTATTTTCTTTTAAAGAAAGAACAATAAATTTAAATCAAAACAATTAAGATCTTAACAGGCACAATATAAGTTAATTAAATAAAAAACACCCGATGGTAATTGTTGTTGTAATTTTGCTTGTGAAGACGAATATCCGTCGAAATGACGGGTCCTGTAAACCTAGTGTTAACTAGTACGGATTTATTTATTAATGGCGAAGGATGATTTGTTCCATCCAATCTGTTTTAATAGAGGGTTTGTTTAAATGGGAATAATTGTAGTGCGTTAGCTCGTGAGATTGTTGAAGTGCAAAGTTGTGTAAATTGTCATCGTAGAATGTACTACATATTCGATCCTGTAAAACACATTTAGTTTGATCATTTGACTAATCATCGAACGCATCCTTCTGAATCTACCTGCTTGTTAATTTTCATATACCAAATTAAATGGATAGCTTAATAATTTATCAAGGCGATCATTAGTATTTCCACGATTTCCTTTCTACAAATCCAGTTATTTCAAGACGAAGGATTCCAGCTTGCGTCTCGTTACTCGACCAAACAGGATAAACGGTGCTGTCATCAAATACCAGCGGCGCATCCTTCTGGATGCTAATCCGCTAATTCTAATTTATCGAATCCGAGAGGCAGACGACTGATTTATCATTGCAATCATATTTCCTAAATTTATTATAATACAGCAAAACACGTTTTCATACATATTAGTGAATTCCAGAAGAATGGAAGTTCAGATTTGAATTCTGCCGGCAGCGTACGATTACTCGTGTTATTTTAGATCCCATTTCGGAATCATTATATTATTTCCTCGATCTGCTTTTCATAGGGCGAGTTATTTCTAGGGAAGGATTGGTGTCGTTGCGTTTGGGGGTGCGCGAGTGGTTCGATCGATTGCCGGGAGGAGAATTCAGTGGTGGTAGCAGCCGCGGCGGCGACGGCGGCGGCGACGGCGGCGACCATTACTCTTCCTCGAGGAAGATGAGCACTTAGGGCTGTCCTAAGCAACCTACCCACACCCTTAGTTATTGGTACGCATGCGTTTCTCCTAGGGAAGGAAGGGTGTGTGTGCGCGCAACCGGCGCCGCTTCCCTCCTCTCACTTTCCTCGGCCCTTTCCTCCTCCTCCGCCTCCGCCTCGCGTCGAGACGCCCTTTACCGCCCGCAATTTCGCCGCCGCCGCCGCCACCCCCGCCAAGCCAGCCAAATCGAATTAAGTGGCAGATCCAACCCATTGGCAGAGACGAAATCAGCATTTAGCAGACTACCCCTCAGGCCCAATTTCAACTACAACCGATCGACTCTCCTCTCTTTCTCTTGTCTTCTCTCTCTCTGGTGCACCAAGCGCTCGAGGAACCAGAGAGGAAACTACCATCTTTTTGTAGTGGGAAGTGTTATTTCAATTGCACGGCTAATTAGAATGGCAGAAGTTTCGACATTTCGCAGTGGTAATGTCTCTTTTAGGGATGAAAGTGATGCCATTGGGGAAATAAGCCTTGCGATGCTTGAATGGGAAAGGGAAATAGTTATTGAGTCTGTTTTAGAATCGTTATAAATAGTTGCTTATTTTAGTAATAAAATAAATTACAGGCTTAGAAGTATATTTGTGAGATATAATTCATACTTTACACGTTTTTATATGTAACAATTGACAAAATTGACTTCTCTGTAACTAATACGAATTTTTTAACGAACGCAAAGCAACTTTAACATCAATTTTTTCATTCCTCTATTAAAAATATGCAAGAAATGACAGACTATGAAACACGTGCATGATTTTGACGTAAGTCTCCAAGTATTGCAAACTCTATAAAATCCCCGCAAAAGCGCAAAGCACTTTCTCGCGCTTGCCCTCTCAAAGACACTCGGCAAAGTGAAAAGTGTTCGCCGGGCGAGAAGCGGATCGGTAATATCGAGCTAATTATATTGGAGGACATCGATCGGCTGGCAAGAGGGTGGCAGTCGATCAAGAGCGAGTCTTCTCTCGGCGGTGCCTCAGCTTCTTTCGACAAATCGGCAACCCCCCGGAGCCGAGCGGAGCGGCGAGCGGAGCGGGCGCACGGGGGTAATGAGAGGCGAGGAAGACGTAAGTGGCGATGGAGGTGAAAAAGGAGGAGGTGCGAGACTAGAAAGAGAGAGGGAGAGAGGATCCAAGAGGAGGAGGCGAGAGAAAGAGAAAGAGCCACGAAAGATTTTCTGCAGAAAGCTCGACGGCGTCCAAGAGGGAGCGAGAGAAAGAGAGAGAGAAATTGGAGGGTGGTTGAGAGAGGGAAAGAGAGGAGTTGGACGGGTGGAGAGAGGAGAGCAAGAGAGGAGGGACGGAAAGATCTTTGGTTAGAGAGAAGAGCTACAGAGAGCGGCGCCCCGGGGCCATCCATCATCCCAATAATTGCTTCCCTTCCCATCATATAATTCCTGTAGAATCCTATCTCCCTCTCCCATCCCCCCCGCTCGCCTCGCCTCTTTCTCTCGGCCGATGGTCCGTCACTTCTCTCCCCCTCTCTCTCCCTATCTTTCTCCTCCTCCACCTCTCTTCTTGCTCGTCTTGCGCGCGGCCCTTCACAGCCGCTCGCTGCCAACACCCGGGCACCCGCAACGCCCGCCAAGAATATCACACCCGCCACGCTCTCACACCCTTTTCTCATCTTCCTCTCGGCTTCCTACAATCTCTCTCTCCCTCTCTCTCGCTTTCTCTCTTTCTCGTGCAAGCCTCAATCCATCCTACTCGGCTCTCTCTCTCTCTTGGATCACCGAGCGTTACGCGGTCTTACACCTTCGCCACACGTTGCAGACACTCGATGATTCCGCCTGGATTTACCGCTAGTGACTTGTTCTTTGGTGATGCCAGCGACGTTCTTGCTGATTGATCGATGCAATAATGGTTGCTTTTTGAGTATGATATTGTAGGGCTGCGCCTGCCAAGTTAGGCTCCCGAAGCTTAACTGGCACCCCCACTTTCTCAATTTTGATGACGTTTCTACCTGTTTGTACCCTCGCGTGCGATCGGCAAATCCTTAAGAAACATTTGCCGAAAACCTAAACTTTGAGCTAGGACCCTCGAATTTTTATGACATCTTCCTCGACGCAAGGGCACATTCTCCACCAAATTTCTGCCCGTGAAATACATGGGAAGTATACAAAATATGGGAAAAACCGTGAAAATTAGATGAAATTCATTATTCAGGAACGATTTTTTGGTATTTTCGATACAAATCCGGCCTTTTTTTCATGGATTCTTCGTTTACTATCCGCCCTGATACACAAACAATCGATTCATGAAGAAAAAACCCGGGTTCGGGGACCTTGGAAAAAATGGATATTTTCGATGGCCAAAAATATGGGGAAAAAAAAATTTTGAGCTGGGGCTCTGAAATTTATATCACATCTTCCTTGATGCAAGGGGAGACTCCCCACCAAATTTCAGCCCCGGAAAATGTCGGGAAGTCCAAAAAATATGGGAAAAACCAGCGAAAATTCCGAAAAAATCGCACTTTAAAGGCAGTTTTTTTAGTGTTTTCGATAGAAATCCGGACTTTTTTCGACGGATTTCTTGTTTTCTATCCGTTTTCATTCATAAACAATCGATTCCTGAAGAAAAAAACCGGGTTCGGGGATCTTCGAAAAATCGTGAAAAAATCTGAAGGGGTACCCCTTAAGAAAAATTTGCCGAAAAAAAAATTTTGAGCTAGGATTCTGGAATTTTTATGATATCTTCCTCGATGCAAAAAAACATTACCCACCAAATTTCAGCCCCGGGGAAGATCGGGAAGTCCACGAAAAAAAATAAAAACCATCAAAAATGAGCAAAAATGGACTTTTCTGGACAGTTTTTCGACCCGTTCTCGTTGCAAATCCGGACTTTTTTTCACGGATTCTTTATTCTCTATCCACCCTGATACGAAAACAATCAAAATATCCCGGGTTCGGCCGATTTTGAGAAACTTGAAAAAATTGACCATTCTCGAGGGTCGAAAATAGGTGAAAACCTAAACTTTGAGCTGGGGCTCTGAAATTTATATTACTTCTTCCTTGATGCAAGGGCGCATTCTCCGCCAAATTTCAGTCCCGGGGAAGGTCGGGAAGTCGACCAAAAATAATAAAAACCGTCAAAAATGCTTGAACTTGAAGGTATTTCCGCATCTGTGAATGTATTTAAGTATCCTGTATGTTAGATTGGGATAGTTTTTGTTTTGTAAGATGATAGTGGAAAGTATTGATGTTAATTTATGGAATTCGTACGATGTTTGTTTAATTTATATGGCTAAATTATGCGGTTGTACTGAAGAATCAAATAATTCATTATTTGTGACAAAAACTAATATTATAATAATTAATTTCGTTTTCTTAAAATAGTATTCAACACGGAAATTATGAACAGTGTTGGAAAATTCGATTCAGCAAAATGCGTAGCTCTCGAAAAATAAGAGGATGAAACGTTCGCTTGGTTTGATGGAAACCGAGAAGTTCTGGGATCTCCCGAAATCCAGTGCGACTGTTGGCAGCTCCAGTGGGTGGCGATTGAGCGCGTGTGTGTGGGTGGAACGACGCAATTTCGTGGCAGCTTACGTTACTCCGAGAAATACAGCTGGCACAGCTTTAACGCTCTACTTTCCTTTGAATCCCACACATCGTATCACCCACCCTTTCCCTCGCCTTTTCCTCGCCTTTCACTCCCATTTTTTCATTCTCCAAAGGAACAAATATTCTCTGTTTGTTTTGGATAGATACAACTCTTTAAATTATGAAATTAGTGGTAGTTTCCACTGTTAATTACCAATGATTTTAATTCTACGGTAAAATTGCATGAGATTTCTTTCCCAACGGTATTTCTCCGCGAGGTTTTTCGCACGGGTTCAATTAATGGTAAAGAAAGGTTTCCTTTTCCTTTCTTTTCTCTGCCACTTTTTCGTTCTCCAAAAGAACAAATATCCTCTGTTTGATTTAATACATACAACTCTTTAAACTATGAAATTGATAGTACTTTTGATTAATAATTCTCAATAATTGTAATTCTACATCGAAACTTTATGAAATTTCTTTCCCAACAGTATTTCTCCGGGAGGTTTTTCGCACGGGTTCAATTAATGGCAAAGAAAGACTTTGCCACATGGTATCACCTTTTTCTCTCGTTTCTCCCTCATTTTTCCGTTCTACCTTTCCTGCCGTCACCGGCATACAATTATTATGCGTGCACTCATTGTAACGAGCGAGGGATTTATTGTAATTACCCGGGAAGGCAGGTATTAGCCGCGGTCGAAGACAGTATCGCGCACGGTAATCGATCATTAATGAAGGGGCGAACGCGAGCGCTGATTAATGAGCCGCGCAGAATCCGGCGCGATTAAGGAAACACACGGAATACGGTGCTTATTACGCGTAGAAAAAGGCCACCGGGAATGCGTGTAACGCTGCGGCGAACTAAAGCACTGCTTACTTCCACAAGCGGAACACGTATATTCGCAATTAACGAGAGCCCCGCGCTGCAGTTGGCATAGAACGAGAAATGTTTCAGTCGCCTTCCCAACATCATCAATTGCACCGTCAATTAAGTGCAACGAGAAAAAAGGTAGAAAGCTGTTTTGCTTTAATAATAGTTTGTCGTTGTAAATAATCGAAGTGTGATTCAAATTTGTAATAATTTGCGCTAATACTTTGGGTATTATTTAGTTCACTATTCAGTCTTCTATTTTAACCCTTTGAGCGCTGAGTCCGACGTTAAGTGTGCACCCTTTACGAAGAAACACCCCGCTGGCTGCGTATTTTTTAGCGCATATATGCGTTCAGCATCTGACAAAATAATTGTCGCAATTTGCAAAACGGCCACTGAACAGAAAGTGAAATTTAGTTTCATGTACACACAGTATGTAACACTTTTTTAGGGGGTTGCAAAAGGGAGCCTCTTTCCCTAAAATGGGCCTTTTAAAAAGTTATGCATTTTACACGATGTGAATGCTGTTCAACCACAATCTCGAATAAGGTAACCTGTAAACTTCAACCGAGTTGAAAAAGTCACTAATTATTCAATTGATTTCGCTTTGTTCTCAACGTCACCACTTGAGAGATTCCACTCAACGAAAACATTTATATTCTCTAAAAAAAGGAAACATTCTTCTTGAAGAAAATCTGCTTTTTCTTGTGGAAGAAACTTTCTTGTATATCAAAATTTACTCTGGGGAAAAGCAATCGGTTTTACATGCTACCAAATGTCATTCTTATTACAACAGCTACTTTTTAGATTGTGACAACTATTTTGTCGGATGCTGTTCATTAGCCTAAATTGAATGGTTGTGTGAAAACACATGTATGCGTTCATAGCGTTCAAAGGGTTAAATAAAATATTCTCCCACAAAATCTTCTCTCTTTCTCTCTTTAAATTAGCAAGTTACGAAAGCAATTTTACAGATTGTGACAACTATTTTGTCGAATGCTGTTCATAGTCTAAATCGAATGGTTGTGTCAAAACACATGTATGCGTTCATAGCGTTCAAAGGGTTAAATAAAATATTCTCTCCTACAAAGTCTTCTCTCTTTCTCTCCTTAAATTAGCAAGTTGCGACAGCTTCTTTTTAGATTGTGACAACTATTTTGTCGAATTCTGTTCATAGTCTAAATCGAATGGTTGTGTGAAAACGCAAATATGCGTTCATAAAACTCAAAGGGTTAAATAAAATACTCTCTCCTACAAAGTGTTCTCTCTTTCTCTCTTTAAATTAGCAAGGGAGTTCCAAGCGCGCTGCTCGGCACAGCACGGTTCCGCTCCGTCAGCGTACGCTAAATTCCTATAGCAGCGGCGGAGATCCGGCGCGAGGCGGAGGCATTGGAGTTTAGCAGATGGGAAGGAAGAAGAAGCGCAGTGCTGACCCGTCCGCTGGCCCAGCTCTAAGGTTCACCGACCTTTCCTCAAGTTTCCCAAGCATTTCTACGCTTCTCCGATATTCCGTACAATAATAGAAAATACAACAAGACGGGCGGGCAGGCGGGCGGGGCGAAACTTTTCGGAAGTTATGTGCGAGATAGTGCAATGTTCCCGCTGCTGGTTCGAGCCGCGCTCCTTTATCAATACGTGGAAAGGAGCCGCTGGCAGCGGCGGCGGCGGCGGCGAGGCGGCTTATCGCGCAGACGTGCGCGACATTTTCATTCTCACGCCTGGCTTGCCTGGCTTGCCCGCTCCTCCCTCCAGCGCCCACACCATTAGCTCTATCGTTACATAAGCCGGAAAAGAATATCGGCCCTTTTTTCCACAGTCACTTCTACACGCTGACTCTGACACTCCGAACGCGATAGAACGTGTACAATTATGTTCAACATATATTAACTAGAGAGGATAAAATAACAGCTCGTGTTTTTAATCCTTTGGTTATGGCGAAATTTAAGGGTGAAGGCTAATTTTAAATGGCGAGATTTTAACTGTGATAAATGGAATATTAGTGGATTTTTTGGTGTTCCTGAAAACGCCAATAGTAGTCAAAGTGTTAATGGTTTTTTCTACGCCGATAACATATAAAATCTATAAAATCTGTATTTTTATATTACGTAAATCTATAAAAGTTCTTCGTTATCTAGCAAAATTTAGCCTAGGGATTAAGATAAATATTAGTAAAAAAGGAAAATTATCCTTCAAAGAAATGTATTTTATCTCAAGACAGACTCTCAACAAAGAGATATATTTCTACTTCAACAAAAGAGTGTTCTTCCGCAAGAAAATTCCCTTTGAAAAGGACGGCGTACTTGATTTTATTTATTATAGGTTGCTTGCTTTTTTACGACGGATATTTATCTGGATTATCTACTTTGCTTGGGTTATTCGCTTTGAATGGACTGCCTTCAGGCGGATGATAGTCGAATTGAAAGATGGCGCAGAAAGGAGGAAAAAGGAGGATGCGATGGTATTTACGAGGATTCTACGAGGTTCTCTAGGTTAGTCGAAGGAGGAGAACTCGTGAACGAGCAGCGGCGAAGGGATTCTTGCTTGGGTACACAGAGAGCACCTCAATCTTATCGAGACTCTATCACTGCTTCCTTATCCGGTGCCGGTGGCTCTCACTCTTCCGCAAAATTCCACCGCTACTCGTCACTCGGCCAACTACAATCACGGAAGTACTCGTGTACGCTGCTCCTTATCGGCACGTGTGACATTTCGTCATTCATAAATTCCCCGACCGCAATTAGACCGCTCCGCCAGATATTAAAACCACTCTGAAATCCCCAACAAGTGCTTCATCCACCGATCTTTTTATTTGTTGGATTTAATTGAAATTTATTTTATCTCTCTGACATTGTATACAATTTTATATTATTTTGTAAGTGGCGTCAGATTTGTTGACAGGATGTTAAGGACACTTTGAAAGCCTCGAATTTATTTATTTATCGAACTGGTTCGGAATTTATTTAATTCCTCTGCCATTGTGTACAATTTTTTATTATTCCATAAGTGGCATGAGATTTATTGACGAGGTATTAAGGACGCTCTGTAATCTTCAATAATAACTCTCGAATCTATTTGTTTATGGAATTCATTCGAAATTTATTTAATTCCTCTGCCATTGTATACAATTTTTTATTATTTCATAAGTGGCAAGAGATTCATTGACGAGATATTAAGGACGCTCTGAAACCTCCAATAATAATTCTCGAATCTATTTATTTATGGAATTGATTCAAAATTTATTTAATTCCTCTGCCATTGTATACAATATTTTATTATTTCATAAATAGCACGAGAGACTAATCAACAAGGTATTAAGCACACTCGAAAATCCCCACCAAGTGCTTCATCCTCGGATCAACAGACTTATCAAAATCATTGGAAATTGATATAATTCCTCTATTATTGTCAACTATTGCCGATCACTCGAAACCTGCTAGAAAAGGGGGGGGGGACTCGAATTTATCGTAATTCATATCTGACAGATTGGCCGCCGCCGCTGGGAACATGTGTACTTGGCCGTATTATAAAGCGGCATTCCAGGCATTCCTCGACGGTGCAACGACCTTGCCACGAGCGGCGGAAGTTCCTTAACAAGATCGTCAAGGTAACTAGTCCAGCAATCGGACGGGGGGCAGTGGCGTCGCGGCGCGGCGCGCGACATCGGTGTCAATCTAATTTTCATAATGGTATCAAGCTTGGAGGAGATTGGCGAGAGACAGTAGGAAAGGCGGATTGCTCGCTCTTAGCTCTCCCGATCGGCGACGGCGACGGCGGCGACGGCGGCGTCGGCGAGGGGGGGCCGCGAGAGCGCACCTTAAACGGGACCACTTAAGAGTTTTTTGAACCAGCGCATCGCCGCCGGTGCGTGCGAGCGAGAGAGAGGAAAGCGAGCAGCACTCTGAAAACGAGTTCCTTCGCCGCGGCAAGTGCCAAGTTTGCTCTCCGATCCGAGAGGAGGACGCGAGACACACACGCACGCACACATACATCGGAGGATTCAGAGAGCATCAGAGAGCCAGTCGGCGAGCAGGAGCAGCAACGCGCCGCTCCCGGAGAACCTATCGATGACTTGTCTTGAATTTCGTCATGGTACTAGCCTGGAATGCGTGAAGACGCGGCAATACTCGCGCGACTTCAGAAAGAGAGATGGAGAAGGACGACTTTTCTAGCGTTCATTCCCAGTCGAGTTGAAGTCTCCGATCGTCGATGCACCGCCTCGTTTCGACCAGACGGCTAATTTAGTATTAGTCCTCCAATGAGTTATTTGAATCGTACTAATTTTACGTTATTTAACTCTTTTAAATATATCGTTGTTCGCAGCACTTGCAAAAGTGTTATCTATTTCAAAATAAAGGGATAAAACATTATAGACGGTTTAATTTCATTCCAATACAATTGAAGCAATTTGAAACTGTTTAGAGATTTAAATATTGCTGGTAAAAGAGAAATTCATTTTTATCTTCTTCCTGACGTTTTCTATTTACGATATTCTTGCCATAGGATTAATATGGCATTTATTTAGTTTTAAAAATATCACGGATTCTTTTCAAGCTTGAAATAAAGTAGATTAGCTCGCGTGACGCGAGTGACTTGTAATTCAGTTGCATTTTACTAATATCAGCGACAAAAAATGTAGAACATGCCGCCGCTAGCGAATGAATGACTGAAAAGTGTTGAGAATCTCCCGGAAGCACATTTCTCCGAGTATAACGCCGAGTTAACTGATTCTGAAATTCTACACATACGAGCTTAAAAAATCGATGTAAATGCATATATGTGTACAGGATGTAGACTTTCCTGTGTTATTAATTTAAAGCAGCGATCCTTTCTCGATATGCACTGCTCAGTGCTTCGATTAAGTACGGTTATCCCTTGGAAAACGTGTGGAGCATCGGAAGTGCATCGTACCTCCAGAGAGAGAAAGAGAGAGAAGGAGGAAGAGAGCAACAGTGTTTATTAAACTTACCGCATCTACTGCGCGCTACATTTTCAAGTAGAACTCCAGAAAAAACTCACCTGTAACAGAAGAGAAAACGAATTTATTATAACATTCCTGTTTTATCTCATAAAAGTGTAAAGGAAAACGATTTTATGGTAACATTTCTATTTTATCTCAGAAAATTGCAAAGTAAAACGGTTTTACTATAATATTCCTGTTTTATCTTACGAAATTGTAAGTTAAAACGATTTTACTATAACATTTCTATTTTATCTCATAGAATTCTAAACTAAAATCATTTTAGTACAACATTCTTACTTAATCTGACAAAATTCTAAATTAAAACGATTTTATCGTAACATTCCCATTTTATCTCATAAAATTGTAAGTTAAAACGATTTTACTATAACATTTCTATTTTATCTCATAGAATTCTAAACTAAAATCATTTTAGTACAGCATTCTTACTTAATCTGACAAAATTCTAAATTGAAACAATTCTATTATAACATTCCTATTTAATCTGACAGTATTCTAAATTAAAACGATTTTATTACAACATCCCCAGTTAATCCCCCAAGAGATTCTCACAAACGAGCATTTCCCATTACAAGCACCTCCTAACAAGAGGGCGTCCGCCGCCACCAACAAACAATAAATTACGGCGATAACAAAGCGCGCAATTATAAAACACGAGGATGAGCGGGCGGGCGCGCGCGCGCGCGCGAGAGCGTTTCTAAACCGGTCTAATGAATCTTGAGCAATCGAGTTATCAATGCGGCACAACACAATTCCCATCTTTTCCCATGTCGCGACGCAGGCAGACGCAGACACATCGACAGTGGCTGTGTTGTATTCTACACACTAAGCCGTAAGGTGTACGTGTACACGTACGAGCGGTATTCGGTGAGCGGGGCTCACGAAAGAATCCCATTCATAGACGTAGGCACGAAAAGAGAGAGTGAGAGAGAGAGGAGGAGGGGGAGAGGGAGGGAGGGAGGAAGGTGAGAGGGGATCGGCGACGACAAGAGTGGTGGTGGTCGAAGGAGGAGAAAGGAGGATGAAGAGAGACGCTCCCGAGGGATCGAGAGAGAGAGAGAGGAGGGGCACAATGAGAGAGGAGGGGCACAGAGACAGAGAAAAAGAGTGAGTGAGTGAGTAGGAAAAAGGAGGAGAAGGACGATTCGGAGAAGAATAGAAAGAAGAAGCGTCGCGAGAGGGAGAAGGCAAAGGCAAAGGCAAAGGCATTCGGATTAGGCGCAGGCGCCAGGTAGGAGAAAGGCTTAATGAAAAATTTTCCACGCCAGGCCCCTGCGGTAGGCCGCCGCCACCGCCACCGCCGCCACCGCCTTTTCTAGGTCGGCCGGCTCTGGAATTCGATCTTCGAACGATCGATCTACAAAAGGATCCAAGAGGAACCAGCGGCAGGAAAAGAGAGAGAGGCGAGAGTCGAGTTAGAAGGAAAGGAAAGGAGGACTCTTCGTTGGAGAAGGAAGAGCGAAGGGAGATCGCGGAGAAAGGGGGCCGCCGATCGATGCGATCCGTAGAAGCGATTGTAGTCGAGGAGGAGGCCGTCGAGAAACGACCTATCGACCTCCCCGTGCAATCGCTCGAAAGTGAAGGATGTCGGTAGAGTGGTGGTGGTGGTAGTGGTGGTGTGCGCGCGCGCCTAGAGAAATATTTAGCCTGGCGGGCATCGCCGCGGTGCCATTGGTAACGAGGCAGAGATAAATCGCGCCAGCCCACAGAGCCCCTTAATAATGTGCGAGGAATTCGATCGGACCGACGCCGACGCTCTTCTTCGAGTACAGCGTAACTGACGCGCCGCGCCGCGCCGCGCCGCCTCTCGTCCACTGAATCAGCCAAGAAATTATTCAATCGCTCATAAACCACCGCGGATAAAAAGTAGTATGTAAACTCTTGGATTCCAAGGTTTTATTCATCGAAAGAAAAATGTGTAGGTTTTTACACTTCTGCCGAAAAGGGTGGAACTTCAAAGTAAAAGTAACGTGGTGGTTTTCAACCCTGTTGTCTTAGTTTAACCTTTTGATTGCAGCGAAATTTGATGGAGAGCGGTAATTTTAATTGACGAGATTTTAGCTGTGATAAAAACAATGTTAACTATTTCAAGCACGGTGGGATTAAAAATGCCCCACCTTTTTGATGTACCTCACCTCATAATACACCTCGTAATATTGCAATAGCTGTATGCGCATACCTTTATGTTTAGTCTTTTGTTGAATGTAAAACGCCAAAAAATATCTGTACAACATGGATCTCTATTTATTCTCTGGAATTCTGTGCCTCAAAGAGATAATGGATTTTTGGAGCGCGTAAAAGCATCAATACTAGTCAAAGGGTCAATGATTTTTCTTATGTTCGGATGTATATTTTGTATAAAACGTGTAACTATACCATATAAAATCTGTAAAATCTATGTTTACAGATTTATAGATTATAGAGTGTTGTAATTTGATAACATACACGGTTTTGAGTTGCGGCAATATATTTTCATTCGTTTTTCACCATCAAAGTTTAGCTGTCAAGCTCAAGATCTCACAGACTACTGAAGATATCCGCTAGTAGACTGTTTTTAAGACTTAAAGACAACTTTCCACTTAATATCGACAGGTCTCGATCGAGTTCATTAGAACGCTAAATAGACAATTATTCCCAACATACAGAAACTCTATAAAATCTACATTTCCAACAATCCTTCCACTACCTTCTACAAAAACTGCAAATCGAGTTCACAAGACCACTAAATAAAACATCATTTTCAACACAGAGAACATCTACAAAATCCATATTTTTCTATGACATAAATCTATAAAAATCACCCAGCAAGATTCTTACGCACGAAGAGCCAATTCGCTGAAACAATGCTGACCCACTGCTACCCATAATTCCTCGAGGGAACACAGTGAATCACAATCGAATCAATCGAAATGATTAAAGCAAGCATAGCGAGCGCGAGCGCGAGCGTTTCTCTCACATACTCAGTGAGTATGTAAAAGTCTGGATAAGCGGGGGGTGGGTGGGGGCGAAGGGGGGGAGGTTGGGTGTCAGTATCAATAGGACGGAAGTGGCTCGGTTTGTTTTTCTGTCGATGGTGGAAAGCGCTGGCGCCTCTTTATCGGCGGGGAAGAGGATCTGACGCGATAACGACCATTGATCGCTCGGTTGAATCGAGCCAGGCCACTCGTTAGTACGCGCGCGAGATAGACAGAGCGAGCGGAGCGGAGCGGAGAGAGGAGAGCGAGAGGGAATGAACGAATGCGAGGAGAAGGAAGGAGCGAGCGGCACCGAGAAGGACGGAGTCACGTTTCCGTCGTAGCGCCGCGTCCTCATGAATGAAAGCGGCGTGTATTTCGAAAGAGCGAGCGAGCCAGCCAGCGCCGAGGAGAACGAACGCGCGCACGTCGCTCGCATTTGCCCTCCGACTCTACTCATACACACAGACACAGAGACACAGTCGTTCCCGGAGCTTATCGAACCGACGTTGCGAGGCGCGGGGTGCAAAGAGGGCCAAAGTGAGCGAGAGAGAGAAAGAGGGAATGAACGATGGGAAAGAAACGAAGCGAGAAAAGCGGAGCACTGATCAACGGAATTCGAGAGAGAGTGAAGCGCGCCCGGCATTTGTGTACAATGGAATCATCGGTTATCGGGGAAGCGCTAGTTACTTCCCCGCCGTTCTCCCTGCAGAAGGAAAAAATGCTGCTGCTGCTGCTGCTGCTGCTTGGACGTGGCAGCGCGACGACCGCCGCCGTTCGGTGGTTGCCGACACGTTTTTAACGCCAGCCAATGCCGCGCACGTGGCACACACACGGATTATTCACCCTGAAGGTTCCACTGATACCGGCGGCCGCCATGTCGACGACTCAATCGAACCGGAGCCACTTGGAAAATCGCTTATTGCCAATCCCAATCGTCCTTTCGCCCTTTCTCCTTACAGAGAAACCCTGGTGTGTTACGAAGGGCTGAAGGTAGCAACGCTAAAGGCAGTTCGCCCTTTGAACCCTCCAGGAATTATTATACTCCCAAAATGCATTCTTGTTACGTGGAAACTAACGCTGAGACGAATAATAAAATTATATAAAAATCGACCGAAATAAATGGCAAATGAATGTCAGTAATTTTATTTTTACAGAATTTATATTCCGATATTATAATAAAAGTAAACGGAATTCTGTATTTTATAATTTCAATCAACAATGTTAAAACAGAGATTGCAATATTTGCGTATGCAATGGTAGCACAGTGAATTGTTGGCAAATATTTGAAAGATTAATTATCAGAGGATATAAATGTAATTGCTTCGATTTCTTCTTATTCAATTTCGAGATTTATCGGCACATAACAATTTCACGGGGATTTTAATCTCTTCGGGCATATTTTACATAATAAATGAATCGTACTTAATAAGGAAAAGACGTCTGTTTAAATTGAATATCGTCGGGAGAGAAGGCGGAGAGGGTTAAAAATGGGCGCATCCACTTATTGAGAATGTTGGTGGGCTCGTTTTACGCAGCTGACCGTGATTATCAGTCGGTGACCTAGTGCCGGGGCGGTCTGATAGCCCTCATTCATATCTAGCGCGCTCGCTCTTCCTACTTCTACGCAACCTCGAAATCCTCTTTCCAGCACTCATAAACACACCGCATACATACTGTAGATATATCGCCCGGTCAATCTCGGTGTTCCCGAACCCCAATTAAGCAGCGTCAATTAAATCTCTATAAGCTGAGATTTATTCCTCACCGCGTGTGGCTTCTTAGTTTCCTTCGCACTGGAATATCACGAGGCTTGCGCGTTGGAGTTGCTGGAGTTTACTGAATTCTTGTAAGTTCAAGTAGTATTAAGTAGAATGCTTAGTTTTCCTACGATTTCTTCTTGAATTACTACTATTTATCAAATCTGTAAATTAATTCTAAATCACACAAAAGTGATACTAATATAATTAGTAAGAATACAAGTTAATTCAGAAATGTATTACTATTTATCTGATCTGTAAATTAATTCCAAGTAAGACAAAAATGATATGAAAAATAACTCATACGAATATAAATTAATTTACAAATATATTACGTTCGATTATAATTCGCGATACTTAAAATCATTTAAAATGCATCCACAAATATAAAAACAGAAATCTCCTCTCTGAAAAATGACCAAATCAAAAAAGAATTTCTAAATCGCGCCCGAAAATCCGATAGAACAAGCACACTTTATCGAAGGTAAGTTAAAAAGGAACGTGTGCAAGAAGCGGAGAGCGAGATATTTGTTAGGCCGGCAAAGTGCGGCGAGAAGAGCATAGAGGAATTTCATCGGAGCGTCGTGGCGCGCAGCAGCAGCATCTCGGCGGTCAGTAGCGGAAGAATCCGCTTGATTAAAGGAAACTCGTGTACTCGCGCCTTTTATTCAAATGTCCTCCCCTCGAGCTTTCAAGATGGAGGGACGAAGCGAGGAGGATCAAACAAGGGAGGGGAAGAGCGAGAGAGGGAGATGCTGTGGTCCATCAGGATCTCGCATCGCACTCGGCGGCCCACTCAACGAGCGGGATCGCTCTCCGTGGAATGGGATTGGAATATAGCCGTTAATTATCGCGGTAACGTGGAATGCGCCTCGGTTTCCCTTTCTCCTTCTCTCTCTCCTCCTTCTCCTCTCACTCTCTCTCCCTTCCTCCGAGCACATCCCCCCGAGCGGCAGCAGAGAGCGCGCGGCCCACTGCGAGAGGAAGAGGAGGAGAGAGGGAAGATTCACTCCTATGCATCCATCGACAGTGGCATGGACCACCTCATTCATCCTATCTGCATTCCTTTAATGCTACCTGGGGCCCGTGGAATGTCCGCCAACCCCGGCCATCCCAGTGCCGGACCTACGGTACCGCTTATCCCTGCTCCTCTACTCCCGAGAACCGCCGCGCCACTCTACAGCATCATCTCATCTCATCTCCTCTCCTCTCATCTCTCCTCTCTGCCAGTAACGTCGAGACTCTTCAACTAACCATCTCCAACGGATCCCACTTTCCTTGCCAATTGGAATACCAGTGATTCCCGATCGATCCTTTTACTTGGCAATCTTTTATAATTTAGTTGGAGTTTTCGTGGATATTTATTAGGGAAATCACCTGAGAAAAATGGAGCTTTGATGACGGAATTTGGAGAAATTCCTGGTACTGTTTTGTGGGAAGATAATGAGCGTTTATCGTATTTAGACAGAATTGTTAATAAGTGCATTCGATTTCTTTTGCTAGGTTCTTGTGGTTGTATAGTTTTTTTTGCCTAAGGCAAAGATGTCTCAAAGACTTGTTTATAAAAAATGGAAGTTAGTCATTAATACTAGGTTTATAGCAGCCATCATTTTAATAGAATTCGAACTTTACTAGCAAAATTACAAAGCTTATGAATTTTTCTTTCAATTCATATTGACAATTATTTCTGCAATCCTGGCAGATTTAATTAACGATGATATATTGTTCGCAACACTTTCGGAAAGTGTTATCCATCTCAACAGAAATTTATAAAACGTTATAAATGCTTCAATTTCGTTGGAACACAATTGAAAACATTGTCTATGGATTTAAATAATGCTTGTAAAAGAGAAATTAATTTTTATCTTTTTCCTAATCCTTTATATTTATGGTATTCTTCGCACAGGTGCGATATTTTTGGTCGACACTAAAAGGGTTAAGATCGCATTAATCACAGCTAAAATCTCGTCAGTTGAAACGAGCATTCTCTCTTAGATTTCGCCATAGTCAAAGGGTTAATATTAGATGGGATTGTTCTTTGGCGAAATGAATTGCACCCGCGATTTTAGTGATCGAAATGATTGGGTTTTCGATTCGCCGGATACAAAGTGTCATCACTCTTTTCCACACGATTCGAAATACCAGGCGCGCAAAGTACACTGGCAGCGGGTAGTGCGCGATTACTAATTAAAACAGTCCGGCAGGATATTACCGAACGATTGCTTTCATCGATAATTGATTTCGTGCCAATCACGGGAAGGACGTGTGCTCGCGCTCACGCGAGCGCGAGCGCGTGGTCCGATTAATTGGCAATTAACAGCGGTTAACGATGAAATTAGCAATTTTTACGAAAGACACGGGCATCTATCGGGGTCAATGAAACCTCGAGAAAGTACGAGGCGTGCGTGCGTGCGAGCAGCGCGTCAGAGGCGGCGCGGCAATGCCAAAGGAAGGCGGCACAGCATTCCAGCGAGAGTCGCACGAATATGAATGATCATTAGCCGTTTTCGCCGGTCCAATATGCTAATGCGACGGAGAGAGAGAGAGAGAGAGGACGGCGGAGGACATTCGAGGTAGACTAGGCGTCGCCTGTCAGGCCCCGCGGCTCTTTTACCCCCCGACGCCTCGCGTCTTCTCCTCCACGATATACCGCTATGTCGCCGCCGCCGCTCCCGTCAACTCCGAGAGAAATGTCCGATCGCCAATTATCACGGCCGCGCGAGACCGCATTAGGCCAGCAAAGAAACCCGTTTACCTTGTGTCGGCCTACAACAGAGCGTATACATATCGCGCGACATAGCTGTCATCCGCGACGACGACGACGACGACCAGCTTCGCCATGAAAAGAGGCCCCCCTCTACCTAATAACGCCCCACTTCTCCCAACTGTCAACCGCCAGGAATGCATGCTACTTGTTCTCTTCCGACGACAACCCTTTCACACCCCTTTTCCTAGGATTTAAATACTCATGATGTGAGGAATTATTGAGATTGTTGGTATCATTGATAGAAATAATGAAAAGAATTGTTTGATTGTGTGGATATTATCGTTCTTTATGAGAATGTCTTTTAGGTGAGATAGGAAATGCTTAAGCTTGGAGTATTAATATTGTTGTATTCTATTTTGTTATAACTTTATGCACAAAGTAAGATTCGTACTGTAATGCACTGAGTTTTATTGCATCTTCATTCAGCAGAGGGTTTAATATATAAAAGAAAATATTCTTGAATAAGAAAGCTCTTTTCTGTAAGCAGAAATGCATTTTCTTCAAGAGGATAGTTTTCTTCTTAAAGAAAAATTATGTTTCTTGAAGCAGACAGTTTTCTTTTATAAGAGAATTTATTTTAAAAGTATTGCGTGTGCTACGCGTTTCACGCGATATTGCAAAGAAGTGGTTAAACAACAGACTTCCACAATCTCTTTAATCCAATAGTTGTTCTTTAACCCCTTGCGGTCTAACCAATTCGCCAGGCTCTTTCTCATTATTGCCTTGAAATTCAATTATTCCTACTTCCACTGACAGATTTATTATCAGACACACGTATTGTCGGTAACGTTCAGCGGATGCTTTCTGCCCAGTGAAATCGCATTCCGAAACGAATGATTGCACCAACACCATTTGCATAATTAAGTCATAAATAAACTATGCGATCGAGATTGTCTCGAAGTCCCAACAGATTTCTATATCAACAAAAGAAAGATCCTCTCAACAATTTCTTTAATCCACTCGACTTTAAATCCCCCAACTTAATATTTATACAACAAATACTTCCTATCCTATAATTTCCAACATATCCTTAAAACAACAATTCAAAAGAAAGCACGATGAACCACAATCATAACAAGATGTGCTACTGTCAGGGTTGTTCGACTGACTGAACTCGGAGTTCTTCAGCAGTTAAGAGAAGCAGGCGTCGTGTTTAGGCGTCTGGCTCGCGTCGAAAGGGGCAGTTTAGCTTTTATTGGTGAAAGGGCGATGAAGCCGGAGAATTTCGGGGGCCCGCGATCCTGGCACCGGGGGCGCGGAAGGGTCCTATTCCTCGGCGGGGAGGGAAGAAAGAGAAAGAAAGAGAGAGGAGGATCGCGCAGAACCGCCTCTCATCATCGGCATCTCACGGTCGTTAGAAGCGTATCATAACACGGTGTATAACTAGGGGTAGATTCGACGGAACGGAGGCCGGTGTTTCACGTTCGGGGGGCCCCTCGGGCCAATACAACACAATAAGGCCCCGAAGCTCGGCGATCCTGAGGAAGATAGCGAGAGGGGCCCTCGCTTGATATACTTCTTTCTCTTTCTCTCATCCCTCCACACCTTCCACACTTGGTATCTTCTTCCTCCTCTTCCTTATCCTGGCGATACTCTCCTTTATTTTTCTATGCACCCTGCACCTCCGCTCTTTCTTCCCGAAGGAGCCAACGATGAAGAGTGGGGGGGGGGGGGGGAGAAGAAGGAGGAGGAGGTGGAGGGCCTCTCATACGGCTTCTACTCTTTGGTGGTGCCGCCGCCTCGCAGCCCTTTATCTCCACCTTCCAATCGGCCTCTCACTCTCTCGGCGCTTCGTCCTCCTTCTCCTTCTCCTCTCCTTGCTTCTCCACCACCACTACCATCGCCACCATCACCGCCATTCTCTTTTCGTCGCTCCTGCTCTCTGCTCCTGCTGCGATTCCTCGCCCTCCCTCCTCTCGTTGGTCCTCTCACGGGGCCCCAACGCGGAGGGAGCCGCTTCGTCCTGGCGTTCGCTCGCCGCTTCATCTACATGGGTATCTACGTTAACACTGGCGGGGCCCCCGCGGGCCCTCTCCTCAAGGTGCTCGCTTGCTTGCTCGCTCGCTCGCGGCCAAATTTCCTCTGGTATTCCACGGGTGCGGCTGCGCTGCATACCAACAACGCCGAGAACAACCGGTGTAACCCTGCCGAGCGACACGAGAACTTCGTGTCCAACTCGCAGCAGTCCCCGCCGCATCGTCTTCTCTCTCTTTCTCACCCTTGGCTTTCGATCCTCGGCGAAACTATAAGTCGGGGAATAGCGATGATGCCAGTCTAGCGCGGCGCGTTTGGCAGATGCGCCAACGCCGGCGCTAGTTTTACAGGCGCCAACTATTAACACAGCGGGATCGGAGAGAGAGAGAGAGAGAGGGGGGAAGAGTGGGAGAAAGCCGGCCTGGTTTCGGCACGTTCCCGTCCGATAACATTGTTGGTTATCAGGTGTCATTGTCACCATTCCAGCGGAGCATCGCTTCGTCCAGGGCGCCGCTTATCGCCAGATAAGCGCGGAGAGACGTACATCGAGAGAAGAGAAAGAGAAAGAGAGAGAGAGGAGTAGCGACACACACACACAACGCCCGGCTTGGAATTTATGTGCTACTTCTGTCTCCCTCTTCCGCCGCCCTTTACTTCTGCCTCTGTCTTTCTTGGCCAACTCGGAGCGGGCCGAGCCGAGCCGCGCCAACACTCCCGAGATATCCATCTTGGCGCCCTATCGATTTACGCGCGCCTATCGTTTCCCGAATATCTGTAAAATCACGCGGCCAGCTATGCTCGAAGAGAGAGAGAGAGAGGGAGAGGAGTTCTGCCCACCCAGTCATCCCAATCCTCCCGGCATTCTCCTTTACGCTCTTTTCACTCTCCGCTCAGTGAAAGCAACCAGCGCATCCTTTCTCCCGCAGGAGCGAGAGAACAGCCACCGCGCGGAGTAGTTGCTTTGCTCCTTGAACGCTCGTCCGCTCGCGTTCCTTCGGGCTCTCGGGAGGACTCGAGACGGCCCTCTTAATCGATACTGTTTTCTTCGAAGGAGATTGCGCGTTCGCCGAACCCCAGGAACGCCGCCGCCTCCTCCTCCTCCTCCTCCTCCTCCTGGAGGACGCCAGGGTGCGCGCGACCTCCAACACCTTCCTTCCTTCCTCTCGCATCGGAATTCTTTCTATTCTAGGTTCTCTTGCAACTCATGAAAATAATAGTATAATATTGCGATATTTGCGTATGCTAGTTTTCGTGGAATATGGTTTTATTTTTTAGAAAATCGTATTTTTTTCACAGGTTCGCGGACAGTAAAAGTTTCGGCGGCGTGCAAAAGTGGACAGTCGTTTTAATTTTATATTGGTTGTGATATCCGAAATTTGATTAAACACAGTTTATAAGTATTTTAATCGTTATATACAATGAATGATTGTATAGCATCCACGACAATACAGATCAAATAAGGTTGTATAAAATTAAATTCAAAATAATTAACTTTGAGATTTGAATGATATAGCATTCACGTCCGCGAACGTGTTAAAAGAAGAACGTTCTTATTTTAAGAAAATAAAGGTTTTCAAAGCAAACTAATTTTTGTTTTAAGAAAACGTAGTTTAAAACATCCGAGTGTCTGAATGTCTATTGGATATTCGAAACATCTGTTATAAATCGTATAAAATTTAAGTAGATCGAGTACTAGAAAGACAGACAGATCGAGCAGCATTAAAATGAACGGATTAAATATTATGACATTGATCCTAGAGCTCTGCAGTAGCATGTTGACTACTGTAGAAATCGAATATAATTGATTGAAATTGAGTACAATAAAAGAGGTTGGTATTACCGAGCGTGTGGATGGACTAATACATATTACATATATTAGAAACACGGTGTGTGGACCATGAACAGTAATTTAGTAGTTCATCCGAATAATATCGCATACGACGTTCAATAATAATTGTTAACTAAATTGTTTGATTTCGTAGAATTAGCTGTGTATGAAAATATCTGTTGCCTCCAAGGCAACCTTAATAAAATCTAGTGTATGTCTATTAGCAGGAAATATATTGTAGAACGATCAAAGAACTATTCAAAGAATTAGAGCTAATAGGGTGAATTTGCGAGTACAAGTGATTAGCGTATGTTGAAAGTAATTGAGCATACAGGGTGAGTCACTTGCCTTTGAATCACCACCAAAAATTGGATATTTTCGATGGCGAAAAATATGGGGAACAAAAAATGTTGAGCTGGGGCTCTGAAATTTATATCACCTCTTCCTTGATGCAAGGAGAGACTCCCCACCAAATTTCAGCCCCGGAAAATGTCGGGAAGTTCAAAATATATGGGAAAAACCAGCGAAAATTCCGAAAAAATCCATCTTTAAAGGCAGTTTTTTTAGTGTTTTCGATAGAAATCCGGACTTTTTTCGACGGATTTCTTGTTTTCTATCCGTTTTCATTCATAAACAATCGATTCCTGAAGAAAAACCCCGATTTTGGGAAAATTCGAAAAATCGTGAAAAACTCTTAAGGGGTACCCCCTTAAGAAAAATTTGCCGAAAAAAAAATTTTGAGCTAGGGCTCTGGAATTTTTATGGTATCTTCCTTGGTGCAAAAAAACATTACCCACCAAATTTCAGCCCCGGGAAAGGTCGGGAAGTCGACCAAAAAAAATAAAAACCGTTAAAAATGAGCAAAAATGGACTTTTCTGGACGGTTTTTCGACCCGTTCTCGTTGCAAATCCGGACTTTTTTTCACGGATTCTTTGTTCTCTATCCACCCTGATACGAAAACAATCAAAATATCCCGGGTTCGGCCGATTTTGAGAAACTTGAAAAAATTGACCATTTCCGAGGGTCGAAAATAGGTGAAAAGCTAAACTTTGAGCTAGGGCTCTGAAATTTATATTACTTCTTCCTTGACGCAAGGGCATATTCTCCACCAAATTTCAGTGCCAGGGAAGGTCGGGAAGTCCACGAAAAAAAATAAGAGCTAGGAGATTTCTCATTCAAAGGCAAGTGAATCACCCTGTACGTGTGTGGAAACGTGTCATACACACTTCTTTATTATATCAGTTAGCTGACATAACATGATTTTCTAGGGGTTAAACCATGGATGTTGAATTTGCGGATAGAAGTGAGACAAAGTATGTTGAAAGTGATTGAGCATACGTAAGAGAGAGCGTGTCTAGGTATCGCGAGGAGGCTCCTCCCTCTGACGAAGGTCAAGACACACGAAATCCTGGCTGGGCCGAGGTCGCGCACGCAGTTGCGACGGCGGCGGCGGCGGCGGCGGCACCTACGAAATTTCCTGGGCTGGTGGGCCCTTCCGAGAATCGGCCGCTGGGCCGCGCGGCACCCTCGATCGAGAACGGAGACCGTCTCCGCCGCCGTCGCCGCCGCCTCTCGGATTTCTCACTTTTTTATGAGCGGCCCTCGCGTATGTCGCTAACGAGGTCCTGCGAGCGCGCTGCGAGTAGGTGG
The DNA here is from genome assembly GCA_910591665.1 of Ectemnius continuus. Lineage (NCBI taxonomy): Eukaryota > Metazoa > Arthropoda > Insecta > Hymenoptera > Crabronidae > Ectemnius > Ectemnius continuus. Next base: position 19,838,835 of record OU342858.1, on the reverse strand, counting down.
TCGGACCTCACTGGGCCTCACTGGGCCTCACTTCGCCGTGAGAACCGACGCCACGGATTAGGAAGGCGCTATCGACAAATGGCCTGGCCCCTGCCCCTTCGTAATGAAGTGAACCCGGCCACTCAATTATCCCAATCGAGCTTCCTCTCACTCTCCTTACCCCTTCCCCTCTCCTACCACTCCGTTTCCCGCCTTTTCTCGAGCGCCCTCTCTTAGTTCACTTCAAAGATGGAGACTAGAAGTTTCCCTTTTGTATCGTTTTCAAATAGTTGCGTTTCATGTTGCTTCTTTGGGACTGATTTAGTGGGACTTTACAGTTTATTCCATGTGGATTTGTTGTAAACGTAATAATTGTTGTGAGTATTTGCTTTACTACTGTAAAGTATGCTTTAGTACTAAAAATCTGATTCCTTGTTCCCAAAAAAAGGTAACAAGTGACGAAAGGAACAATGATTCATTAGAAAAATCCTTCAATTTTATACACCCGCTAAAGAAATCCCCACCAAATCCTTCCACCCCAACAAAAGCTCGTTTCTCCAACTTTTCACTTCTCCAACTTTGCATTCATCGTGGATCCTTGATCAATTCTGTTTACACTGACTATCAACCGCGTTCACACGGTACAATCGAGTCTCGAGAAAACACCCCCGGCAATTGGCGAACTCTTACAAGAAGAAGAAGAAGAAGGAGCTTGAAGGACTCTCGGCGACGACTGAAAAGCGTCGCAAAGGAAGTTCTCCGATTGGAAAATGGAAAAGTTCGTGAGTCCCACTGCGAGCTTTTGCATCGACGAGCTGTAAATTGCGAGGAGGTGAAGAATAGGTTGCACATTCACGGTGTAAACTATCAGCAACAAATATACAAACATATATCGCGGCGACGCTAGTGTTCTCTGGTGGCTGAAAGTTAGATAAACTCTGCTCTCGCGTGGGTGAATAAATTGAGCCTCTTTGACGGAAGTGTTTCTTCTCCCGTGCACGCGAGTCTCTTTCTCACGCAGGAAGATATCCGTCTCTTTCCTTCTCTCCTTCTCTCTTCGCAGTAGAGAGTAGAGTAAAGTATGGCGTAGAGAGCGGAGAGAAGGTTAGGTAGGACGATAGCCGAAAACCGGCCGCGAACCGACGAAACGAGACGAATCGTCCGCATACATATGAGGAATCGACAATGAGTTTCCGAGAAATGCGGACTTTAACATAAATTTTTCGGCCCTCCCTCTACTTCTCTCTCTCTCTCTCTTTCTCTCTTTCTATTTTTCTCCGTTGCTCCTGGTGCGTGTATCTCTCCTGCACTTCGGCGACTTTCTCTGGCCGTGTGGGCCCTGCGCACGGCTGCTCTCTCTCTCTCTCTTTTTTCTGCCGGCTCTCCTTTCATTCGTCAATGCCCTCTCCTCACTCTCTTTTCCCGGGGGCTGCTGCTGCTGCTGCTGTTGCTGCTACTCTGGCGACTTTCCGGGAACGGGAGTCGAGGAGTCGCGGGCCGTGTTCCTCGTTGGAAAAACGTCCCACGACGTCATTTCCTTTTCCCAGGGCCAGGGGCGCTGCATGCTTTATAGGCGCATTTTTTCCTGAAAGGACCTACCTCAAGGTTCCTGGAATCGATGGACCCTTAAGGATCGGTCGGTTCCCTTTCTCTCTCTCTCTCTCGCTTTCGACCAAGGCTTCCCTTTTCCTGTCTCTCGCTCGCCGCCTTCTCCTATCTCGTTTTCAGCTCGCCGCTCTCCTCCTCCTCCTCCGCCGGCGACTCAATGCCAAAAACTCAACGAAATTTTTACTGCTTCACGATGTGCTTCAAGACTTTTTCCTGGTAAAGCGCTATCTGCTGCTGCCTCCTCCCACGAACGAATAATTTAGAAGCTGACATCGGTAACCAGAGATCTGCCACTCGATAGTCCACACCATGACGGATCATCGCTCCCTCGAACCGTACCAGGGAGGAGAAGCGAACTTACAAGAGGAAACGCCATTCACAACTCACTGGCAATCCTTCTCGGTATGCGGAGAAGAGTACCGTGAGAGGAGAATTGTCCAACTTTTTCAAATTGATAACGCGGTGGAATGAGAAACGTTTTCGAGTGATGGAAGGGTGTGATATTTAAAAAAGGATGCTTCCGTTAATTGATTTCTATTTAATATCCTCGCTAATAAGGATATTGATAAGAAGTAATATTTGTAATTATTGACGTCCACTTCAGAACCGGAATAACTAGCTTATTAATACTTCCAACTAAGTAAAACTAAACGCTTATTAATTCCACAGGTTTTACCAGGAATTCTTCGAGAAAAAACGACGAAAACAGATAGAAGTAACACAAAATATGTTGAAAGTGATTGAACATATGTAAGAGAGATCATGTGACACACACATAAAATTTTCTCTATTGATACATTAGTATAACTAACATATCATTAGTATAACTAAGAACCGGAATAACTAGCTTATTAATACTTCCATCTAAACAAAACCAAACGCTTATTAATTCCACAGGTTTTACCAGGAATTCCTCGAGAAAAAACGAAGTTAAGACATTACTAAATGCATATTAAAATTGCTGGTTATTTCGATACTTTGAGAGAGGATTTTCGTAATATTCCAGAGATTTCTTTCATCGAGCATTAGAAGCTAGAGAAGAATCGGGCTGGTGTCCTTTAAGGGTGAGGCGAGCTAACGGTCTCTGTACACCGGATTCCCACGGAGCGTCGTGGCGGCGGCGGCGACGCCGGCGGCGGCGGGTGCACGAGGGTAGTCATAATATTTAAGATAATCCCGAGCGAGGAGAGTCTAGGCGAGTCCTCGGATTTCCCGGCTGAAAAATTTATGGTGGCGCGCCGTAAATCTCACCATGAATTTCCCAAGGTGGGTTGTTCTCCGCTTGCGAGTGTACGCGCTCGCTCGCTCGCGCGTTCCCTTTTCCTTCCGTCATGAAATCATATCCCACGTTCTCGAAAGAACTCCGCTGGCTGCTCGCTCTTCCGCTCCCCGATCATATTAACTTCCTTATCAGTTTATGGCGGCGGATTACGCGCGCGCGTAATAAACCTCGCATACCAACGCGGAGCTAAGTGGAAATTCTTCGAACGCTTACGGCCGATTAGCTGATTATTAGACTGTTAAAACCTCCGCCCTTAAATTCTCCACCCGCCTCGAGGAAGGAGCAGCACTTCTAGCAGTGCGTACTAGCAGTTTCCCGTAAATGGGAATGAAGTAATTGGTAGTAAACTCGAAGCAGCAGCTAATTCTGACGTCACGCAAGTTAGATAGAGATGTAATGAAATAATTGGGATAAAACTCTAGTACTTCTCTCGGGGCGAGTTAGTGCATTTCTTGCAAAGTCCCTCTAAGTGTTTTCTGATGTTACGTGGTAGTTTTTCATCCTTAATTAACCAACTAATTCGCTCCATTCCAGAGAGTCTTAGAATTCTTTGATTCGTGCATAGCTTTGGAATTAATTTTAGACTAAATCATTTCTCTGATATCTTTCAATATTAAAACATAATAAATAATACTAATTATAATACAAATTTGAAATAGTATCCTTAAGATTTCTTTTAAATTTTAGTTGTCCCGCATTAAATTTTACCGATCAATCAATGAAATAGGAAAGGAAAGAATTGTAGCTGCTCGAACATACCATTTTTCCACCGATGACAGATAAATAAAGATTGATATTTGCATAAATATATCTGGGGCCTTAATTATCGAGGTTTCAGGGATCACCCAGAGAGTCGTCGAGTGGTGGTGGTGCTGCTGGTGCTGCTCGCACTGGTGAAGGCTACGAGGCGTTGTGTACACGTTTCGAAAGAAACATCCGGCCTTCCAGGAAAGAGAAAGAATAGATCTTGAAAGGCCTATTTGACTCCCGATAAACCCAGTTTTGGGGAAGTAGGGCAGTGTCGCCCGCCCGCTACGCGCGCACCGCACCGCACCGCACTACCAGCTCTTGTTATTCACGGTTACATTTCATTCTCGGAAAATGCTTGTCCCGCCGGCTGCATACTAAGCCGACGACGCCGAGTTGAACAAACTCCTCTCTCTCTCTCTCTCTCTCTCTCGCGGAGAACCGCATTTTATGAATATCTTAAAACGATTGTCTGCTACCATTATGATCGGAGAAAGGGCGGCGGCGCATGCTTCTGTTACGCTTCAATGTTATGCAAGATAAGTCGTGTAATCGCCCGAGGAAAGATGAATCGAAACTGTTAACTTGAAATTGGAAACTTTCTTTAACACGTTGACTGCCAAAATTGCAGATTTTCTTACTCTTTCACTACACCTTGTTGGAAATGTTTATTATAGTTATTCTCGTGGAAATAAACGTGTCTGCAAAGAAATGTTCGAGTGTCAGCCGAATTCGGGTGACACGGCAGTCAACGTGTTAAAATAATTCAATCTTGAATGAAATTCCGCGGTGAAAGATCTCAGAATAATGCTTTAATAAAATTCTTGTGTAATAAAAAGTAATGCTGTGGACCTAGAAAATTATTACAAGAAATTTCCACAAAGAATTCAAATTAAAATATCAACCCTAACACCAACATCAGCTTCAAAATAATCAGACGAACGCAAATAAAGTCCTAGGACAATTTGAACGTTGTAAAATCCTGGTTAGATTTCTCAACTAGAAAGATGGCAAGAGTGGTGCGCGATAGGACGACAGTAGTCCTCGGTGGGTTGGAAGGAAAGGACTGGCAATCGAGTGGCGATCGGACATTCGATTCGCCATAAAGTCCAAGGTAGCCAGACAGTCGGTGGCAGTGGGAGAAAGAGTGCGAAAGGGGAGAAAGCGAGAAAGAGTAGAGGGCGCACACACAGGGTTATCCTCAGGACAAATTCCAGGCCGAGTTTGTCCCGGTAAGGGCCAAGGAACGCGAGGCCCCACATTGGCGGAATCGGCACTTCTTCTCCCTTCTTCCTTCGCTCTGCTCTGCTCTGCTCTGCTCTGCTCTGCGCCTCTTTTTCCTCTTTCGGCTTCCTCGCGCGCCTTCTTCGCCTCGCTGTTCCGCTCGCGCGCGGCTCTATCGAGGCCGATTCGGCTGGGCGCGATTGGTCCGTCGCTTCAGTCATTCACAGAAAACACAGAATGCAGACGGTCACGTGACTCCGCCAGAGACTCTCCTTCTCTCTCTCTCTCTCGCTCTCGTGTTCTCTGTGGATGTTTGTACGTGCATGTGCAGCGGTGTGTGGGTGTGCTCGCTATGGCGCCAGGCGGTTCTCCGCGCCGACACCCGCGCTCTCTTCGCCCATTGCCAGTTGTACGCCTGTCTCGCTCCTTCTAATTTCACTCTCGCATTCTCCCTCTCTCTCTCTCTCTTCGCCCTTACAAACTGCTATCACCCTTCGACCCGCACGCCAACCCCTCATATCCGCCCTTGTAGTAAGACTCATTGAGGGATGAACTACGCGCCCGCCAACCAACCAATCTATTTATGTATGTGCAGGGTGGTGTGATGGTGTGCGTACAACCGTGACTCACCGATGTCGATATTCGACTCCGCGTGCCCTCTTTCGACTGATTGAATCGCCCGACGAATTAATATTGCTATCGGTAGCCCTCGAATTAACCGAGTGCAGAGATCGCTCGAGTACTCCTTCTCGAGCAATTCTGGTGTTGTTTCATTTCATATTTATGCGTTGGTTTTGTGTTTGTGGAAGTAAGTTTTGGGGATTTTTGGTGGAGAAATGTTGGGGTTTAGAATTGAATATTAGTTGTATTTTGTAAGTGATTTGAAAATGTAGATGTTCTTTAATATTAGATTTACTAAGACTGGTTTATACCTATTTTCATAGACGTACAAAAATCCTGGTAAATCTAGTGCTTGTAGAACAAACTGCCTGAATTAAAAAATAATTTAATATTTCATACTTTAACGTTCAATTATTTAAAACAACAATTAATTAGTAGCACTGTATTTGAATATCACGATATCCACAATCAATTCGTTGCAGTCAAAGTTCTGTATAAATCAAGATACTTCAAGCTATTGAATATATCAACTTGCAGATTTCTTTTTCTCTTTAACACCAAGAGACAATTGTCTCGCCGATAAATCTCGAACAAATTCATAAGAACGTCAAGTAAAAAATTATTTTCAACAGCAAATAAGTAAACGTTACAAAAATTCCGAATCTTCACTTTGGTGGATGAAAGTATTAACTGGGAAAGAATGATAAATAATTCCGTTCGAAATTCTCTGAATGAACGACAACCAAGGATCTCCGAAACATTATCCACCATCGAGGGCTAATGACAGCGCGATCGAAGTTAAAGATACCCAAATCCCCAACATAAAGAGAAACACTAGAAGCGTAATGGGTCTCTCTCTCTCTCTCTCCGACCGAGGAATCAGAGATTCTATGATCGGCGATATCAAGACAATCCGTTCTTTAAATTCCCACAACCTGTTACCTTCACTGGCGTTCGACCAAGTGAACAGTTGTACCAACAGCAACATTTATAACCTCCAAAAACTAGACTATTCAAAAATCATCGAGTAGTGGGAAGGAAAACAGCGGTGGAGAAGACTCGTCGAGCGGTTTGAAAACGAAGCCGCCGCAAAGCGAAAAGGCGCGGCGCGGCGAAAGGAGGATGTGAAAAGGGGCCCCGAGAAAGACAGAGTGAGAGGAGGCGAGAAATAAAGGAAAACTAAAATGCAATTCCAACAGGTTCCACGAGCAACGGCGCTGAGAGTATGGGGCGCGGCGCACAAACAGACAGCGAGCTCGGAGCGGAGCGGAGCGGGCGAGGGCGAGGGAGAGGGAGGAGAGAAAAAATGCGGCAGGGTTCGAGAAAAAAGGGCAAGAAAGAGAGCCGAGAAACAAGTGGAGGATCGTTGGTAAGCATGGTGCACCAGAAAACCGACCGGGGTAGTTCTCACCCCCTCGGCGCGTTTTCGGCACTGTGTCGGTGGCCCGATTCTCGGAAGGACCTCATTTGTTGCTCGCTGCTATATATCTCCTTCGGGGGGCCTCTCCCTTTCTCTTCCTCTCTCTCTCTCTCCTTATTCTGCTTCCCTTCTCCTCTCCTCGACAACCCACTCTCTTTCTCTCTCGGCGTGTTGTTGTGTATCGCCCTGAGAGAACGCATGCCGAACTAAGGCATGCTGGGAATAAGTGCATGCTTTTACCAAAACGCACCCCTCTCCCTCTCTCCCACGTTCCCTTTCCGGAGAGACAGAACGTGTGCCTCGACTTCTGTCTCTGTGTATAAATTGTAGAGGAATCCGTGTGTGGATGTGTGTATATGTGCGCGATGCCAGCCAGTCGTTCACACCGATCGACGACACCTCCGCGCGCGCGGGCGCGCGCTATCGACTTTTCTTTCCCTCCGAAAAATCCGAGCGTGAGAACCCACCAGTCCCGGGAATGTCGTAGGAGTGATAAAGGAGTGGATTCCTCGGCATCAATAATACCGCAGCAGCAGCAGCACCAGCAGCAGCAGCAGCAGCCGGGGCACATACTCCGATTACGATACTTCGTGGAAGAGGCTCGCTCCTTTGGGATTTCACACTTGCTCCTTTTCCCTCTCTTTTCTGCTTGCTTGCTTGCTTGCTTGCTTGCTGGCTTTCTTGGGTACCGCGCGGCAACCGCCCCGCTTTTTTTCTCCCCCGCCCGGGCTATTTTCGAGCCCGGAGGACCACACGCCACTGTGACACCGTGGCTATTTAAAGGCATATTTCAGATTGAGCGTAACAGTGGACTCGTTATCTTCCAATTCCCCTGGCACGCACGATCATCCGCCGCTGCCGCCGCTGCTTCGAGATTAATACCGCAATTCCTGCGCGAGGAACAGTTAACTCTTGAAATATGTAAGCGCACTAGCCCGCGAGCGCGCGCGTGTAATGACTTGCACGCGCGCCCCGATAGAATCTATCTCGCGTTTGTATCTTCCCCTGAAACTTGGCCTCCTCTCTTTCCCTCTCTCGTTTGTTAAGTCCTCCTCTTGCACGATCCACTCTTTTTCTCGCGCACGCTGCATCTGATAACGTTTCAATTACGACGATGGCTATCTGCGATCCGCGATACTTGAGAGTAGACTCGATTCACTACTCGCTGCGGAAAGAATAAAGAAATAGATTTCGATACAATGAAAGAAACTGCTTTTGAATTGCGGAGAATGTTCTCGTGCGCGATATTTGTTAGGTTAAATATTTATTAACCCTTTTAGTGGCGAACGATGATATATCGTTGCGAAAAGTATTGTCTACCTCAGAATAAATTTATAACAAGTTATATATGATTTAATTTCATTGCAACAGAATTGAGAAAATTGTTTATGAATTTAAGTATTGCTTGTGAAAGAGAAATGAATTTTTCTGTGTTTCATAATGTTTTATGAACTATTAACTTTGACTTTTGCTTTGATGACTTTTCCCCATCAAATTCAATAATCAACCACAAACATTTCCAAAATCAAACCCCAATCTTAATCCCTCCACAATTCTCCCGCAAATTCCCACTGAATTCCAAAAAGAATTCACTAATTCCTTGGATAATCACCGAGACATCCAATCAACAATGCACTTAACCATTCGGTTAGGTGCGAAAGGGAAAAGAAGTGGAAAGAAAGAAGGAAGAAAGAAAGAAAGAAAGGAAGTAAGGAAGGAAGGAAGGCACGTAGGGTGTGCGAAACAACAGGTGGCAGTGTCGAAAAGCAGCTCTCTCGAGGAGAGACGCCTAATCAGGTTGGATTGAGGAGCGGAGCGCGGAGCGTTGGTGAACCCGGGGTCCTTGGTCTCTGGGAGCGGTGAGTTAGGCCGAGGGATAGACAAGAAGGAGAAGGAGAGGCGAACACACCAAAGTAAGAAGACGAAGAAGAAACAGCAGCGGCGGCGGCAGGAGCAGGAGCAGCAGGAGCATCAGAAGCAGAAAGGAACAGGAGGGAGCGAGCGAGAGAGGAAACACGCGCGCGCAGGGAGTCGGGGAACGCGGAGCCGCCGCTGCCGGCGCAGAATTCAAAGAATTGGGAGCGAGGTAAACAAAATATTCCCGCTGCTCGCTGTGGTCTTCCACGCAGAGCCCGGGGGCCGGTGTGTGTCTCTGTGTGTATGCGTGTGTGCCCATGTGTCCCGGGGCCCTATCGGCCGGAGGAAGTAGAGAGGAGGGGGGGCGCCGAGCGAGGAAGAAGGGAAGCGCCAAGCGGGAGTCGAGTAAGAAGGAGAGAGCTCTGATAGAGGAAAGAGACGAAAAGAGAAGAGAAGAGAAGAGAAGGGAAAGGGTCCGGGCCCGTCGCGCAAGGGCGAGGAGTCGGGCCATACGGGAGAAGAAGGACGAAGGAGAAGAAGGCATCCGGTGGCGCCGCGTGCGAGCGCGACTGCCAAGAGCGGCGGAGGGTAGCGAGTGCCGAAGGCCGAGGGGGAGAGCGAAGGTGCCGCTCGAGGAGGAGGAGGAGGAGGAGGAGGAGGAGGAGGAGGAGGAGGAGGAGGAGGAGGAGGAGGAGGTGGAGGCTGTTGGTCCGCATCGGAAGGTGGGAGAGTGGCGGGGGCCAGGCGAGGTAAAGGGCCCCGGTCCGAAGATGGGCCATGCCCGAGCGGAGCCGAGTCCAGCCGGAGCGGCACACTAGACAGAAAGGAGGATGATGATGGCGGTGGTAGTGGTAGTGGTAGTGGTAGGTGAGGGAGCGGTGCGCGGGTCCTGTGCACCGATCCTGTGTGGAGGTGCGAGGGAAGAAGCGGGGCCTCATGGAATGCGGCCGTGGTCCCGGTGTATACGCTCTCGGCTACGCCAGGGTATTTGTGTATTTATGTGGAAGACCGGAGAACCCCGTTGATGCGATAGACGGAGAGATACGGAGGAGTTCCTGAAAGGGAAGGACGAGGACGGAGGAGAGCCAATGGCCAGCCAAGGTGTGCTGCCCTTTTGGTACGAGGGAGTGAGTAGGTAGGTACTCCAGGTACCCGACTATGCAGCAAGAACACCAGGAATGAAACGACAACCACCGTCCCACCACCACCACCACCACCTACCGCACTTCTCTCCCTCATCCTCATCCTCATCCTCCTCATCCTCCTCTCTGGATTTCTCCCTTCCTTCTCACTCCCGGCCGTTCCTTAGGCCGCGTTCCTCGAAATTCCACCGTAGAGTTTCAAAGTGCCGCGCGTGGATCATCCCGGGAGACGCTTCCCGAGGGAAGTCCTACGAGCAGCGCCGGGCAACCAACTCTCACGAGATTTCGCCGAATTCGTACCACCACCACCACTTCTCTCTCCTGGCGATTCTACCCCGCGTTCTCCAACTGGTCCCTCTTTTTCCCGCTCGGAGGACAACATAGCGCGAGGATGTAGCTACATAGTTGCTAAGATCGGCGATGGCAACTCCGGAACTCGGCTCCATTTAAATACTACAGCTTATCCCGAGCTAGCTGGAAAATACCTATGGCGGATTCCTTGCGCCTTATTTTCTCATCTTACTCTCTCGTTACCTGGAACAGTGGACTCGACACGGACGCTCGGCACGTGAAAGAATGTTGTCAATGCGCTGCCGCGGAGCTTTCGGAAGGGAGGGAGAAGGAGGCGCGCTAGAGTGCACGAGGAGGAGGAGGAGGAAGAAGAAGAAGAAGCCTCCTGCGGGAGAGAAGGTGGAGAGAGGAAGGAAGGAGCGCGCGGCCACCGAGGGAAATGCTTGAGTCCTGGGAGGACCATCGCGAGGTTCTGTACGCGCTCGTGTACGGATCTCGAATACCGGTCGCAATGCACTCGCTGAGAGCCAAAGCGAGAGACAGAGAACGAAAGGGAGAGAGATGTATTCGAAGTAGGAGAGGGAAAGAGAAACAGCGCTGCCGGTATTCGAACCACGTGGCTCTCCACTAACTACGGCCTAACTTGCGCGCCCGTGATCGCGTTGACAGGGAAGGGTCAATGACGTACATCCCGAGCAAGCAGCACTCTCCACCTAATAAACAATTCCCTTTGACATGATTAATCCCTCTTTCACGGAATTGGAGCAAACCGCTAGGCGATTACTCGCGAGATAAAAACAGGCCGAAGCCTCCGCGCGCCTCGAGTGGGACGACGAGACACTGGAGATAAGTTATCTGCTCCGGGGGCCCACCGAGAGAGAGAGGGAAGATTCGAGCAAAAAGTGCCGAAAAGAGGAATTCGGAATGCACGGGGCCTCAAGTATGAAAGGAAGGAGAGGCGAGCCCGCTATCGCAGGACAAACTAAACTCCTCGAAACTATGAACGAGCAGTAAAGACCTCAGTTAGCAGGTGTGCCGCGTCCTATTAAGGCCCTCCGAGACCCTAACAACACTATCTCTCCTCCTGCCGATACTCGAGCGCATAAATCCCGAAAAATGTATCTCGTGGGAGAAAAGCCGGGGGAAAAGCTACTCGGCTAAGATAGCTGCCTGTTTCTCGTTCTATCCCACTCGCAGCATCACTACCGACTCATTCCGATATCTCATCGAGAGGCCCTTTCGGTCAAAGGCCGCAGAAACATACTTCCGAGTCGGTGTGTTCATCTTCCTGTCTCTCGCGTATCCTTCGTCGATGTTTCTTCTAAATCAAAACCGATCCCTCGCGAATCATTCGATACTTCCATTGACAAATTCGTCATCGGCATCAAAGATTCATCTCTCAAACAAAATCCATGTGACATCCTCGCACAAGTACATGTCCTCTCTCTCCCACACCCTCGACGGCGCATTCTTTCGATCCTCTCGATCCATCGAACGACGGCAAGGCGCGCGCGTCCATCTAGCGTCTCGCAGCATCCCAGGCGGTCCAGGCCCACAGGGGCGACGGCGGCGGCGCACTCGGCGCGCCACTCGAGTTTTCGGTGGAGAAATGTTGTGCGTGCGAGCGAGCGGGCGAGCGAGCAAGTACACATGGAGAAGAGAGGAGAGAGGAGCGGAGCGGAGAGAGTGCGAGTCTGCTCTCGACCTACGCTCCGCCGCCCTGCGTGTATTAGGTACGCGCGAGTTGAGTTCGTTCACGCTGGCCCCCCGGCATGTGTGTACACGTACTCGTGTGTATCGGCGCGAGCGAGAGGAGGAACGAAGACGAAGAAACGAAGGAAGAAGAGGAGGAGGATGATAGAAGGAGAAAGCGAGAGGGAGCTGTGGGCCAAGGAGCGAAGCGTCGGCGGTGCGGCGGGGTGCGGCGGGGAGGCGTCGCGCCGTGGGAACCGAGGAAAACGTTTCCCGCATACCACCACCCCGCCCGCACCCGCACCAACTCCTCTCCTCCACGAGCATCATCCCCGCTCCGCTCCGCTCTCTCTTTCTCCCTGCGTGTGTGTGTGCCACCACCCCCACCGCCGCACCTCGCCCGCGACACATACACCGACACACCGTACACACTCCTCTTCTGCACCTATCCTACACTACGTACGCATGCACGCACGCACACAGACGTACGGCCGCGCGCATCGCTCGGCCACACGCTAAGGAGAGACGCGAGAAGCGTCGCAGCACCACGTGACCGAGCTGCACCGACTTGCACAGCAGCGTATATATCTGCCTTTTCTCTCTCTCTCTCTCTTTCTCTCTCTTGAATTCTTTCTTTCTTGGTGTTTGTGCGATTTCTGTCCTGTTTCAGTTTACTCGCTCTTTCTCCGTTGGACTCGCGCGCACTCGCCTTTTAGTTTGCTCTCTTTCTTCGTCGGACTTGGTTCGCCTGGCTCCTTCCACCTCAATCTACTTTGGCCTCGCGCGTCCTCCTCCGCCTCTTCCTCCTCGAGATCCTCGCGGGCAGCAGCCTTCTCTCCTCGCCGCGCCTCTCCTTTTACTTCACTTTCTTCTGCAGCCCGCCTACTTCGCGGTGCGCTTACTCGAGAACGACACGACGCAGTTGCACGTATGTATGTATGTAGTACCTACCGCGGGGGCAACTGCGTCGCAGCCACGGCGGCCGCGACGCCACCGAGATATCTACGTGGTGGTACTACTCTACTCGCCTGCCTCCGCCTCCTCCGCCTCCTCCTCCGCCTTCTGACGAACTTTGATCGCAATTGCGAGGCTTGTTTTGGTGCTCGCGAGATTTTTCCTAGCGTGCTTTTGTACGGGATTCGTGATGGAGTGTTTAATATTAAAGAAAAAGTTGTTTTTGGAAAAGTAGAGAAGTAGTCTTTGTTAATTATTGTATAAATTTGATGGGAATTGCTCTATTTTTGGATGTACAAAGCTTTTTAGTGAGCTTGCACATGGAATTCGTGATGGAGTGTTTAATGTCGAATTAGAAGATGTTTTGGGAAAAATAGAGGAGTAGTTTTTAGTAATTATTGTATGAATTTGATGGGAATTGCTCTATTTTTGTATGTACAAAGCTTTTTAATAAGCTTTCACATGGAATTCATGATGGAGTGTTTAATGTCGAAGAGAAAGTTGTTTTTGCAAAAGTAGAGAAGTAATCTTTAGTAATTATTGTATAAATTTGATGGGAATTGTTTTCTTTTGGATGTACAAAGCTTTTTAGTGAGCTTGCACATCAGGTTAATGATAAACTATGTAATGTGGAAGTGGAAGTTACTTTGAGAAAGATAAAAAAAATTCTTTCTAGTGTAACAATAAAAATACTGATTTATGTGATTTGTTATTTCGAATTGTTAATACCTAACAACCAATTAAATAATTCATCATTTCATTGCGTCCTGATTAGGAGCAGCTGCCACGATTAGAAAGTACTTGTCCGAGAGAGCTGTGAGTCATAACTTCACCGAAAAATCGGAAATGCGTTTCTGCACGATATTCCTCATGCAATATTTATAACAAACGCATTTACATAGATGCCAATAGCTGGTGAAGGGATAATATTGCGCCGAATGTGCCTGCTATTTGCGTCAGTCGAGAAAATCGAAAATAGCGCAAATAAACCAGAAATTTAACATTATAACCTTCGAAATTAAACTAACGCCTCCTTTTTACTTTCTCAAAAATTGACAGACTCAGCTAAACATAATCAAAAGGACTTACACCAAATTGCGTAACAGCTTGCAACACCTCAACTATTTTCTTTCGCATGGAATTCTAATTTTACACTTGCAAAATTCTGGTTTGTTCATGTTAAACGAAAAAACTGTTACACGTTTATGTAACAGTGTTTGTGTAAAGTTTGTGCAACAATTTGTGTAACGTGTAACAAACTGTTACACGTTGTGTAACACTGTTACACGCACTGTCAAACACGTTAAACGTTGTTTCAGCTTTCTGAGAAAGATGAGAGCTTCAGTGAGGTCTGAATTATTCTTTCGAAAGAACCTCGAGCATCGCGCGCGGTGCATTCGTGCCTCGCAGGAAGGAAGAGTTGTCACGTGTACCGCTCGCGCACGGTCAGCGTGTTTCAGAGTCACGTTGTAAACACGTCCGTTTATTAGACTTACCACACATACTGCGCGCCGCGCCACGCTTCCCATTAGAACTTCTGACAGACTTACCTGTAACAGAAGTGGAAAATCGTTCTCTTATTACACTGGCCGACTTGGCTTGTTACAATTATTGCAATCCCACGAAATTACACTACTTAGTGCCAACGAGGACATTGTTCTGTCTGGTAGCAACAGAATTTTCAGAGTAAACATTCTGCAATTGCAGGATGCGGCGACACAGTTTTTGATGAACGCATTGTAATGCAATCTTATGCAATCTGTTTATCAATATTGTGTAATTCTTTTCTTGAGAATAATTAGTATGTTCCCATGATTTTACTAAATAATAAACTTTGTGGTTTTAGTCTGAAACCACTTATTTCTATTCATACTCGAATTTCTAAATTATTTTCATTTATTCTTAATACAAAATCATATGTTTCTTTCAACATATTTCATCAATATTATATTCCTAATTATTAAAGAAAAAAATTCGTGTTACAATGTTAGCAGTAAGTAGATTTGTCTTATTGCCAACGAAGACATTGTTCTGTCTGGTAGTAATAGAATTTTCAGAGTAAACACTGTGCAATTACAGGACTGATGAACGCAACGTCACAGTATTTGATGAACGCATTTTAATGCAATCTTATGCAATCTGTTTATCAATATTGCGTAACTCCTTTTTTGAAAATAATTAACCCGTCCAAAAACATTGAAACGTAAAAAAACTGCGCCAAGTAGTTTGATTTCCCGACAAAATTGAAATATAACAGAAAGGATAATTGATATCATACAAGAAAGGCAAGTTTTCATTTAAAGATACTTCAATTTAACACGCATTAGCAAAGAACAATAAATTAGCGATTAACTAAACAATTTACTCTGTGGTTTTAGTCGGAAACCACTTATTTCTGTTTATACTCCAAGTTCAAAATTATTACCAGTGATTCTTAATATAAAAACACATTTCATTCAACATATTTCATCGATGTAACATTCCCAGTTATTAAAAAAAATCGTGTCACAATCTTAGCGGTAAGTAGATTGGTCTTGGTCTTTAAAGGCGCGTGCATTTTTCCTTCGATTGGGCTTGAAAGGGTTAAACTGGAGAAGTGCGAGGAGGTCATTGGGCTGGGAGGGAGTGCGCGCTTGGAAATTGGAGAGAGTGACACGAGCAAATGAAAGGGGAGCGTGCGCTCGCGCGACTCTCTCGCCGAGAGGGAGTGGCGGCGCATATGTATAACTCTCTTTCAGCGGGAAACTCGATTATTTCGTGGGAGGCGGCGGCGGCGGCGGCGGCTCTGCGAGGGCGGCATTCGCGCGTTTCTCTACCGGTTTCGAGTCAGAGCCGCTCCGAGCGGAGGCCCAAACGCTCCGCTCGGCCTGGTGTTAATTAATCTCGTTAAGGTTTCGACTGACAACTGCGCTCAGGAGCAGCAGCCGCGTTCGAAAGTCACCGGCAACCCGCTCCGATCATCGACTTTCGCCTCCCACTGCTACCTGCGTCATTCAGACAGCCATTGTTACTTTCGGGAGACTTCTATGAATCTTGATAGACTTTGTTCGCAACTATCTTGATTCCCACTGTTCGAGAATTATTGCCCTATTACGATAAATACCACCGGGACATCATGATTTCTTCAAATCCCTTTCACACACACAAAATGTAGATGAGTAGTAAATTGTTTTCTAATAAATTTATGTTTGTAATTTTGTACGTTATGTAGTTAGAAAATGTTTGGAATCGCATAATTATGTTTCCGAAGTGTTTTAAAGATATGTAAAATAAATTAAGTCTTGTTTTGTTCAATTTGAAGCATCTTAAAATATGTCCAATGGACTTGGCCACCTTCAAATTGTATAATGAATCTGGTTGTTAATTTTGAAAGTGGCCTAACTCCATTCTTGATAAGAAAACGCATATTATTCACTTAATAATTGCCACTAGTTTAATAGGAACTATAAATTTAACACCCTTAGATACACTTAAACAGTGCAACTCATTAATATTCTATACGTATATTTTTCAATTCTTTGAAACGCAAACCCTTAAATATCTCGATGTGAAGATAAATGGACTTAGGCCGCTTTCAAAATAAACGGCTCAAATGTTTATTCCCTCTTGTAGATTGCATGAAAATCAATCTGTTTCTATTAAATATTGAATGGAATTCCATAGAATTGTAAGATTGCGTTTATAGAATATTTAATCGCTTTTCTCTTGACATAGAAATTCAGTTTTCATTCTTTTGAATCGATGAATGTTTCAAAGAGACGCTTGCATTTCAAAGAAAGGTAAATTCCGCTTTGGCAAGCTTCTACGTCGCTTTAATACGATAAATCTGTCGGCTATCTTTGTCTTTCAAAACACAGAATAACTTCATATTTAATCCACCCGAACGACACAATTTTCCTCCGAAAGATAAAACAAATTCGTAACATAAAAAAATCCAAGGAACTTAAAGCTACAAATCACCGATCACTGACACGACGATCCACAAAGGAAGCACCGAATGAAATATGGAAAGCTCCGCTCGAGAAAACCATGGCGAACTGACGATCGGTGAATTTCGAAATGGAGTACAAGCGAAGGAAGAAAAAGGTTCGAGGGAAAGCGAGCGAAAAGCAAATTGGTTTAACGTCGCCGGCAAAGGAAGGAAGCGATGGTATTCGTAGAAGATGCGAGGAGATCCCAAAGGAAAGGCTGGTGGCCGCGCGCGATAGCGAGAGCGAGATAACTCGCCGGAGAAGGAGGAGGGAAGGCGAGCGAATGAGCGGGAGAGTGAGAAAGGAGAGTGGAGGAGAATAAATTTAAACCAAGAGAGGAAAGAGAGAAGGGGCGCTGGGCCAAAAGAGGGACCAAGAAGGCCGCGGTCCAGATGAAAGAGGCCCAAGGGAGGTCGCCGCCCTTCCAGGAACCCTTATAAACTTGGACCCGATCTTCGTTACACGCACACGCGTACCGGTGCGCGCGCGCTCGCGCGCTCATCGCCTCACAATCCCCTAGAATAATCCCCATACACACCGCTTCACCAAAAGGACGCACACACACACACGCACTCTCTCTTTCTCTTTCTCGCACACTGAGTCAGAGGCCCCCGCAAACACACCGGCTTTCTTCGCCTCTTTCTTTCTCTCTGCAACCATCCATCTCTTTCTTTCTTTCCTTTCTTTCCTCGCTCGTCCTGTCGTGTTCGTATTGGTCCTCGTGTTTTTCCTAGATTCGTAGATTTTTCCCCCGATAAGTAGAGCTTTCGTGGACTGCCGCTGCCTGCTGGCGTTAGCGCCCGCGCGTGGGAAGCAGCACTCGACCACATTCACAGAGTTGGTGCTTTTCAATATTAGCCCGCACTCTTCCCGAGCAACTATTGCTATCTGTCGGGGAAATGGTTCGCTTGCCGTTTAATTGGACGCGTTTTTCGGTTTGTTGATCGTTTGGTTTGAGTGAATAGGATCGTTTAGTGTTAATACTAGGATTATGACATCCGTCATTTGGACGGATTTTGGAATTCACGAATAAAATTACAAAGTTTATTAGTTTTTCTTGCAATTTATACTGGCAATTATTTATGCAATCTTGACAGATTTAATTTACTTGTATTGTGTCTGTTAAGATTATAATTCTCTTTAAGTTAAATTAATAGTTTCGTTCTAATAAAAATGAGTGTATTTAAAGAGAGGTATAGAGAAATTAAATGTGAAGTACGATTTGAAATGAATCAGATTGAGTGATGAAAATGAATGAATTTAATTATTGAATGGACTGATCTATTTAATATTTTGCTATCTTTTATATTTCGAATTTTTCATAAGAGAACACGTTGAAAGTATAATGAATTAGACATCATTTCGTTTTATTCAAATGATAGGAGAGCGTAATGCTTACGAGATAGTTAACGAGCATATTCCCTGACCTTTGTAACAGTTACAAATTAGCAAACGCTTTATCTCAGCACTATCTCTCCAGACTTACATTTGCGCGGTCAGTAACTTAAGCCCAGCGAGGTATTTCGCGAGGATGAAAAATGCAAATTGGAGGTTGGCGAACTCGCGATTATTGAATTAGAAGGGAGCGCGTGCTTTGCGGAGCAAGTTGCGGGAAAGTGGAGCGCGGCCAGAGAGAAATTAGCGCGGAAGTTAGAAGGAACGAAGCGAAAAGAAAAGGAGAGTCGGAGGGAGCGGAGGAGAAGGTGCGTGTTCAACTAATATTCCGGCGGTCTCTCGCTCTCTTTCTCTTGATTTCCCACTCGCACTCTCTTTCTTCTTCGGGGGCCTCCTCGCGGTGGCGGCGGCAACGGCGCCGAGTAAAGTAATCACCGGCGAAATTGGTTGACGAGATAGTCAGATTGGCCGCTGGCCACTTGGCTGCTCGATTGTCCAGACACGCCCCCGGCGAAATGAAATTTGATTTTGTCGGGCAATTTCGCGCTCAAATCAACCACCCTTGCCTCGCCTCGGCCTCCCAGCCAAGGAGAAAGAAAGAGAGAAAGAGAGAGTGAGAGAGACCCGCCACTTGTGTATGCACGCGAGCGTATTACCTATGTATTTGCCCGCCTAAATAGGAAAAGTGGATTGCCAAAGTAGAGACAGACTGTCGCGCTCCGACTTCCCTCATAATGATTTCTATCAACGTTCTATGGAAAAAGGATTCGCGGACCTATTTTGTGCTTCTATTGCCACTGATTTATTTGTCATATCCAAAATTTTGTATTATATTTGTAAGAAAAAGAATTCGAAGTCCTGTTTTGTACTTGTGTTGCTACTGATTTATTTAATTTGTTGGACATCTTTGGGCATTCGTTGTTTTGCGATTATAAATCATTTCTTCCTATTATTTGTAATGTATTTGTTCCCCAACTGTTTAATAATGAAACTAGAATGAGTCATAGATTCTTAATAAAGCAGTTGACTCACAGAATTTTGTACTTCAATAATTACACTATTTGCAACGTGGTACCATTAAAAATCGTAGAATTTCTCGATCAACCTTATTCGCGTCGAAATAATATTGCTATCCAAATACAATTATTCTTGCTAGTAACATTCCCATTTATAAAATTACACTATTTGCAAAGCGGTAGGATTAATAACGTAGAATTTTGCGATCAACCTTATTCGCGTCGAAATAATTTTGCTATCCAAATCCAATTACTCTCACTAGTAACATTCCCATTTATAAAATTACACTATTTGCAACGCGGTAGGATTAATAACGTAGAATTTTGCGATCAACCTTATTCGCATCGAAATAATTTTGCAATCCAAATCCAATTACTCTCGCCAGTACCATTTCCCATTTATATTTAAAGTTTGCCGGTGCTGAAAATTCGATAAACATAGGGTTATCTTGGGAAGCGTTGGCGAGGTAATAGTTGCAAAGTGAAAGGGATGATAGGGAAAGAAAAAGGGTGGTGAGAGGGAAGTAGAAAGGAAAATCTCATAACCTCGTTAAGGGGCGCATACTCTTTCGCGGTATTGGCCTCACTGAGCGCTCAGAGGCATCTTTCCGAGTGTCGAGTGCTCTCCTGAAAGTTCAAAGGGTGTGTAGAGGCACTGCACTGCACCGCCCGCTCCGCCAAGCCTTCAACCAGCCATTCGGGGAAAAACATTACGCCATCTTTCGCCACCCCCTCCTCCTCCTGCGCTGTAGAAACTACCACCCCTTTCAAACCTGCCCGATGAATGTCACCAGCCCCGATTCCCACTCGAATTACAATCAATAACACACACTCTCTCTCTCGTTCGCCAAATCTCCAAAGAATTTCGGCAAACTCTCGTCGAGGGCACTTGGCGCAACAAGCCTTTTCTCTCGCGCGAACTTATTATTCGACAACCCTTTGCACCCCTGCGTCGACTCGCGTTCGAACGTATTATCGAATCGCTTGGTATGTGAATGTCGGCGAAAGTGGTAGCTTTTAATTATGCTTATTTCTCAAATGCAGCGTTTGTTGTAAGTAGAATCAGGCATATGAGAATCCATTATTTACTTGAATAGTAATAATGTGTACAAAGATAATAATACAAATAAATTGAAATCAAGAGAGATCGCTTTAAAATGATTTATATGCTTGCCTAAAAAACTACTTGCTTCAAATGTCGGTGGAATTAATAGTTTTTAACTATGCTTATTTCTGCAATGCAGCATTTATTGAAAGTAGAATCACACACATGAGAACTTATTAATTGACTAATACAATATTCAAAATATTTTACTTGAATAGCAATAATGCGTACAAAGCTAAAAACAAAAATAAATTGAAATAAAGAGAGATCGCTTTAAAATGATTAATACGCCCGCCTAAAAAAGTACTTGGTCCAATTCGACTGTATTGAAAATTGATGGGGATAAAAGGGGCGGCGGGAGAGTGTCGAGGGGCGCGGCGGGTGTCGGTGTGTGCAATCGGGTGGTAACAATGGCTGTCAAGCGCGAGAGTGGCAGCCGAGAATTCGATTATATCGCCGGCGCGAGTGTACTTGAGAAAATCGCGAGGGCAGAGACCGCTCTGCATCCGGATAATTCACTTCCCTAAAGTAATTACTTGTTGCTCCGCCCGCGAAAGTTAGTTTTCCTTTCGAAATCAGACACGCAGCTGTCGCAGCTGCTCGCTAAGGACATCTTCCCTTCCTCCACTTCCCCTTCCCTTCCACTTCCCTTCTTAATTCCGATCGATTAAGGAGCCTCGGCAATCGCTCGCGACTTAAGCTTCAGTCGCTCGCGCTTTTACTTCCATTAAAAACTCGTCGGAAGTACATTAATTGGATGCTCGCAAATGCCCCGACCGATCAGCCGTATTTATTTATTCATTTCTAGCGAGTTTCCCGCTCCTGATTAAATAAACAAGTCTACGATCACTGAAACTGATAGTCGAACATTTGCGTGACGCCTAATGAAACCCTTGATTGCTAGCAGATCGCACGAGCGAACAATTTAAAATATCTAAATTATATTAAAGCAAATTAAGGAGATCAAATACCTTTTTAATTGTACGTAATTAATTAAATGGCACAATTAATTACAGTGTATTGCAATAAAAACAGTTCGAATTCAAACGAAAGGGAAAAATCCGAAAGGGATTTTAAAGAGGAATTATCATTAAGACATATTGAATTTTGCATAATCCATTGCTAAATAAAAATCATTAAAAATGTTTTATGATATTTAATTAAATATCTTTCATATCAAATATCTTTAGAATTATAAATCGATGCTATTGCAATTTCGTTCCTTAAAAAAGTCTATAAAATGAGCGATTTTTTACTGAAAAAAATAATAAAGGTGTACGATGAAGTTATTATCATATTAAATGAAGATGAGAGAGGGGAAAAGATGAGGGGAGGAGGATCGCGTTCGGCAGGCAGAGCGCGTACGAGGAGCCGCCATTGATACGCGGCGCATGTGGACCAGCAGCCCTGTCGTAGACGCACGTTACACGCCGGGACGCCTCGCCTGTTCACTTATTCCAGTGCGATTTCTCGCGGCCGACCTCTTATCAGATCGAATCGTCAACTGATCGGACGTAATTGACCCTGCGCGGCCGAGGAGAGCGCGACAAATGATTAACAGGCCAGACAGGCTCCGCTAATTTATGCGCCGCCGAGAGAAAGAGAGGAAGAAAGAGTAAGAAAGAGTGGGACGCGAGAGAGGAACTCTCCGCGCGCCTCGCACATTCTCCTTCTGCCGCCATTTCGCCGATGGCAACCATTTTGGTCCTGGAGTTTATCGCCTGTGAACCATCGCTTATTTTCGATTTGGAAATCTTTGAAATCGTTGAGATTATTTTCACTGGGTATTTTTATTTATTGTGGGAAGAAGGGAATTTATTGTTGCTGAGTTTTTGTATTATTGGCGTGGGAAATTAGAAAGTAAGAAAGAAACTTAGGAGAAGAGAATTATGTTTGTAACTCTGACTTTTCACGTATTATTATCTTTGTATTTCTATTGTTTCCTCGCAATAAAGATTGCAATTATACCAAAGAATTGAACACAAACTTCCACATCAACGAACAGATAAACCCTAATAATTCCCAGGCAATTTCAAACTCGAACTAACCCTTAACTAATTAAACTTCCAATCACTATTCAAACTCTTTCTAACTACTACGATCATCGAAACAATTTCCACCGGGAATAAACGCATGAAAGGCAAAAAACTGACAAAATTGTCTCAGCCGTTGGTTATTCGATAATTCGTATAAGAGAATTTCGGGGGTTAAGGCGCCGCGTAAAAAAGCTGTCGGGTAGGATGAGGGGCGGAGTGAAAAAGCGATGGTTAATGAGCGTGGAGGGCGAGGCCGAGGGCGAACGGAGAAGGAAAAGCGCCAGGGAAATCGAAGGCACGAGCTGCTACTGCTGAGGGTGCGGAGGATCGCGTCGTGCTTGACTATTTTCGAGCGAGCTTCCTAGAATCGTACAGTTTCTCAGGCGCTTTATGGCGCCATCACTCATTCCACTGTTACACCAACGATACTACCGGGTGGTCGATAATCTTAACGATATTCTACTCCTCTCGGACCTCCTGGCGCAACGAGTCTCCTCTAACAAGCCCCTACTAATTGTTGCAGTCTTAATTCTTGATTAATGCTTTGAACGCCGTGTCATTCGAATTTGGTGACACTCGGACATTCATTCGCAGATGTGTTTATTTTCGCGAGAATAATTATAATAAAGATTTTTTACAAGGTAGTGAAAGAGTTCAAAATTTGCAATTTGGTCAGTCAAAGTGTTATGCTTTGCATGCAGGAAATCTACTTTTAAGTTTTTCGCAGTCTGTATTTTGTAAGATTCACGAAAAAACGCATAAGTCTCCGGCGAAATATACTAGCATGCAATGTATTAATAAGCGCAAAGATGATTAATTCTTATATTTTTGCTATCTAATAGCGTTGCTTTGAAAAAAAAACAGCGTTTAGATATTTTTCTTAATGTCTTACATGTTTCGTTGTATAAATGTTAGAAAGAATATATTGAGAACTGCCTTTTAATATTACTGCTCTAAAAAAATATTCAATACTTGCATGAATTGTACTCACAAATATTAATTGGGCTGACTGCAAAAATATTCTCATAGTTCAGGCGGAATTTCTATCATTTATGAGACATTCAAATATTGTAGAATTTGTTATTGAGTAATAATTTAATTAATAGCTCGGCCATTTATCGAAGATTACTAATCGGCAAGAATTTCGAAGTAATATCCTTTGGTTTACAATGCAAATCTTTAAAAATCCCTTAATTTCACAATACTATCATTTTCGTCTCACTGTAAATGTGCTAAAATTATGCGAAATTTCCATCGAGCAAACAGGAATCGTCGAAGTTCCGAACTGGAAAAGCTTAGCAAAGTTGAATTCTTCAGTGAGGAGATTCGCGACGGTTTCCTCTCGGCGTGTCAGGAAGGTCTATGAATGGTTAGATCAATGCAACAAACATGTAAATAGACAGCGAGAGCGTGGACGCGCGCGCGCGCGCGGAGGAGCGCATGCACGCTCCGCTCCCGGAGCGAGGAGGAGCCGAGTGACGACTGCGAAGAGCGGATTTGCATCGGCCACCGGATGTTTACAATCTGCCACTTGACTGCGAGCGAGCGGAAAGCCAGCCTCTCTCTTTCTCTTTCGCTTTCCCTTTGTCTCTTTCTCAATCGTTTTACACTTACACGAATACTTGTGTGTGTCGCCATGCACTTTTCGCGCCACTGCAGTTTTTCACTGACGCCTCTTTATCCTTTTGCAGTAGTGCGAAAGCATGAATCGTTACAAGGGTTAACCGAATCATTGATTAACTGTTTGTATGTAAGTGACTTTGTTATAAAACCATCTTTTTATTTGTAGTTTCCGAAAACCCTGCAATATTTGCATAGAAAAGATTTCTTTGAACAAATTTTCCTGATATTATTGGTTCGAAGTAAAGTATAAAACATTCGCTTCGTTTGGTAATTTTATTTAATGAGGGAGGTTCGTTATTTTTAGATATAAAGTTGTAACCGAATCACTGATTAATTATCTGCATGTAAGTGACTTTGTTATAAAACCACCATTTTATTTGTAGCTCCTAAATACTTTTCTATATTCGTATAAAAAAGATTTCTTTTAACAAATTTTCTTGGTGTTATTAGCTTCAAGTAAAATATAAAATATTTGCTTCGTCTGATAATTTTATTTAATGAGGGGGGTTCGTTATTTTTAGAAATAAAGCTTTAAGTTTACTAGGTCGCGCATTGGAAAGTAGTGAATTTCGTGTGTGATTATCATAATTACGTAGGCTGTTCTTTGAAAGTAACGGGTGTGTAAGGCAGGGTAGCAAATGGGTTCAACGAACCCTTGTTTCTGAATTGCGACGCCATAGCGACCCCTAAATCACGACCGCTGCAACCTATCGGTACTCTATCGCTCCTACATAATGCACAACTTCTCCCCGAAACTAAGGTTCCGCCCACCACGTGAGAACGTCGATATTTTCGAAATTATCTACACTCGCATCAAAATTCAGCGAAACCCTCAACCAACTCGTAAAACAGCTGTTTTTATTAGCAATGAATAAGCAGAAAAAGTGAAAAATAACTTATTTATGAGAAAGATTGATAAAAACATTGGTTGATTACAAAATTGTGAAATAATAACATGTTTTGATTTTGCAATATAAATGTTGCAAGAGCTGAGAGGGGAAACATGGCTGCGTGGAGTTGCGTGCCTGGCACGAAAGCAACCCTTTCTCTCGCAGTGACGCACCAAAACAACCCCTCGCCTTCCCCAGACAGCACCACCTTGTGTTGTTTTTGCCTCCCCCCACAGCACTGTGTGGATAAGCTTTTACTACCACTGGCGAACTTGTTTTCTCCCTTTCTCATCTAGACTTTCTGCTTTGACTCGTTGACACTTTGTGTCAAGTTTACGGGATTTAAAATGCAGTCAACTTCAATTTGTAGGGGAAAACGTACGTTATTTCTATGATTTAAATACCATATTCAATTATGCGGAGTTAATACACATTCATTTCTGACATTATGCGAGAGTCTAATTGTTGCTTTCCATTAGTTAATTATTTTAAACCCTTTTGCACCGCGCAGACCTTCGTGTCTAATTAGTTTTTCCAAGAAGTTGGAATTAGGACGTGTAATCGTGCACTTCGCATCATTGCCTAGTTTAATTCCCTGAGCTTCGTATTACTGTTTCCTCTTCGACGTGAGCTTCCCTTTGTCACTTTCACACAAGTTCTCTACCTAAATCGCATCTGACCTACTAGCCGCAACAATATGTATAAATAAAGTCTTATAGACATTTCTGTATTTGTGTCGGTTGCTATTTGTTGGCAAAAAAAGTCTATTAATGCAAGATTTTAATAACAAGGGTCGAAAAACCGTCCAGGAAAGTCCATTTTTGTTCATTTCTAACGGTTTTTATTTTTTTGGCCGACTTCTCGACCTTCCCCGTGACTGAAATTTGGTGGAGAATGTACCCTTGCATCAAGGAAGAAGTGATATAAATTTCAGAGCCCTAGCTCAAAGTTTAGGTTTTCACCTATTTTCGACCCTCGAGAATGGTCAATTTTTTCAAGTTTCTCAAAATCGGCCGAACCCGGGATATTTTAATTGTTTTCGTATCAGGGTGGATAGAGAACAAAGAATCCGTGAAAAAAAGTCCGGATTTGCAACGAAAACGGGTCGAAAAACCGTCCAGAAAAGTCCATTTTTGCTCATTTTTAACGGTTTTTATTTTTTTTGGTGGACTTCCCGACCTTTCCCGGGGCTGAAATTTGGTGGGTAATGTTTTTTTGCATCGAGGAAGATACCATAAAAATTCCAGAGCCCTAGCTCAAAATTTTTTTTTCGGCAAATTTTTCTTAAGGGGTACCCCTTCAGATTTTTTCACGATTTTTCGAAGGTCCCCGAACTCCGGTTTTTTCTTCAGGAATCAATTGTTTATGAATGAAAACGGATAGAAAACGAGAAATCCGTCGAAAAAAGTCCGGAATTCTATCGAAAACACTAAAAAAACTGTCTTGAAAGTTCGATTTTTGCGGAATTTTCGCTTGTTTTTCCTATATTTTTTGGACTTCCCGACATTTTCCGGGGCTGAAACTTGGTGGGGAGTCTCCCCTTGCATCAAGGAAGATGTGATATAAATTTCAGAGCCCCAGCTCAAAATTTTTTTTTCCCTATATTTCTGGCCATCGAAAATATCCAATTTTTCAAAGGTCCCCGAACCCGGGATTTTTCTTCATGAATCGATTGTTTGTGTATCAGAGCGGATAGTAAACGAAGAATCCATGAAAAAAAGGCTGGATTTCTATCGAAAATACAAAAAAATCGTTCCTGAATAATGAATTTCATCTAATTTTCACGGTTTTTCCCATATTTTTTATACTTCCCGTGTATTTCACGGGCTGAAATCTGCAACCCCACAAAGCAGAAGTACACCAGTGAAAAGTTGCCGATGATAAAACAAAGACCAAACAATGTTGCACTTAATTAACGCGATCAATGATATTTAAAGGAAATCAAACAGAGAAGAATGAAGGTAAGAGCGAAGAGTCTGGAAGCCGGAGGCAGCAGATATGATGCTAGTCGTAGAAGGGGCGGAAGGGGCAGGGGGTTGAGAATCAATTAGGCGACGAGTCACCGGAAGCGAGACATGCATGCTTCCTGGCACGCACGTCATGTCCCATTGTTCCAGGAGGAGAGACTTCATCTTCTTGACACACGAGCCACCTGCACCCTCTCGCCTTTCCGTCGAATTCGCCGCTCGAGAGACCATCTCTCTCTCTCTCCCTCCTCTTTCTGCAACTCTCCGCTCTGCTTAGATGTCGTACGCGCCCAATAACGAGACCAGCAACAACCGACAACTACCGGCGCAACAACTGTTGACAACTGTTTCCGACTTCGCCGCAAGTTTCCTACCTTATGGGAAAGACGAGTTCGAGTGACAATCTTTAGGAAGTAATTGTTCTGGCAAAGAGCGATTGTTCCAACTTGCAATTTCAGGAACGGAGCAAAGAAAAGTCGTCTGAATAAAGTTTCTTATTGCCTGTGCCACTCTAATATCAGATAACAGTTTTATATGGCCATAGAATTGTAATTAGTTGTTTCATTCAATTTGAACGTAGAAAATTGGCGGCGAGATTTGAGAATCTAACTTACTATATTTAATATTAAAAGTTTCTAAAAGTTCTGTGTTTCAAATAATACTAAAATTAAGGAATTAAAAGGAATGCACAAGCACACAAAAGTCCAACAGTGAGAATCACGCCAATTAAACGATTCCTCGCGAGGAACTAATCCCTGCCGTGTGAGAAGACAGCTGGCGCGGCAGAGCTCATAAATCAAGCACCGACAGAATAATGACAATAATCAGAAGAATGAGCAGGAGGACATTTCGCAGTGGACATGAATAATGGGCGCGAGGAGGGGCGGCAAAAGGGTCGATGGCTAATAACAGTATCGAGAGCGACAGGTTGAAAAGCCGAAGGGAAACAACACGCGCCGCCTCCTCCTCCTCCCTTCGAACACGAATCGAAGAGAGCGACGAGCACGTGCTCGATCGAGTCAACAGAAAAGCCTCGAAAACTAGAGCAGCGCTGCTTAACGAAGAAATTAACACGAAGGTGGGCGCGCTCGATTCTCGGAAGAAAGGAGTGGAATATCTCGGGCCATTAAGGTAGTTGGCTCGCGACAGCACCGGTTAAAAGTCAATCGCTCGCCCAAGCAACTGTTAACTTCCCTTTGTGTACTGTTGGTGAGCTAGATTTTTGTCAGCGGTTGTTCTCAACACTCACAAGCTTGCACATACTACAATAATAAATTCTAAACACATTCACACCCCGTTTGATTTGCCAATTCGTGCCTTCATTTAAATTTTATTAATTATATTTCGTAAAAACGAAATAGTAAAAATAGTTATAAAATTTCAACGCCTTCGTAGAATGTTGATGAAACACGGGTTAATTTTTTATACGATTCTTAAGTATAGTATTCTAAATACAATTAATAATGTAAGTGACTGACGAGTGTTCCTAATGTCTGCCATGTTAAAAGTATCAATGTAAAAGTCCATTATTTCTGAAACGGCATAGTCGAGTCAAAGAAAATTTTGCTAGTAAAAAGTGGGTTTTTAAAAAGTCATGTACAACAGGCGTACATAGTACAAAATTTCACTTTTTATTCGGCGACCATTTTGTAGATTGTGACAACTATTTTGTCGAATGCTGTACATTAACACTAGGTTTACGGACATTTCTGTATACGTCTCTTTATGGACACTTATCTTCATTAAGAAACTATTAATTTAATTTGAAAAGAATTACAATCTTAACAGACACAATGTAAGTTATTTACTTTCAACGTGTTCTCTTATGAAAAATTCGAAATATAAAAGATAGCGAAATATTAAATAGATCAATCCATTCAATAATTGAATTCATTCATTCTCATCACTCAATCTGAATCATTTCAAATCGTACTTCACATTTAATTTCTCTATACCTCTCTTTAAATACACTCATTTTTATTAGAACGAAACTATTAATTTAATTGAAATAGAATTATAATTTTAACAAACACAATATAAGTGATTTAAATCTGTCAGGATTGCATAAATAATTGTCGGTATAGAGTGGAAGAAAAATTCATAAACTTTGTAATTTTGTTGGTGAAGTCCGAAATCCGTGAAAATGAGGGCTGCCGTAAACCTAGTGTTAAGATGAGGGGGCACGTGCCACGAGGTTTAGGTGCACGTTTATAGGAAGAGAAGAACATGTGGCAGACGGGAGAGGTTACTGCTCGCAGATCCGAAATATCCCGGAGTTTCGGCCGCAAGCGAACAACTGACCCGTAATGCACACAACACACACACACACACATAGAAGAATTGGCCTTTCATGGGAAAGACGACACTTCGGGAAGCAGCTGTCGCCACCGAATCCTTATTTCCCTTTTCCCACCACCCCTTTCCCCGACGCGCCGGCAACTTTGCCGCCAGGCTTGCTTGGATGCTATCGCGCCACCATAATGTTGGACTATTGTCGACTAATGATACTATAATAACGAGCTGCCCGTACTCCCATTAGAACACGAAACTCCCAGCCGGAAGGTTCAACCCTTGTGTCACCATTAATCTATCCGATTCCAGGAGCCCTTTAAGTAGAATAGGACATACACCGTTGACTGACAGCTCGAAAGAACCCATCTACTTTTCTGCACTATTCATTTGCATAAAAGCGAGCTGTTTCATTGAACCAAAGATATTTTGTTCTTTTACTTTTATTAGCGTATGAATATTTGGCTTGTTTTCATTGTGAATTATATTTAATTTGACAATATTTTTATAATAACAAGGTGCTCGTACTCGCATTAGAATACGAAACTCTCAGCCGGAAGGTTCAACCCTTGTGTCACCATTAATCTATCCGATTCCAGGAGCTCTTTAAGTAGAATAGGACATACACCGCTGACTGACAGCTCGAAAGAACCCATCTACTTTTATGCAGTATTCATTTGCATAAAAGCCAGTTGTATCTTTGAACCAAAGACCTTAACTTGTGTGTATTAGGTTTGGTTTTACTGTGAATTATATTTAATTTGACAATACTTTTATAATGGCATGGTGTCGTTGTATTAGAACACGAAATTGGCAGCCGGAGCCTTTTAAGTAGAATAGGACACACACGGTTGACAGAACCTATCCACTTTTCGTTTTATTAATTTATCTCTATTTCCTATGTTTTTACTGTAAATTATATTTAGTTTGTATACAATTTTTACTTGTATCACAACCCTTGTAACATCATTAATTTATCTGACTCCAGGAGCCTCTTAAGTAGAATAGGTATCGACGTGGTTGACAGACATCCCGAAAGAATTATCTACTTTCTGCAGGGTTGTTTCATTGAACCAATGAAATATCACAGGTACACTTTCATTATTGGATTCTTATAGTTTTATTAACTTGTAAGTATTTGATTTGCTTTTACTGTCAACTATATTTAATTCAAGAATTTCTTTTCTGGGTAGAATGATCGAAAAACTGAAGGCACTAACAATAAGCTGCAAGTAATAAAGGACGATATTCTATTTCAGTAAAGCCATTTCGTGCCAGAGAGTGATTCATCTTGTTCGTGTAATGTGATTTGCATTAATCAAGCTTTTTTACTGGCGCGTGACGCAAGGATAAGTGGCAAGTCCAATAAAAATAAACCAATGAATTTAATCCAGTCAAGGTAAGTAAGTAAACAAATTCCGCATATTTTATTTTGCAATACTGCAAGGGGAGTATCGTGTCAATATAAAAGCGAGCAACTGCCAAGCGGGACGTGGCAAATAAAAGTCTCGAACACATTCGACTTTATTTCGCGTTACATCGCTTTCAAAAAAAAAGAGAGAGAGGGAGAATCTGCTGGGCAAAGAGCAGGATATTTGTAGAATTCCAGGCGAAATTGCGACTGCATGGGATGAAAGTTAGGTTACACCAACTCTCGACGAAATTGTAAGCCTCCGCCCCCACTCCCTGGCAATAACTGTTCGACTAGCAACTTCAATATTTCAAATCGAATCACCGATAATTTACTCCGGGAGGATCGACTTTTCCGCGAGAGTAGCCATCAATCACTATTACAGCTTCCGACAGGCAGCATCGCTCTCGGGCGGGCACACCCCTGCCGCGCATGCACCCTTAAGTACGTAATATCGTTACACCTTTTTTCACATCGCCACGCGAAACTATGCCTCACTGATAATGAGTTACTTTGAAAATTGAGTCACGTAACAGTCGCTTGAAAGCCGCCGGAGCTTTAATGAAAGGAACATTTTCCCAATTCAGTTTAACCCTTCCTTCACCCTCGAAGCCTTTTTCCACCCCCCAGGTCGGTGCTCTGATTTCCCACATACTGTTTGGACTTCACCTGCAATTCCTCCTTCTATTTACCACTGAATATTACCAAGTTATACCTGTGTCAATATAATGGCCGAAACATAGCGAAATATAACGTGTTTGAATGGTTTAATTGTTTCGGCAGAATTCACAGGACAAATACTCTTGGGCTCCCTGTGTGATTCTTGCGCGGGAGTAGCGGCATTCCGCTGAGAATGGTTGGTAATCTAAATACTGTAATTATTCAAGAATAATTGTGAGCGAGAAGTGTGAAACTTTAGCGGTAAAATATCGCTAAATACATAAAGCAATAAATAGAAATGCGAATGGTTAATAAGCTAAATACTGTAATTATTCAAGCATAATTCCGAGCGAAGTGTAAAACTTTAACGGGAAAATATCGCTAAATATATGAACAAATAAATGGTTGAAGTAG
Organism: Ectemnius continuus; assembly: GCA_910591665.1. Taxonomy (NCBI): domain Eukaryota; kingdom Metazoa; phylum Arthropoda; class Insecta; order Hymenoptera; family Crabronidae; genus Ectemnius; species Ectemnius continuus. The sequence continues at coordinate 19,807,241 of OU342858.1, read as the reverse complement.
AAAATTGTAGGTCATTGGAAAAAGCAGTGATACTAAGTAGTAGAAGTTCGACTCTACTTCTGATCTTCTTTGCACGCTTGCTCGAGGGTTTCAGGCATGTCGAAACGCTTTCAAGCAAAGCACGTTAATCCAAAATCGATCGTGAACTCGTTATTTCCTTCGGGCGTGGAAGGTGGTATCGATTGCTCTCGCTTAGAATGTTTTGTAAACGCGATGAACGATATTAGCAGTCTCGACTGCTTAATCGGCCTAAAAGGAATCACCTTATTCGCGGCTAAACGCATTTATAGAGCGAAACCTCTGAAATACAATGGCGACTCATCGACTCAAGAGAAATCCCTCCCCGGGCGTCCGCGCGCCCCTCTGTCACCTCTCTCTCTCTTACCTTTAACATTTCTCCTCCGTTGTGTACCACTTCGTCCGCACTGTCCCTCGCAATCATCCAATGATTCGAGCGCCACACATTTTTCCCCCGATCGCCAACACCGCGCGTTCCAATACTCGACTTTCGGTCGAAAGAATTGAGGTTGGAATGGCACGAGAATCGCAGATACGTCGAGAGAATTGTCGAGAGTCTGTTGGGGGAAGTTCGCCGGTAAAAAAGGCGACGGGGAAATAGGTGGACGCGTGCCATTGCGAGGAATGAGCGCGGCAACACGAGTGCCTCACGTGTCCTCACCGAGGCCGCCATCTTCCTCTCATCCACCATGCGAAGTCCAATCCCCACCGCTCTCCACGTTGCGACTTCATTTTATTGGGGGCCTTTGTACCCGAAACCCCGAGTGCCCAACTCCGTTCAACGAACGCTTCCTCTCCTACCTTCTTCCACTTTTTCCCCACTTCCTTTCAACCTTCAGATATATCAACTTATTAAACTTCAAGATCGCCAAGTTCGCGAAAGTTCTCAAGGAAAAATATGATGAATCGAGTAGTTTCTTGATGAATGCGCCACTTGATTGAATTCGGAAGAGGAGAGCGTCCGATGGATGATTCTAATAGTGGCCGGCGTGATTCAGTGGCGGAATTCCGAGGCGATGAGTCAGCTCGGCCCTCGAATGCGTTATCACAGGTGATCCTCGATGAATCGGAGCCCACGTGGCTTCCGAGCATCATCGTTTCAGAGAGGAACACCAGCAGCAGCAGTCGCATCATCGGTGGTTGTTAAGTTGTTGTAACAGCGAAAACGAGGTGGTTCGCCAGGAGTTGGAAGGAGATTGTTGGCTGGCTGTGTTCCATTCACGTCGCCGGGGAGATCGATAGATTCCGTCTGCTTCTCGAAGGAGGATAGAAGAGCGAGCGAGCGCGCGAGCGAGCGTCGCTTTATTTCGCAAAGGTGACCTTGTCGCGATGGAGCGCGCTGCCGCCGCCGCCGGCGTCCTTAGTTAAGAGAGGTCACCGTCTCTCCGAGAGTTACTCTCACTGTTCTCGGTGTTCTCGACCGTATCACCTTGGCGAACGACGCCGTCGCCGTCGCCGTCGCCGCAGCCGACGCCGATCGATCGCACACAACCGGAGGAGATTCCTGTGCTTAGAGCAGAGCAGAGCACCACGCTCCGCTTTCCTTTCCTAGTCTCCTCCTCGCCAGTTAACCGACGAGGTAACAAGCGACTCGCAGTTCCGCTCGAAACTCAACTCGCGCCGCCGCCAATCCCGCGGGAGCGAGCGAGCGACTCGCTAAAGAGGGCCGCGGTAAGAAGCTCTTAATCCGCCAAGGGATCCCGCAAGTGGATCATCGCTCCTAACGAATTCGCCCACGTTCTCATTAGTCAGCGTGCCGCCGCCGTCGCCGCCGTCGCTGCTGCTGCTTGCTTACTCGAGGAATTTCGCCGTTGGAATCTCTCCCTTGTCGGCGGTTCGTCTACTCCCGCACAACCTATTTCCATCTTTCCAGCGGTCCAAGACATTGCCAAGCAACTAGAAGAACGGGAGGAGGAGGAGGACAGGGCGAGAGAGAAAGAGAGAGAGAAAGAGAGTTTCCCCTGGTGGATTGTCACCTCGTGACATTTTTATCGCTGGCTGGTGGCTGCTCCGCGCTTTTCGGGTGTGTCTTGGTGACGGTATGCGTCAGACGCGATGCACACACAGAAAACGAGGGTGGAAGGGAAGGAGAAAGAGAGTGGGTGTGAGTGGTGGCTTCGAAAATACATAGAGGCGCCGCCGCCGTCGCCGCCGCCGCCGCTTCGGTGGCTTCCAAGGAGCCGCGGCGGCGTTATCCGTCTTATCGGCCAGGTATTATGTAAGCCGGCACGTCGCGCTCCGCCGTCTTTCGCTCTCCAAGGGGCTTCGGCCAACGGAATCACATCGGATCACCGACGAGCGACCAGCCAGCAAAATCCATCCACTCTCTCTCTCTTTCTCTTTCTTTCTTTCTCTCTTCCTTTTTCATTTTCAACCCACCTTCCTTCTTCGCTAGGAGCGTTTTCTCTTCGGCGGCGACGCACACTCGAAGAGACGCGCGGCGGAACTTCGCTCTCTCTGTGCTTATTGCTAGCTTTGGACGACTTTTTCTCGCCTCGTGGCGGCGGGCGGGCTGTCGGAGCTTTCGCGGAGCGTTCAAGTTAAAATAAGTTCACGTGAGCGGGCCGACATACTGCGCAGATTCCGAGTCACGAGGTTGCTCGTTCGTACCTACGTGGTACGCGGCGATAACTTTTCCCTCCCTTCGCGCCCCTCCTCCTAACCTCGCGCAAGGCCCCTTCGACCCCTCGGCGCCCCTCGCCCCTCTCTTCTACTCCCCTCTCGACGACGCCGACGCCGCGCCGCGCCGCGCCGCGCCGCGCCGCGCCGCCTCCCCCCACGGACGTCGAACTTTGTTTATCCCCACTGCTCCAGCAAGCCCGACACACAACCTACTCGCCGCCGCCGCCTCGCACACGCTCCACTCGTGTTTTCCTGCCGATCGCTACTCCGCTCGACCTTACTCTTCTTCTCACCGCTACTCCAATGAGGTTCTCCTCTTCTGACGTCAGCTTTTCAACCCCCCGCTCGAAAAATCCATCTTTCGTTGTTGTTGTTTTGTTGCTCTTCGAGAATTTTCTTGGTTTTTCGTAGGAATAATGTGTCGCGTGTGTGTGTCTTGCGAGAGTTTTCGCACTTCCGATTAGTCTGCTGGGGGGTTGCTGGGTTATCGTAAGCTAACCTCGAGTTCTCTGGTGTCTCCGGAGGCCTCGTTAACTCGTAAACATGCCGGCGACTGCACCGCCTTGCAACAACTTGCGACACAGCCCTCCTTCCGCCCTCTTTCCCTCGCGCACTTCCGTGCTAATATTGCAAACCACCCCCTTTCCGCGACAACCCCTTCGCACTGCTCATCGATTCTTTATCCTTCGAATTCGAGCTGATCTTTCAAAGACGATGCAAATGCAATGACTGTTTTGCGACAAATCGCACGATTTTTCCTCCGCGCAAATACTTCTGAGCGCGAGGAGAGCTTGCGCGGCGCCGCGACGGGGGGCGACTATCGCAAGGCGCAAAATACGAGCAGCAGCAGCAGTTGCAAGCGGCAGGCTTTCCCACACATGTGCAGGGAGAGCGCGCGGCGTGCTCGCGTGTGACAGAGGCGTAGTATGCGTGCGCAGAAGGAAGCCGCGCACCTACGAGCGACGTAGTTTGAGCAACAACGAACGAAGAGAACAACTCTCCTTCTCTCCTTCTCTCTCGCATGATACAACACACTGGGTGGCCCGGGTTAGCGCACGGCGCAGTTAAAATGGCCGCGAGATTGTATGCGTGCGTGTGTGTGTCTCTTACAACCGCTTCTCATCTCCGTCACACACACACACATTCTTTCTTTCCTCTCTCTTGGTACGCCGAAGAGATGGAGCATGTGTCATGGTGGCCGGGCGCGTATCGCGTGGGCCCCGCGCAAAGCGGAAACATCTATCGGCGAGGCGGATTCCGCGAGGAAGAGGAGCGCAGAAGCGCGGATGAGGATCGGCGTGGACTGGCTGCGGCGAGTTCCGCCGCCGCTTGATGCTAGCAAGAGGAGAAAGAGGAGGAGGAGGAGGAGGAGGAAGCAAGGATGAAGCGAGCGAGCGAGCGAGAGTTCCCTCGGCGAGAGCAACGCACGCGTGCCAGGCAGCGCTGCGCTCGGCCGCCGGGCCAACTTCGAGGGTAAATAGCGCCCTGGCAGGCCTGGGAGCCGGCAGGATGCCTCTGTCTACGGTAGTGCTCGCTCGCAACAGCATTAACAGGCAGAAAGAGCGAGAGGAGAAAGAGCGACCGGCGGAAGAAGAGAGGAGGGTGCGGTGGGGAAGCAGGGAGAGAAAGAGAGTGTGTGTGTGTAGGGCGAATACCGAGGCGAGTAGAGCAAGTAGCTAGTAGCTAGTAGAGCGGCAGAAGGGGCGGAAGGGGCGGAAAGGGAGGAGGAAGGGTCGGGGGTCGCTGCTCGCTAGTTGGGGAAGCCGAGTCGGCTAAGGAGCAAGGGGGAAGCCACGGGAGACATCTCAAGAGTGCGTCGGGCCAAGTGCGCGAGTGTCGTCACATCCGGTATTCGGGGTGGCGCTGTACCCAACTCGAACCACTCTCTCTCTCTCCCTCTCTCTGTGTGTGCGTAAGCGATAAAAGCGGATACACGCCTCTCTGACTATATTCTACCGGCGTGTCTCTCTCTCTCTCTCTCTCTCTCTCTCGGCGAGCACGCACAGAGAGAACACTCAACACATAAACTCGCACTATTCCGCACGGAAAATTACGCTCGGACAAGTTCATCTCGGATTCATTCCGTTGCACAGTGGTCCAAATACTGGATAAACCGCGCCAAAAATCGATATTTCAAGTCCCATTTTCTTGTATAATTTTCTCTTGAAAGAGGAATGTCAAAAGCAGCCGAAATCACTTCTGTTGGGTGAATTCCTTGCAGCCTTATTCCTGCAGAATTAGTGAAAGTTAGGACTTGGAAATCAGTACTGTGCATTTTTCGTATCAAATTTGTTTTAGAGTTCGAAAAAAGTCCCACCCGAGTGCCGCCTTCTGACTTACATTTTCTGAAAAGTAAAAGTACAGATTTGAAGGCTATAATAATAGGAATTGCACATACTTGCACATTTTTAATTGGTGGTTAGGAAAAGGGCACAGTACGCAGTACGATTTTAAAACAAATCTAGTATCAATGAGCTTAGAACTATGTTCAACTGCCTTTCATTTGTCAGAGAAATTTTTTCTATAAAACGAAAGGTACTCCTCAAATTGACCTTACTTTTATTATTTCATTCCAATTGATTTAAGTAATCATACAGAAAACTGCTTATTAAGAAGTTTTCTATTTATGGCGCGGTTTCGGTGCTCGCTGGACGCAAGTAGAAAAGGCTGGCGTTCTCTTTTAAAGGAGAGGTTTCCCTCGTAAATGATGTTTTAATTAGTTGGTATTAGCCGATCGAGAATGCTAATCGAAGAAATTTCGTCTGGCGTGTGGCAGGATGCGCGTATAGCCTTTTGCGGGGCCGGCGAATGCTAATTAGGGAAGTTTACGCGGCCTTCTAATAGCCTGGGAGGATAAATTGTTTCGCACGGCTCGTGCGTGGATCGGGAAAGGCAAACGAACGAACGCGCGCGCGCGGGGAACTCGCGGATGTTACAAGCGGAAGCTCATTAACGTGGATACTGTTAGGATGCAACAGTATTTGTTGTCTTTAATGCCGTGGAGCGTAAAGCGAGTCCTCCGGCGCCTAATTACGTCAGGCCATTAAGCAATCGGGAACGTGGAAATCGTCGGCAGCCGCCGCTGCCGCCACGTAACGCGTAAGAGAGTAAGAGAGCGCTCGCGTCGCCGTAAAAATTCCGTGTCAAGGCGTCTCTGCACTTGAATCTAAAGGTATCGCGCGTAACAGCCACATACGAGAACTGTTTTGACTCGAGGCAGCCCCGCTGCTATCTGCCGCGGTTACATGTCTCTCAACCTTGTGAAATGAAAATGACAGGAATACCTGCGCGTTCTCTCTCACAGTCGCTCCATGTAATTCTGACGTACGAGGTCAGACACGGGCAAACCTCGAAACGTATGGAGCCAGACTGTAATACCTTTCCGTGTCGTCCTCATTAGAATTTTATATCCCAGAAACTCACGTACCCCAATCGCTTTACCCGTATTTTCAACTCTCTGTACATTCTCTTGCATTATTCGCAGGATTTTTTCAAATGTTGCTTTCTGACATTATAACAAAATACTTGGATAGTAAAATCCATCAATTAATCAACACAGTTGAAATGTTCATAAAGAATTTGTGGAGGTACTTGTTAAGTTTTAGACAGAATTCCATTAACCCTTTGACTGCGGCGAAATCTAAGGGAGTTAAGTTCTACTGACGAGATTTTAGTAGTGATAAACGCAATTTAAATGGATTTTTAGAGTCCTCATTAGAATTTTATATCCCAGAAACTCACGTACCCCAATCGCTTTACTAGTATTTTCAACTTTCTGTACACTCTCTTACATTATTTTTAGGATTTTTTGAAATGTCATTTTTTGACATTACGAAAAATCGTAGAAATAGTATGTCAAAGTATGTGGATAGTAGAATCTAACAATTAATCGGTAGTTGAACGATGGATTACAGAAAATTTGTGGATTTGTGGATGTACGTGTTAACTTTTAGAGAGAATTCCATTAACCCTTTGACTACGGTGAAATCTAAAGGAGAACTTTGAGTTCCACTGAAGAGATTTTAGCTGTGATAAATGCAATTTAAATGGATTTTTCGAGGTCAGTGTCAAACGCAAAATTTCTAAGCGCCTATAAGCGCCTGCAGTAATTTAGGAATTAAATAACTGATAACTGAAATCGAATTCTCTGATTAATTTCTATTCTTCCGTCAGCCAAATCTGATGAGAGAATAAAGACCTTTGGAACACAAACCACAAATGAAATTTCAAGCATAATAATCAGACCTGACTTAATGCTTGTCTAGAAAACAAATATTAGACGCCGAACGATTTCCGGACACCCTGTACAGTTGCAGTTCGATTGAAAAGAATAGCGACGATCCTCGCATACTTATCATATCTCCATACGATTCTGATGAATTAAATAATCACCTGACTCTCAGGGAACACGTGATCGTGTGTGCCTCGTGGTATAATCGGAGGCAGCATGCAATCCTCATTAGCGGCGGAAAAAGCATCGTTATTAAAGCCATGCATTGTGACATCGTCCATAATAGTTAAAGTAGAATCAGTCAGAGTCCGTTTTCTCGAATGAGTCGCGGCGACACAGGTCCGCGCGCGGCCAATTAGATCTACTTACGTGGCGCTGGGCTAACACTCGCCCGTGAGAACTCGCGCGCGCGCCACCAACTTTTCTTTTTCACACGATGATGCTGTAAGATGCTTCGGCTAACTTGCCGGTCATGGAACCCACAATCATGCACACTGTCCTGTCATTCCCAGTCACCACTTTTACTCGTATTGCTCTACTTAAACTTGACGCGCGTCACATCTCGCGGTGAATTAAAATCATCCCCTAAAGTGTACAGTCGAAACTTCCTCTAATTTATGACATCTGTCATCTGTGTATTAGAGATAAATATTTGCCCCCGTACTTGAATTTACTAGTCCACAATAAATCAACAAATATCCAAATTTACACGAAGCTCCACATTTCAGTTACACCAAACCAGATCGCAGTACAGGGTGAGTCACTTGCCTTTGAATCACCACTGTCGAGCATATACTGTTCCTTATAAAATCATTAGGAATAACCTAGACATTTAAATTACACTCAAATGTTGCTCAATATTTGTCTGCATCTTATGCATTTATTGCACATGAAATTTCATTCTGCAGAAGCTAGTTATATATAATATTCCACTGTAAATATAATAGAATAAAATATTTTCTCCTTACGTTACTAGCCATTCGAAGGAAGTCGACGCTAAAACTTCGTAAAAATTCCCTCCAACAGATTACATGATTTAATACAGTCTATTTGTTAATCAGAGAATATATAGTTTAATTAAATTGATATCTAGTGAAGGCAACTGAATCGCCCTGTACATTTTAACACTTCGACAGCCGCACATTTTCTTCATTTCTTATATGTTGCCGCAGGTGAAATTAAAGCATATTTTTTTCAACATTCAACGCCTATTTAAACGCAGTTTGTAAAACAGTCATTTGTAACTTTATTATTATTTAGAATGTCAACGAGTTTATTTTATAACTTTAAATAGGTCTACTTATGTTTATAATATGTGGAATAATGAAATACTATTTCAATCTGAACTAACAAATTACATAATAAAAGAGAGTAAAACGCCATAAATAAGTATGTATTTAAAGAAATATAAGAAAATATCTCGTACATTTTTTACATCTGCATATCTCTCTTAGATTACATAAAAATAAAACCTAATTTTGTTTAAAAAGTCACGTGTACGTGACAGTGGCCGTCAAAGTGTTAAGATGACATTGTGATGAAAAATTGTAATGTGTGTAAATAGAGTTTTGTTTTAAATTACCGTCATTGTAATAGATGTCAGTGGAATGTTGAAGCATTGTTTGTGTTGTTCCTTGTTTGCCAATTTTATTCGTTCACCACTTTCACTGTTTATTCCTCGTAACGCGGGATCATTGACACACAAAAGACACAAACAGGGGTTTGCAGTTTCCATTTTTCAAGAGCGAGACGAACTAAATGTGTTCGACACGTGGTTCGAGAACGGAGTCACGATTGTTGGCAAGTTTCACTCACAAAGAACACTGAACGCTGACTGTTCGCTCGTAATCTTCACGGTTCATGCAGCTTTAAATACAGTAACCAATAAAGCATTGTCACCACTGTTTGCTTTAAGCGCGTCGGCGCCCCGTCAAAAAAGACGCACGAGCCAGTCACGTGAGAGAGAGAGAGAGAGCGTTTGCGACGCGACGCGTCGCGACGGTAGTTGCAACACTCGTTCATTCATTCGATCGATTTCCTCGCACGGAGTATTTCGACGCCGCCGACTACTTGCACTTTGTACAACTTGCGCGCGAGGTCATTCAGTCACTCGCATCATTTTCCCTCCCCGCCAATCGCATCGACTATTGCGCTACCAATGGATGATTCAGATGTTTTGAATCTTCCTCCCTTTTTGCGTATGTAATATTTCGTTTTCCGCATCGTTGATTGCCATTCGTTATTGTCGCGCACTTTCCACGCGCTCAAAGCTTTACTTCCGCGTCCGCCTGCAAATTTTATACTCCAACTAATGAAACTTCTCCCACCTTATGACAGCCTGTCGCACTGTTCTCCAACGAATCAATTATTGGCATCATTTGCAATAATCTGCATTTCTAATGTCGCGCTGTGGATATGCAAAATTCCTCGATTTCAGGGTATTAGTGTAATAGAGGAGTACGCTGGAAGTATCGAGGAAATGATTGCTAACTATTTTTAATATATTGATCACTGATAAATGTATAATTTCTGGAAATTTTAATATAAAAGAAAAATGTCAGCAGTATCGAATAGATAACTAACACTCTTTTTAATAATTCGACCATTGACAAAGGAATAATTTCAGGAAATTTTAATTTAAAAAGAGGAATGTCAGCAATATCAAACAGATGACTAACACTACTTTAATATACCGATCACTGACAAAGCAATAATTTCAGGAAATTGTAATATAAAAAGAGGAATGTCAGCAGTGTCAAACAGATGACTAATACTATCTTTAATAATTCGATCACTGAGAAATGAATAATTTCAGAGAATTCTAATATAATAGAAGAATGTCAGCAGTATCGAAACAAATGACTATTACGACATTTAATATATTGACCACTGTCAAATCAATAAACCCAGCAAATTTTAATTTAAAAGAGGAATGCCAGTAATATCGAACGAATGACTAGCATTACAGTTAGTATATCGACTACTGTCAAATCGTTAATTTCCGGGAATGCTAATATAAAATAGGAATGTCAGCAGTATCGAGCAAATGATTGGTACTATATTTAATATATCGACCACTGACAAATCGATAATTTCAGCGAATTCTAATAAAAGAGAGGAATGTCAGCAGTATCGAACAAATGATTGCTGCTATATTTAATATATCGACCAATGTCAAATCGATAATTTCAAAGAATCCTAATATAAAAGACGAATGTCAGCAATATCGATGCAATTGTTAGCACTATAGTCAGCAAAAGAGCGAATGTTACGCAAGTAACTGCACGAGATGGAACGTCGCACAGTTGGTTGAATGGAGGAAAATGCGGACGAAATTAGTTTTTGAACTCGAAGAACTCGAAAATCTTGTAAAAGATGAATATGGTTCCAAGATTATGATTAACTGTAATGATATATAATTAGATAATGTTATAGATTTGCTACTATTGATAGTTTTCCTATGTGCATAAATGCTATCAAAAAATAGCCAATACTATTAAAAACAGTGATTACATAGATTAATTTATTTCATGATATTTATACTATCTATCATTGACAAAACCATCTCACTTTGATTAATCCACCGACTATTAATTCCATTTCATAATACATTCGAGCCAATAAGCGATCAACTACCAAGAAATGCCATATTACATGCCTGCTTCACGTTATTTCTACTACTTATAATTAATAAGATCTCGTTGTTGTTCATTATTCATTTGAATACATTTGTACTTCCTATAATTTATTATTAACCCTTTTAGTGCGGGCGAGAAAAACCCACAATTTTCATATTATTATAGTTTATCAAAGTCTTCGAGTTCTTCGAGTTCAAAGACTAATTATGTCCACATTTCTCCCCATTCAACCGACTGTGCGTCGGTGGCCTTCGTGAATTGTCTCTCTTTACATTCCATCTACCTGAACGCAGACAGCGAGAGCCAATGAAAAAGCTCAACGTGCACGTGCGAGCTTATGTCATTTTCTTGTCTTTCCTTGCTATTACTGCTCTCTCGTCGATCTACCACCCAATCAGCTCGTCTCTCTCTCTCTTTCTCTCTCTTGGCTGTTCTACGTAGCTGGCGGAGTCATGTGAGCGATGACGTCCACGCTGCAACTCTCTCACGTGTCGGCGTCGTCGCGACGACGTGAACGCGTCACACACGTCAGTGGTGTCAAGCTCGCTCGCTCGCTCTCCGTCTCGTTTTACAGACGCGATCCTCGCCCTCGAAGCGCGCGCGCGCGACGCACCGCCGCTTTTAATGCGCCGCTGATTAGCATCGCACATATTTGCTGGCTCACGCCGAATATTCATGACCCGATCCTGCCGATCTTTGCAAGATTCACTCTGCCGATCGCACACGTGGCGTTCCCGCGGTACACGACAGCTCGGTTATACCGGGTGAGAACTTCCTGATTACTCTGTTTTCCTTTTTCGTTTTCCTTTGATTAAATTTGATTATTCTATTAGATCATTTAAATCGCTTTCTCCGTCTTTTTATTTTAATTCATTTCGACGTTTTTTAGTTTTTAATAGAATGTTATGTCGAAATTGATTTTATAGCTACTTTTGTTTAGCTGTCTTTTCTGATTTTGCATATATTTGGAACAATAATGCAATATTTTGTGAAATTTACTGAATTTTATACTGTTGGATAGCCCCAGGCAATATTGGCAAGTATTTATTATTTTTCATATTGATTTCCACGTTTTTTATTTTGTGATAGAATGTTATGTTGAAATTAGTTTCGTAGCTCCTTTTGTTTAGCTGTCTTTTCCGATTTTGCATATATTTGGAGTAATAATGCAATATTTTGTGAAATTTACTGAGTTTTATACTGTTGGATAGCCCCAGGCAATATTGGGAAGTATTTATTAGTTTTCATATTTTGTACGGTTTGAATATACCACTTTTGATAAATTATTTGGTTTTAGTAAAATGCGCTCAACGATAAATAATAATTTTCTATCTATCAGAACATTTCTGTATCCGACTAATAAAAATAAAATCACGGGACGATCATAAAAGAATTGTACTGGTTGCGAATGCATATTTATAATGCACGAAAGTAATTTTTTAGTACATTTTACTAAAATCGTATAACTAAAAGTTGCCTTTTTATTAGACTTTTTATTCATCAAAGTATCGCATTTTAGGCAGCGTTTGCCATGTCGGCGGGCACTGAGAGATACCGGCAGGCAAGTCCTTCTATCGAAACTCATGTATATTACATTTCGACATGAATAAGAATCAGGGTAATATGAATATCGCAGCGGTATTCCCCTTTTATATCTAAAAACATTCAGGAAAAAATGATAAATTGACAGCAATAATCAACAATTCCCCGCGCACGAAAGCCTCTTTCGGACGGTTGGCGCGCGTCAAACGAATTTTTAATTGGTCAGCCATTAGTTCATCAGTTCTTCGACCGTTCAATTAATTAGTCGAAAAGATTTGTAAAATTATGAGATGTGATGATTGTGGTAGACAAATGCGAGATATAGTTTTCTAATGGCTTCGTTCGGTCTGACTTATTATTCGCGTCAGACATAACTACGTCTTTAATTATACAATAAAGCGGTTTCCTTCTTGCCAGGCTTTTTATTAGTTTTAATAATCCGCACGGAGTATCGCAGGATCATTTTCACCTGGAAATATGCTCGACGTATGCGAAGCACGTGGAACTTCGGACGCAGACTCGCATCCTATATTTTTGCCTTTCGAAAACAAAGATGATTTTCTGCAGGATAATTTAAAATATGGATTTGTTAATTCATATAATTCTTTCTTGTTTCAATTACTTTCATTAGCTGTCGATTTAAAATGATTGAAATTTAACAAAAGTGAAGTTGTAATTTGTCCATAAAAATCGTCAGCGAAGAGTTTGACTTCTCATTCTTCGAATCGTGTTATCGCGTTTTTTTACCAAACTGACGTAGGTGGAACTAGAAAAAGTCTAATCCTCCGAGAATTACGCTAACTGGAAAACGGGCGGGCGAAGCCGCGCGCACGTTATCAGCGCGTACGTCGTTCCCAGCACGATAACGTATGAATTATTAGAATATTCGCGTGGGTCTAACGGCACACTGCTCCGCTTTGCCGAGCATGACGAAACACTCAACTCTCGATTCCTACGTCTAACGTCGCACCAGCAATCTCAATGATGTTGATACCCTGAAAATTGTCGACCCTGCAGTTTCTAATTCTGTCTTGCGTGAATTCACAATCGGGTGAAGCAAATAGATTCGAAAAGCCTCAGATTTTTTGGAATCTTCAAGAATATTAAGTGGATTCAATTTTGAAGATATGAAAGAAAAATGAGAAGAATAGAAAGCTAATTTTCATGTGAATGTGATTATTGTATTAAAATAAAAACAGGTACTCATATTTATTTGGGACCAAATATAGACTTCTGTATTTTAAATTTTAAGTAAGTGTATTATCTTTCATTATTATTTCGTATTTGTATAATAGGCAACCACGTGGCAGCTATTACATCAAGCATGCTCCTGCTACATCTTTTATGTACCACTTCTGGCGCCACCTACACTTTCCCCATGACATATGTAGATATTGTAGATACAACACAAACGTCTACACTTCAGTACTACGACTACACTTCACTAACTTCAAATTAATGCAACCAAGTTAATTTCAAATCTCTGTGCAAGATCTAAACTTGTACACAAAACATTGCCACTTGTTTGGAAAAATAAACAAAATTAGAATCGTAATGTAAAAATAAATAGAATTAAAATCGATGAGGGATGAATTCAAATTGGATTAAACATCGTATTATCACTGCAAATACGCACGAATTAAAAATACGAAAAAACTTGCGTGTATGAAAAGAAAGTAAATCTAGTTTTGCAGACTTAGCAGAAAACCCTGCACAAAAGAAACCCAGTCATTCTTAATATACCAATATTTATGTAATATCGCCAATTGGGAGTTCGATTGTGAAAAGTGCGAGTTAAAGGGAAACGAAAGGGAAAGGCAGAGTGAATGAAGAGGAAGGAAGAGGAAGTAGGTGTGTTGAGAGAGGGCGGAAAGGGCGCGCTTGCACGATGGAATCTTGGCGCAAGCACGCGCTTTGAGATTACTTACCGGGCGATCGGTGGGGGTTGGTTGCTGGATGGGAATTATCAATTAGAATTAATTAGCAATTAAGCCAGCCGGCGGAGCAACTTGCAGCGAGTTAGTTCGTCGTCAGCGACGGTGCAAAGGAGGCGGCGACGGCGGTTCCCTCGCTCCTCAGGATCAACTAGCTGCGCGGAGGCTTTTCGTCCCACTGAATTTTGCCCCTGAAATTCCCCTCTCGAGAATCCCTCTCTCTCTCTCTCTCTCTCTCTCTCCTACAATAATTCTCAGTAACTACTGTCGTGCTGCGGTCCTCTCGGCTTATTTAACCCTTTTAGTGCCGAACAACCATATATTGTCGTTCGCAATGCTTGTGAAAAGTGACTTTCGAAAGTCTAGCAAAGTATTCTTGGCGAGTCTCCTCGCCCTTTTATTATTATTGAATTGAATGGCATATTAGATTATTATGATTCTGTCAATTATGAATCTGGAATTTGGAATACTTCATCTTAAATTAAATAGTTTGACTGCTGAATGAGTGATTTATTAACCGTTTTGGTGTCGAACAACGATATTTCGTCGAACGCAATACTTGCGAAAAAGTGACTTTCGAAAGTCTAGCAAAGTATTCTTGGCGAGTCTGCTCGCCCTTTTATTATTATTGAATTGAATGGCATACGAACTTTAAGGAAGATTGCGTCCGCCGGATATTAGATTATTATGATTCTATGAATTATGAATCTGGAATTTGGAATACTTCATCTTAATTTAAGTAGTTTGACGGCTGAATGAGTGATTTATTAATGCTGTCAATGTCGAAGAAACAGTACAAACTTTAAGTACTTTAGCTTTAGTGCAGACTTTAGCTTCTTTTCAAGTTCCGTTTCATTTTCAGTGATATCCTTAATGGTTTTGTGTTCATTGATAGTTTAATTATCGCAGTTATTATCTTGTGAGGTGAAACTGACACCGAATAGGTTAACCTTCGGGAAATCACCTAAGAAAAATGGGGCTTTGGTCACATAATTTTGAGAAATGCCTAGTACTACTTTGCGTAAAGACAATGAGCGTTTATCATATTTAGATAAAATTCTTAATAAGTGCATTCGAGTTGTTACTCCATTTTTTTTTGCTAGGTTCTTGTAATTATATAATTTTTTTGCCTAAGGCAAAAATGACTCAAAGACTGTTTATAAAAAATGGAAGTTGGCAGCCATCATTTCGACGGATTTCGGACTTCACTAGCAAAATTACAAAGCTTATTAATTCTTCTTCCAATTTATGCTGACAATTATTTATGGAATCCTGACAGATTTAATTAAATTATATTACGTTTGTTAAGATTGTAATTGTCTTTAAATCAAATTAATAGTTCTTTTTTATAATGAGAATAAGTGTCCACAAAGTTACATATTGTAATAAAGTATCAAGATATAAAAACTGAATAGCATAAATTGTAACTAAATATTATATTTCAATACTCGCGATTGAGTTTTTCTATTAAATCTTTGAGTAATTGGAGTAAAGTCCTACACTCTGAGTTTCGCAGTGAAATAAATGGGAAATGGCAAAAAAGACTGCTCGAAGGCACAATATGGAAGCTGGTGGGAAAGCGGCAGGTTCAACTTTAACTGAAACTCGTTAGCAATTTGTCAGGTGGGCGGGTTAGATCGGCGCGAAGTTACATCGGCAGACGGATTTGAAGGGAGAGAGAGAAAGAGAGAGCTCTCAATCAATCGGACTTTCATTCTAATAGATCAGCCGCGGAAGGATAAGCCCTCGGCGTCATTTGGTAATCATCCCGCGAGCATAGCATTTCCCACGCTGTAAAAAACCGGTTCCCCTTTCGTCCGCAATGCGCCAGTACTCCTCTCGCTGCCCTCTCACAATGACTCACGAATTTTCTCGAGATTCCACTTGCCGCATATTTGTATGTAAGTCCTGCTACAATGTGAACCCAGTGGTTCTCTCTTCTGCAGGATTTTCTGCTAAGTCTCTAAAACTGGATTTTCGCTCTTTTTCATACACGCAAGATTTTTGGTATTTTTTAACTCGTGCGTGTTTGCAATGATAATGCAGAGTTTTGTTAAATTTGAATTAATTCCCTGTGCATAAATGTTGCTACATTGGAAGCGAGTGGTTCTCTCTTCGGCAGGATTTTCTGCTAAGTCTGTAAAACTGGATTTTCGCTCTTTTTCATACACGCAGGATTTTTGGTATTTTTTAACTCGTGCGTGTTTGCAATGATAATGCAGAGTTTCGTTAAATTTGAATTAATTCCCTGTGCATAACTGTTGCTACCTTGGGAATGCCTGGTTCTCTCTTCGGCAGGATTTTCTGCTAAGTCTGCAAAACTGCATTTTCTTTCTGTTCATAGACGCAAGTTTTTTCGTATTTTTAAGTCCTAGATTTTGACAATGATAATACAATGTTTCATCAAATTCGAATTGATCCCCCATAGATTCTAATTTTTAATTTAAGTTGTAGAATTGCTTGCAACCTACTAAGAACCTTATGAGGAAATTGTGTATCAAGCTTTATTGGCGAACCTTTGAAAATGTTTCACGATGGATAGAAAACATAAACAAAATTTTGTGCTAGGGTTCTGAAATTTATATCACTTCTTCCTTGACGCAAGGGCACATTCTCCACCAAATTTCAGCTCGTGAAATACACGGGAAGTATACAAAATATGGGAAGTCCGTGAAAATTAAATGAAATTCATTATTCGGGAACGATTTTTTGGTATTTTCAATACAAATCCGGCCTTTTTTTCATGGATTCGTCGTTTACTATCCACTCTGATACACAAACAATCGATTCATGAAGAAAAAACCCGGGTTCGGGGACCTTTGAAAAATTGGATATTTTCGGTGGCCAAAAATATGGGAAAAAAAAATGTTGAGCTGGGGCTCTGAAATTTGTATCACATCTTCCTTGATGCAAGGAGAGACCCCCCATCAAATTTCAGCCCCGGAAAATGTCGGGAAGTCCAAAAAATATGGGAAAAACCAGCGAAAATTCCGAAAAAATCGAACTTTAAAGGCAGTTTTTTTAGTGTTTTCCATAGAAATCCGGACTTTTTTCGACGGATTTCTTGTTTTCTACCCGTTTTCATTCATAAACAATCGATTCCTGAAGAAAAAACCCGAGTTCGGGGACCTTCGAAAAATCGTGAAAAAATCTGAAGGGGTACCCCTTAAGAAAAATTTGCCGAAAAAAAAATGTTGAGCTAGGGCCCTGGAATTTTTATGCTATCTTCCTTGATGCAAAAAAACATTACCCACCAAATTTCAGCCCCGGGAAAGGTCGGGAAGTCCACCAAAAAAAATAAAAACCGTGAAAAATGAGCAAAAATGGACATTTCTGGACGGTTTTTCGACCCGTTCTCGTTGCAAATCCGGACTTTTTTTCACGGATTCTTTGTTCTCTATCCACCCTGATACAAAAACAATCAAAATATCCCGGGTTCGGCCGATTTTGAGAAACTTGAAAAAATTGACCATTCTCGAGGGTCGAAAATAGGTGGAAACCTAAACTTTGAGCTAGGCCTCTGAAATTTATATCACTTCTTCCTTGACGCAAGGCCACATTCTCCACCAAATGTCAGCCCCGGGGAAGGTCGGGAAGTTCACGAAAAAAAATAAAAACCGTCAAAAATGATTGAACTTGAAACCACATAATTTAATACAGTCTATTTTTAAGCAGAGAATATATCCCATGCTACAAAGTTTCCCTCTAGAACATGAATACAAGATGTAGCATAAAGCACTGCATTAAAATAGTTTGAGATAGAAAACTTAAACACTTTTTGTACTAAAACCTGTCTCAAAATTTCAGGAAACTACATTAACTCAAACTCTCATTCAATTAAACATAATAAACTCCCGCTAGTTGACAGAAGCGAAATATTAATCTATTGGGAGTAAATATTTTCGCCTTTTGGACATAAAAGGAAAAAGAAAAATGTCTTCAACTTTCCCGCAGAATTCCAGACGTTCTCATTATCATTCAACCGGTATCTTTGAGAATGGTCAGTACAAACGAGCACGTTGTTTGCGTCCGAAGACTTTCCGCTCGTAGGCGGAAATTCAATACTTCTGACGTACGAACGTACACGGAATATGTACACACACGCATAGATCAAACACTATCGACACGCTGGCGCAAGGTCGCCGCATACTTCGATGATGAATCCTATTTCCACGGAATTTTCATACAACCATTCTGGACTTCCCGCACAGTTACTTGTCATACAAAGAATATTACCCTTCAAATGAACAAAACAATTATATTCATAATAAAAAAGCATTTGAAATTATTAAGTGCTTCTTTGACAGTAAGTTGATTGAACACAGTAGATTTACCAGGATTTTTTTTAAATGAAAATAAGTATAAGCCAGTAATTTTGACTGGTTTTGTTAATCTAGTGTCAAATTATTTTGATTGAAAGTTCAATTTGTGCGTAAAAACCGCCTGTTATTCTCAACAAAATTGGAATAAGTTATAATATATTTTCGTGAGAGTAGAATCAAAGCGTTGATGATAGAATAATTCAGTCAAATAACAATAGAATTTAGCTTGCGTACAATTGTACTGCAGTTAAGTTCCTTCTCTACAATGCGAGTAAAAATAGTTGTAGTTGCAGCAAGTTGCAACAAATTGCAACAAGTGTTTCGCATGTACAAATGCGCTCATATCATGAATGTATTCTGAAAATGCAGACATGGAACTACAATTCTACTTGCTGCAAGTAGTTTATTTGCATCGTGAGTAAGTCGCCTTCCACATAAAAGTTTGTATGTATGAATACTCAATGCATACTGCTAACGCAACCAGTGAAACCACTCCAAATTTTCTATTTTAAATATTGTAACTAATTAAACATTGTACTTGTATTCTTTAAATCAACCAGAGAATATTTTTTGTATTATAAACGTTTATATTATGTTTTTCTACTAATGAGTAAATTTTCATTCGAATCCTACGAGTAGAAAAGACAAAAATTCGACACATCTCAGTAGCAAATGTCTCATACAAAAAATGCTAACTTCGACGACGATTCAAATTCGAAACAGAGAATTTTCTAGAAATTATTCCAGGTTTCAGATACGACTTCCAAGCACATGTAATACAAATTTAAACAAATTCTCGAAGCGAGCGATTTCAAACATCCAAACAATGCGAATAGAAAAGACACCAAAATTAGTCACATCTCATCAGCAAATGCCTAAAATAAAAAGTGCTAAGTTCGACGACGACCATCTCAAATTCGAAACAGAGAATTTTCTCTAAATTACTCCAGGTTTTAGATACAATTTCCAAGCATATGTAATACGAATTATAAACAAATTCTCGAAGCGAGCGATTTCAAACATCCAAACAATGCGAATGGAAAGGACACAAAAATTTGTCACATCTTCAAATTCGAAAGAGAGAATTTTCTCTAAATAACTCGAGGTTTCAGATACAATTCTCGAAGCGAGGGATTTCAAACATCCAAACAATACGAAAGACGAGAGAAGCCGAGTGCAAGCGCACCGGGGCGACAATTCGCGGGAAGCCAAAAGAGGCGCGGAGAGAGTTTTAGTGGCGTCGGAGTGTAGCAGGAACTCCGAAACAGGATGCGATACCGTTGCTGACGTCGTTCGCCGTAATAATCCCCGCCTTATCTCCCAGATATACACACACAGAGACACACACAGAGAAACAGAGAGACAGTGGTACGTGCGAACTTCTTTCAGCGCCCTGGAGGAACACGATCGCGTTGAGCTCTGACGCCGGCGTCATCAGATACACCTATTACACGTACACGCCGATCCTAATGATCGATTATCGAACGCTGTAACGGCCGAGAGAGCGGAGTCCGCCACTCCGCTTCTTCCCTCTTCTTCCGAGAACATTACTCATGAATGGAAGATACGAGCGGCGCGCGATCATTCTCGTGTTTTCAAAAGGTGGGCGTCAGTCGCTGATCACGCGCACCCGCACACGCGTGTATCGTTTCACACCACTGACGTGTACTTCGAACCATTGATTGGGAATCGTTGAATCTTATTGCAGGGAAATGTTAATTCATTCTTTAACTACTATTGGCGCCTTTGGGCGCTCTAGAAATTCTTTGAAATTCCACTTATGGTCTAAAAATGCATTAAGATTACAGTAAAGGTCTAAAAATGTATTAAGATTGCATTTAAGCTCTAAAAATTCATTAAGGTCGCATTTAAGTTCAAAAAATGTATTAAGATTGCATTTAAGGCCGAAAATTGCATTAAAATTGTATTTAAGGCCCAAAAAATGCATTAAAATTGCATTTAAGGTCTAAAAATGCATGAAACTTCCATTTATTAAAATGTTTGAGTCAAAGGGTTAAAGTTAGACTCTATTTCCACGAAAGTCTTGTAAACTGTGTTGAGTGGTTTGACTAAAGCGATGAATCATTTGGATTTCGATCGCTTGCTTCCTGTTGATCATACGTTAACAGTTCTGAACATAGAATACTGTGCAGTTCGTAGCATTGATTGAAAATCGTTAAACCTTATTGCAGGGAAATGTTAATTAAGCCTTTCACTACATTTAGGCGTCTGAAAGCACTGCAAAAATGCATTAAGATTGCATTTAACGTCTAAAAATACATTAAGATTGTATTTAAGGTCTAAAAATTCAGTAGATCGCGTTTAAGCTCTAAAAATATATTAAGATTGCATTTAAGGCCAAAAAGTGCATTAATATTGTATTTAAGGTCTAAAAATGCATTAAGATTGCATTTAAAGCATAAAAGTTCATTGAGACTGAATTTAAAATCTAAAAATGCATGAAGCTTGCATTTATTAAAATATTTGAGTCAAAGGGTTAAAGTTCGACTCCATTTTCGTGAACGTCTTGTAAATTTCGTTGAATGGTTTGACTAAGACGATGAATCATTTCGATTTCGATTGTTCGCTTCCTGTAGATTATGAATAACCAGTTCTGAGTACAGAACACTGATTCAGTCATTACTCATTTGTCACATAACAGTTCTTTACTTTCAACTAGTTATAATTCAAAATCAGATACGTGGATTGCCGAGTGTCTTGCAACGTGGCTTATTTTATCCCAAGAATGTCCGACTCAAATTAATACGATTTAAATATAACACTTCAATATAATATTGCATTACTATTTTCAATATTAATCACAAAGTATAATTAACACAACAATCAAAGGAATCAGCATTACACGAATCAAAACCAACCAATAGAAAGTACATCCACAACTAAAATTCTAGTCCTACAATTTTCGACATCAGGTTTGCCATTAATTAAATAATAAAACGGCAATGAGTGACGTTTGAATGTGAAACCGCGGCGGCTTCCGGGCGTCGAAGCGAAAGGAGCGGAGGGCGAGCGAGCGGGCGAAGGGAGCGACGAAAACTTATGAACGGGCACTTACGGAGCGGCGGCGCGCTTACCGAGGAGGCTCGAGGCGAGGCGAGGCGAGGCGGAGCGGAGCGCGCGGGAGGAAAGGGCGAGCGAGTATTTTTAGCGCTTACACATTGTTGTTGACTGCTTCTGGCGACATTGAATCGCGCTGCTCCCGAGCACCGAAGAGGGACGTGAACTGGGATACAGTCGACACGGGAGAGAAAGGGAGAGCGGTGCACTCACACACTCACACACACAGGCGAAAGAAGCTGCGCGCGCGCGCGCGGAGCGAGAGCACGCGAAAGCTGACGCACACGCGTGCCTACATGAAGGAAGACCTCTCCGATAGGGCCGCGCGCGAGATGAATGTATCACCGGATGGAGAACCTTCTCTCTTCCCTCGCGACTTAACCGCGCTCGCATGCTTCCAACACGCCGAGCTGTCTCTCCGACCAAACATTTACTCGCACTGCCTTTTCAATAACTACTCAAGAGATCATTAGAAATTACTTTAAATTCTAATGTACAGCATCCGTCCAAATAGTTGTCACAATCTGCAAAACGGCTGCCAGAGAGAAAATGAGGTTTTGAAGCATATACGCGTGGAATGGATGGTTTTTTTTAGGGGGCTACGAAAAAAATCCTATTTCCTAAAAGGAGGCATTTTAAAAGTCATGCATACCGAATGTACAGGGTGATTCACTTGCCTTTGAATCAAAACTCACCTAGCCCACTTTTACTAGACATCTATTTAATTATGCTATATGTTCTCTGTTTAACAATAGACTCTATTAAATTCTGTAGTCTGTTGGAGGGAATATTTTACCAAGTTTTAGCATCGACTTCCTTCGAATGGCTAGCAACGTAAGGAGAAAAGATTTTATTATAGTATATTTACAGGGGAATATTATATATAACTGGCTTCTGCAGGCTGAAATTTCATGTGCGAGTTAACATAACTCAAACATGTAAAAGTATAAATGCATAAAATGTAGACAAATGCTGAGAAACATTCGATTATAATTGAAATGTCTAGGTTATTTCTAATGATTTTATATGGAACAGTGTATGCTCGACAGACTTAAAAATCACCCTGTGCAGGGTGAGTCAGTTGCCTTTGAATCAGAACTCTCCTAGCCCATACAAAAAACATACAAATTAATTTCTCTTTTAGAACCAATATTTCAATCCATAAACAATTCTTTCAATTATTTTGCAACGAAATTAAACCACTTATAATGCTTTTTTGTAGGTGTTGCGAACAACTATGTGTTATTATTCGCTACTAAAAGGGTTAATTACTGAGAATGCTACAATTGTATGAATAACGAGATTGAGTCGTGTCTGAGATCGGCAGCTGCCGACTGACGGCAGGTATATATTTCATTAGTAGTTATTTGTGTCTATTGAAGAGAACCTCTTAGCGAGCGACTGGCGCGGGTTAAGTATCGGATTATTAATTATCCGCGTCGGCGTCTAATTAAGTTTGACTCGAATGTCGGAATGTGTCAGAGATAATAGCCACGTGCGAGTGCTGCCGGCGCGGCGCGGCGGTCGCCTGGCATTTCTAATACGTGTCTACCCAGCGCTAACGAAATTTCTGCCGCGCTCCAATACACTTGCCAGCCTCGAATACGTCCGCTACAAGCAATAAATGCATTTATTGCCAACGCAACGTTGATGTACATTGCGAGTAATATATCCTTTTGAATAATAATGCATTTCTTGGTCAAGGAGAAAGGAAAATACTAATCTTTGTGTTGGAGAATATGTGTTTTTGTAGGAAGTTCTGTTCTGTTTGTCTTAATTGTTTTAATACACGTGCTACAAGCAATAAATGCATTTCTTGGTCAAGGAGAAAGGAAAATATTAGTATTTGTGTCGGAGAATATGTGTTTTTGTAGAAAGTTCTTTTCTGTTTGACTTAATTGTTTTAATATACGTCCTAATAGTAATAAATGCATTTATTGCCAACGCAACGTAGGTGTACATTGCGAGTAATATATCCTTTTGAATAATAATGAATTTCTTGGCCAAGGAGAAAGGAAAATATTAGTATTTGTGTCGGAGAATATGTGTTTTTGTAGGAAGTTATTTTCTGTTTAATTTAATTATTTTAATATACGTGCCAATAGTAATAAATGCAATTATTTCCAACCTAACGGAGGTGTACATTGCGAGTAATATATCCTTTTGAATAATAATGAATTTCTTGGCCAAGGAGAAAGGAAAACACTAATCTTTGTATTGGAGAATACGTCTTTTTATAGGAAGTTATTTTCTGTTTCGCCTAATGGTAATAAATGGGTTTATTACCAACTTAACTTTGACGCACATTTCAAGTAATATGTTCTGTTCTATGATAATCATTATCTTGAAGTAGAAAGGAAAATGTCAAGTTAGTGCATTTGCGATTGCAAAATTATAGCTTTGTGTATCACTCATGTAAATGAATGACTTTTCAAAATAAGATAAGAAGGTTTATTCAACGACTTTGCAATCCGCTCATCCGTTTATTTAATTATAATTAGCACATAATTCAATGTGCAGAGTACGATTGTAGCTAAAAAAAAGTTTGTTACGCGATACGCAAGTAATAATTATCTTCGATTATAATACCAGCGAATATTTGTCAAATAATTCTTTCAAGTACACAGAATTCGAATTTTTAAATAAATGCAATAACTTGAAAGAGAGTTCAACTAAAATTGGACTTATGTTTTGTAAATCGCAAGCTTTGTTGCTTAATTATGACGATTTAAAAATACAAGTTAAATTCCACAGCCATTTAGGATGGAAACTTGTGAATGCGATACAATTCGCAGCATCCCATGTTGGGTGGATCACGGCCGTTTCCTTCAGATAACGAGGTTCATTCACAAGCTGCGACAAGATCTTATGACAGTGGCTGATTATAAAAAGTCAACGAATCAAATTACAAACCAGAGAGAGTTCAATGGTTTTCGTACTTTCGACGTTAAAAAATCTCAGTTATACAAGAAACATTATAATTGTCCCAATAATTATATTCTTTTTCGTCAGAAAACTTCATCATAACTTGATCAAGATTGAAGATTGAAGATTGAATCATAACTTGATTATTATTTATTAAAGTTGCAACACGAGACAAACTATCCATCAAATCCAATAAAACCAGCTAAAAAGGGGAAGTTCTTCTATAAAAATTGATGCAAACTAGCCACCATTCGTAAAAACCCTTCAACTTCGTTTTTCCCTCGATTTATTTAACGAGCTTGTTTGGAACACCAATTCACGTGTC
Source organism: Ectemnius continuus (assembly GCA_910591665.1). Lineage (NCBI taxonomy): Eukaryota > Metazoa > Arthropoda > Insecta > Hymenoptera > Crabronidae > Ectemnius > Ectemnius continuus. The sequence continues at coordinate 19,782,606 of OU342858.1, read as the reverse complement.
GAGGAATACTTCACTTTGCAGAGAGTTCTTTTTTCCCCGTTCGCCCCATTCGTTCAGTGAGCGCGCATGCCACTTCGCTCGCAAGCTCTCTCTTTCCCTCTCTTTCTCTCGAGCTTTTTAATCGCCCCCGGCCGATTGGCAGAGGCCAGCGAATGTGTGCCACGCGATGCCCACAACGAGCAAGGGTGTTCTGCTGCTGCTGCTGCTGCCCCATGACGAGTAAACTCCGTAAACGGAGAGGAGGAACACGATCGCCGAACGGGACACGCACTGGTGACGAATCGAGGGTGAAGAGAACCAGCGAAATGATAGGGAAAGTGAACGTTGACCAGCCTCGGTGCACGATCAATGCTAAAGACGTTAGTTTTCCACACGCCGATACTTGCAATATTGATTGACTTTCAATCCGAACTAATGATAGCTTGTCGCCCTTTTTTGTACTCTCTTTTGCAGTGATTTTTTCATTATTGTTTGATATCATATTTGTAGTATTTGAAGAGAATTTAACTAAAGACGTTAGTTCTCCACATGCTAATACTTGCAATATTGATTGACTTTCAATCCGGACTAATGATAGCTTGTCACCCCTTTTTGTACTGTCTTTTGCAGTGATTTTTTAAGTATTGTTTGATATTATATTAGTAGTATTTGAAAGGAGTTTCACCCTTTAACTGTTAATAATATTCTATATATTCTAACATTCTATTCTAATATTTACCATTTTTTCATAGTTCATTTGAAAAACATTGTAATGTAAAGAACAGTCTGTTTTATTATTATAAAATATCAGGGTTAAAATCAATTGCTAATAAACGATGGTAGCAGTTAAAGGATTAATAGTCTTCTGCACTCCAAAGGTTTCGATGTTGATTTGGTTTGCATATATTAGTGAGAATTTTCAAATTTATGTTGCAATTGATGCTATAATGTTTGCCAAGAGATCACTATGCTAGTTGTGGCTATACAGTGTCTGTTTGGTAATTCAACATAGTAACTTAAATTTCCACATTATAATTCCATGCTATATTGAAACTAAAAACATCTTCCAGTCTTGATTTCAATGTTTCAAATTCTATATTTAATTAAGTAATCTTCGAAAATGTTCAATTATATACGATTTCGATCTGCTGATAAACTGTTTTTCAGTCAACTATTAAAAACTGGATTTGTCTTCGATCATTTCTCATTGTAATCCATTTTAATTTCCCATTCTAATCTCACAATCAAGTTTCTAAGGGTGTCGAATTTAATATATTCGTAAGAATTTGCTTCAGAATAACAAGATCGTCTAAAAATCTAACTATTAATATAGCTAACTCGTTCAAAGAATAATTATTGTAGCTTAACGTTCAAAGAATAAAAGATCAAACTTTCAGTCATTCCAAAACTGATAAATTAGTGTCAAATTGAATATATTGGCAAGAATTTGCTTCAAAATGATAAGATCATCTAAACATGTAACTATTAACGTAGCTAACTCGTTCAAAAAATAATTAACGTAGCTAACTTGTTCAAAGAATAAAAGATCGAACTTTTCGTCATTCCAAAACTGATAAATTAGTGTCAAATTGAATACATTGGCAAGCATTTGCTTCACAATGAAAAGATCATCTAAAAACGTAACTATTAACGTAGCTAACTCGTTCAAAGAATAAAAGATCGAACTTTCATTCCAAATTTGATAGATTTCTCTCGAAATAAGACAAAATTTCTTTTCTTTCTCTCGAAAGAACTGACATTACCAAGTGATGGAAACACACAGAGCGAACTAAAGAGTCGGATGCGGCAGGTGGTTAAACGGCAGACCGACGAGAGAGAACGAGGAAGCGAGAAAGAACTAGCACGATCTCTCAATGACGCAGAGGATCATCCAGACTGACGCAGAGTGTCTCTTGCGTACGTCGGCAAACAAACACTCTAACAAGCATCGGACAACTCCGCCGCTATCAACTAAGCTGCTCCGCCGCGTCGCCACCCACCCGAAAAAGTCTCGCGCAGTCAAACGAGTTACGCTACGTGACGCAACGTACACGCTGCGATCAGTTGCAGGCGTGCACGTTGCGTTCTCTGCGTTCGTTCGTTCTCCTCGCTTCCGCCAGCTGAATGACTTATCGAGCAATGTCGAGCTCAATGTACATTCACGCGCGGCCGGATGTCTGCGAGCGGCATACCTGCGTCATTCGGATAACAATGCATTACCGGCCCCGCGCGCTCCGACCACGCGTTATAGTAATCAAGTGTTGACCGTCGTGTCTTACTCACGTTTTCCACGCCAGCGCAAAGAGAGTCGGACTTTTTCGCTCACTTACCTGCAACAAAAAGATGCATGATTGATTAGGACAAAGTAAACCATTATAATTAATATTAAATATATGAACTGTTTATTGTGAAAGTGGTGTAAGTCCATTTGCAGTACGTAAATGTACATTGTTTTAGTTAAATTCGCGTAAAAGACATTTATGTAATGAAATTATATATTGATAAATCAGTAGAAACATTGCCAGACGCGATATAATTAATTTAATTTTCTCGAAACAGAAGAAAATGGACTTACACCACTTTCAAAATAAACGGCCCATATAGTCTTTGTAATACTTGTGCAGTGGAATGATAATTAGATGGGAATTTCAAGATTTTTGTACTCAAAACGAGTCTTATGCCTGAGATTTATTTGTTTCTGATATTGTAAAATGATTCAGCAATTTTTTCTCTATTAGTTTCTTATTCCTCTTTGAATATCGATGAATAAAATTAGTTCTAAAACTATTTAACTACTATTTAATATATTTGGGAGCATTATAGAAGTATAAACAGTCATTACTAATTATATATCGCGATTCTTCCTACATCGCCACTAGCAGCCACAAAAACCAAAGCGTCCACCTAACCAAACCAATCCTACCAGCAAACTACATCAATTCCAAAGCAATGACGCGCCACAGAACCAAAACGAAATCCATACAGACTGTCACAATAATTGGAGAGTGGTAGTAAATTATTGGTCCGCGGTGTACACGAATTATAAATAATACTAGTTCACAAAGGAACATCTCTTTAAACCTCTCATGCTACCTTTGATTGATTCCTACAGGATTTCTACAAAACTCCACCAAGAAATTGCAGTAGCGTCGATGAAACCAGCGAAATTTCTTCGAAATTTCTTCGATTAGCTTTCTCGATCGGCTAATACCAACTAATTAAAACATCATTTTCGAGGGAAACCGCTCCTTTAAAAGAGAACGACAGCCTTTTCTACTTGCGTCCAGCGCACAGTAGTCCAGCGAGCCTCGAAACCGCGCGATAAATAGACAACTTCTTCATAAGCAGTTTTCTGTATGATTACTTAAATCAATTGGAATGAGATAATAAAAGTAAGGTCAATTGGAGGAGTACCTTTCGTTTTATAGAAAAAATTTCTCTGACAAATGAAAGGCAGTTGAACATAGTTCTAAGCTCATTGATACTAGATTTGTTTTAAAATCATACTGCGTACTGTGTCCTTTTCCTAACCACCAATTAAAAATGTGCAAGTATGTGCAATTCCTATTATTGTAGCCTTCAAATCTGTACTTTTACTTCTCCGAAAATGTAAGTCAGAAGGCGGCACTCGGGCGGGACTTTTTTTCGAACTCTAGAACAAATTTGATACGAAAAATGCACAGTACTGATTTCCAAGTGCTAACTTTCACTAATTCTGCAGGAGTGAGGCTGCAAGGAATTCACCCAACAGAAGTGATTTCGGCTGCTTTGGACATTCGCTTTTAAAAGAAAATTATGCAACAAAATATGGGACTTGAAATATCGATTTTTGGCGCGGTTTAGCCAGTATTTGGACCACTATGCGGCGCAACTTCCTACTAGCACATTCAAGTACGAATACACACAATAAACAGGGAAAACTAAAAGGAAAGAGAGCGATTCACTGCGATAGTGAAAGAAAGAAAGAAAGAAAGAAAGAGTGGATTCTCGTCATAGCTTTCACGGTGGGGTTTGCTTCCCAAGTGAAAAGCCGTTGTCGATGCCGGTTATTAATAACCAGCTATTTGTAAAGCTTTCCTTCCTCTGCCGATTTTTCTTGCAAGGAGCGAGCGAGAGGGAGAGTGTGTTGTACGCTGGTATTTGCGGAAGGTCGATTTGGCAGAGGGCATCGCTGGCATGGCCATAGCCCTCGGAGGAGCGCGCCAGCTTGTCGCGATCGGGACAATGATCTCGGCGGCCCCTTGTTGGCTGCTACCCCAGACCTAACACTCTTAGATCTTTCCGTCGATTCCACAAAAGCATCATCCTCGCCGCCACTCGCTCTTCCTTCCAGAGCGAAAGAGAAAGAAAGAGAGCAAGCTGGAGAAAGAGAGAAGACGAGGTGAAGCACCACCTGGACCTTCTATTGGTCTTAGCTCCATCCTTCATCTTCCTCTCTCTCTTAAACCACTGTAATTTTCTTTCTTTCTCTTTCTTTCCTCTCGTAGAATTCAAGAGAGAAAGAGAGGCTGCAGGAGTGCATACGAGTATACCTGCCAAAGGGCTCGTGCGCATCTGCCACCTTGTACGTCGTCCGCATCTCTCTCTCTCTCTCTCGTGGCGCTCGTGTCTTGACTCGAGGCAGGATAATTGCTCGGCCATCGCCGTCAGTGCGATTCATCGTCATTGCCCTTCAACGAGGAGTCACCGTAGGAGCGCGCAAATGCCGCTAATTAAATACTACCGGGGAATACTGCTACGTGAGCTTTAGTCACTTGGAGTCTGTCTTTCTTGTTCGCTTGTTCGCTTGCTTTCTTTGTCTGTCGCACCCTCTGATACACATGCAGAGACTGTCGTGCTGGGTGATCGGCCGGGAAGGGCTGGCAGGTGACGCTCGAGAATCCCTAATGACGCGCAATGCCAGGAGAATCCCCGAGAAGCAACTCTCTTGGAAAGGTCACGTGCTCGGAAATCAGAGCCACAAAGGCAGAGTTGTATTTGTATCCTCGCTCTCTCTCGCTCGCTCTACGGTTAGAGTATCTTTACTTAGTTAACTAGAGCTGCGCATTGAGTAACATTCTCGAGGTATGAATTAATTTCTCGTGCGGTGAAAAGCTCCCTGCAGCAGCCAATTTACTTTGGGAATTCAATGGGGTGCAGGAATATCGGATTTGTTGGTGAATGAAGTAGTTTGCAGTGGCGTTTGTTGAGGTTGAAATTTTTGATGTAGTATTTGTTGAAGAACAATTGAAGCATTTGAACTTGTTGAATTATGTTCAGTGGATGGCTTGTAGACAGAAGCTGTTTGGCAATTGGTTAAATACCAAATCTTAATTGTACAAGAAATTTTAGCCACTTGGAACGAAGTATAAAAAGAGTCTTCGAAATGCAAAGAGACTAATCACCGCGAACAAAACGTGCAGCCACTATTACAATAAAAATGAGAAAGTCATATTCGTACGATTAGTTAAATGCCAAATCTTAATTGCATACGAAATTCTAGCCATTCAGTACAAAGTACCAAAAGAATCTTTAAAATGCAAAGTGACTAATCACCGCGAACAAAACATACATTTACTCTTACAATAAAAATGAGAAAATCATATTCGCACGTTTGGTTAAATACCAAATCTTAATTGCATACGAAATTCCAGCCATTCAGTAAAAAGTACCAAAAGGGTTTTTCAAATGCAAAGAGACAAATCGCCCCAAACAAAACATACATCCACCCCCACAACAAAAATCAAAAAATCATATCCATACGATTTCCCCGGAACAAAACCACACAATTTCTCAAAAGAGCCACCCAACAAAAGCTTCGTTCCCCGAGGTGGTCGCCGCAAGAATAAGAGTAATTACCCCCTCCGCGCGAGGGGCGAGACAAGAAAAAAAGCCAACAAATTAAATGCGCGGCAACTCGTCAGACAAAAGGCGTACTCGCGGGCGTGTCGCGTGCAGGCAAAAAGCCCAAGTGCAAAGTGTATTCGCAAGGGGGGCGGGGGGCGGCGGGTGAAGTTGAGAAGGGAAGGGAAGGTAAGAGAAGTGTAAGCACGTGAGGCGGGCGAGCTGAAGGAAAGAGGGAGCAAGAAAAGGAGGCGAAAGAGTGAAAGAAAAATAGAAGGCAGAAGTAAGAGAGGCGAGGATAATAATCAAAAGAAGCGCGCAAGGGCCAAGAAGAGAAGAAGGTTACGGGTGGGAAGGAAGGGGTGGAAAAAGAGAAGGCGGCGGAGGGCAGAACAGGGCAGAGCAGGGCAGAGCAGGGCAGGGAGGTTTAAGCAGGGGGCAGCAGGTGATGCGCCAGGTGGAGGGCGACGGCGCGTGCGCTCCTTTGCCCCCCGCCTTCCGGTCACGTGCCCCGATATTCATACACCTCTCTCTCTCTCTCTCTCAACCCCCTCACCTTCTACCTCCGCTGGGATGACTGCCCTTCTCTTCCCTCTTCCCTTCTCTTCACTTCTCACTCATTCTCGACTTCGTCTTCTTCGGACCCCGCAACCACCCTTGATTTTATGCCACCGGCCACTTTGTAGCCTTTTTTCCCAACTCCCGATTTAGTTCCCTCGCACGCCTTTTCCAGCGTGCACTCGCTGCCGGAAAATTAGCTTTGCTAATTAGTCAGTTAACCACTTAAGACTCATGCTCGTGGCTCGCGCGAACGACTTCCATTGTACGGAATAAAACTTTGAATGATTGAGTGGATAGAGTGAATTAGCTGCTTTTTTATGGAGACTGACAGTACTTCAGTTATCAAGCAGTAATCGCACTATTGATTTTTTAATTTGTAAACGAAATGTATACATTTTTTGACGAAATAAAAGAAGTAAGGTTATCAATTTTAGTTTACATTTTTCTGTTGATTTCCGAACAGCATTGAAAATGTAACAAATATTTTACGTTATATCTTACTTTTTATGTTCAATGCAAAAAACACATCATTTCTTATCATCGCATGGGAAGAAACGTGAACGTTAATTAGTTAACACACTATTAGCAAGCTATTTTATAGAAAAACTACTTCATTTCACTATTAACTCTTAATGATTGAATAGAAAAATAACCGCGTTTGTAAGTACTCAATAATTACACGGTACGATCGATTATAATATCAAACATAATTGTAATATCGTTCGTATAATAATTATAGTATCAATAATAATGATGACCGTAACTTTGTAGCTTTGCAAGTGTGCGATTGGATGATCGGATATCGCGCGCGCGGACCTTTTTGTTTTGGGTTCTCACTGCTGCTCTTCTCGAGCGCGGCGGAGCCACGAAGGGCGAACGAACGCACCGGAAGTCAGATAACCATCGACCCTTACGCTCGCTGCGCAAAGTCCTGCTTCAAAGATCCCTTTTCTTATGGGCGATCCCGGCCGAGCGAGTATCGTTCTATTTGCCGAGTGCGAGCTGATAAAAATGTTCTCGGAATCAGTGGCGGACACGCGCGCGCGCGCGCTCCGCCTGTCACTTGAATCTCAACTCTCTGACTTGAACGCAGGAAATATATTATGATAAAAATGTCGAAAGTTTTATATTAATAAATTTTGGAGTTTGTAATATTAATTACGATAGAATGCTGTTTTCACCGTGAGAAATTTAATTAGTTGAGCGAACGGTGAAAAATAGTTCACGACTTTCAAATTTAATTAGTCAAATTTCATACTTCATTTTGTGTTGAAGTAACTGTAAGTAATTACTAGTATGTATTTGTTTTGGTTTTAGTTTCGAGATAGGTGGCTTTACTTGTAAGTATTGAATTGTCGGTAGTCGGTATTTCAGTTAATTAACATTAACAGCGTGTTGGACAAAGGTAAGCAAAGCGAGAGTGCATATGAGTTACGAATAAAATGAATACAAGTTATAATGATTAAGAAGGTTAGTAGCGAAATCTACAGAGAATGATAATGAATGGTCACTGCAGCTCTCTTCAAAATTTCAACTTATTTATCTGTAGAGGTTTCGAGTAATTAACATCGAAAAATCTATTCTTATGCATGGGCAGTTACGTTTATGGCTTAAAACTATGTGATACAATAACGACAAATGAATAAAAAACATTTCATGCGGCAAATGAGACATTAACGAATAAGCAGGCTAAGTTTCAAAAGCTTCTGTCCGGTGTTGAGAATATTTGAAGCAAAGAGTGAAAAGGAAATGGTTGAATTTGTAGAAACAACGTGACAAATAGTATAGAAATGAAAGTAACTTATAAAAGCTGGTGTGACATAGCATAAACTTAATTGCAAATTGAATTTTCCTACTTAAGGATTGGTTTTATCGTAATTTGAAAAGGCCTCGGAATTCTGTGTCAGCGCTCACATGTTCCCCTCTTACCCCTGCACCAAATGACGGCACCAACCTCCTTAAACAAAAATGTTAAAAACGCTGTCATTTATATTAATTTCTCACAAGTGAAACACTAAACACTACACAACATTCAAAATACCACTAAACCTACAATATTACAATATTTATCATTAATACGCTTACAATATTTATAGTATTTTTAGTATATTTCTATTATATTTATCACCATTCAAAATATCATTAAATTTACGTCTCTCTTATAATATCTATCATTAATTATTTTATATTCTACGAAACATGAAAAAGGGCTTAAACGATTGATGAAATGAAAGCGATCGACTGAGAACGCGTCATTAAATCTGAGATTTCGGATTGGCCAAAGAGGCCGCTGATAAGAAAGCGAGGAGCGAGTGAAGGCCTCATGCGCGATCATCTCCGAAAATTCTGGGAACGCTTAGTTGCAGCGAGTGCGAGATGACTCATGATATCTCCTCCTCCTGCGGCGGCGGATGCTCGGCTCTCTTGTGCTTAGCTCGTGTCTCGCCGCATGCGAAAGAAAATACCCTGTCGGGAGAGATAGACCTCGCCAGATAGACCTCGAAATTGACAGATACAGCACTGGCAATCTCTCAAGGACCAACACGGTATTATTCCCTCCCCCGAAATCATCGACAGCATTTCTTTTAGTTTACTAACACTTGGTTTACGGACATTCTTTTATGCCTATCTTTACGAACACTCGTCAAATTGACGCGAAACCACGTAGATTCTTTAACTCTAGATCTCTAATTACTCTAGAACTCTAGAACTCTAGATTACAACTGTTGTTGAGCATCATTCTAACAGGATTTTGTCGAAATAAATGGTACAGCAAATGTTTAAATTAATAGCAATTGTTTTTGTAATTTTCCTCATTAAGTTCGAAATATGTAAAAATGACGAATCCCGTAAAATCAGTGTTTTATTTTTTTTGGCGGACTTCCCGACCTTCCCCGGCACTGAAATTTGGTGGACAATGTGTCCTTGCATCAAGGAAGATGCCATAAAAATTCCAGAGCCCTAGCTCAAAGTTTAGGTTTTCACCTATTTTCGACCCTCGAGAATGGTCAATTTTTTCAAGTTTCTCAAAATCGGCCGAACCCGGGATATTTTGATTGTTTTTGTATTAGGGTGGATAGAGAACAAAGAATCCGTGAAAAAAAGCCCGGATTTGCAACGAGAACGGGTCGAAAAACCGTCGAGAAAAGTCCATTTTTGCTCATTTTTGACGGTTTTTATTTTTTTTGTGGACTTCCCGACCTTTCCCGGGGCTGAAATTTGGTGGGTAATGTTTCTTTGCATCAAGGAAGATACCATAAAAATTCCAGCGCTCTAGCTCAACATTTTTTTTTTGGCAAATTTTTCTTAAGGGGTACCCCTTCAGATTTTTTCACGATTTTTCGAAGTTTCCCAAAATCGGGTTTTTTCTTCAGGAATCGATTGTTTATGAATGAAAACGGATAGAAAACAAGAAATCCGTCGAAAAAAGTCCGGATTTCTATCGAAAACACTAAAAAAACTGCCTTCAAAGTTCGATTTTTTCGGAATTTTCGCTGGTTTTTCCCATATTTTTTGGACTTCCCGAGATTTTCCGAGGCTGAAATTTGGTGGGAAGTCTCCCCTTGCATCAAGGAAGATGTGACATAAATTTCAGAGCCCTAGCTCAAAATTTTTTTTTCCCCATATTTTTGGCCATCAAAAATATCCAATTTTTCAAAGGTCCCCGAACCCGGCTTTTTTCTTCAGGAATCGATTGTTTGTGTATCAGAGCGGATAGTAAAGGAAGAATCCATGAAAAAAAGGCCGGATTTGTATCGAAAATACCAAAACATCGTTCCTGAATAATGAATTTCATCTAATTTTCACGGTTTTTCCCATATTTTGTATACTTCCCGTGTATTTCACGCGCTGAAATTTGGTGGAGAATGTGCCGTTGCGTCGAGGAAGAAGTGATATAAATTCCAGAGCCCTAGCTCAAAGTTTAGGTTTTCGGCAAATGTTTCTTAAGGGTTTGGCGATCGCAGGCGAGGGTACAAACAGGTAGAACCGTCGTGAAAATTGAGAGAGTGGGGCTGCCAGTTAAGCTCCGGGAGCCTAACTTGGCAGGCGCTGATCTATTCACTCCTAGCGGACTATTCATTTGTGGGAGCGGGCGGCGGCGCGGCGGTGGTGCATCTGCCCGACCAGGAAGCTACAATTATTCTTCTGGAGCGGCGCGGCGCTCGATATCCCCGAAAGCATCATCCGGAGAAGCCAGCGGGCCACCTTTGCCCGGCTTCTCGATAAGTATACACAGGCTCCTACACGAAAACAGACTGAGGACGAAGGGCGGCGAGCGAGCGAGCGAGCGAGAGAGGCCCAAACAGAGAAAGAGAGAAAGAGAGTTAGAGAGGAGATGGTCGGTGCGTCTGCCGGATAGCCACGTGCCACGTGCGTGTCAGCTGCAACGCGACCAGGAGTGTTGGGTTCTTCTCGAACCCGTATATGCACGCGCAGCCACAGCAAAGGAGGCTGCTGGTGCTGGTGCTGGTGCTGGTGCCGGCTATGGGCCCAGTCAGGGTCCTTCTCCGCCGATTTTATCGAGCGGCCCAAGAAAGAAGAAAGAGGTTAAGAAAAGTGACGTGGGTCGAAGGAGAGTAGGAGTGCGATGCGAGAGAAGTAGGAGCACAAGCTGGGGCCCTACCTGCTCCTCCCCTCTCTCTCACTCTCTCACTCTCTCAAAGTTTTCGGCCCCATTCCGAGGGCCCTGCACCCTCCAGGCGCTGCATACGCATTCCCGGGGCGACAGGGGGGAAAGAAAGGTGTACAATGCTACCAAATCACTTCATCGAAAGCCGAGGCAGATGCTACCACGAGGCAGTCCGCGTGCGGGCAGAAACCCTGACAAAGAGAGAAAGAGAGAGAGATCGAGAACTCTCCTGTTACTCCTCTCTTTCTTTCTCTTCTTCGTTCTTTTGCTTCTCCTCGAGGCACACGCGCGCCTTGCGGTCCTCTCCGAGGAGCCGAAAAAATACATTAATTTCCCGGCGCCGATCCCTCCTGACAGATGTCCACGGAAAACGGGCCCGCCGACTTCCTTTCACTCGTACCACGCGCCGCCGCGCCGCTTCCTTCCACTATGGCCAACAGACTCGCGGACAGTCGATACACTGTTTGTACGGCATAAAACCCGCTCGATCGACCCTCGCATTTGTCCAATTGATCGAAACTCTGCCTTCTTTCGTGCATTCGAAATGCCAGCGGTTAAAGGCGTCTTTAAAGTCAAAGAGCGTGGAAGAATGAATGTTGCGATTTGGTATTTGGTTTATGAAGCTTGTGTTTTAATGCAGTTTTGTGTCATATTAGTTTAACACTAGATTAGTTAAAATGACTGGTTTATACCTATTTTCATGGGTATGAAGCAATCCTGGTAAATCTAGTGTTAAAGTAGTCTTCGATTAGTTAATGCTAATGCACTTCCTCAAATGTTATGTTTCCAGCAACAAATTTTATTTAGAAATACAAATAAACTTCTATTAATTCAAGTAACTTTTCTTCAAACTTATTCTACGTACAACCATTCCATTAATTATCAAAATAAACCATCAACCTGCCTAATTTCTTATTAATTTCAATCAGACTTTATTATCTCTATAAGGGACGCCTCTTTTTACCGCAATGACTGTGCAAATGAGCAATCAGAAAGCGACATATGGATTTCGTAAGTCAGGTGTGAGTGATGCTAAAGGCAAAGTTAACGAAACGATTACCGTGGCACACGTGAGGTAGCATCGGTTACAGGCATCAGGGCAAATTGTCATTTTAGGCGGTGAGGAGCAACTGTTCAATGATGTAGCACCGAGTTGCGGCTTTACTCGCATTTCGCAGCCATTGACAATCGAGGGGTAACATCTGTTGGGGTGGACCACCGTGCGGCCAGCCAGCCAGCCAGCCAGCCAGCGAGCAACACAGCTAGATCAATTGGCTGATACATCGACCGCACTTTTATAATGCGGTTGCAATATGCAGGCCTCGATTTCTCCGATCTACCACCATAATTGTCAATGGGCATCATTATACCGGCATCGAACACGTACGCTCTCGTAATCAAGTACGACAGCAAGGTGTTCTTCAAGGTGGGGAGTAATAAAAGTTTAACACTTTGCGTATCAAGGATGACTCTTTTCATTATTTATTGATTGGTAATCTGAGTTATGTAGTGTATGTCGTAATATAATTGCCATCGGTAGAAACACGTTTTAAATTGCCTGATAAATTTTGTCAGACTGCAACTGGTGTGTTGTGAAATCAAATGTAAAAAGGCGATTTATAATTGCTGATAAACAAAACTATTTTTACCCTGTTAGTTTATATTATTACATTTGAATTTCTTTCTAATACACTGTAAGAGCAAAGTGTTCTTCAAGGTGAAGAGTAATAAAAATTTAACACTTTGCGTATCAAGGATGACTCTTTTAGTTATTTATGAATTATTAATTTGGATTATGTAGTGTAAGTCGTAATGTAATTGCCATTGGTAGAAACACCTTTTGAATTGCCTGATAAATTTTGTCAAACTGCAACTGCTGTATTGTGAAATCAAATGTAAAAAGACGATTTATAATTGCTGACAAACAAAATTATTTTTCCCTTGTTATTTTACATTGTTAAATTTAAAATGAAAGACGTTCATTGACAATCCAAGCAGATTAATATTGCCGCTATTGCCTTCAAATACATGTGTATGGCTCTAAAATCAATTGCTATATGGAAACTTGTGTGTGTTGAAGAGAAGTACTGACAAGTTTCGCTCACCAACAGTATAGAAAGCGAAGTTAACAGTTCCTTCAGTCAGTGGTTGACTTTTAGTTAGTACAACTACCTCAAGGTAACATAGCAGAGTGCGGATGGAAAATTAGCCGACTAAATCAATACGAAATAGGTCATACTAGTACAATGTGGTGTAGAGAACAAGGGGCGAAACTATACTTCAACTTCAACTTCCGGCGAAGTACGTTGGAGCAGTGGAGCGTGTCAGCTTCGCCGTCATATTTGCAGTGCTACAGCTGCGTTAAAGTTACCGGGGGAGTTCGCAGCAGGCAAGCAGGCAGACAAGCAAGCAGGCAGGCAAGCAGGAGAGAGCCTACAGGTTGAACGCGGAGAGTCTGCTCTTTCCGGTATATCGGCATTTGCATGGAACATTGTCCTCGGAGGCGCAGGGTGCTTGCTTGGGCCGTCTACGAGTCTGCTCGCAACGAATTCAGATCCTGGTAGAATGGAAGAAAGGAGGCAGGGGCCGCCGAAAATCGTACGGCAGCAGATGAGAGGATGCGTAGAGACAGGGTTAGATGGAGTGCTAGGAAGCGAGATCCCGAAGGAGAGAGAAGGAAGGAAGAGGGCAGGTCGAGGGCCCGAAGGAAACACATGCCAGGCCGGCTCGTGCCACGAGGACGATCTAAGCTGTATCTCTGTGAAGTTGCAGCTGCCCCTGCACCACCGCCGCAAACTGCTGCTGTCGGCAGACTCGTGGGCCCCTCCGCCGCCCCTCGCGGCCCCCGGCACACCAATCGAGGAGGCTGCTGCTGCTGCTGCTGATGCCCGCCGCGCTACCAGAGGGGCCCCTCGCTTTCTGCCTTCCTTAAAGCGAGCCGAACACTTTCGGTTAAGCCACCACCTTTACATCCCTAAAGTAGCTGGGCCAGTTACTTCCTCGAGTACCCCAGTCTGGCTAATGCACTTCCCTCCCCTTCGAGCAACCTCGCCGCATCTAAAACTTCTCTTTCTTCTCAATGACAGTCGCTGTCCTTTCTTCCTTTGGTATTATGAATTACGCTCGTCTTTCCCATTGAAAAGAATATCTTTTACAAAGTGTTTACTCTGCTTTCTTTGCAACAACAGCGAAGTTATCGATTCTTCTTTTAAATCCCTCTGCAGAGGGTTCTGCGAAATACAGGATTTTCTGGGCCCAAGCAACTACATAACCGACTATTAAAAAACAAAGAACAGACATTGTAGAGTCTAAAAACGATTGACACTGGGTCAATTATTCTTTTACAAACAACTAACGCGGCATTAGTTTTTTCCTCGCCGGTAATTAAAGCCAAAGACATTCTTAATCAGCCAGGGGCCTTACAAACAAGTCCCAACATACGCAGGCGCGTGTAACCAACTACTAAAAATCAGAGGGGAAATGCTGCGGGTTTCATAACTACTTGTACAAGTGTCATTAAAATGTCGCATGGGGTTGACATTGGGCCAATAATACTCCTAGAAAGAAGTACATGTAAGCGCGGCATTAGCTTCCTCTCGGTGGCGAGTAAGGCCCAAGGCGTTCTCGGGCGACCGGGGGCCTTAAGAGTGAGTCCCAGCGTGTAGGGGCGCGCGCTCTCGGTGGGGAAAGGCATTTAGAAGGGGAAGGAGGGGCGGACAGGCGGGCAGCCAGGCAGGCAGGCAGGCAGGTCGGGGTGGGGTGGAGGGGGGCTGAGTGGGCCCAGTACGGCGTGCTTCGCACCTGGAGCCTGGCAAAGTGCGCAGAAAGGCCGGCCCGCCGCTGGGGAATCGTAAACGTAGCACGGGCACACACCATCGATAAGCGTGACACACCAGATGTTCCCTCGCGTGTGTCGATCGGGATCGGGGCCCGCTCGCGCCCAGTTTCGCCACAATCTCTCGCTCTCGCTCTCGCTCTCGCTCTCGCTCGGGCCCCGCACTCTCCAAATGCGATCGACAGCCTGTGGGTTCTTGTAATTTGATGAGTCCCTCGCACGAAGTAGGTCAATTAGCCGGCCGATTTTATAATACGCACTATGACAAGTGCTGATGCGGCCCTTATGTCCCGTGAACGGGCCCCCCCTTCTTCCTTTGACTCGATCATTCGGTTAAGTGAGGACACTTTGTAACTGGGTTTTATCCGGGTGGTTGGAGAATAGATTTTTGTTTGCGGGTGCTTTATGAGGGTGTATATAGTACGTTTTAAGGTTGTAGATCAGTTTTATAAGGTGAAATTGTAGAGTTATATAATTATGAAAGGTGGTGCACGCTATTCGGGACCACTACTGTATTTCTATTCTAATTCTTGTATTAGTTACACTATTTACCTGCACATACTCTCGCTCGATCTATTTTTACGCGAACAGAATTTAACTTAAGAAACAACGATTTCTATTAATACACAACCTTCCAAAAGCGACACACACTACTCGGAACTATTACTCGAACTATTTCCACTGGCAAGCAATGCTTTCGACTGTTACTGCTAGCACTCGGAGAGCACAGCACTGCATTAGGCAGATAACTAAGAGCGTGTTCGGTGAATGTGTGCGCAGCAGTGGTTGTCGCCTGGAGAGGAGTTGGTAGTGGAAGGAGCCAAGGGGGTAAAGCGAGTGGTCGTACAAGCTCCCGAAATGACATCCCGCTGGGCTGATAGATTTTGGCAACGGGGGTAGCTGGCGAGAAGCTCGCCGAGAAAGAGGAGACGACGAGCGGAAGGAAGAAAGAAGGCAGCAGGGCCGCCACCGCGCGTTGACACGCTTCGCCGAGCAAATTCGATCGTTGTCGAGCGTTTGACGGCTATTCGGCAGAGAGATATATTCAGTTACCAGGTTTAACACGAGCCCAACGTCGTAACACGATAACTGGCCTCTCCTTCGCTCCTCTCCGCTCCGCGCCGCTCCGCGCAACCTCCCCCACAAAACCCGCAGCCACCGCCGCACTAACGACACTCTTGTATGATCAAATTTTCCTGGCTACCGGTGCTCGCTCTATTCAACGATCGATCTCCTCTCCGCCACCCTTAGTTCATCCACGCTCGTCTTTAGGTTTAATTTCGTTTTCAACCACCCTTTTTGACAGATACGAACATTATGAGGGTTAACCAACCGGCTGCTATTGAATTGTCGATGGGAACTCGCGTGTGGCGAGCTTGGGGCTTTCGGTAATTCGACAGGAATTATTGTTGCAAGCTTTTTTAATACTAGGTTTATGGAGACTTAGTGTCTTTAATATTAATTTAATTTAAAGTCAATTGCGATTTTAACAGATATAATATAGGTGAATAAAATTTCTCGGGATTGCATAAATAATTGTCAGTGTAAATTGGACAACAATTAATAGTGATTGTAAATCTCGTAATCTAGTAAATCTAGTATTAATCTGTTTATTATCGAACTCGGGATTTATAATTCTTTTGGTAAACTCTTAGTTTTCTAGAAATAAATTCGAGATTTAATTTGTTTGTTTGTCGTCGTTGTAGAATTTTATTTATTGTCAAATGATGGTTTTGTTGAATGTTCAGCGATTGAATGTAGGCTTTGCTTGGAGCTACTTCAACTGGGAAGTAGAAGTTGATGGGTTTCCTATCGCGGCACTCGATCGCGTAAATTTTCTAGATCACGATGACTTCGATAAGCTGCGAGATAATGCTCGAGTTTACCCAGTCGACGCCTTTATTTTTTAATTCCTTTATCTTGGCAAGTGGCACTCGAGGAGTACTTGGAACTCCTGGCCTCCCTTTTTACAGGACGGTGAAAGAGGTTCCCCTCTTTCATAATAAAGAAAGACAAGTAGCTTTGGAGAATTCAAACTACAAAACATTCGAGATCCAATATATGAGACTCTTATTTTGAATGTAGTCTAAATGCATTTGTGAATTAGTATATTTTATACATACATTTTTAATTTCTATTAAAACGCGAATTCTTTAATATCTCAATTTCAATATAAATGGACTTAGGTCACTTTCAGGAAATATCCCGGAAATATTAAAGTAAATCGGACACAATGCTTAAAAATTAAACAAGCCTCTCAATTCACAAACTACTCTTAAATTTACTACCATCGAAAAATACTGTTTCGAAATTTAAACATCGTAGAATGAAATAAAAGTTACAAAAATATATAAATCCAGTTAAATATATTTCAATTTCTCCCAAAGCATAGCAACGTTTATAAAAGTCAAACTGAAAGCATTTCCCTTTGAATTAGAAAGCAAATGCTTGCGTAATTCTTAATTACTAAAATAATAAGTTGATCGTTCTCTAGGAAGACGGTGGGACTCGACTGGATAGAGGGAAAGTGAGTGGCCTGAAGGGATCTCGACATTTTCTCTAAGCACCGCAAGCAAGCCTCGAGGGAGGAAGAGCTGCCGCTGGTGGCAGTAAGAGGTGGAGGAAAGCCAGAAGTGACTGTGGAGAAACACTTAGTCGCGGTCTCGTTTAATGTACGTCAAAAGGCCGTCGTCGTCGTCGTCAACGTCGTCTCCTACTTTAGCGTTGTTTAACGTCCTACCGAGCACTCGAGATTCTCCCGACGAGATAACCGATGAAAACGCCGGCCTTCAATACTATCGGAGAAAGGATGAAAGAGCGGACAGTTTGTCGCGGAAGCGTTCACCCTCTCTCCAAGGATTACGCAGAAACGAGACTAATATGACAAGGATTTGCAAGAAAGTATCCTACGAACTTCTTATTACATTCATGAACTCAGTCATTCAAACTCGCAACGAAGAAATGAAAAAAGAACAGATTTAATAAATCGTGTGGTTTTTAATTTGCTTATCTTCTGGTTTTGTAAAATTAGCCAGCGATTTTTTATAAAGATTGTATTTGAATATAAAAAATATTAGTCTTGTATGGAACAGATTTAATGAGTCGAGTGAATTTTAATTTACTTATATTATGACTTTGTCACTGTGGTTTTGTAAAATTAGTCAGCAATTTTTTATGAAGATTGTATTGGAGTAAAAAAATATTAGTCTCGCATGGTTTATCCTGTTTTGTACTTTTAGCATTTTCTGCCAATTCTACTCTCGCATTGGAGAATATCGGGCACGCTTCGATAAATTCATTTTTGTTGTTGGAATGTATTCGAGAGGCGGATATAATTTCGCTGTTTTCAAGCCGGAGAGTTTTCATCGAGGTCGAAGTCTGTTTCTGCTACATTCATTAATCTCCGAAAATATTCGCATCTCTCGCCGCGGACAACGCGCGCGCGCGTATATCCCGGCAATGCCAGAATTCACGAATCATTAATTCTCAAGTATTAACCAATAACGCTCGAGGATTTTTTCGCCCTCCCGCCCGCCCGTCATTTATAAATCAATTTACTCGTTATTCACCAAAACAAACCGGCTCGCAGATAAACTGGAAGCGCGGGTCATTGAACTACTACAGGCGGAAGTGCGTACGGCCGAGTTAAATAATTGAATTAGCGGATAAAGCGGCAAATTGTTGTAATATCCGAAACATTCTCATCGCAATCGACGAGTATAATTCGCCGACTATTTCAAGGATACGTGAAAACACACACAGGGGAAAAAGCAGTCTATAGAAATCGGACTGCAAGTAGATTTAAGTTCTCCTGGTTATTTTTACGCAATAAAGCCGATAGTATCACGTCGACAGGACACGTCTCAGCTTCCCCGGACATGCTATCAGTGGCCGGATATTTTCAAACCATCTTCCTCCCCGTAAATACACTGCAATTTAAGAAACCTGTATTTTCGCCCATGTATATCTTCCAATGTATCGAATTTCTCCTTTACTGACGGGTGTAACTATGTATCGTTTTATTTTGGTACCATTTTCGATCGAAATAGATAATAAGGATGGTTTTAATAGAAATTAACTTCATCAATGGGTTGTACATTCGATTCTCTTTCATACTCAAATAGATTTCGGAGGAAATAACTTAAGAAAACAATTATTTCCAGAACTGTGTAGTTCCAGTGCTCATCGATTCGAAATAAATAAAATATAATACCTTCAGAAATGTTCTTTTTTATTGCGAAACTTAATTGAATAATCCTCGAAGACATTAAATTAATTCTATGCAGCGGAATTCGAAGTATCAAAATAAATTCAGGACTATTTCAAGGGGTTCTTCCACAAAATAAAAAAGTAATATCACTCTACAAATATTTAAACAAAAAAGAATAAACACACGAGTCTACTGGAGTATCTCTTCGTTTCCAAAGTGGGTCAAAAGCAACCCCCAACAAATTTCCTTAGAACACTACAAGTGTTCTACAACTGATATTACTTTGGTGCAACATTCTCTGATTTGCGCTACAAAACCATAGACCACGAAACTATTCAAGCAGTCGTCACCGCAGTACACAGCGCCAGGTTGGCAAAGGCTTTCAGAGGAAAGCCTACGAACATTTGGCAGTGGAAATGGAGGAAGGGTGGCGAGAAGAGAATCTGGAATGTTGGGAAGAGGGATATTCCCTGAAATAGTTGTTACATTGGAATCGCGCTGGTTAGCCCGAGGCGTACGTTATTTCCGCGTGGGCGTTTACCAGTCAAGGGGTGGTTATGGGGATCGAGAAAAGGCGAGGGGGGGTGGCAATGGATCAGCAGCAGCAGCAGTAGCAGTGGAAGCAAGGGGGAACGTGCGTCGCCCCCCCCCCCCCTCTTTGCCGCCCCAATAGGATTAGACTCAACGATCGCCGCACTCGACAGCTGGGGTAGATTTTGGAAATTCCAGGTGTTGCCTATTTCCTATCGGCCCGCCAGTTGCGCCGAATTACTCGAAACCCAGCCGGGAGTCTATGATTTTAGTTTCATCGTCGCCTGACTTTTGCCTCGCACAGCTCTCGTTGTAAAAGATCCAAAGGATCCTTTTTTATTTTTTCAATGCTCTACTACGCTTGTACTAATTAATATTTAAAATATATAAATTTCTGTGGGCTAAGTGAGCCAGAATCTATGATTTTATTTTAATCGCCGTACGACTTGCTTTGCACAATGTTAGTTATAAATAATCCATCTTTTTTATTTGTTCTTCTACTACGTTTATATTAATTGATATGATTTTGTTTTAATCGTCGCATGGCTTTTGCTTTGCACAGTTCTCGTTGTGAAGGATCCATCTTTTTTATTTGATGTTCTACGAGGTTTGCATTAATTAATATTTGAAATATATAAATTTCTGTGGGCCAAATGAGCCGGAATCTATGATTTTATTTTAACCGTCGTGTGACTTTTACCTCGCACAAGTTCTAGTTATAAATGATCGATCTTTTTTATTTGTTTAATATCCCACTAGATTTGTACTAATGACTATTTTTAATATATAAATTTCTGGGGTCTAAATAAGTGGAGAACTATTATGTCAGACAATAATTATTTGCGAAAGTAAATGTCTGCAAATGGGACGCAATTTCCATTAATATTTTCTCACGAATTCTCAACTAATTCGCCGCATTTTACATAGTAAGAGGAAATGGTAGGTTGCGGTTGTAAAGACGATTTTGTGTTAGACGGTCACATGCGAACTATCCCATTTTGCACCGTCAGATGCCATCAAATGTAACAACCCGATGCTATCGTGGAGAATTGCCTTGGTACATGTACCCCTTATTACAGAAGAGCCAAGCAATCAGTGGGCCGCTCGAGCTGTAATACTGTAATGCCGAAGTGTGCAACAAAAGTGCAATCCCAGCGAATATTTCCT
The DNA here is from genome assembly GCA_910591665.1 of Ectemnius continuus. Lineage (NCBI taxonomy): Eukaryota > Metazoa > Arthropoda > Insecta > Hymenoptera > Crabronidae > Ectemnius > Ectemnius continuus. The sequence goes on along the minus strand of OU342858.1, from coordinate 19,761,870 downwards.
CGTAAAACTCAGGCGAAAAATTCGCCCGAAGACTGCTTTCAAAACGGCGAAAACTATCCACGTTTCCAACAAAAGAAATCTTCTTCTTTAATTTCCAATCATTCCTTTATAGATTCTTTATAGAATAATTTATAGAATAACCCGCCGAATTTCACTTAGTAGGTTTTACTTAGGGTTTGGGAAAAGGTTCATAAACTATTTAGAAATTATAAAATCGCAGAGTGAAACGAAAGTTACGAAAATATATAAATCCAGTTAAATATTTTTCAATTTCTCCCAAAGCATCGCAATGTTTATAAAAGTCGGATATAAAGCATTTCCCTTTGAATTAGAAAGCAAATGCTTGCGCAATTCTTAATTACTAAAAACGGCGAAAACTATTCACGTTTCGAACAAAACAAACCTTCTTCTTTAATTCCCAATCATTTCATTATAAATTCAGAAATATTAACCCTTTTAATGCCAGGCGACAAAGAAGTGACTATTCAAGAATAACCCGTCGAATTTCACGATTTTACTTAAGGTTTGGCAAAAGGCTCATAAGAAGCAAACAAAAAACAATATTTACACAATTCAAAAAGCAGTGTATTAAGGACGAAATAGAGAACGAGACAACGACACTAATTTTTCTATATCCATTGAAAACATTTAGATATCGTAAATGTGTAACATTCTGTTATTTGCTACTTAAACCAACTTATTACAAACAATCCTTATCACACAAGATCTGATCAACATGACCGAACACAGTGAAACAAATCCAGCGGAAGAAGCCCGAAAAATCGGCGATCGAACGAAAGAGGAGGGGGAGAGGGAAAAAAAGAAACTCTACTAACTGAGATATTGAAATGCAAATGAGTTAATGCAAATGACGGGGTGGTGGATCGACGAGCGCGAGCGGCATAAACGAAATTTTCTCAATCGTATGATCAGCTTTCAATTGCACCGAGGCTTTCAATTAGGCGACTGCTCGAGGAAGATAATGGATGCGTGGAGTGTGTTGTGTGCAGGATAGCGAGAGAGCGAGAAAGCGAGAGAAGGAGGGCACGCGCGGCGCACCGGTCGTTGCAGGGCGGTCGTCGATCGCAGGAGTAGCACACACACACACACACAGACACACAGACAGAGAGACGTTTTTTTCTATATTATACACGCAGTCGGTCGATGGGCGCCCCTAAAGCGGCGGTGGCCAGAGGGTGCATCGGAATCGCAGAGGTCCGAGGGTAACAAACGCGAGTAAAATGGATAAAGGCTACACCTGGCCTCCGGATGGTCGATGGCGGCACGCGCTCCTCTCTCATCTCTCTCTCTTCGTCTCACCCTGCTTTCACCGTCTCTCTCTCTTCCTCTCTCTCTCTCCTTGGTAAGAGAGAAATAGAGAGAAAGAGAGGGCGCGCGCGCCCTTTCACTGCTACCTCCACCCCTCGCGCCGCCGTACAACTCCCGTTTCCCCCCGGAGAGTACACACCTGTCCCTCACCGATACGCTCGCACGCACGCACGCACGCACGTCGTTACGAGTCGGCGCAACGAGGGTCGTAAATGCACACGGATTACTCCCGACAATGCCAGCCAGTGCTATGAAGGATCGAGAGAGAGAGAGAGAGAGGGAAGAGGGAGAGACAGTGCGCCGAGCGTCACATAGTGAGTACCCATAGAGGTACTCACTATGTAGCCAGTTATGCATATTCCCGAGGACGAGGTGCCTGCTTGCTTTCCTGCCTGCTTGCCTTCCTCGCTTCTTCCATAGGTAAATGAACTCTCGACTTGATTCGGCCCCGCTGGTGTCTCCCTTTCAACCATTTCAATCCCCCCTCGCAGCTGGATACGACCAATTCAGCCTGTATTTTGGAAATTGGGAGCAATACGAATTTCGCAAGTTTATTTATCCTAAGCGATTAATTGAAATGATACTTTGGAGGGTTGGAAAGTGAATGATTAACCCTGCGATTATTATTAATGGATATGTGTTTTAAAAATGTTGTAGTTGGATTCGCTGTAGTTAAAGAATTAAGTAGATTATTCTGTGTATTTTGGAAATTGGAAGCAATACGAATTTGGCAAGTTTATTTACCTTAAGCGGTCAATTGAAATAATATTTCGAAGGGTTGTAAAGTGAATGATTAATCCTGCGATTATTATTAATGGATATGTGTTTTAAAAATGTTGTGGTTGAATTTGCTGTAGTCAAAGAATTAAGTAGATGCGTCTGTGTATTTTGGAAATTGGAAGCAATACGACTTTGGCAAGTTTATCTGCCCTAAGTGATTAATTGAAATGATACTTTGGAGGGTTGGAAAGTGAATGATTAACCCTGCGATTACTATTAATGAGTATAAGTGTTTTAAAAGGGTTTTAAAAATGTTGTAGTTGAGTTCACCGTAGGCAACCAATTAAGTAGATTATTCTGTGTATTTTGGAAATTCGAAGCAATACGAATTTTGCAAGTTTATTCGCCCTAAGTGATTAATTGAAATGATACTTTGGAGGGGTTGGAAAGTGAATGATTAACCCTGCGATTATTATTACTGGGCATAAGTGTTTTAAGAGGGTTTTAAAAATGTTGCAATTGAATTCGGCGTAGTCAAAATATTAAATATATTCTTCTCTCGCTAAATTAAAGAATTATTTATAATTCACCCCTCGGCTACAGTGGCCGTCTATAGTCGCTTAAAAATTTTGCGCTTATGAGACCAAAAGCGATTAAAGACTCCCCAAAAATCCATTAACATTACATTTATCACATCTAAATTCCTATCACTTAAAATTACTTCTTCCTTAGATTCCACCGTAGTCAAAGGGCTAAATAAATCACTCTCACAGACGGATTCAACATTAAAAACAATAATCATCCCACAGAGGGAATCCTTGACAATCAATCCAATAACCAATTACGAGTGGACAATGGGAAACTATAAACCATAGGGAATCTCTTGGGCGGCATTGTACAAATTCTTCCAATTGTGTCTACGTCGAGTGGAATCAGGATCGAACACGGTATCGACAGGAGGATGGGGATGGCAGACAGTGTCATCGAGGAAGATTTCGGCCAGGCCGGACCGGCAGAGAGAGAAAGAGAGTAGAATGTAGCTCGAAGTGGACGGAGAATCGATTCTCGGTTGTATTGTTGGCGTCATATCGCGATCCTGTCTACAGAGCGGCGCGAGACAGCAAGCACAGTGCTGCTCGAGGGTGCAGAAGGGAGAGGGATAGGGATAGGGATAGGGATAGGGATAGGGATAGATAGGGAGCGAGAAGTTGGCAGAGCATAGAAGGCTAAAAGCCGGCTGCTACCGGCATCATTGGGCCCCGTTCTACACTATTCCACCCTACAACCACACCATTTCTCCCTTCCTTCCTTCCTTCCTTCCTTCTTACTCTCCGTTTCTCTTGACTTCCTCCTGGCGTCCCGACGCCAAGAACTTTCCTATTCCAACGATGTACCCTTAATCCCTTTCTCAGGTGCCACGCACCGCCAGAAAATCCAATATATCAGACTCTTATTTTGTATGTGGTCGAAATCCATTTGTGAATTGGTATATTTCATAGATATATTGTTAGTTTCTATTAACTCTTTGGCGCATGCTGGGATTAAAAACGTCCCACCTGTTTGGTGCACGGTAAAGCACGGTGGGACATTTTTAGACCCACCTCGAAATATTTCAATGGTTGCATGCGCAAAGCTTTATAATTAGTCTTTTGTTTAATTTAAAACAACAAGAAATGTCTGTACAACATGGGTCGATTTATTCTCTGGAATCCTGTGCCTCGAAGAGTTAAAACGCGAATTCTTTAATAGTTCAATTTCAATATAAATGAACTTAGGTCACTTTCAGGAAATATACCGGAAGTATTCAAGTAAATTGAGTACAATGCTTAGAAATTGAACAAGTCTTTAAATTCAGAAACTACTCTTAAAATTACTACCATCGAAAAATACGATTTCGAAATTTAAACATCGCAGAATGAAATCAAAGTTACAAAAGTATATAAATCCAGTTAAATATATTTCAATTTCTGCCAAAGCATCGCAATGTTTATAAAAGTCAAATAGAAAGAATTTCCCTTTGAATTAGAAAGCAAATGCTTTACACTATTCCATCCTACAACCACACCATTTCTTCCTTCTTACTCTCCTGTTTGCCGTCTTCCTCCTGGCGTCCCGACGCCAAGAACTTTGCTATTCCAACGATGTAGCCCTAATCCCTTCTCAAGTGGCACGTACCGCCAGAAAACTTCGCGTCAGAGCCTCTCCGCGCTCGCTGCCTTCGAAAGTTCCACGCGAGAGAGGAGGATTCTACGTCCTCCGACGGCTGACATCATAATTCTTTTCCACTTCGTCCGAAGAGCCCGCAGAAATCCCGGCTTTCGAGATGGCTGCTGCTGGTCGTCTCGTACAACGCGAGACACACCGCCTCAACAAAATTCCCGTAGAATCTTGTTTGCCGTTAATCAACGTCCTGTGCTAGGCGATTTACGCGCCGCATTCCTCGTAGAATCTTGTAATACGTGTGTTGGTAAGAAGATGTTTCTTAGTTTGAAATCGCGTTTGGGGAAAATGTTATTTCGGGTGTTGTGTTGTCAATTAGCTTCTTAATCGCTGTATTAATGTGTAAATACAAGGAAAGTGCTTGAAATAAATATTATGGGTGTGTAATCAATTATAATTTGAATTTCACAAACAATTCAAATGCAATTGTATGAAATGTCAGAATGAAAGATGCTATTAAAGAACTGGAAGACTGCGAGAATTCTGAAAGAAGAAACACTTTCTCCTTAGTTTCACGAACTAAATATAATTTTTATAAATCCATATAAATCCCAGGTCTAATATTATTATTAACTTTACTGATATTTGTTAAAATGAAGAATGGTGTTGTTAATAAGTATGAATATTAATGCTTGTCGAAAGCCATTTGCTTTGCTTGTTAATATTCCATAGAGAAATATTGAAATCTAGATGGATGTCAATAATAATTCCGTTGACAATAACTTTTAGGATTAATTGCAGGTTAACAACGTACTAATTTTTTCCCTACTTAACGCAAACTAAACATAATTTTTCTAAATTCATATAAATCCCCGGTTTAATATTATTACAACGAAAGCCATGAAACTATCCAAAAGCAGTCAAAGTAAAACCAGGTTTCCAATTACCCACTTTCCGCGTTTATTCCGCAGGCTAAAGACATTACTAACACGGACACACACATATATGTATATTACAGTTGAACGTCAGTGTCATCAAAGTTTGAAAGCAGGCTTGCCTGATTGCGCATTACGGCGACGAAATGCACGCGGCGTAGAATAATCGTTGTTGGACGCTCGTGTTATTAAAACTTTCCTTGCTGGGCGTGGACCAAGCGCGCCCTTCTCTTCTCTCCTCTCTTCTCTTTCCTCTCTCTTTGGACGTTCGGCCCGTGGCAGCGGTACGAATTTTCGCCGGTGGACGCGAGGCATATCACCAGTCATACTAATGAGCCGAGGGATCGTTAATGACCATTTTCCGTGGCAGATGCCAGAATATCCTCGTCCTCGATCGATCCTACTCTCTCTCTCTCTTTCTCTCTCTTTGCGAGTCTTATTAATGGACTCGGTAATTTGGAAGGAAAGAGGGAGCAGCGACGGATAAAGGGGAAGAAAGGCAGCGAAAGAAAGAGCGAATGTGAGAGAAGATTTCATTTACAAATAATCGTATGGGAGATCGCACGATAAAACGTGAACTGTTACCATAATTGTCTAATTATGTCGTTTATTTTAGAAAGCAATCTAAGTCCATTTATATTTCAATTCAGATATTAAAGAACTTGCGTTTTAATAACAAACATATACGTATCAAATAAATGGCTCAATTCCTAAACAAGATTTATATAAGGTAATAATTTAATGTAACATACAATAAAGTAAATCGATTCTGCCAGTTGGACCAAACAATATTGTGTTAAATAAGAATCAAAGCTGTCAAGCAGCACTGATTTCATTTACAAATAATCGTATGGAAGATCGCACAATAAAACGTGCCAACAAATGAACTGTTACCATAATTGATTCTGTCGTTTATTTTAGAAAATGGTCCAAGTCTTAATACCAATTTTAAAAATACGTATAAAATGTAAAATAATAATTTAACGTAACATACAATAAAGTCAATTCTGCTAGTTAGTTATACTGACCACCAATGTTGCATTAAATAATTAAAACAGTTGTAAAACAGCACTAATCGATCCTACTCCCTTTCTCTCTCTTTACGAGTTTCATTAATGGACTCTGTAATTTGGAAGGAAAGAGAGAGCAGCGACGAATAAAGAAGAAGACGAGGGTTGAAAAGAAGTTGGAGCGTGAACGCGCACGGGAAACGCTGCCGGAGCGGAAAACGGTGTGAGAGGAGAGAGGAGAGAGGAGAGAGGAGAGAGGAGAGGAGAGAGCAGATGGTCATAGGCCGAAGGACACGTGCCCTAGACATTCTACCTTCAGCGATTTCCTTCAAGCATCGCCGGAGATAATTAGAGATCCTTGTTGAAGATAATACAAGCCTGCGCGCGCACACATCCAGACACGCGTATTATCGTTCGCCCTTCCGCCCCTCTTCTTTCTTTCTTGTTTTTTTCTTGTTTTCAGCACCGAGCTCATTATACTGTATCGGTGAACGCGGGTGCACTGACTGTGTTACAGATTGGTGCATTGAACCCGCTGCTTTTCGTGCCGCCGCGCTATCTCCCACACGATCCGCTTCTACGCTCTCTGTTTGCACGCCTCAGTGTCTGTGTCTGTGCTTTTTTACACGCGCGTGTAAACTGCGGAAAAACGCGCCCACGTGCCCTTTAAATCGACCCTTTTTCCTCGCGCACCACAGTTTGCATTTCGCGACTGTCGCTCGTTGAAAAAGTATGGGAATTGTTTTTAGTTTGTACGAGAGATTTTGTAACTTTATTGTAAGGAAATGTGATGAAAAATTTCGAAGCTATGCGAAGAATATCGTAAATATAAAACGGTGTGAAGAACGTAAAAATGAATTTCTCTTTTAGAAGTAATATTCAAATGCGTAGGCAATTTTTTCAATTGCGTTGCAATGAAATTGAATCATTTGTAAGGTTTTATAAATTAATTTTGAGATAGAGAACACTTTTCGTAAGTGTTGTGAAGAATAATATATCGTCGTTTGGTAGTAAAGGGGTTAATATTCTAACCCTTAATTTATGTAATCGACTATAACTTAAAGTTTGAAAGTGGATAACTGATATGCAAATCCGCAATAAGACAATACAAGTGCAATTGTACGAATTTTCAATGCAATCATGCATTGTATGAAATATCAGAATGAAAAATATTATGAAACTAATGAAAAACTGCAAGGATTCCGGAAAAAGAAACACGTTTTCTTCTTACTTTACACAAACTAAACAACATTTCTCTAAATTCACATAAATTCCCGGTCTAATATTCATAACTTTATTGATGTTTATTGAAATGAAGAATGATATCGTTAATAACTTCAAATATTAATGCTTGTCGAAAGCGGTTCGAGGTTTGTTAATGTTCCATAGAGAAATATTGAAATCTAGATGGATTTCAATACTAATTCCGGTAGCAATAACTTACAGGATTAATTGCATAAGTTGAATGTGCAGAGAGATATGTGTATCGCGTGCTAATAACAAAGTTTGTGCATAAGTGTGTACAGGAGTGTACGTGACATTTTAGAATTACGTCGCGTAATTTGATATTGCGCCCTTTTTCCGTCCACGTGTACAAATGCGTAATGTCAAAGTTCACTTTCAGAACATTTGCCGGTGATATTGTTGTAAATTATGAAACGAAACCGGCAATTCTCTTAGAGAGATTGATGCGATAAACGAACTAGAAACAAATCCAGTTTTCGCAGATCAAACTAGTTGCTGGCACGAACAATCAATCTTATAAAATGTATGCCAAATGCAAATGTGGAAAAATATATTCTTTTGCTTTGCAGTATCAAATAAAGAACATTCTTTTATGTTATATTTTAGATTATGTGTAAAATCATTGTACACCGCAGAAAAAACACAATAAACCCGTCATATTTTGTTGCGGTATCAAATAAAGAACATTTTTTTATGTTATATTTTACATTTGATAATCGCATTGCATTGATTGTGTGTAAAATCATTGTATACCGTAGAAAGCAGAATAAACCCGTCATGTTTCGCAGTATCAAATAAAGAATATTTTTTTATGTCATATTTTACTTTTGACAATCATATTGAAATGATTACGTGTAAAATCATTGTACGGTGCAGAAAGCAAAATAAATCCGTCAAGTTTCGCAGTGCATTTTTGCTGTCTTTCTGGACGGTCGCGTGTATTTGCAGATAGAAAAAATGGCCTGTGCACGATACACATAGAGGACAAACAATATGTAAAAGCCCGTTACCGTTTTCCATCGGTTCAAAGTATTTGCGCATGCTCGATTAAATGAAGTCGGGAGTACCAGCTCGTAACGCCAATATTTGGATGAATGTATTTGCTTTCTTTCCTGTATGCGCAATGTCATTTTGCGTTACCATCGAATAGAACATCTTTCCTTTTTTCCAGCTAACGAATCATTTCTGTTTTCAAATGAAAGATATTTTTCAATTACAGTATTATTCAATATTTCGGTATACATCTAAAGTAGTCCTCAAAAATTCCAAAGAACACATTGTTTTTATTTCCTAAATCGATTGAATATAAAACTTCAATTTTTATATTAAAGGAAACTATTCTTTTCAACTATCAAATGCATTGTTGTCGATAATTCGTGAATGCAATGCTTGTAGAAAGAAATGTAGATTTCTCCCCAGATATTTTAAATGACAACTACAATTAATATTTCCCAAATGAAATACAACGTTTAATTATAACGTATTATTTAATATTTCGATTTTCATTTAAAATCGGCCTCAGAAATTCCAAAAAACATATCACATTGTTATCAATAATTCGTAAATGCAATGCTCGCAGAAACAAATCTACATTTAAAGTTCTTCCCAGAATTTTTAAATGAAAGCTACAATTACTATTTACCAGAAAAAAATCGAAATAAAGGGAACTATGCTGCGGAATGCTGTGCAACAATGATGCGAGCAGCGTTATTATTAAAAAGACGAAGTTACTTTCCTTGCAACGCCACTGATTGCCACGTTATTGTCAAGTGCGAGGGCATCGCGAGGCCATTGTCTCGGGCGTTCTAGCTTCCTGAAATTCCGCAATTCCGCCAGGGAAAACCTTTCGGCGAGGTGAAATGCGCATTTCGCGCAATTGCCGAGGAATCCCGTATGCGCATTTTAATTCGCCGGAGTCATGAATATTTCAGCGCATCCGCGTACAAATTCAGCGCAGCGGTTATAAAAAATCATCCTTTTAGTATGATCGCTCTCGGCGCCGCCGCTACGAATTACCGGCCGATCATCGAGGGCTTCGTTAACTATCACTCTCGACTTTTGGCAGTGATGAGTTTTACGTGTGGCAAGCAAGCGTTCTATTTTCTGAACGCAAGTTTTAGTATTAAACTGTAAATAACAGTAAGAGTTATTCACATTTGCGTGAATAAATTTCTGTGGGCATTTAATGAATTATTGTAGCATTCATTAAAGCGAGACTTTTTGAACAAATATTTATTGTACATAATACTAGTCGCATTCGATATTGATATTAATCCCAATTAATAAATTTCTGTGAACAACCAACGAATGAAACGAATTCCAAATAAAATATTGCGGTGATACAAATCTGGACTCAATGCCAAAGTATTAAAAGAATGATTGATTTTCGAGAATGCGGTACTTGACAATTCTGATGAAGGTTCATTCAAACTCGAATTCAAAAGAGATGAATGATGAATTAAAAAATTCCTATTAATAAACACAAAATGAAAGAAACTGCAAATAAAATATTGCGTTGATACAAAACTGAACAGAATGCCCCAAAATACTTGAAGCCGAGGGGACAAAAAGATTGATAGATTTACGAGAATGCGGTACTTGAAAATTCCCACGAAGGTTCATTCAAACTCGAATTCAAGAGTGAACAAGTGAGTACGGAGTGAAAACAGGATCATCAAGTATTAATATGATGAATTAAAAAACTCCTATTGATAAACAAATGATGAAAAAAACAGGAAATAAAATATTGCGTTGATACAAAATTGAACAGAATGCCCCAAAATACTTGAAGCCGAGGGGACAAAAAGATTGATAGATTTTCGAGAGTGCGGCACTTGAAAATTCTGAAGAGCGAGCGCGTTCGAGCTCTAATTTGCGAGAGAACGAGTGAGTGCGGAGGGAAAATGCGGTGATCTGGCGTCAGTGGGATGGAATGGGGGGCCCTGATAGATCTAGTTGAGAGGCGGAAAGGCAACAGCAGCCGGCGCAGCAGCCGCCGCCGGAGCAGGAGTGGCGTCGCGATGACGATGAAAACGGTAGAACGGGAGGGCGACAATCGGAAAATCGTGCCATCTGGTCGAAGGCCGTCGCGTCGCCCGGCGTCGAACAATGTTCGCATTATCTCCTCTCGACTCGCTGCGAGAGCAGAAGAGCCATGACGTGGCAGATCTACCAGCGTTCGCCTACCAAACAAATCGGCCAGTCATTCGATGACTACGTTGCTTTTGCGAAACCTAGTGCCCCCTCCACTCTCTCCTTTCCAATCTATTCCGTATCAGCCTGTAAAACAGTCGAAAGATTCCGACTGAACTTTTACGAAACTTTATGCCGAACCTTTGCCAGCGTGTGCCGCGGCAAGGAATCATCAATCGCCAGAACGAATGAATGCAAAGAGATAAACCTGTGTGAATGCCGCGTATGAACGTATCCACAAAAAGAGGTTTTTGCAACATTGTTTTAGAGGTGGAAACATTCTGCTTTGAGAACATTTCTTTTCTCTTGAAAGGAAAACTTTGTTCTTTAACTCTTTTAGTGCCGAGTGAAAGTATTGCATCTATGCAAATACTGGATTAGTTTGAGGAATTTGCTAAGGTTTGGGAAAAAGCGTATAAAAAACAAAATAAGAATGATATTTACAAAATTCAAGAAGGAGCATATTACGAAATAAAGGGAGAATAAAGTAATGCTAATTATATTTGAATATTTGAAAAAAATCATATGAATAACATAAATATAAAACATTCTCAAAGACATAAAAGTGAACTTTTCTTTTACAAACAATATCTAAATCCATAAACAATTCTTTTAATTGTTTTATAACGAAATTTCGCAATGATATATCATCGTTCGGCACTAAAGGGTTGAAAAGAACTAGTTTTCAAAAAGGGATCTGTGCGAATACATGTTTTTTATCCACTGAATATCGAACATCTCTCATTTTCTCTCACTTTCGAGCAATGCGCACAGAGCACTCGAAAAGAGTACGAGGAGATCCCGATTGCGCGAGATGCCTCGAATTATCAGGCCGACCTTTTTCCGGCACGTTCGAACTGGAATGTGCAGTAATTGAGCTTAACGAGCGTAATCTATTTGCACGCTTACGCGCTCTGATTTACGGCACGGCTTTTCTTATCTCTTGCCGAGCGCTTGCTCCACACTCGCCCGATCACGAATATTCCGATGGAAAATGAACCCTTTCGCGATTGACGAATATAAGAAAAATTCCATGCAAAAAATAGCTCGAATTTCTTGCATTTGAAAGTATTCTTACTTTGGTTCCGCGAATACATCAACAATTAGTGATGAATATCAAAGAATAGATAACTGTCTAATTGAGGCGTTTATTTTGAAAGTGATCTAAGCCCATTTATATTTAAATTCAAATATTAAAGAACTTTTTAAGAAAAGACTTTTAGAACGTTTTAATAAAAATTAAGAATATAAGTATAAAATAAACGAATCAATTCCTAAATAAGATTTATATAAGACAATAATTTAATTGAACACACAATGAAGTAAATCGATTTTGCCAGTTGGTTACATTGACCAGACAATTTTGCATTAAATAAGAAAAAGACTGTAAAGCAGCACTGATTGCATTTACAACTAATCGTATGGGAGATCGCACTATAAAACGTGCCGAGTGAACTGTTACACTAATTGTCTAATTAAGCCATTTATTTTAGAAAGTGACGTAAATCCATTTGTCTTTAAATTCAGATACTAAAGAGCTTGCGTTTCAATACAAATTAAAAATATACGTATAAAATAAACGACTCAATTCCTACATAAAATTTATAGAAGATAATACTTTAATTTACCATACAATAAAGTAAATTCTGCCAGTTGGGCGGAACAATTTTGCATTAAGTAAGAAAAAAGGCTGTAAAGCAGCACTGATTGCATTTACAAATAATTGTATGGAAATTCGCGCGATAAAACGTGGCAAGGGAACTGTTGGTAAAACGATCCAGGTTCCTTGAGTTTCGCTCGTCCGTCACTGGGCGTCTAAATCGAGCACGGAGGTGGATGTGCTCTCGCCGCTCCCGAAATATGAAATAGACAAGTCTGGGTCTATTTTTATTGCCGGCTGCTGACTCACGATTACTACATCGGCAAGGTGCGATGATAACCGGTAGAAGCTTGTTGCAACAATTCCGCGCCGCGCTAGATTACAGTCATCTCATCTCTCTCTCGCTCGCTCTTTCGCTCTCTCGCTCTCTAACTGGCAGAAGGTAGCATGTGCGTAGCTAACGCGACAACTTCGCGGAAGTACCGTTTTAGTTGGAGTTCGAGTGACCGGTGCACAATTCATGCGTAATATTAACTCGCTCTCCTTCCAACACTTTTCCTACCCGCTGGATTTTACCATTTCTGAATCATTTACAGCATTCTATTTATTAGTCACTGATAAGAATTAAATTACTGTAGTTGAGAATTGTTAGAAAATAGAATTCATTTGGGATAAATGCAACTCTTTTGGGTTAGATATAATTATTTCCGGTGAAATATAATTATTTTCCACCAGATATAATTATTTAGAGGGAAACATTGTTATTTGGAAGTGAGTGTAATTATTCACAGCGGGATATAATTATTTCGAACTTCGTAACAAGTTGCCGCGAAACCGTTTTGCATTATTTATGATCGCGCGTGGAATTCGCTTCGACTCTCTTTGAAGTAGAGTGCTATGAAAAATCCCGTGGTTTTTAGTGCTCGCTCGCGCCGTTGCACGCTGCAACATTATTCATGCCACTTTTACAGTCCGGAATTGCGAGGAACGCAAAAGTTATTTCCGCGCAACCGGCTACTTTTCTGCACAATGAAAAAGCAGAAAATAATATTCACCACCGCGATTGTAACCCACATTCGGACGGGTTGATTAATTACAATGGGAACGAAACACAGAATTCTTAATGTATGTATCGGAATAATTAAACCAGCAGCGACAAATCGTACATCTACGCTCCTCCACTAATTTGTGCGACCATTTTCATTCCATATTTCGAACTTTCGCCATATTATTTTTACGAATACCCAACTATTATAAATATCCAATTAATTGTGCAATTACAATAAAGAGGACGGAGTAAAAATACGAAACGAGAGCAAGACAATCTCGAAATTGACTGCCAAAGCAAAGATGTGCGTCAAAGAGAGTGGAGAAGCTCTCGAGTGCAAAAGGTCAATAGTTATTGCTGTTCCGGCTGGCGGACAATGACAAAAGTGACGTCAGCAGCGAGGACTAATCGAAGCCCAGGAATTCCGGGTGATAGAGGCGAGGCGATCGGTTCCGCGAAGCGAGATGAATGCCGCTTACACATGGGAAAAAATCGCCGATGCGAACACGAGGACGGCGGAGAGGCGGAGAGGGGGAAAGGCGGAAATTTCGTTGGAATACCAGAACTCGTTAAAATGTCGCGCCTACACGTTCACTCCGCTTTCAGCGGCTCGTGTCCCAAACGTCTTGCTCGTCTAGACTTCTTGCAGACATGACCTAAGGCCCGGATTAATTTTAGCAGTATTTTGTTTCGTCTGCTTCTTCTCTGCCTGCGAGTGTCGTCGCCGTCGCCGTCGCCGTCGCCGTCGTACACTCGTCTTCTCTCAGCCAACCACGCGTGGCAGGGATGGCCAAGCATGAATAATATAAGGTCAGGATTAATAATAATCGGGGAGAAAAATTTGTGATTATTTGTAAATTACAAATAATCACGAATTCGAATGATTCAAAGCTGAATACTTCGAATTCGAATGAGTAAAGTATTCAATTCGAAGTTTTCAACTTCGAGTCATTCGAATTCGAAATATTCAACTTTGAATCGTTCGAATTCAACAAAGTGTTGTCTATCTCAAAACAAATTTATAAAACATTACGAATGGTTTCATTTCGTTGCAACGCAATTGAAAGAATTGTTTAAAGATTTAACTATTGCTTCTAAAATAGACATTAATTTTTATCTTTTTCCTAATGTTTTATGTTTATTATATTCTTGGCATAGGTGAGATATCTTCGATCAGCACTAACAAGGTTAATTTCAAAATGTACGAGATTCATGGTCTAACAATTGCTGTGCGAGTGCAATTTGCGGGACAAGTTACACCACAACTGCATTGGATATGCCGAGTATAATTCCAATGCGCGGCGCACTGTCCTCATAATTCGTTCGGAGAAAAATCTTAACGAGCTGGGAAAGCTGGCACGTGATATTCATAGGATGATGATCGAAGAACGGAATTACGATCGATCAGTAAGGAGGTTTCGCGCAAGATGCCTGACTGACTTCTCCACGCCGATAACAAGCTTATAATTAAGCATAGTTTAATCCTGTCAGCACAAAGCAGAGTGATTTTCAATGCCGATGGAGTACGGCGCCGATTATTATCCAATCGCCAATTATTACCTTTATTGCGTAGATGTTGCTTGAAAAAAAGAGGCATGTATAATACATCGACGTGTACGCGCCAAGTAAATTGATTGAAAGTTGGTTAATCACGTGTTAGCTAATATTCATTTGCAACCCATGCGAATAGAGTAGAAATATGTTGAGCAATGTCTGCTCGTAAAGCACTCATCTGCATTTAAACTGTATTTTTTTCTGATTTTTTACGATGACCGATTTTGATTGCGCTTTACACGCGAATGTAGAATTTTTGTATAAGATTTGAATGGTAGAATGTTTGCAAGAATGTAAAATCTTAATATATATTTAATTCAACTGATTGCCTTTATTCATTTGTTATTTTAGTTGGCTGAATTCTCCACTTGTTTACAGAACCCCACAGAAATCACATAAGAGAGTACTTAATTTTCCTGAATAATTAACCATGTGAACCAAGTTGGGTTCCAATTAACTCGAAAAATCAACACTGCAGCGTGTTTTCTTTTAGTGAAGGCGACATTATTATTTTCCTAACTCAGCTATCTTTTGCTTACCAAATCCCGTAAAACAGAACATAGACAGATAGTTACAAAACTATTATTATCTTCCTAATTTAATTGTCTCTGCTTTAAAAAAACCCCCACAAAAACAGACACAAAAGAACGAACGTGAACATTTGAAAATGATTGGTTTCGCCGAAAAATTAACCTTCCGAACCAAGTTTTAGTATTTTTCTAATTCAATTGTCTCTGCTTTAAAAAAAATCCCAGAGAAAAATGCATAAAAGAACATAGACGAACACTTAAAAATGTTTGGTTTCCTCGAAGAATTAATTAAGTGAACTAGGTTTTTCTGCTTTCCTAATCCAATTGTCTCTGCTTTAAAAATATCGAACAGCAAAGATATAAATGAACATAGACGAATAGTTGAAAATGTTTGGTTTCCTCGAAGAATTAATTAAGTGAACTAGGTTCTACTGTTTTCCTAATTCAATTGTCTCTGCTTTAAAAGAAACCACAGAAACAGACACAAAAGAACATATACGAACATTTAAAAATGATACATTTCTTCGAACAATTAATCTTCCGAACAAGTTTTACTATTTTCCTAATCCAATTGTCTCTGCTTTAAAAACTCTCCCAGAAAAAGATATAAAAGAACATAGACGATCAATTAAAAAATGTTGGTTTCCCTGAAGAATTAATGAAGCGAGCCAAGTTTTAGTATTTTTCTAATCCAATTGTCTCTGCATTAAAAAAATCGAACAGAAAAGATATAAAAGAACATAGGCAATCAGTTAAAAATGTTTGGTTTCCTTGAAGAATTAATGAAGCGAGCCAAGTTTTAGTATTTTTCTAATCCAATTGTCCCTGCTTTAAAAAACTCCCACAGAAAAGATATAAAAGAACATAGGCAATCAGTTAAAAATTTGTGGTTTCCCTGAAGAATTAATGAAGCGAACGAAGTTGACTAGAGGATGGTTGGTTCGAGTGAAGGGTGACGAATAAAAATCGGGGGTTTCGGGGTGGTGTACGTGTAGGAGTGGAGCGGTCGGGTCTTCTCGGCGCGGATCACTTTGCGTTTCGCAGGTGCCAAGAGGCCCCAGACCATGTAATTAAAGGCGTGTTTCGTAACCGCGCGCGCCGTTGGATGGTTTCCGATTACCCGCGCTACCGGCGACAACGTGTGCGCGCGCGCGCGCGAATTACGCGCTTGTAGGATTCCTCGCACTAACCGGCCTCTCTTCTTCCTTCCGGTGTGTGTGCATGTGCCTCCTTCCTCGGCCGTCTCCTCTCTCTTTGTGTCTGCCCCGAGGAAAGCTGCGGAGAGAGAGACGCCGAGCGTCGAGCAGCGCCGACGTCCTCCTAACCATAAAGTTCCCTCTTATAAAGTATAGGCTTCCTCCCTTCTTTCTCTTTGGCTCTGCTTGAAACTGCTTGACCTCCTTTCACGCTTCCTCTCAAAATCCCAACTAAACTTCTTTGAAGTTCACCCATCAAGAACCAATGTTTCCTTAAGGAGTTTATTGGCAATTCTCCTCCGCCCGCTTCTCTCAAACCTGCCTTCCTCCCTGCCTGCCTTTTCAGATTGCGAGTCAGTGACAAATGACATTCAAAGAGTTTCATTATCAATCTTTTTTACTTTGCCGAAGGAAAAGTCTGATACTTAACTAATCATAGAATTATTTGTAACGCCTTCTTACTAGAAGAAATAAAATAAATCTTAACCTTTGACTTAGGCATTAAAATATTATAACTTCGTATAATTAAACATTTCAGGACACCTTAAATTGAAATCGTTTACGGTGTTTAACCCCTTCACCTGTGCCAAGAATATCATAAATATAAAGCATTATAAAAAAGATCAAAATTAATTTCTCTTCTACAAGCAATATTTAAATCTATAAAGAATTTCTTCAATTGTGTTGCAACGAAGTTAAACCATTTATAACGTTTTATAAATCTATGTCGTCGTTCGGCACTAAAAGTGTTAATAAAACACTCAATCAGCAGTCAAACTATTTAATTTAAGATGAAGTATTCCAAATTCTAGATTCATAATTCGTATATTCATAATAATCTAATATCCGGCAGACGCAATCTCCCTCAAAGTTCCTACGCCATTCAATTCAATAATAATAAAAGAGCGAGCAAACTCGGCAAGAATACTTTGCTAGACTTTCGAGAAGTCTTTGCCTTCTCTTTTTCACTGGGCCAAGTATTAATTCCATTTCTCGGAGGGATCTCCCGATCGGATTTCAAGAGCCATCCGAGGAAGTAGCAAGTATCGCGAAGATGCAGCCAATATCGCGGATAGCTTGCGTATTACCGGACATTCCGAGATTACCAGCAGCCGGCTGGACCAAGAAGAGAAGGAGATAGAGAGAAAAGATTCCTCAGTAAGGGGAGAGTTCAGAGAACACGACGAACTTTCGTGTTCCTCTTCATAGATGTATGCGCTCTCCTATGCTCGCTCTTAGGTTCGTTCGTCTGCGACGAGTACAGCAAGAAGAGAGTAGCGATAAAGAATACAGGGTGTGCCAAAAAGCCACGAAACCACAGTGGAGGATCTAGTTTTCACTGAATTTTGTTTCGTAATGCATCCTTTCTTCGAACCTTTTGTAATGAGTCATCACTTTCTATTTTTTGACCCCTTTTTGTCCAAGAAATATATTTTTAAGCGTTAATTATAAATACAAGGTAGGAAAAGTGATGAAACCACAGTGAAAAATCTAGTTTTCGTTGAATTTTGTTGCGTAATGTATGCTTTCTTCGAACCTTTATCTTTCTTTTGTAATAATTCAGCATTCTGTACTTTTTTTCACTTTTTGTTAAACTAATATATTTTTAAACGTTAATTATAAACACAGGGTGAAGGGAAAAGCCACGAATTCGTAGTGGAGAATCTAGTTTTCGTTGAATTTTATTGCGTAATGTATGTTTTCTACGAAACCTTTATCTTGCTTTTATAATAATTCTGCATTCTGGACTTTTTTTCTCTTTTTGTTAGACTAATATATTTTTAAACGTTAATTATAAACATAAGATCAGCAGAAAAGCCATAAAATCGCAGTGAAGAATCTTGTTTTCCTTCAATTCTGTTGTATAATGTATGCTTTCTCCGAAACCATATCTTGCTTTAGTAATAATTTTCCCATTTTATAATTTTACCATGTTAACATGTTTTTCTTCGTTAATTACGAATGCAGGGCGAAACGACAAGCCGGAAACATAATGCATAATGTACGCGTCACAATATTTTTTAATGTTTGTTTCATCACAGCAATATGTGTTTCAGTGTTAATTATGAGCCATTGCCTTTAAAATGGTCGAAGGCTCAGAAACTTGAGTTAAAATAAATCGCCACTACAAATTAATCCGCAATTCTTATAATTTGTTACATCTTTGTTACATCTTTTCAACACTGTTCAATATACAAACCAAGTTTATATAAAAGAAATCAACTACAAATGACATAACAATAAATTACAGCATTTACAGGAATTGATTATCAAAACTTATCGCATTATACCAAATAATAAAATCGCAAAGTAGAACAAGTCCAACCATTTCATGCTAAATGTCAGTTTCTACAAATTCAAAAGGAATGGGAAAACGGGAAAACAAGATTTCGAAAGTATCTTTCGAAGGGTGTGAGAATTAGTCGGGTGAATTTCCGATTCACCGTGTATAGAAGGCCGAAAGGCGAGAAAGAGGCGAGCAGGAAGAGAGAAGCGTCGCGGCAAATGAAGAAGAGAAGGAGCGGATGACGTTGACCTCAAACGAGGCGCCCCGGCACGACCGAGTGTGTGGACGGTGGCAGGAAGGGAGGACGCGACGCCGCGCGCCGCGACGCTGACGCACCGTGTATATTTGGCTAGGGTTCGCCACGACCGATCATACTATCTAGCCTCTCTCCTTCCCGCGATAGTCTCCGCATGTAATCTCCCAGAAGGAAATCTTTCCCTCTTCTTCAGTCTTAATTATTCATTCTCGAGAAATTAATTAGTATAATCGATGCACGATCCGCTGAATTCATTTAAAAAAGGAAGGATTTATTGTTAACTGCGGTAAGCTCACATGTAATCTCCGAGAAGGAAATGATTTCCTCTTCATTTGTTATTATTCACACTAGAAATTCATTAGTATGATGGATGTACAATCTGCTGAGTTCATTAAAGAGATAAGACATTTATTGTTAACTCTGTTAAGGTCACATGTGATCTCCCAGAAGGAAGTAGCTTCCTCCTCATTTTTATTCGTTGACTCTACAAATTAATTAGTATAATCGATGCAGAATCTGCTGTGTTCATTTAAAAAATAAACGATTTATTATTAACTCCGTTAAGCTTGCATTTGATCTTCCAGAAGGAAATGCTTTCCTATTCATTCTTAATTATTCACTCTAGAAATTAATTAGTATGATCGATGCAGAATCCGCTGAGTTCATTAAAAAGATAAGATATTTATTATTAGCTGTGTTAAACTCACATGTCATCTCCCAGAAAGAAATGCTTCCCTCTTCATTCTTAATTATTCAGTCTAGAAATTAATTAGTATGATCGATGCAGAATCTGCTGAATTTATTTGAAACATAAAAGATTTATTGTTGACGCTGAAGCTTTTAAGTCTTTAAAATCGAGCTTGGTAAAAGAAGAAATAGTTAATCATAGCGGTTGTTTCTGATAATGGCAATATCTTCTAATGTGGATAACACACATATCTAATTAATACTCCTACAAGCGACTATCAATGAGAATAAGTTCATCTTCAGCAGAACACATTAAAAGCGAAGCAACAAAAGGTGCTTTTCTTTGCGAGGAAAGGGGAGCTACTAATGAAAGCGGTAGAAACGCGAGGGGAGGCAACCACCACTCGGATGCACAAATAGTTAATTATGGCTGGAGTGAAAAAACCAGGCGAATTAGTTGACTGTCACTCGAGTGGTAGAACGTGTGTTCGCGACGCGCAAAGACGAAGTGGAGAAAGTTCACGGCGGCGGGCGACGTGTTAATTGAAAAGTCAGCAGGCTGCTTTTCCTCCCCCAAGTGCTCCAGCGCACCACGGCCGAATCTCACTGAAGGAGGAGGCGCATTAAGAAGTTCCAAGCAGTTTATAGATGTCATCGCCGCACGCGGCAGCAGCCCCCATTACGGATTTATGAAGTCGAAACATTCGCCCGCCCCGCTTCCAAATCTCCCCGAGAAAATCAATTGTGCGCCAGTTGAATGCGCCGGAGTTAACACCGGCGACGCGACGCGCCGCGCTCCTCCCAAACTTCCTCCGGCAAGAAGCAACGAGCAACTTGCTGCTCGTCGGTTGGGCAAACATTTCTTTAATCATTATCATTCATTTAAATAAGCTATCTTCAGACTTCAAAATATTATAAGGGAACATACACATCTTGTAATGTTTACGTGTCTCTGCCAATTACAAGTTTAAGAAAAATAAGGGTAGATTTATATTTTCAGACTATGATAAGTGAACGTACACACTAAGAAATCTTGTAATATTTATGTGTCTTTACCAATTACAAGTTTAATAAAAAATAGGGGTAGATTTATACTGTCAAAGTATGACAAATGCACACATAAACCAAGAAATCTTGTAATATTTACGTGTCTTTTCCAATTACAAGTTTAAGAAAAATAAGGGAAGATTTATATATTCAGACTGTGATAAGTGAACGTACATAGCAAGAAATCTTGTGATATGTACGCGCCTCTACCAAATTACAGGTTTAAAAGAAATGGGGGTAGATTTATATTTTCAGACTATGATAAGTGAACGTACACGCTAAGAAATCTTGTAATATTTAAGTGTCTTTACCAATTACAAGTTTAAAAAGAAAAATAGGGGAAGATTTATATTTTCAGACTGTGATAAGTGAACGTACATAGCAAGAAATCCTGTAAGTTTACTTGCCTCTGCCAATTACAAGCTTAAAAAAATAGGGGTAGATGTAATTATAATAAAGCAACTTTTGATACAATGTAAGTACTAAGTCATTCTGTTTAATAAGGCAGTAATAATAATGCATGTCTTTCTAGTAGTTCCCTTGAGTACATGGAACTTAACTTTTATAGAATATAATCACAGTAATAAAAAGGATTAATGACAGGAGAAACCCTGCAGCTTTTATTAATGCGCATAATGCCAATATTTTGAATGTAAAATACTATAAAAAGTAACAATTTACTACAATTAGCGCCACTCGTAAAAGAATCATTCTTCTCAACGTGTCAAACTCTAACAACTAAATCTCATCTTGTTTTAAGAGCAACAAATTGCAGACGAACAATTTTCCCGATAATTCCACATTGAATAATCACAGTAATAAAAAGGATTAATGACAGGAGAAACCCTGCAGCTTTTATTAATGCGCATAGAGTGATACGTCGATTAGTAAAGCGTGGAGAATGTCTGGTTTACCCTCTGGTTGGGCTTGCAAGAGCTTCCAGGAGATGGGATAGGAGGAGTGAAAAAGCGAAAGCGCTGCTGCTCTCGGCTGGAAATTCATCCCGAATGGGATTAAAGGTGAAGAGAGCGAGAGAGAGAGCGAGAGAGAGAGAGAGAGAGAGAGAGAGCGCAGGTGGATCCGCGAATCGAGACCAGCGGCGAGAGAATTCTTTCTCTCGGATATCTAGCCGCGCAACAATTTCTTTCAGCCGCCCTGGCTTTCGTGAATGGCCGCGCGCGCCCGCGCGCGCTCTCCTTTCCCGGATGGGATCTCTCGCGCCCTCCGCTTCAATGCCGCGCTGATGATTTTATCGTACGCTCGAGCGTCATTTTCATTGCGCTCTTTGTGAGGTGCACGCGCGCGCCTCGTGAGACGCGCCCCTTCATTTACCTCGGTTAAATCGTTCTCCCTCTGCAGATGCGCGCCGGTAATCATTGCACTTGAGCAGTCATCTCAATCATAATGATTATCGCATAGAGAGACAAGTGGGAATATAGAAAAGTGTCGATTCTACCATTGCCAGGGTTATTATTAGATTTGGATTGGATTTCGCGGTGTTTTCAATCGAGAGTCTTACAAAGTAATTCAAGTTCAAACATTTGTGACGGTTTTTATTTTTTTTCGTGGACTTCCCGACCTTCCCCGGCACTGACATTTGGTGGAGAATGTGCCCTTGCGCCAAGGAAGAAGTGATATAAATTCCAGAGCCCTAGCTCAAAGTTTAGGTTTCCACCTATTTTCGACCCTCGAGAATGCTCAATTTTTTCAAGTTTCTCAAAATCGGCCGAACCCGGGATATTTTGATTGTTTTAGTATCAGGATGGATAGAGAACAAAGAATCCGTGAAAAAAAGTCCGGATTTGCAACGGAAACGGGTCGAAAAACCGTCCAGAAAAGTCCATTTTTGCTCATTTTTTACGGTTTTTATTTTTTTTGGTGGACTTCCCGACCTTTCCCGGGGCTGAAATTTGGTGGGCAATGTTTTCTTGCATCAAGGAAGATACCATAAAAATTGCAGAGCCCTAGCTCAAAATTTTTTTTTCGGCAAATTTTTCTTAAGGGGTACCCCTTCAGATTTTTTCACGATTTTTCGAAGGTCCCCGAATTCGGGTTTTTTCTTCGGGAATCGATTGTTTATGAATGAAAACGGATAGAAAACGAGAAATCCGTCGAAAAAAGTCCGGATTTCTATTGAAAACACTAAAAAAACTGCCTTTAAAGTTCGATTTTTTCGGAATTTTCGCTGGTTTTTCCCATATTTTTTGGACTTCCTGACATTTTCCGGGGCTGAAATTTGGTGGGAAGTCTCCCCTTGCATGAAGGAAGATGTGATATAAATTTCAGAGCCCTAGCTCAAAATTTTTTTTTCCCCATATTTTTGGCCATCGAAAATATCCAATTTTTCAAAGGTCCCCGAACCCGGGGTTTTTCTTCATGAATCGATTGTTTGTGTATCAGAGTAGATAGTAAACGAAGAATCCATGAAAAAAAGGCCGGATTTGTATCGAAAATGCCAAAAAATCGTTCCTGAATAATGAATTTCATCTAATTTTCACGGTTTTTCCCATATTTTTTATACTTCCCGTGTATTTCACGGGCTGAAATTTGGCGGGTAATGTTTTTTTACTTCGAGGAAGATGTCATAAAAATCCCATCGCACGTGAGGCTACAAACAGGTAGAAACGTCGTCAAAATTTGCAGAGTGGGGGGTGCCAGTTAAGCTCCGGGAGCCTAACTTGGCAGGCGCTGTTCTACAGTATCGCAATCTTAAAGTACATTTGGATGACGCTTCATTCGGTAGAAAAATTGAATAATGCATCCCGTGGAACATTCTGTTCCTCGAATTTGTCAGCTGCATGCTGAATATTATCCGAAAAGAGACATCATCCAAACGCAGTTTTATGTTAATCTGGAAAATTCACATGCGATTCTCAGGAATTTCGTATTCAGGGAGTCGATACGGCCCCACTCTTTCCCAATTGTCCGTATGATGATGTGACGCGAGGTGAAAGATCGAATAATGAATGCAGAAATGTCCAGCAAATAGGAATGGCAAGGAAACTCACCGCTCGTAGGAACCTGGCGACTGTCCCATTTTGTACAGCATCAGTAGTTTCTCACATCCGCCTCCTTCCCCTTCCTTCCCGCCGGAATTATCGTCGAGTTCTTTGTCATCCTTGGCTTCCATTGCTGCGCAAAAATTTGATTTTCATGCTAGACATCTCTAAGAGACAAGAAATTACATTATAACAATGTAAAATGTAAAAAAATATTTCGATATCTGGCCAGAAATCCCATTCCAATCATTTCTTATAAGCATAAAGTAATTAAATCCTATCAGTATTTCATATTTCCGATTATTCTATCGGACCAACATTGAACCGTAAAAATTATATTAAATACTTCTGATTCCACAATGCAGAAATCTTCAAACATCAAACGCAGGACTCTTTCGATACAGGAAAGCACAGGCTTTAAACCCTCGGTTTTCGTGTTGCCGATAAAAAAATCATACTAAAAGAGGAGAGCGGCGTCCCATAAGGCCGCGGCGTCCACTCGTGGATTACGAGTTACAAGAGTCACTAGGAGCTCGAGGAAAGAAGAGTAAAGGGAGCAATGGGAGAGTCCGGTGGGATTAGGTGAAGGGGATGGAAGCGGAGATAAATCGTAGAGAGAGAAAGCGAAAGAGAGAGACATATGTGGGAAGGAAGATAGGAGAAAGGGAAGAGGAAGGACTAGAAAGGGAAGAAGATTTCGATTTTCCTAGGAGACTTCGGCCTGTCCGATTCCAGGCTCTCTTTTATCGTAATGCTCGAGCGGATCGGCCGTTCTGCGAGGAGCCCTTCTATCTGGAACAATCACCCACACCCTCCACGAGAGATCACCCTCGAGTCTCTCCCCGCCGCGCCGTCCGGCCTACTACAGCCTCTTCTCTCCGCCGCCACCACCCTCCAGCATCCAGCATCCCCTGGACCAGAAAGCGGAGGTTCTGTCAAGCCGAGCGAGATCGCTGGGTGGGAGAGATAGGGGCTGGACTCCAGAAACTCATTTGAATCACGTGGAACGACGAGTCAAGTGCAGCCGTAGTACGAGGCCTACGACGGCGTACACACACGTATACTAACATCCAGCAGCCTTACACGTACATACACACCTAGTTACTAATGCCTTCCTCCTTTTTCTCCCCACGGACACGCCACCTTCATCTCCCGACTCTCGCAGAGACCGCTCCTTTCCCGCTTTTCCCTATTTATTGATTTCCAAGCTCGTAATGGTGTCGTGGACCACCTTTCTCCCAATTCTCCTACTCCCCCCCTCCCTCGCTCTCTCGCTACCCTCTTTTCTCTTGCTTTATCTCTTAATAGTAGCCCCTTTAGGACCACCGACACGTGCCTCGCTCGGTCCCTTTTATGGATGCTTCCTTTAAATCCTCTGTCATATAATATTGATGTTAATGATTCATTGTGGAGTTTTGTAGTTTTGTGCATTATGCTGTTTTATTTTTATGGATGCTTCCTTGACATTCTCTGCGATATGATATTGATGTTAATGATTAATTTTAGATTTTTGTAGTTTGATGTATTATGCTGTTTTATTTTTATGGACACTTCCTTGAAATTCTCTACGAAGGGATGCTAATATTAACGATTATTTACAGATTTTTATAAGGTTTTAATAACAAGGTGGATTATTATGGAATAGTAAATGATAACTGCCAGTGTTTCACACCTTTAACATAATTCGTGTATCAAATAACACGTGACCATTACAATTCCTTATAATTATTCCTGTCCTGTGGCAAAATGATCCTGTATCAATCGCAGTCATTTCCAACCCCAAAAATCAAACATCACAGCAATCGACTAAATCTCAACCTTAAAAGAGTACCCTTTTCATTACAATCACATTGTTCTTCATGATGCAACACGATCAAGTGTCTTTCACCATCATAAAATTCCATTCTCCAATCATAGCATTCCCAAAGTCGCGTTATCCTAGAAAGGGAAGGTCCTCGGTGCGGCGGGTGACCCTTCGAAATTCAGTCGGCGGGTCCGCCGGGCCGAGCGGATTGAGCGGCAAACGGCGACGGCTGCGATTACAAGGGGGTTGCCGCGGCGGCGGCGACGGCGGCGGCCGCGTACCGCCGAGGGATGAAGATGGTGGCGAGAGGAAACGGCAGCGCCCGGATGGAAAGAGAGTATACGCGTGCGAAACTCCCGCAGGGTGAGGAGAAGAAGCGGCGAGGGAAGCTGGGGCGCGCGAGAGAGAGAAATAGGGGAGGAAAAGGACGATAAGGAGAGACGGAGAGTGTGTGGAGAGAGCAGAGGGGCGTGGCAAGATGAATGATCGCAAGACGCGGGAGTATTGATCCCGGGGTACTGTACTCGCTCCTCTCTATCTCCTTCCCTCTCTCCTGCCTCCTCTCTTTCTCTCTCTCGCCAAGTCCTCTCCCCGATTCCTCGTACTCTACGTCGTACGCATTCTCTCGAGCTTCCTCCTCTCTCTTTCTCACCCTCGTCTCAGTCTCGGGGACACGTTCTCCCCGACGCTGGTTCCTCTCGTGCGCCGCTTCCGGAGGTTCCTCGAGGTTCCCGGAGGTTCCCGGAGGTTCTCGGAGGTTCCCGGAGGTTGGCAGCCCTGCGGATAGATAGAGCGTGTGCCGGGTGGCGGGCGCGCCGCTTGGGTTCAGGGTCATGCGTGCACCCCTTTCGCCAGTCTCGGTTCCTTCCTTCCTTCCTGCCTTCCTTCCTCTTCAAGGGGAGAGAACCTAGCCTTCTCTTTCTCTCTCTCTCGCTCTCTCTTTGGTTCGACTGCGGTGTCGCCCGCAGGTCTGGATCGAAGCCGGGAGCCGGGGAGAGGAGACAGAGAGAGGGAGAGTGAAAGACGGTTCTCTCACCCCGGGATCTCCCAGACGGTCGCCGCGCGACTAGTTCCACGACCGCGAGAGATCAACGACACTTTCGGCGCCCAACGTACCGTACGATTGAGTATCCGAGAGAAAGGATAAATCCTGATCTCGACCTCCCATCGCCAGACACTCGTCCTCCTGGCATAATCAACGTCAACCAACGGGCATCCTTCTTGCCTGCTCTGTCTGACGGCAATCTCTACCGGTTTCTCGGTGAATCCCTGTTTTCATAGGCGCGCAAACCCTTCGGTAACGTTCATAATGAATTTTTTCGAGGGATATCCTTGCGTTTGGATCGCTTGATGTGGTTTAGATTTAAATAGCCAATGGTATTGAAAGATTGTTCAGCATCCAGTTATTATTTATGGGGAAGAATGTGTTTTCTAGGATTAGTGAGAAAATGTTTACGGGTAAACTTTAAATAAATAGCGTTTATGTTGCTTTTTTTAAAAGATATCCTTACGTTTTGATGTGGAGATGTTTGGTGGATGCCTTTCTCTCGCCTCGATTTAAATAGCAAATGATATTGAAAGATTGTTCACTCTTCTGTTATTATTTATGGGGAAGAATATATTTTCTACGATTGGTGAGAAAATGTTAACGGGTAAAATTTAAATAAATAACGTTCATGTGACTTTTTTTCAAGGGACATCCTTGCATTTCGATGTGGATGCCTTCATGTGGCCTCGATTTAAATAGCCAATGGTATTGAAAGATTGTTCACCCTTCTGTTATTATTTATGAGGAAAAATATATTTTCTACGATTGGTGAGAAAATATTTACTATTAAAATTTCGATAAATATTATTGGAGTTTGAATTTATATCATCGTATTTGATTTTCGACATTAAACGAAAGAAGTTATCCTTGCAATTATCTTTCTATTACAAGTCATCGTTATAATGAAAAGCCTATTTCATACTATATTCATTACTTCACATTCCGCTCTGTAAAGCAGCGCGACAAGAAGCACACGCGATCTCGGAATTCAATAATTCCCCGTTACTTCCAAGTATTCATCCATGGAGGATGCGTGTCGAATTCGAGAAGCGTGCAGCAGCAGCAGCAGCAGCAGCGAGAGGCACGTCACATGTCATCCATAAAATAGGAAAATGCCGGTAGGATTGCGCAACATTGCCGAGAGTTGGCGTGTGCGCGCCGCTCTCTCTCTGTGTTCTCCGGGGCTGGGTAGGTAATTACGCTCGATATCGATTGCCGGGCCGATTCATCATTCCGCTCGGACACGTGCCCTCCGTTACCAGGGTGTCTGTTATGCTAAGTAATTTCGTGGTACAATGCGGACGGTGTAGGTGGTGCACGGATAGACAGCCGGAGCCTAAACCCGCCAGAGAAATCGAACAGGCTCGCTTGCGAGAGAAACAGAGAGGAGAGAGGAGAGAACAGCTTTCCCAAGACAATGGTCGATTGTTTCCGTAATTAAAAAAGATTATGATGAAACGCCGGGTGCGATGGGCGTCGAATCGACCGCAAATCCCTTTAATCACCCGGCGGCGGCGGCAGCGTTCTCCCATCCAGATTTCGATTTCCCATTCGTCTCTCTTTCTCCTCTCCCACTCTCTCCTCCACTGGGGACCACCGGCTCCGATTGAAAATGTCCGGGAATTCCGGAAATCGCGCACTCGATTAACGCGCTATCATCCGGACGATATTAATAACCAAACTACCCGGGGCTGCCCGGAGCAGCGAGGACAGAACCAGCCAGCCAACCAACCAGCTAGTCGAGCACAGCCAGACAGACACACGGACGTGACAGTGCCACGAAAAGTAATTACTGCCCTCTTGTCCTGCGCTTAATACCGCGAGAAACGAGAAACCCCACCTATGATACCTGTGACCATTTCCACTCTCCTCTCCTCTCATCGCCGCTCCTCTCCGCTTCGCTCAACTCGACGAGCCAGAACTGCTCTCTCTCCGCTTTTTAAATGAACACTGTCAGCGGCTGGATTTCGACTCGCGAGACCTGAAATCCCTCGCTTTAAGTAGAATAACCCCCGTTTAACCCTTTCTACTTTCGGCTCGGAACACTCTTCCAAGAACAATAAAGCGCACCGAGCATCTTTCTTCGTTCTGCGCTCGATTTTAGAGTGCATGATTAATGCTGGCTTGAGTGGATTATTGTCTGAGGTTTGTATTTAACGCGTAGGTCGGGAAGTAAGATTCGCTGGTGTAATGCGCGGTCAACGATATATGGAAATAAGGAAGTGTTATTTGGAAGTGTGTAAACTGAGTTGGTGAAGTTTGAATTTGAGATTCTGTTTAAGAGGAATGTCGATTCGTAGTTACTAAATGCAGAAGATTAGTGAATAGTTATTAGTCATATAGTTATTAGTGAAATTTATATTCGATTTTTAATAGATTTATATTCGCTGTATCCGAAAAGTTAGTGCATAGTTATTACTTGTACTAATTTTAGAATGACCAGTAAACCTCAAATTTTGTGTAAGAAAATATCGACTTGTATTTATTGTTTGGGGAAGGTTACTGCATAGTTATTAGTTGTACTAATTGTAGAATAAGAAGTAAAACTCGAAATTCTGTTTAAGCAGAATATCGACTTGTATTTATTGATTGCGGAAGGTTACTGAATAGTTATTAGACATCCTAATTTTAGAATAAGAAGTAAACTTTAAATTCTGTTTAAGAAGAATATCGACTTGTGTTTAATGATTGCGCAAGGTTAGGAAATAGTTATTACTCGCACTAATTTTGGAATAAGAAGTAAACCTGAAATTTTATTTAAGAAAATATCGATTTGTATTTATTGACTGTGAAATGTTAGGAAATAGTTATTAGTCGCACTAATTTTAGAATAACAAGTAAACTTGAAATTCTGTTTAAAGGAAATATCGAGTTATATTTATTGATTGCGGAAGGTTAGTGAATAGTTATTAGTCGCACTAATTTTAGAATGACAAGTGTCTGCATTAATAGGTAACCGATACATGACGTGTTTCCAATAGCTTCGATTTCCGCGCGGATACATGAATAGAGGATATTTGTCCCCTGAGAATTTCTCTGTACTGGATTATCAATCATGCATGTATCATGTAAAGCCATCTTTCCTTCGTCATTTTGACGGCTTTTAATTGCTCGAAACTAATGCATAATTAATCGGCCAGCAAATTATCAACTGGAGATCGGTCGCAGTAGTGAATTCTGGATTATTAGCGGCATGTGGTTTATTGTTGTGACATTAGATCACGCGAGTGGTGTCAGATCCAACGGGATAAACGATTGATAGCCGGCTGATGACTTTGAAGCATGAAAACTGTGGGAATTCGCAATTGCTACCAACAATGTTAACGAAGACAAAACGCAGTTCTATTTCCTAATCAAAGTTGACTATTATTCGGCAAGTAGACAATTATTACAAGTGTCTCAACACTTAAATAACATTTTTTAAGATAATATTTAATACTAGCTGTTTTATCTTTATTCAGACGATTCGATGTAGTCAACGTAACTCGAACGATTGATTATTAATCAATGATTTTCGACAGAAAGAAATAAATTCGTAAATAAAATCGTGCAATATCAAGAAATCAATCCATTCGTTAGTATATTTGCTAATAATCATTAACAGGCAAAAGGATAATAAACTTCAAATAAAAAAATATCATTCGCGAGTGTTCAATACTGGCGAGACTAAAATGATTGAAGCACATGTTTTCCAAGGAAGCCGATGTTCCTATCAATTGACGCGCACTGGCTCGATATCGCCCAGATTGGCAAATATTCAACAATGGTAATAGCATTCGCAGAAAAGCCTCCGCGGAAAACGAGCGGAAACAAATCCATGTTACCAGCAACGCCACTTTATGCGGCGATACTTTAGAATATTTTCTATTTTAGTAATGTTAAAAAAGATCGGATTGAATTCCCAACTTTGTAAATTGTTGGAAAATAAACGGGAATGAAATGTTGCATCACATATTAAGTTTTACTTAATTTTCAAAGAAATTTCTTACTGAAATAGCAGTTACTTTACTTCACTTTCACCAGTCGAATTGATACCAAATTCTGTCTTAAAACTAGGCTTACGAATATTTTTGTGAACCACGTATTGTCTTTTAAAAAAAGAACAATTAATGTAATTCCAAAACAATTACGATCTTAACAGGCCCAATATAAGTGAATTAAATCCAAAAAGAACTTGATGGTAATTGTTTCTGTAATTATACTCATGAATACGAAAATCCGTCAAAATGACGGCTTCCCTTCTCTCAACAAAACAACATAAAACATCGCAAGCAACTCCGAAAGGAAAATAAAACACAATAACCACAAAGTACTTAACCAACAAACATTAATTTTCCCAATGACCAAACAGTTTGAGCAACCAAAAGAAAAATCATCAACACCTTTCGCGTACTCGCAAAGTCCATTCATCGAACAAAAACCTGGCCTCGTGGGCACTTTTAAAAGGCGTCACGTAGGAGGAGGCGTGAATGAGGAGAAATTCGGATTCGCGAGAAGAAAAGAGTGCGGATGCAAGGACACTAGAGTCTGAAAGTCTGCGAAGTTAAGGGTAGGAGCCATGTGGCCAGGCAAGATCTCACAGCGGCTCTCTCGATTTTTTCACATAAAGGATGCGAGCATGTGTGCGTGTGCGTGTGCGTGTGTGTGTGTGACGAGAGGAGAGGAAAGAAGGAGGAATCGTGGAATTCCTACATGGGACTAGAGTAAAGCTCCTTTTTGTGTGTAGGCCGCGCGGCGCGCGGCGTCGCTCGCCCACTCCAACTCCCAACTCTCCGACGCGGCGCGGAGCGGAGCGGCGTTGGCATGAGCAGCGCCGGCGAAAGCCAGGAGGAGGAGGATGGACATTCGCGGAGGAGCGGCCGAAGAAAAGTGTAAGAAAGCCTCGCTGAGATAGATCAATAACAAACCATTATGGAGCCCTCGACTTTCCGTGCGCTGCTGGTGGGGCAAGAAAAGTCCTTCTCCCACTCCCACTTTCTTTCTTTCTCTTTCTTTCTTTAGCTGCTTTTTTCTCTCCGTCACAATATTCACGACCGATCGAAGAATCAATTCTACCATTAATTACCCAACCCCCCACCCTTCGCCAGCCAGCGCCTTCCAGACAATATTCAGATGAACGAGGTATAAGATAATTAGGAACAATGAAATTGTACTCGAAGTAAAAGAATTCTAGTCTTTCGTTGTAAGTTCTTTATGGATTTGTGTAACTTTCAGGTCACATGCTAATATATTGATATTTTACCAAGTAATTTTAATTCTCCATGAATCCAACTTCTAACAACTTCAACTAAAATTACTTGGAGTAATTTTTTCTTTCTTTCTTTCATGAGATATTAATAGTAGCTCAATAAAAATTCTATAATCGATATCAATATTGATGACGGTTGGCAGTGTCAAGTACCTGAGATAACAAAATAACTGCCCTGCAAGTTATTCACAGTAGAAAAAAATCCGCCCTATTGTAAATTGAATTTTCCTGTTCAAAAATGAGTTTTATTGGAATTCGAAAAGGCCTCAGAATTTGCTGGCACGTTCCCTTTTTAACCCCGCATTAAATGATGTCACCAACCTTTTTCAATTGTTATAATAACTCCTATAAAGTTTATAAATTCAACAACTTTTATATTGAATCTATTAACACTAGATTTACAAAAACCAGTCAAAATGTCTGGTTTACACCTATTTTCATAGGCATAAAAAAATCCCGGTAAATCTACTGTTAAATTCTTACACTTGTTGATACTTGCAGACGAAACCGCATTAATCACGGACGAAATAAGAATACTGGAATCATCGAATCGTGATTCGTGTAATTAGCCGGGACTCGCTCTGCCAGTTGTCTCACTTTATACAGTGGTACATCAAACTATTTTCTATTTTAGTAATGTTAAAAAAAATCGTCTCAAATTCCGCACTTTGTAAATTGCTGGGAAATAGACAGGAGTGAAATATTGCGTCACACATTAATCTTTACTTAATTTTCAAAGAAATTGCTTACTGAAATAGCAGTTACTTTACGTCAGACTATTTTCTGTTTTAGTAATGTTGAAAATTGAGCAATATTTGTAAATTTCTGGAAAATAGACAGGACTGAAATTATACTTAATACTTAATTTTCAAAGAGATTTCTAACTGAAATAGCAGTTATTTTACTTCTCTTTCACCAGTCGAATTGCAACTCAATTCTGTCTTAACAAGACAACACAAAACATCGCAAGCAAATAAGAATACTAGAATCACCGAATCATGATTCATCTAATCTCCGGCGTCTCTCATTGGGAGTGTACGTAAGGGCAGTGTTCGATCGAAGAATCAATCGGGTCGCTAATTAGCGGGGACTCGCCCTGGCAGTTGTCTCCGGCGGACGTGCGAGGGAGGCGCGCGTCGAAGACCGTGCTGCCTTTGTTCGCCGGTGGATTAAACACGAATTATTGGCGGATCATCTGTTCGCGGGTGGAAGGCACACGCGGGGCCGCCCACCCCTTTCTCTCTCTCTCTCTCCACCGGCTTTCTTTTTCCGCTCGGGTTTCATGCGCGCGGATAACCCAGTATTTTATTCGGCGCGCGGCGCCGACTGATTCTTTAACCCCCTTTTTCCGGCCGTGTTTTACACATTGCTCTCTATTCCTGATTTACCTGCTCCTCTCTTTCCCATCCTCCTCTTTCTCTCTCCGATGTGCGCACACGCCCGCCTCTCTCGGTCCCCGAGGCGTTTCATTAGCCGCGACGAGAACATTTGTTTTTGCCAATGTTTCACGCTGCTTTCCCTTTTTTCACCCCCCCTTTTCCTCGCACTCTCCTGTTCCGTCAGTGTTTTACTCTGGCAGGAGGTGCGGCGCCGCGCCTCTCCCTCCGATTTTACACACCTATTTCTCCAGCGCGACGTGAGAAAAGAGGAGGCTGCCTGGCTGACTGGCGATGCTCGTCCTCGGGGGTTGCCACGATGCTTAACCAAGCGGCGAAAAGAATTAGCCCTTTCATTTCACTGCTCTCCCCAACCCTCTCCACGCTTAATCTCCCTTATTGTGCTAAGTATGCGGCCAAACAATTGTCCCAAACGTTAGTGCCATTTTTCTCTCTCTCGCTCTTTCTCTCGCGCGAGCGAAGATCGCGGCAAGTGTTTCGAACAATGACCTGCCCTCGGTGTTGGATGGGACTCTTAGTGGGAGAATTGTATAAATATCGTCCATATTGCTCGTATTATGAATTAATTAATATCAATGTGTGCTAATTAGTTAATTTTCATTATGCAATTGAATTAATAAAGCTCGCAGTTAGACTATTACGTAAAAAGTATAAAGTACATCGTAAAATTTCTAGGAGTTTAATTTACAAATCCAAAAGTGTGTAATTAAAAAACCCTGTGGACGCAGATGAAATCAGTTAATAATCATCAAAGGCTAATTCTTATTTGTTAATATATTAATTTAGTCTTACTAATTTTCTACTAATTTTTGAAATCAGACACAAGGAAATGGCATTGTTAATACAATAGAATGAACATTGATTGTGTATCCGATAAGATCGTGCGGGTTGGGAATTAAGTGACGGGTACGCCTACATATTGATCTCACCTTTGGTGGTAGATCGTGGATTGGCGGAGGTATGCGTGTGTTGGCGCGTACTGTCACCGTAATCATCGTCGTTCCCAGTCTCGGCAGACGATCACACGAATCACGCACTAGATTCATCACAGAGTGTGTATCCGGCGAGGAGGGAGCGAGCGAGCGAGTTATTCAGTCCCGGCGATCACGAGGCGTAATCCAGCAGCTCGCAAGTGTCCAAAGAGAGCGAGCGAACGAGCGAGAGGAGAAAATCCATCGCGAAGAAGGTGGACGATGAGAATTTCTATGCGTGACATAGTTGTTAGAGGAGATAATTGGATTTTTCGTGGATTTTCCGGCTGGATTGAGAGGCTTTGTCGCGTCCTCTCCATCGGAAAATGGATACTGGCCGGCCGCCGCCTGATGGGATGGATCCTCACGCCGGCATTTTCCGACGTCCTTTGGGCGAAACGGCCATGCGTGCCCGCCGAGATCCACCTCGCCACCTTTTCTTTCCATCGGACTCTCCCTCTTTCTCTCTCTCTTTCTCCCCTTTTCTCTCGCTCATCGTCCTTCCCTCAGAATTTCACGCTTCCCTTCTATTAATCCCTGACACTCCCATTCGAGCGGCACAATTATTCAAGGAATCATCCCATCGGCAAACACAATCCCGACAAAGATCATTCCTCGAAGATGATCTGCCGGGTTGGACCGCCGCGGATATTACTATTGCTTTCTTTTCTCTCTCTTTCCGCGAAAGAGTTTAATCGTGCGAGCTTTCAATTCTTTCACCTGTAAAGATCGGAGATCCAAGGCGGGGGAGTCTGTGCACTGACGGCATCCCAAGGACATGTTACGCAGGGCGTAAAAGCCGAAGTCGGTGAACCCTCGTTGAAGCGAGCATGGTCGCCGGCCACTCTCTCTCTCTCTTCCGCTCTCTTTCGCTCTCTCTTGATCTCATCCTCGCGTACCACCATCCAATCTCGAAGTGCGTGTTAACGCAAAGGGCACTATTCACTGCCAGTCTCTCCACGTCCGACGAGCATTGCACTATTCCACTTAAGCACGCCGACTGCTACCCGGCAAGTCTGGCTAATCCGCTCGATCTCTTTCTCTCTCTCTCTTTCTCTCTCTTGGGATTTGTCGAGTGATCCATGTAACCATCCGATTCCCTTTATAATCGAGTGTCGATTTCTCCCTGCTGCTGTCGACTTCTTTCCGAGATACTCCGAACGCGGTGGTGGTGGTGTTCCGGGCGGATGAGATTCACCGGCGAGGAGGAAAAGGGCTGTGTCGGCGCTCTCCCGGCGGCGGCGGCGGCGGCGATGGAGATGGTGCGGGCGGCGTGGTGCCTCGCGAGCCGGAGGCATTTCGCGAGGAGAGGAAGATACTTGCGGCGGATGATGCGTGTTGCGTGCGTGCGTGCGTGCGTGCGTGCGTGGAGGCCGCCGGCGCTCGGCGGGCTAGGCGAGCGGTGAGAATAAGCGGCGAGGCAGGCGAGTGTGTCCGGTGCGATAAATTCGCTTTTAACGTGGCGACGGCGACGGCGACGGCGACGGCGACGGCGGCAGCGGCGACGGCGACGGTGGGCGCACAACACACATACACGCCGGGTTCTCGCCGGCTCCACCAAAGGCACGATTGGTCTCTGCGTGTCGGCGGATCGCCCCCACCGACCCCCCCCCCCCCCCCCCAGGGGCGGCGGACGGCCAAGCGGAGAGCGCCGTCGCCGTCGACGCCACCGTCGTCGACGGCGCTCCATATCCCGTTCGCCCTCTCTCTTTCTCTCTTTCTCCATTCCTCCGCCTCTCTTTATCACTCACTCTCTCTCTCTCTCTCTCGGTCGCGTACGCGCCGGGCGTCGAGGGCGCCACCAAGCGGCACCGACGCCGACGCCCGCACGCCCCCCGAGGAGCCCGATCGATAGACGCCAGCGTCGCCGACCGCCAGGAGGTCGACACCACGGCCACACTAGACCAACAGCCACGGACACTACACCAACAGCCACTTCTACTCGCCCGAGTCGAGAGAGAGCCGGCTTTTCTCGCACCGTCCGCACGCCCGCGCACCCGACGTCCACCAGAACACACACGCTTCCTTCCTTCCTTCCTTCCTTCCTTCCTTCCTCATCGTCTTTCCCTTCTATTTTCTATTAGTTAAATAACATTGGCAAGCATGTCGCCCAATAATCCTTATGTCTTCCAAGTTTCATCCGCGAATTTCGAGGACGACGACGCTCGCCGTACTACACGTCCTTCCGGCGTGTACGCTTTGATTATCCGAGCACGCCCTTCTCAGTTCGCCGGAGTTATATTAGTTTTGTCGGAGTGCTGCTTAAACGCCAGCAAGATTGTCATTAGGAGCAACGTTTAAGGATACTTCCGGTGAGGGTGTTCTGTTCTTTCGGCGACGAAAGATTTTCGATGGATCAGAGAAATGGAATATTGTTGAAAGTCATTTTGTATCTGGCGATTTTCGTGGAGTCGGTTTAGGGTTTTTGATAATGAAGCGAGTAGTTTGTTTTTAGTGTTTAAAGTAACGAAAGGTAATTAGTGGAGATGTTCAGTGTATCAGATCAATATGAGAGCTTCATAGTGAATGACTGATTATATTATATAAACAACAAGTTTCACAAACTTCAATGAATATAAATCTCAATAAATCTCTAATATAAAACATAATTTTACCGTCACGTTTTATATTACAGATTTAAAATAACTTTATATCTGAATTATAAGATAATTCCTGAAATTTAAGTACGAAATTCTTTAAATTAGCAAAATCCAATTTGGGGATATGTTCCATAATTTGAAGTATTAGATTAATATAGCAACTAGACAATGAATTACTTATTACATTATATAAATCAACCATTGAACAATTAAAATACAATACTCAGAATAAAACGACCTTCACAAATCCCAATAAATCTCTAATATAAACCATAATTTTATCCTCACATTTTACATCACAGATTCAAAATAACTTTATACCTAAATTATAATACAATTCCTAAAATTCAAGTACAAAATTCAATTCTTTCCCAAGCAAATCCACAACAAAACGAGCAACGGGTATAAATGTAAGAATGCAAGGGCGAGAGAGAAAGAGAGAGAAAAAGATGAGCTGGTAAAGCAATTGGCGGTGAAGGTAATACGGTGAAATAAGGAGGAGGCAGGCGATAAGGAAAGTCATCACGGTCAGTGCGCGCGCCGCAGCAACCCCCGTCATTCATTGATTGCATCGTGGCGTGCGCTCTTCCGCCGTGGCGAGCGCACACGCTTTACGCCGCTAATGTGTACGCCCGCCGCGCGCGCTATGAAAGGAGAAAGCACCGAGCGGAGCAGTCGCTCTCCGATGAATAAAAGAAACTCTCTTTCTCTCTCTTTCTGCTTGTCCAGCGAGAACTGCGAAAGAAAAGTGCACTCTACAGTAGAACCACATGAGCATTTAACACTTTCGGCGCCGAAGTTGCAAATTTTTAACTCTTGCTAAAAATGTTTATTAACGTTAATTTTGTCGAAATAAATATGTCTGTAAATAGATGTTCGAGTGTCACCGAAATATGGGTGACATGGCGCCGAACGTCTTAAGGGAGTTCTGTAGATTGTAAAATTGGGACCTCGAAAACTTCATGACATTTTGGGGGTACAAAAAAAAACAGGCCTTTTTCCATTAGGAGCGAAAGTTTATAAGTCATGGAGTCTATGTTAGTAACAACTTGTTTATCAAAGCCTTGACATTCACCTGAGTAAAATGATAGCAAACACGATCCAAATTGACCAATTGCAAGATATATGTACAGGGTGAGTCACTTGCCTTTGAATCAGAACTCTACTAATCCCACTTTTACTAGACATCTATTTAATTATACTATATACATTCTCTCTTTAACAATAGACTGTATTAAATTATGTAGTCTGTTAGTGCGAATATTCTACCAAGTTTTAGCATCGACTTCCTTCGAATGGCTAGCACCGTAAGGAGAAAATATTTTATCATATTATATTTATAGGGAAATATTATATGTAACTGGCTTCTGAAGAGTGAAATTTCATGAGCCAATTAACATAACTCAAACGTGTAAAAGTCTAAATGCATAAAATGCAGACAAATGTTGAGAAACATTTGAGTATAATTTAAATCTCTAGGTTATTTATAATGATTTTATATGGAACAGTGGTGATTCAAAGGCAAGTGACTCACCCTGTACATAGAAGGGTTGAACTGCATGAATTTGCGTGTGCATCTTGTAATTCCTCGAACTAGGTTGTGTTTGGTACCGTTTTACTCAGGAAAATTTTAGCAATTTGTGTAACAAATCACTCCTGTACTATAATGTTAAATTGAATGATTTTTGTTCGTAGAAAATGTCTATGATTTCTATAATATTTTATGCATTTTATGCATTTAGACTTTTACATGTTTGAATTATGTTAACTTAATATTCCACTGTAAATATAACATATTAAAATATTTTCTCCTTGCGTTGCTATCCATTCAAAGGAAGTCGATGCTAAAACTTCGTAAAATATTCCCTCGATTACATACATAATTTATTAGAGTCTATTGTTAAATAGAGAATATGTAGTATAATTAAATAGATGTCTAGTAAATGTGGAGTACCAAAGTTCTGGTTCAAAGATAAGTGAATCACCCTGAATTTGCGTGTGTCATTGCCCTTAAACTGCAGGTATCTTGCAATTCTTCGAAATAGGTCGTGTTTGATTGCATTTTACTCAGGCGAATGTCAACAATTTGTGAAACAAATCACTGCTGTACTATAATGTTAAATTTAATCATTTTTGTTCGTAGAAAATGTATAGAATTTTTACAATACTAACAGGTCATTGAAACGGTCCCAAGGGAGCGAAAGTGTGGTCCGAAAGGGTCATAAAATTGGGATTCATAATTAGTGCAGGGATTAACACGAGTAGTTTCACTTAGAGAGGTCCTACTCTATTTCTATCTTCTTTCTCCCTTCTTTTTGCAACCCTTCCCACCAATTCGTTTAGCGAGATGCCACTTGGTCAAACGTGCGACACACGGAATACGTGTCACTGGAATCTGACAGCCGCTTCTCTCGCGTAACTTGCTTGCACCCCCGCGAAACCCACCCCTTCGCTGCGCCCCCCGCGATTGAAATTGCACCGAGATGGATAACGAGAGATATTGGCCCGAGCTTTTACGACGCCGCCGCCGCCGCCGCCCTATGAGCTTTTGGAATAGGGAAAAAAGAGGCCCGCAATCCAACCGGTTTGGAATCTCCCTATTGGTTTGATGAAACGATTGATTTAGAGGGATGTTCTCGTTTCTGGTATTAGGTTTTTCGAAATTGTCCGCGGCCCTGTGATACATGTCGAATGTCGGCTAATACAAGTTTCGGAGAATAGAATGTACACTGTTCGATGTTGAAATTATTCGAGAATCTATTTTTAATCGCTTAAATATTATTTCAGAATGATTTAATACACTTTTAGACTCTGTTTGCTGAATAAAACAAATTTTTAATTATAACAGCCTGTAAAATTCCTGTGATATTAGTCAATTGTTTCGATATTAATTTAAAAATTGACTAATGTTACTAAATATGGCAGGCTCTTATAATAAAACATTTGTTTCATTCAGCAAATAGAGTCTGAAAGCATATTAAATGATCCTAAAAACAAATTTTTAATTGCAACAGCCTGTAAAATCCTGTAATATTAGTCAATTGTTTCAATATTAATTACCAAACTGCCTAATGTTACTAGATTTTGCAGGCTATTACAATGAAAAATTTGTTTCATTCAGCAAACAGAGTCTGAAAGTATTAAATCATTATAAAAACAAACTTTTAATTGTTACAGCCTGTAAAATCCTGTAATATTAGACAATTGTTTCGATATTAATTACAAAACTGCCTAATGTTACTAGATTTTGCAGGAAATAACAACTAAAAATTGGTTTCATTCATTAAACAGACTCCCAAAGCATATAAAATTACCCTATATTTACATTTATACGATTAGAAATTTATTCTTGAATGTATTCCAAGAGCAAACACCGCGCACACTCTTTATCAAAACTTGTATTCCACTTGCATTTCTCGGAGTGGCAGTTGCGAGGCGGAGTGGAAAAAAAGGTCGGTCGAACTCGGACGTTGTAACGTCATAAAAAAGGCGAGTAAATGGGCCGCGGGCGGTAGAGTGCGAGCGGCAAGCGCGCGCGCGCGAGGCGGAGGGAGGAGGGAGGGAAGAGGAGGACTGTAAGATAAGTCATCACGGTCACCAGCATGCACGGCCATGTCACCGCACGCAGTCAGTCATTCATTGATTGTATCGTCGAGTGAGTAGTGAACGTACTCGTCGTTCACCAGTGCCGTAAGCACCGACAGAGGCGCACACACCACCACCGTCGTCCTAAGCAGTTCGCATGGTTAATCCCCCGACCAGACATGCGGTTTAACCCTCTCACCCCTGCGCATCGATAGCTTAGCAGCTCGCCAACTGAATGGCTAGATTCTCGCCCCCTCAAAATCCACTCCTCCTCTACACGCTGATTCACTTGCCGCCTTTCAATCAGAACTCTCCTAACACACTTTATTTAATAACATTATAATTTTTATATTTTAAGTTTTATCATTCCAACTTTAGCACTCTTTCCCACCGCACTTTCAACCCCCTGGGACCGTTTCAATGACCTGGTAGTATTACAAAAATCATTACATTTTCTACTAAGAAAAATGATTAAATTTGACATTTTGGTACAGCAGTGGTTTGTTTTACAAATTGCTGATATTCGTCTGAGTAAAATGCTACCAGACACAATCTACTTCGAAGAATTACAAGATAGATACACGCAAATTTAGGGTGATTCATTTATCTTTGAATCAGAACTCTCCTAACCTCACTTTTACTAGATATCTATGGAATTATACTATATATTCTTTGTTTAACAATGGACTCTATTAAATTCTGTAGTCTGTTGGAGCTAATATTTTAGCAAGTTTTAGCATCGACTTTCTTCGAATGGCTAGCAATGTAAGGGGACAATATTTTATTATATTATATTTATAGGGGAATATTATATATAACTGGCTTCCGCAGGGTGAAATGTCATGTGCGATTTAACATAACTCAAACATGTAAAAGTATAAATGCATAAATGCAGGGCGATTCAGTTGCCTTTGAATCAGAACTCTCCTAACCTCACTTTTACTAGACATCTATGGAATTATAGTATATATTCTCTGTTTAACAATAAACTCTATTAAATTATGTAGTCTGTTGGAGCTAATATTTTATTATATTATATTTATAGGGGAATATTATATATAACTGGCTTCTGCAGGGTGAAATTTCATGTGCGAGTTAACATAACTGAAACATGTAAAAGTATAAAAGCATAAAATGCAGACAAATATTGAGCAACCTTTGAGTGTAATTTAAATGTTTAGGTTATTTATAATGATTTTCTATAGAACAGTGTATGCTCGACAATGCCGCAATTGTTCCCACCAACGAAATCAGCACTCCCAACATTTCCAGGATAACTTCCAATCCATTTACCACTGCTGGGATTTGTTATTTGTTATTTGCAGTACTAGTTTGCTTCTATGAATTAATGTTTAGTCGAATGCGACAATATTGGGTGTTTACTTTCTAGTTTTCGGTGGAGAAAGTTCGCTTTAGTTTGCAATCTTTGCTGTAAGCTGATTAAATAAATAAATACTGAAATTCTTGGTGTGAATTGTATTGACTTTCTAGTTTTGGGTGATATGTTGGTTTATTTGATGTTTGAATTTGTAAATTCTAGTGTTGGCTGATTAAATAAGTAGACGTTGAAATTCTTAGCAAGAATTAGTTGCAATGCCTCTGGTAAATAACAATAATATCACAAACACCCGTAAAAAGTTTACTTATAGATTCCAAGAAAACATCTAACTTCCCCTTTCATAACCACATAATTAACGCTTTGACTACGGCGAAATCTAAGGGAGAACGTTAATTGCAACTGACGAGATTTTAGCTGTGATAAATGCAATCTTAATGGATTTTCAGAGCCCACAGCAGCCTAGCGTTTAGACACAAAATTCTACAATGAAAACAAACTCAAAAACAATTCCATATACAATTCTTCGCAAAGAAAACACTGGAATATAAGAATTTGTAAAATAAAAGAAGGACAGGGGCCAAGTAATTTCGTCGTACGTCGCTGTCCAATATCGTAACTCATTACACCCAGTATTTATGAACGTCGAAAGATACCGGCGTTTCATAATTCTGTTATCAAACGCCTTAATTAGCCGGCCTGAAAGAGACCAGCGTGTGTACTTCACAATAAAAGGTGATGCAACTGACGTATCAAAGGAATATCGAAAGCAAACACATTCTACATTTACCATGGCAAGATTAATTATTTGAAGTATATCAGACATTAAATACAAGTTGATTCAAGAATATCTAACAAAATCCTGGCGCATTTTGACTTCATTCAAAATATAAAACGCGATAGATTCACAATTTGTATAGAAATATCTAATTAAATGGGTTAGAAAAAATATATTTGGCGTTCAGAATAAGTGGCAATGTTGCTGAAATATTGTGCATTAAATGTGTCGTGCATTGTGTAAGAAAATCGACTTCGTTTTCTTTGTTAAGTATTTACTTTTATTCATTTTTATTTGAGTTTTCATTTGGTATTAATCGTTTGAATATCTTCAATAAATGTAATAACATATGCTAGTGAAACAGCATTTAAGTAGATTGTTTGACTTATTTATTAAGCCTTGAAGAGAGTCTCGTTATCTGAAATAATTCATTTTCGGCA
Organism: Ectemnius continuus; assembly: GCA_910591665.1. NCBI lineage: Eukaryota > Metazoa > Arthropoda > Insecta > Hymenoptera > Crabronidae > Ectemnius > Ectemnius continuus. Next base: position 19,718,868 of record OU342858.1, on the reverse strand, counting down.
GACTAATAACGAATAATTGACATCCAACAATATTCAAATGGAACAGTTCGTCCCTTATTTTTCTGTTCTATTTAAGTCGACTTTCAAATATAATTCAAGTTCCATTTACATTAATCCAAATAAGCACGAAGAGAGTACTTGGAACGCTCTTGAATTCTTTCGTTTCGACTTCGAGCCGTTTATTGTTAGCCAATAGGCAGAGCAACCGACACAATTATGTTTGATAAACACAGGCAGAATTCTATTTGAATTTAACCTCGATTTACAACGTCTAACGCGCAGTAGCGGGAAAATTAAGACGTGTTTCGGATCCTCGTTAGCGCGTTCGTCTCGAAGATTTGATTCGATTGGGATCTAAGCTGAGATATGGCGAGTTTCGCAAGAGATTTTTGAAGCGAGCAATATAAAAGTGTGACTGGCATGAAGCGGCGACGGTTGAAGAGGGCGACGAGAAACGGCGAAGTCGATCCGAGTCGCGCAAGCTGTGTGTGCGCCTTATCTTTCCGAACACGACTTATCTTCCTGTGTTTACCACTCGCCTACATCTGTTGTTACCGCTGATTCATATTGCCCGGCTTAAAAGCGAACTCTCCCAGCAGCCCAGATTGAATTCATATTACCCGGCATCCACTCCCACGTTCCCCGCCATTTCAATCTGCTCCCCTTTTCGTTTTAATGCCTTCAAGTTTTAAATACAAAAATATCACTAGGACAAAAAGTCAGGGAAAGAAATCTTGATTTTAATGCCTTATAATATAAAGCGATTTGAAAACCTTTTCTATTTCAATGCGTTGGGAAACAAGGCGGATAAAACCCTTTTCGATTTAATGCGTTCGAGTTTCAAATACAAAAATATCACTAGGACAAAAAGTCAGGGAAAGAAGTCTATTGATTTTAATGCCTTATAATATAAAGCGATCTGAAAACCTTTTCTATTTTAATGCGTTGGGAAACAAGGCGGATAAAACCCTTTTCGATTTAATGCGTTCGAGTTTCAAATATAAAAATATTACTACAAGAGAAAGTAGGGGAAAGAAGTCCTTTGATTTTAATGCCTTATAAAATAAAGCGATCTGAAAACCTTTCCTATTTTAATGCCTTGGGAAACAAGGCGGATAAAACCCTTTTCGATTTAATGCGTTCAAGTTTCAAATATAAAAATATTATTACAAGAAAAAGTAGGGGAAAAGAGTCTTTTGACTTTAATGCCTTGTAAAATAAAGGGAATTGAAAACCTTTCCTATTTTAATGGGTTGGGAAACAAGGCAAATAAAGTCCTAACGGACCAATCGAAACTATGATTAGCACAGAAATTCATTTAACAGAATTTCACATTTAAAAATAATAAATTCAGTTTCAAGATAACAATGACAATTGGTGAATAATGGATTAAATAAATATCGACTTGATGGGTGTCGTATTTCGTACGTAATACCTGACATTCAATACTAATGAAAGATATTCAAGAAAAAGAGCATTTTTTATCACTGCAGAGGTTATTCAAAAACTAAATCTGGCACCTCCCGTTGGGACACCCTTTATAAAAGGAGCACTTGTTGGAGTTCGAGGCAAGTCCGAAAGGGCTGGGAAACCCTTGAAGGACCTCGGCGAACAGGGTTTCGAGGATACGAGTGGCATCAGGCTCCGCGCAAACCGCAGATTTTCTGTCAATTGATAGTTCAATCGACCGCAACAGTCCCTTCGTTCTATCTTTCGCACAAAAGTAGTATTCTAATTCGTCGCAAATAAATAACAATACCACTGCTAATTCCATTGAAACAGCTTTGTCTAACTCTTTCCCTACGGCAAAATCAAATGTAGAACTCTAATTTCCACCGACGAAATTTTAGCTTTCATAAATGCAATGTTAATGCATTTTTAGACAGTCTACAGCAGTGCCAGCCAAGTGAGGGGCCCCTCACACGCTTCTTTCCTTTTTCACTACTCGGTGGACCCTGCCTCGGCAATTCAGGGATACTGACTACCCTCGCTATCTACCTGCTAGCCATCTTACCCCTCAAGTTCAAACATTTTTGACGGTTATTATTTTTTTTTGTGCACTTCCCGACCTTCCCCGGGGCTGAAACTTGGTGGGGAGTGTTCTCTTACATCAAGGGAGAAGTGATATAAATTTCAGAGCCCTAGTTCAAAGTTTAGGTTTTCACCTATTTTCGACCCTCGAGAATGGTCAATTTTTTCAAGTTTCTCAAAATCGGCCGAACCCTGGATATTTTGATTGTTTTCGTATCAGGCTGGATAGAGAACAAAGAATCCGTGAAAAAAAGTCCGGATTTGCAACGGGAACGGGTCGAAAAACCGTCCAGAAAAGTCCATTTTTGCTCATTTTTCACGGTTTTTATTTTTTTTGGTGGACTTCCCGACCTTTCCCGGGGCTGAAATTTGGCGGGTAATGTTTGTTTGCATCAAGGAAGATACCATAAAAATTCCAGAGCCCTAGCTCAAAATTTATTTTTCGGCAAATTTTTCTTAAGGGGTACCCCTTCAGATTTTTTCACGATTTTTCGAAGGTCTCCGAACTCGGGTTTTTTCTTCAGGAATCGATTGTTTATGAATGAAAACGAATAGAAAACAAGAAATCCGTCGAAAAAAGTCCGGATTTCTATTGAAAACACTAAAAAAACTGCCTTTAAAGTTCGATTTTTGCGGAATTTTCGCTTGTTTTTCACATATTTGTTGGACTTGCCGACATTTTCCGGTGCTGAAATTTGGTGGGGAGTCTCCCCTTGCATCAACGAGGATGTGATATAAATTTCAGAGCCCCAGCTCAAAATTTTTTTTTCCCCATATTTTTGGCCATCGAAAATATCCAGTTTTTCAAAGGTCCCCGAACCCGGGTTTTTTCTTCATGAATCGATTGTTCGTGTATCAGAACAGATAGTAAGCGAAGAATCCATGAAAAAAAGGCCGGATTTGTATCGAAAATACGAAAAAATCGTTCCTGAATAATGAATTTCATCTCATTTTCACGGTTTTTCCCATATTTCTTATACTTCCCGTATATTGCACGGGCTGAAATTTGGCGGGTAATATTTTTATAGCACTGCAAGTTCGGCAGATAAGCAGACACCAAAGGCTGCACAAATATTTGAGTACTACAAAATTCCCATAAATGATTTACAATTTGTAAATAATGTTTCGGGTAATAAAAATAAAGAAATAGCGATGAATCGTAAAGTGTTAAAAAGCAGAGTTCATTCATGCGAACGGAGGGGAAAAGACTGGCAAAGGAAATGTTGTAAGGCGACATTTGGGCATAATGGAAGGTCGAGGGAGAGGAGCGACGGCGTTCGGTAAGAGGACGAAGATAGAAAGGGCGAGGGCGACGACGCACGAAAGGGAGGAGAGAGAAGTGGCTCTAATTAAGAGGCCTAGGTTTATTAAACTCCCGGCTTAAAATAGCTGCCGACACACTGGCCAGGAATGCAATGACAGTCAGTCAGTCCGCTTTCATTGTCCGCCTCGCGCGCGCGATTCAAGATTAATTTGCGCGGACTTTTCCGCACCCCTCCCTCCTGACAGCCAGCAGCATCTTCCCATCGTACACAATCTGTCCTCGTTAAGCGTCAACGAGCGATCAGCCTCGTTCTTCGCTCCAGCAGGAACCCACCGAATTTCGTGTGTTTAACACGTTGCCGCACATTTTAATCAATAAAAAACAAGAACAGCGTTAGTACGAAGTGTACTAACGCATACACTTGTTAATTATTGAGTAGAAAAACTGTGGCCAAACGTAATAATTTTCACTTCCAAACATACGACTTACACTCGAGTTCATCTGGCAGTCATAAACAATTGAAAAAAAACAATGTGTCTCTGAGCACGACCGTCAAATTAAAAGTGTGCGGCAACGTGTTAAGAGACACTTTTATTGTAAATAATAATTTACTACAAAATCGCTGTAAACTTCATTTCGACATACAATTTTCCAGTTAAATAAAGCTATTCTTGAATCAAGTCGAACTAAGAAGTCCCGCGAAAGAGTCGCCCACGGAATTATCTTCGTTTCTTGGCGAAGAAAGATATTTGGAAGTAAGTTTTCGAAGGTCTTTATTTAAAAGTACAACGAAGACTATAAAAACCATAACTCTTAAATGGATCGAAGACCGTTGAAGGGAAAAGTTCGATACGATTCCATGTCCACCATCATCTTCGGCGAACATCCAACCTTGATTTGATCGTAAAACTTTAAACTGTAAGGGTTGTAAAGGCAAGTTTTAAAAGGGTAGCAAAAGTCGTATCCATTTAACAGTTAAATGTCTGTGAGTGAAACTTGTTGGAAAAATAAACGCAGCTATTTTAGACATTATACGTGCAGTTAAGTATATTAACCCTTTTGGTGGCGACCAAAAATATCTCAGCTATGCCAAGAATATCATAAAAATAATACATTAGAAACAAATAAAAATGGATGTCTCTTTTACAAGTAATATTTAAATCTATAAATAATTCTTTCAATTGCGTTGCAGCGAAATTAAATCATTTATGACGCTTTATAAATTCATTTTGAGATAGACAATACTTTCGTAAGTGTTGTGATTAAAATTATCTTCCATTTTATGTTCCCTTCGTTCATTTATCATACGCTATGTTTTAAAGCAACTACTTAATCTTTGCTGGCTTTAAAGTATTATTATCAAACTTCCTAAAAACTATCACAAGTAACAATTTAAAGAAGCGACTTGTAAGTATATTAAAGTGGAATTTGTTTCTAAATCACAGGTTTCATTCTACAAAATCGCCACTGAACATTCTGATTAAAATTATCTTCGATTTTATATTCCCTTTTCTCATTTATTGTACGCCATGTTTTAAAGCAACCACTTAATCTTTGCTGCCTTTAAAATATTATTATCAAACTCCCCAAAAATTATCACAAATAACGATTTTAAAAAACAGGGACTTGGTTGGAAATAAATAAAGGAACGAAATGGTGTGCGAAGTGAAAGGGGTTAATGGACTCCGGGAGCAGGTAAAATCCAGATCCACTGCGAATCTACGAAGAAAGGTAGGAGAAGCCTGCAAAGAACTATGTTAGGAGGAATTAAGGTGGGTTACTCAAGAGTGATCGATACATTTCCCAGGAGAGTACTAGGAAGTTGGAACGAGAGAATCGATCGACTTTAACACGTTATCCGTGCAGGAAAGCAGTCACGATGGATGTGCGCGTGTGTGTGTGTGTTCTTCCTTGAAGAAGAAGAGAGAGCTGGTTGTAGGAGCGATCGATTTGCAAGGCCTGTCTGAATTTGGGTTAGTCGAGGAAGCCCACTGAGACCAAATGCCAGCGACGAGAAGAGCCACCGAGGAATCCTTCCAACCAACTAACAGAAAAGAATGCTCGCCGATGCGCTGAGAGTGATATTTTTCGCTGCGCCTTTCTATTATTCAACGATAATGTACTAGTTCCCATCGCGAGCGACCGATTATTTTGGAGAACCGGGTCACAGATCAGAGAAAGGTTACCGGCCAATTTTACTGACGACGTCTATTATCATCTGCGATTCCATTCTTCCCTCCTCTCTCGTACGAGCCTTTAATTAGATGAGTACTCTCTTTCTCTGATAGATTTCACGATTATTACTTTCATGGATCGTCCAATCAATCAACTCGTATTCAAGTTGTTCGTGTATTAATAAAGAAGTTCTTGCGATTCGAACTTTCTGTGGAATGAAATATGGCGTAACACCAATATTTTTCAATCACATTAATTTTTATTAAATCAGAGTGTAGAAGTTAATAATGCTAAGGGGTTCACTGATAATTAATATTTTAAAGTTATTAAATTAAGAGCAAGATATCCAAGCATGGATGTGCAAAGATATATGAAAATAATTCGTCACAGCTCAACTATTTTGTCATTTCCACTATTTCAAACACAGACATTTGACAATTTCATGTTCCATTCTTATTGACAGAACAGATGTTTCTAATTTACATAACATACACGAAATTCCACTTAATGGGATTTCGAGACAAGCATTTCTAGTTCAATTACGAAAGCAGCAGCGGTGGGCCGTCGAGTTTTTCCGGAAACAAGGGTTCGAACAATGGGTTAATTTAGCGGGTAGAAAACTGTTTTGACTGTCAGAGTTATGTAAAAGTGTTGGTGGTCTGCGGTGCTGCTGGAGGAGCGGATGCTGAAGAAGTGGCGAGGCGAGGCGAGGCGAGTGCGAGAAGCGAGGTATCAACGCAGAGGCTGCGACCGCGAGGGTCAGGATTAAATATAACCATGGCTCGAGCTATTTATAAAGATTAACTTGTTGGCGAGATAACGAAGGAGGAGACGGAGACAACGGCGCGGTGCGGCGGCGGCGGCGGCGGCGGCGCGGCGCTAAATTGCCGCAACAATTGCGCGCGGGAACCAGCCCGGATTCCGGGCACGAAATTTCTCGTGAGCTACTTCTAGCCGTCGACCTCGTTCGCCGCCGCCGCCGCCGCCGCCGCCGCCCCTTCTTCTTTCCGACGCTCAAAGCTCCTCTTCTCGCACACGCTCATCCGCACCCTACCAACCGACTTGACGAAAGATCGAAATACATCCTACAATGGCTAGCGCAGATTAATGTACCGCCGGGTGCATCGCACTTCCTATTACTTAAAAACATTAACTGTTATTTAACTATGGTAAATAACTGAAATGACATTTTAACGATCTTTTATACAGATTTGTACATTTTTCTTTTGTTGAAAGATCGGATTACATCTTCAACGGTACGCAAAGATTAATGTCTTGCCGAGTGCATCGTATTTGGTATTCCTTAAAAACATTAACTGTTAGTTAATTATGGAAAATAACTGGAGTAAGGTATTAACGATCTTTTATACAGGTTTCTGCATTTTTCTTTCATTGAAAGATCGGATTACATCTTCAATGGCTGGCAGAGATTAATATCCTGCTAGGTGCATCGCACTTGCTATTACTTAAAAACATTAACTGTTGTTTAACTATGAGAAATAATTGTGTTAATATTGTAACGATTCTTATTGTAGATTTCTGCATTTTTCTTTTCTTGAACGATCGGATTACATCTCCAACGGTATGCAAAGATTAACGTCTTGCCGAGTGCATCGCACTCGCTATTTCTTAAAAACATTAACTGTTATTTAGTTGTGGAAAATAACTCAATTAATATTGTCGCAATTCTTAATATAGATTGACGGATCTTTCTTTTATTAAAAGATCGAATTCCAGTCTACAATGGCATGCAAAGATTAATGACTTGTCAGGTGCATCGTGTTTTTTATTCGTTAAAAACATTAAGTATTATTCAACTATAGAAAATAAGTGAACTGACATATTAACGATTTTTTATACAGATTTCTGCATTTTTCTTTCATTGAAGGATCGAATTACATTCTACAATGAAGTGCAAAGATTAATGTCCCCCCAGGTGCATCGTGTTTTTTATTCGTTGAAAACATTAAGTGTTATTTAATTATGTAAAATAATAGAATTAATATTCTACTAATTCTTAATGTAGATTTACGCACGTCTCTTTTATTGAAAGATCGAATTACATTGCAGAATGAAATGCAGAAATTAACGTCCCGCCGGGTGCATCGCACTCGCAATTCGTTGAAAACATTAAGTGTTATTTAATTATGGAATACAACTGGAATAATATTGTAACGATTCTTAATGCAGATTTACGTATTTTCCTTTTGTCACAACCGTATGAATTTACTTAATTTATCGTAAACTGAATGAGGGATGAATTAATTAATTACTTCAATTGGGGAATAATATTAAATAGGACTTTTAAAAGCAAACAGAAGTATTTTTTACGAACTGCAGTGCCTTATTGAATCGTAATTTAATTAATGGTTGGTGCAGTTGGCAAAGCGACGTTGATTATTTCTTGTGCGCCTATCAACTTCTGTTTCTTAGTATATTTTATTATAAAACTTTACTATGTTACTTTATACGCAAGCAGTTAAAAAATTAATAAGAACTTTCAATCTCCAAATCAAATTGCAATCATAAACAATTCCTTTCAAGTGTCACAAATATAACTTCAAAATTCTTTTGAAGTTCAACTTCATTTACTACAAAACATACGATTAATTTTTCACTGAAACTACAATCGTGAAACATGTAATTTAATGTTAAAACAATTCCATCGTGATGTTACAGCCAAGCACAAAAACGCATCGACATTTATTTCAAACGATTGAGAACAAACTTCTCAGAGAACAATGTCATTTAAAGCATACTAATTTACTGCTCTATTTATTAATTTCAAACCATAACGCAAAAGATTCACAAAGTTGGAATTTCGCGTGGCACGAAACAAAACTGATAATTATAGCAAAGAAACTCAAAAACGCTTCGACATTTATTCCAAACGATTGAAAACAAACTTCTTACAGAACAATGTCATTTAAACCATATTAATTTACCGCTCCATTCATTAATCTCAAATTCTAACGCAAAAGATTGACAAAATTGAAAGTTCGCGTGCCATAAGACAAAACTGATAATTACACCAAACAAACTCAGGGCAATCTAAATCTCGAATCTGTTGCAAGCCTCGCGTGCGCTTGGACCAAGCGCGGTTCAATGAGGAAGAGGCGCGAAGGTTCAAGAATCGGCGAGCGTCCGCCGCGACAATTTCGGTCCGGGGGGACGACGCGACGTTGGCCGCGCTAGAACGCCTGGAATTTTATTTACATTACGCGCCAGCCACCCACACGTGCGAAGGTATTCTCTCTCTCACACACACCCAAACACAGAAAGAATGTTACACTGGCTGAGAGAAAGATGAGGGCAAAGTGGTGGGGGAGGGCTCGGCGTGGCTAAAAAAGAAGTAAGGAATGTCAGGCTTGTCCATTGAGGAGCCAGTTTCCACATTTACACGCTCGGCGCCTAATCGGCCGGCGGCGTCGGCGGCGGCGCACGAAAGCAAGAAAAACGAAGACAAAAGTGTGCGCTGGTACGTGTGACGGCACGAAAGAAGGAGAAAACGAGGGAAATGAAGGGAGAGAAGGCAGCAGCACTGCCTCGGTTCGCCGGTGCTCGAGAGAAGTGGAATGAAACTGAGAACGAGAGAAGAAGAGAGGCGCGTGAGAACGCGAGGAGAGAGAGAGAGAGAAACGAAGCGGGCAGAGAAGTATTACGACACACAGTCAGTCGTTATCGCATCCCCCCAGAAGACACCTGATAACACACAAGCCGAACACGCTGCTTCTGTGTGTAAGAGAGCAATACTTTCACGTTGCATTCACCACTTGCTAGTCCATTCTCCGCTGCTTCCTCATCCTCTCCTCTTCTCCTCCTCTCCTCTTCTCCTATTCCTCCACCTCTCGCTCCTCTCCAATTGATTAATGGGAGTATCGAGCCCGAGTTCTTTGAATAAAGCTCGCTCGTTATCGATGCGCGTTATCAGGGCACGCCTACTACTACTCGCTCGCTTTTTCTCTCTTTCGCTCTCACTTCACCATCCTGCGCCGTTTTCCTCTCTGCTTCCGTGTGTGCCTTTGTGTGTGCAGCGGGGAAAAAAGGGGGATCGCACACCCAGATTTTAGGAGGTGAATTTTGTTAAAGCAGAACACACTGTGTTTTCGGAAGATTTATCTCCCTTTTGAAATGGATGCTTTGTTCTTTGCGGGGATTTGTTTTCTTTAATGAGGGATTTCTTTTGTATTGGTTGAGAGTGGTATTTGCATGTCCAGTGTGGTTGGAAGTGATTTTTTTAAAGCAGCAATCTGTCTGTAAGGAGATTTATTTTTTCCCGGCTTTCTTGTTTAAGGAAACGTATTTTGTATTTAACTAAAAATCTGATGTAGAATGCTAGGTTTTAAAGTAATTTGCTGAGACTTTACAATGAATTAAAGTTCTAAACATCCAAGGACGCCTGCAGTGGCGAAAGAATTAGGAACATTTTTTCTAAAAACAGTATGTGTACGAATACTTTTTATCCAATGTATATCAAAAACGTGTACTCCAAAAAATGGGATGTGTGAATACTTTTCCTATTCACAGTACACCAAAGTTTACTACAAAAAACTTGCATATGCGAATACCTTTTATTTCGCTCTATAACAAACTTTATTGCAAGCAAAGTGATGCATGCAAATAGTTTTTTTCCTATATACGAAAATTAATACTAATAAACCTGTTGTGTGCAAATAATTTTCTATTCGTCATATATAAAAATGTATTCACAAAAAACTGACGTATGCGACTATCCTGTTTATTCGCAGCGAAGTAAAACTTACTTCAAGAAAACTAATGTTTGCGAATAATTTTTCTATTCGCCACATACAAAAACTTATTCACAAAAAACTGACGTATGCGACTATCCTGTTTATTCGCAGCGAAGTAAAACTTACTTCAAGGAAACTAATGTTTGCGAATAATTTTTCTTTTCACCATATACAAACATTTGTTCACAAAAAACTGATATATCTGAATATCTTGTTCATTCACTGCAAACTGAAGTTTACTTGAAGAAAACTGATGTGTGGGAATACTTTTTCATCCGCGGTATACGTTGCACACGTGTGGAGAGGATGAGGAGGAGGATGAGGAGGAGGAGCATTGCCGCGATTGCTCGATATTGAAGTCGAGCGCCGAGAGTTTTACGTATGCAGAGAGCTCGGCGTAAGCCATCGGCCGACTCGCAATACAGGATGATGCACACTTTGAGCCGAGGCTAATAACTCCGCTCGGAATCCGCGCGCGAGCCTCCGCCCCACACACACACGCACACGCACACGTAGTACACATATTCCATTCATTTACAGCTGAACGTGAATATGAGTCAGCGGTAAGTATGAGTCGATAGTGGATTGCACGGGTGTATAATTGTTTTGTCTAATTGTATCGCGCTCCGCTTGCTCTCAGAGATAAAACCTGCCGCTGCTTCCTTGATAGATGACAAGTGTCCAACACCTTTCTGTCATTCGAACCGTAAACCTTCCTCTATTTGTTTGAAGATTCAACTCACGAATCTTAAGTGTCAAGTGACCGAAAGACTTTATGAAATGCTGGTTGTTGTACAGTTAAATATTGCTGGCAAATTGTTTACGGACGTTTCTGTGTACTTCTCTTTATGGACACTTATTTTCAGTAAAAAAACTATTAATTTTATTTAAAGACAATTGCAATCTTAACAGACATAATGTAAGTTAATTCAATCTGTCAGGATTGCATAAATAATTGTTAGTATAAATTGAAAGAAAAATTAATAAGCTTTGTAATTTTGCTTGTAAAGTGCGAAATCCGTCGAAATGACGGCTGCCGTAAACCTAGTGTTAAATATTTCTCATTAATCATAATGTGTTCATTCATTAGTTTTGTTCAGTGCGCAGAACTTGAGTTGCAGAAATAATTATATAGTTACATTGTTTCCAATATCCTTAATTTAAAAAAGTACTTCGAAATCAGTGAAAAAGTCGACATAAAAGACAGAAAATTGATTTTCTTATCGAACTTTTAACCTTTTACAATCAAGTAATAAAGAAAGAAGATGCAAAATCTTTTTATATGTAATAAAAATACATAAAAAAATTGTAGATGCAATTTTTTGTGCCTCGAGTGATCTGAGAGGCTTCGTTCAAATGAATGACAGATGATGGTTGAGAGTGTGTTTTTCCGAGAGTTAAATTCACATGACTGGCTGCCGGTTGGCATGCATCCGCAGCAGGCTGTATGCGCAGAGTGCACAATGTGCACATTCTACGAGGGCGAGCAAGAGAGCGAGAGCGAGAGAGAGAAAGGCAGCGGCGATTACTGGAATTTCCCGAGAAGAGCCGCAACCCGCTAATGGAATTCCCCTAATTAGTTCGGCGTTGTTAGTGCGACGACCTTGTAACACTGGCGCATATAAAAGTTTCAATTGGCTTGGCTGGCACGCGCGCGCGCCTGCATCCGACTTCCTTCTTTTCCAACCATCCACCAACAACCTACACAAAGCTCTCGTTTCCCGCCGATTACTGGATAAATGTCAGTTTCCCGAGGATTTGCGGCTGCGGCGGAGGCTGAGAAAAATTGGATACAACCTTTGATCGCCGCTGGACCTTTGAACATTAAGTCCTCTGTCCTCGCGGAAACAATAACGCGGCGAACTTGTTCAGAATCAATGGGAAGACCGAGTTAGAAGGAAAATCGAAATCCCGTAATTATGTTCCTTCGGCGTAGACAAAGTGTTTCAACAAGTTGCGAAATTCCCAACAATTCCTTCCCAGCAGCAGCAGCAGCGTTCGGCAACAATGAGCAATAACAAGTTCCTCTATGACCCTCGAGTGAGAACACAGCTTTAGCTCTCCGCGCGTGAGAGGAGGTCAGCCAGTGTTTTCGGCTGAGTGCGCTTGTCCCATTCTCCTTGCGCGAGCTACAGAATTAAAGCTCCGTTTTTACATTCACAGACATCGAACCCAACTTTCCACTCGCAACGAATATTCTTTCATGCTTTGTATATAAAAGTATTTATGCATTTTTCTGCGGTTAAATTACATTGAATATAAATACAATCGTATAATATACATTAAAAAATATTTCTTGTCTGCTGCATTGCATTTGACAGATTCAATATCTGGAAATATAAACAGTCTTTAACACTATCGTGTCTTTATTAATTGTTAAAGCAAATAACTCAGTCAATATTTGGACCATTTATGTTGAAAGTGGTGTAAGTCCATTTTTCCTAACATCGAACGCAACTTTCCACTCGCAACGAATATTCTTTCATGCTTTCTATATAAAAGTATTTATGCATTTTTCTGCGGTTAAATTATATTGAATATAAATACAATTGTATAATATGCATTAAAAAATATTTCTTGTCCACTGCATTGCATTTGACAGATTCAATATGTGAAAATATAAACAGACTTTAACACCTTTCTTTATTAATTGCTAAAGCAAATAACTCAGTCGATATTTGAACCATTTATGTTGAAAATGCTGTCAGTCCAATTTCTCCTAAAATCGTATTCTCTTAACTCGAAAAAATATAGGTTAATTATATCAAGTTTGGCAATGTTTCTACTGATTTATCAATATATAATTTGATTGTACAAATTTATTTTAGGGGAATTTCGTTAAAATAATGTATATTTACAGGGTCAAAATAAACGGTCCATTTATCCAATCCTGACAGATTTAATAAACTTATATTATGTCTGCTAAAATTGTAATTGTCTTTAAATAAATTAATAGCTTTCTTTGACAAATGGACTTACACCACTTTCAAACTGAACGGTCAAATTTGAAATCAGTGGATATTTAAACAATCAGAAATGTTAAGTTCTTTTTAACAAAGACTGATAGGTGCGTCTGGATGAGGCTTTCGCGTTCGCGAAGCGAGCCATCGATCCCTTATACGACAGGTCTTGTAACCCAATCAAAACTTTGCCGCACATTGTAATAAAGTCCTTCGGTCGGTTACCACCGCAGTTTCCGAACATGGATAGCATGGATTTATGCGATCGCAGGGTAATTTTCATGGGAGTTGCATTAATGCACTTGGCTCTTCATTCGCAAATCGAATTTGGAAAAGAAGGATCGAAATATTAATCGAAATTACTGCAGATAAAACAGTTGCAATGAACGTTTCCAACTGTACACTTCGTTAAGATCATTATAATTACTCGATGCAATGAAAAATGTTAATACTTTGCATTCCAGACTTCCCATTTCCCATTAATTTTCTTTTTTCATTCAGAGGGGACAACAGAGTGCAAAAGGTTAAATATTAAAATATAATTAAAAGCTTTGCTTTAAGACATTCTGTGCCATTGTACAACTGTTTATTGCTGAACGCACTTGCAGAAGTGTTGAATATCTCAAACTAAATTTATAAAACATTATAAATGGTTTAATTTCCTTGCATCACAGTTGAAAAAATTGTTTGTAGATTCAAATATTGCTTGTAAAAGTTACATTCATTTTTATCTTTTTCCTAATATTTTCTATTTTTGATAGCGTTGACATAAGTGCGATATTTTTGATTGGCACTGAAAGGGTTAATGGGCTAAAAACATATATTTTATGACAACTTAAAATCTGTTAAATATATTTTCACCAAAATAATGGTATAAATGGTACACGACACGATGACTACTCTAAATTAGTTAATTACTTATGAATGAATGATGCAATAAAATATTGTTTAGTCAAAAGACTAAATGGCCCGAACAAGTAGATAAAAATTACTTAATACGGAATGTATTAAACACAACCAATTCTCTTTAAAATCTTATTCGTTTCTAAGTCCAACAATCACCGGGGGAAGAATTTTAATGAAATTATTTCCACTGTCAGAATGAATCATAACGAGATAACAGTTGCGTAAGAACGGAGGGCTATAAAAAGCGTACGAAAGATAAACATCTGAGTAATAAGCGTTCTCTGGTTGAAGTGGCGGCAGTTCCACGAAAGGGTTAAGGGAGAGAAGTGTCCAGCTGGGCAGGGGGGGGGAACTGGAGGAAATTCCAGAGGTGGGAGGGTGCGAGAGAGGCGTATTTTCAAGAAGCCTGGAACGAGCAGAAGAAACGAGCGGCTTTTGCCGGTCGTCGGCATCGATGATGGCCGCGTCCTTCCACGGAGGATTGTCCGAGTGATGGAACGCGGAAGCATCAACGGGAGAAGATGAAAAGATCGGCTACTGCTCTCCTCGGTTGTCATTTGCCGCTTTTACCTTCTACTTGCTTTTCTACCATTTTCACGGGTTTTTATCGTCGAACCAATCTGATTCTCCGCGATCCCGCGATCGTAAAGAACATACAGGAATTGTCATGTGTCATTAATTAATAATAGTAATTTTTGAGATTAAAATAGCGGGGCGAAAATAGTTCTACTTGCTTTTCTACGATTTTGACGGGATTTTATCATCCAACCAAGCCGATTCTTTGTAATCCCGTGATCGTAAAAAAAATACAATAATTGTCACGTGTCATTAAATTAAAATAATAACTTCTGAGATTAAAATAGCGAGGCGAAAATAGTTCTACTTGATTTTCTACGATTTTCTACGATTTTCACAAGTTTTTAGTTTCTAACCAATTCGATTCATTACGATCCCATGATTGTAAAGAACATACAGTAACTATCAAGTGTCATTAATTAAAAATAGCAATTTTTAAGATTGAAATAGAGGTTAGAAAAAATATTGGAACGCCCAGTATTTATAGAATAATTTTTCTTTGAAAGGAAAATTGCATTCTCTAAGTATATTTATTTATTTTTAAAAAGGACATATCCTTGTCCAAGAAAATCAAGTTTTATTTATATTATACATAGAGAAGAATTTACGTCTTTAAGAATATTTTTCCAAAAACTGGAACAGATACACTGTGTATCTAAATGTGTTAAAGGATTCATTAATCCATAAGGAAATTTATTTATGAAGAGTCAAACATTCATGGAAAATGTAGTAACCTGTCGTGTGTCAAATTATTGAACGATTTCTGTCGATTAAGCATTACACAACAAGAATTAAATAAGAAAATCTATTTTCATAAATAAATATTCCACTATTCACGTAAATCATTAACAACGATATACAAATTTCGACTTTAACTATCTAAAAAAGACTACAATTCCCGAAACAACCACCATAAAACACCTTTAACTTTCCCAACTGACATTTAACCAAAACGAATCAGTACCCACATCCACGAAGCGCAGCCCCTCGCGATCTTAAAACCACTCGAACATCACACTCGAAAGGGAAAGGCTTGCCATATTTAACGAATCCGGCGGTCGAAAGAGTGAAAAGGGGTGCTGGAGGGGAGGCATTAGCTCGAAGAATATCAGGAGAAAGTGTCTTTAATTAGCCGAGGGCGGCTGAGAGCAGCAGGGGAAAAAGGAGGAAGCGCGCAAGTGGAGAAGGACGCGGTGGTCTTTCCAAGCGACGGACAGAGAAGACGCCACCGAAAGAGGGTGGGAAAGAGGGTGGAAAGCGGGGGTGGTAATAGCGATGGTAGGGAAAGAAATGAAGAGGAACGGAAACGATCCTTTGATTTGTCATCGTAGGTAGTAACGGCAGGAGTTCAATAGTGAAAGAGATGCGGCGGGGGAGAGAAAAGGAGGGCGGCGAGGGTGGGAAGAGGGTGGAAAGCGGGTGGGAGGTCAGAGAGAAGCGCAAGCAGGCAGGCTCGCACTCGTTTCTCCTTACTCGTTAGTCACGGCCTCGTCTTTATGAATGGGTTCGCTCGTGGCTTACGAGGAATCGTACTATCTACTACTCTGCCGCCTTCTCACTCCTCTCTTCCCTCCTCTCTCAACTCCCACCGTCCGCCTTTCCCTTCAACCAAACCGCCCCACTGTCCTCCACCCTCCGCCGACCAACCCTCCCCCGCACTATCTTCCTCTCCGTCTCTCTAGGACGCGGCGCTTCGGGCTGTGTTGCGAACCCTTACACACCGAGAGACACCGACAATGGAAGAGTGCCGGCAGCGAATCGATCGTACACCTCGAACCCACCACACCGGCCTCCTTCGCCGCCGCCGCCGCCGCCGCCCCAACGACGTCTACGACGCCTACGGCGTCACCCGTCTTCCCGGAAATGTACATGTGACTCTATGCTCTTTCGATAGATCGCCGACATTGCCGTTTCAACGATTCTTCTTGGCAATTTTTGGAATTGAATTTTATGTGAGCCGTTTATTTTGCAAGTGACCTAAGTTCGTTTGTATTAAAATTAGGATATTACAGAATTTGCGGTTTGATGTAATTATAAATGTATAGAATCCGACGAAATAGTTGCCGGATGCCGTTTGAAGGATTCTTCTTGTCAATTTTTGGAACCTCGTCTTCGAATTGAATTTTGTATAAGCTGTTTATTTCGAAAGTGACCGAAGTTCGTTTGCATCAAAATTAGGATATTACAGAATTTGCGGTTTGATGTAATTACAAATGTACAGCATCTGAATAGCTGTCACAATGAGCAAAATTTTCGACGGACAGAAAGTAAAATTGAATAGCATGTACATCAGGTATGCAAGACTTTTTTCAAGGTTGCGAAAGTATGCGAGCTTCCCCTAAAAGTGGGTTTTTAAAAAGTCATGTATAACAGGCATACATAGTACAAAATTTCACTTTTTCTTCAGCGACCATTTTGTAGATTGTGACAATTATTTTGTCGAATGCTGCTACCCCACTTTTACCAGACATCTATTTAATTATACTATATCTTCTCAATTTAACAATAGACTCTATTAAATTTTGTAGTCTGCTCAAGTAAATATTTTAGCAAGTTTTAGCATCGACTTCCTTTGAATGGCTAGCAGCGTAAGGAGAAAATATTTTATTATATTATATTCACAGTGGAATATTATACATAACTGGCTTCTTCAGGGTGAATTTCATGTGCGAGTTAACATCACTCCAACATGTAAAAATATAAATGCATAAAATACAGGCAAATGTTGAGAAACATTTGAGTATAATTGAAATTTCTAGGTTATTTATAATGATTTTATATGCAACAGTCTATGCTCGATAGTGGTGATACAAACGTAAGTGAATCACTTTGTACATCATACAAGTTGACAAATGAACTTAGGTCACTTTCAAAATGAACGGCTCATATTGTCTTAATTGGGAAATAAGATAGTGTTGCTTTTGTATTTAAGGATGTAAATGATGTAGAAATTATTAATGTTGTATTCAACGGGGTATTTTTTAGTTGGGAGTTGGTAGAATCGTCGAGAATTGCGAGGTGTTAGTATTAAAGACGACGGTGGCGAGTTCTTAAAGTTGGGAATAATTGTCTCCTTTCTCGTTTTGTTGAACTTTGAGAACGAGAAACTCGGTGCTCGTAATACTTGTTACGGTTTTCTATTATGAGAATTGTAGTAGAGTTCGGAAAGAAACTGAGCGTGGAGAAATTTGTTGAAGCGTCCATGGGAATTAACGTTTATATTAACAAACTTTCCTTGAATTTCTTACGCCTTCTAATAAATGGCGTCAGGAATTGCGAACTTCTAACGCACACACACACACACACTTGTCTCAATCCCAAGAATTCCTGATTTAAATTAATGACAGGTGCGAGTTTACAAGCTGTGCATCTCAGTTTGCTTTTGTACTACCAAGTAATTAAGACGGATTACAGGATTTCATTAGCTACCACGAAATTCCCCGCAAACACAATTGAGCCACCTCCGAGTCAGACTCGTCTATAAAACAGAATTCGCGAATTAAAATCGAAAAGGGTTGATTAATTCATTTATCGCGATAACAACGAACTCTTAATAATCTCTAAATTACTGTACAACTACAACTCCGATTACAATTCAACCGCAAAATTATACAATCCTTAAAACAATATTAACACAAAGCCCTTTTCTTTAAATGAAATCTTTTTCAAAAATAAAATCTGCCTTTTAAGAGAAAATAAATGTGGTCAAAGCAGAAAGCTTTCTCCTGAAGGAAACTTCCTTCAGTAAAATCTGAGTGTGCGAATCCTTTCTTTAAACTTTGTACCTTAAAAATTCCCTGCAAACAATTGCAGAATTCACATTAAAACTAGGTTTACGGGACGCGGAGTTTTGATTTCATAAGCATAATTACAAAAACAGTTACTATTAATTTTCTGCCATTTTATGCCGACAGTTATTTATGCAATCCTACTAATTCCATTGCCTGTTAAAATTGTAATTGTTTTTAAATGAAATCAATCGCTCTTATTTAAGAGCATCAATTTGACTGGTGCCTGTAAAGATAGTTATAAAAAAATGTCCATAAATCTAGTATTAAAATCAAAAAGGGTTGATTAATTCATTCTAATAATCTCTGACTATTAAGCTATACAAAGCTGTACAATCCCTAAAACAATATTAACCCAAAGCCCTTTCTTTAATGTAATCTTTTTCAAAAATAAAATCTGTCTTTCAAGAGAAAATAAATGTGGTCAAAGCAGAAAGGTTTCTCCCGAAGGAAACTCCGCCTTCAGTAAAATCTGAGTGTGCGAATCCTTTCTCTAGGCTTTGTAGCTTGAAAATTCCCTGCAAACAATTGAGTTATCACTGAGTCAGTCTCATCTATAAAACAGAATTCACATTAAAATGAAAAAGGGTTGATTAATTCATCCTAATAATCTCTGATTCTGATCTTAATAATCTCTGATTATTAAGCTATACAAAGCTGTACAATCCCTAAAACAGTATTAAAACAAAGCCCTTTCTTTAAATGTAATCTTTTTCAAAAATAAAATCTGTCTTTCAAGAGAAAATAAATGTGGTCAAAGCAGAAAGGTTTCTCCCGAAGGAGACTCCGCCTTCAGTAAAATCTGAGTGTGCGAATCCTTTCTCTAGGCTTTGTAGCTTGAAAATATCCTTTTAAAGGTAGGACAGAGCAGGAGCAGTTGAACTGCCAAAGAATAGAAGAGGTGGTGGATAAGAGGAGAGAAGCGAGATAATAGAACGGTGGAATCTGAGCGGTGATCGCCGCTAGAGAACCAACGAAATCGGCCATCAGAGAGAAAGAAAGAGAGCGAAAAGAGAGAAAGAGAACGAAAAGAGAGAAGAGAGAACCGCCTTCCAAGAAAGTGGTGAAAAAAGCCAGCCGGCATTCTCCAATCGAAACTCAATCCGCGAGTTTCCTAGAAGGCTTCCTTTTTTTCGGATGATCAAGGAATATCATGTGTCAGGGCGCGCTTCTCCGCGCAGGGCGCGGCCGATCCTCGATCCTCGCCTTTCCCGGGAACGAGAATGAGAACGAGCGCGCTTACCAGATAGAGCAGAGCGGAGAGCGGAGAGAGCAGAGCACTGCTCTATCCACGAGCGGCGCAAAGGAAGCGAGGACGCTTCCGAGGGAATCCGAGGGTGAAGAGGAGCCCGCGGGAGAAAAGGGAGCAGCCTCCTATTGCGAGGGAGATACAAGACTAAGAGGACAAGGAGGAAGAACTGACCGTCTCTGAGAGCGAGAGAAAGCGAAGCGAAGCAGAGGCGGAAAGAGCGCGAGAGTAGGACGAAACAGGGTACTTTTATCATTGGTATCGCAGGCCTACTTCGGACCCCGAAGCCTTTTGCTTCTTAGGAGGTCTGTCGGCTCTCTCTATAACAAAATAGAACGCAGAGACTCCCATTCGGAGAGAAAGAGAGGTAGTCGGCGCTCTTTATATGTATATGAGAGAGAAAGAAGCGAGGGATGGAAGATCGAGAGAGAGGAAAGAGTGGGTTCTGGTGCTCGCTCGAGGAGACGAGGGAGGTCTGAATGGTATTCGTGGAATGTCATGTAATAATCGGCCCGCCAGTCGAACGTCCGCTTCAGCGACAGACGGCGCCACTGCTCGGCTACGCTCTACCCTTCCTCTTTACTCCTTTACTCCCTTTAACATCCCCCTCTCTCATCTTCTACCTCGCCCCGCACCGCCCCGCCGGATTACAATAAACCAACTGATAGATTTCCTGCCGCAACCCTTTCCGCAAACTGTAAAGCCAGCAGAGAAATGTCGATTAGAGGCTTCAATCAACTGGTTGGGAGCGCGAGAGTAATCGCCCGTCCAGTGTTCTGCAATCTCGACACTTTTGTCACGTGGACGCCGAGCGTTCTGCATTTTAAGTTCCCTTAATTGATAGTATCGATACCGACGATCGTAATTGGCCTGTCGCGCGACACTTGCTGATTAAGCATTATGGCGAATCTGGTGTTGGGAGACCTTACTTGTTGGCAGTACGAAAATGTATGATTCTTTGACTGACAATTGGGGAATAATATGCAAATATGTATTAAGTTGCAAAGGAGACCGGTAATTAAGGAGAATTAATTCAAGGAATGTAATTTTCTGATTCTTTTGAGAAAGAGAATCCTCTTGAATTCTGAGTAACAGTGTATGATCCTTTAATTGATAATTGTAGAATAATATGTAAATATGTCTTAAGTTACAAAGGAAATATCGTATTTTCACCGACAGTTCTTGAAAAATAATTCAACGAAGGTAATCAGCTGATTCGTTTTAGAAAAAGAATGAACTGGAGTCCTCAATAGAAATCTATGGTTCTTCATATATTTATAATATGGTTCTTTAACTGAGAATTAGGCAATAATATGTAAATATGTATTAAATTACAAAGGAAATATCGAATTTTCCCCAGTAATTGTTGAAGAATAATTGAATAAATGCAATCTCCTGAATAATTCCTTTCAGAAAAAGAATTCATTGGAGTTCTAAGTAACAATGCATCATTCTTTTACTGAGAATTCTGGAGTAATATGCAAATACGTCTTAAGTTGCAAAGGAAATATCGAATTTTTACCGGTAATTCTTCAAAATTAATTCAACAAATGTAATCTCCTGAACCATTCTTTTTAGAAACAGAATTAACTGGAGTTCTAAGTAACAACACATAATTCTTTGACTGAATTAGGAAATAATATGTAAATATCTATTAAATTACAAAGGAAATATCGTATTTTCACCATTATTTTCAAAGAATAATTCAACAATATAACCTGCTGATTCTTGTTATAAAAAGAATCGATTGGAGTTCCGAGTACCAATGTGACACAATGCGACGAAATATGATGAAAGTATTCGGCAGAGGATTAACAACTCTACATCATCAATGCAATTCTACCTTATTCTGCCCGTACAAACACAACTACTCGGAAACATCGCGCGCAACGCTATCCATCACGGTGCAAGAATAAAACGGAAATTCGAACAAATATGCGCATCACGTGCAGCAATTACAATATCGACGGAGATTCAGCGATGTAACGAATAATCACGTAGCAAATTCAACAATAAATCGGCTATCCCACCCGATTGGCAAATACACGTCCCGTCGCCGATGCGAATAAAGCAAAGTGACGTCAAAAACTCACATCCACGCGCGCACACTTATTATTTTAGTTAACACACACATTATCGTAGTGGGTATCGATGTGCCATAATCCGAGCGAGCATTAACAAACAAACCGTCGACGAACGAAACCCTATTTTCCCCGTCACTGTTGACAACCTTTCAACCAATACAATAAAGACAAAAACTTGAAAAGAAAGCATCGTACAGTAGGCTGAATCGAGGGAAATGTGGACGAAATTGGTTTTTGAACTTGAAGAATTAGAAAACCTTGTAGAACAGCGCCTGCCAAGTTAGGCACCCGGAGCTTAACTGGCACCCTCACTCTCTCAATTTTGACAACGTTTCTACCTGTTTGCAGCCTCGCGTGCGATCAGATTTCAGCTCGTGAAATACACGGGAAGTATAATAAATATGGGAAAAACCGTGAAAATTAGATGAAATTCATTATTCAAGAACGATTTTTTGGTATTTTCGATGCAAATCCGGACTTTCTCTCATGGATTCTTCCTTTACTATGCGCTCTGATACACGAACAATCGATTCATGAAGAAAAAAACCGGGTTCGGGGACCTTTGAAAAATTGGATATTTTCGATGGCCAAAAATATGGGGAAAAAAAAATTTTGAGCTGGGCCTCTGAAATTTATATCACATCTTCCTTGATGCGAGGGGACACTCCCCACCAAATTTCAGCCCCGGAAAATGTCGGGAAGTCCAAAAAATATGGAAAAAACCAGCGGAAATTCCGAAAAAATCGAACTTTAAAGACAGTTTTTTTAGTCTTTTCGATAGAAATCCGGACTTTTTTCGACGGATTTCTTGTTTTCTATCCGTTTTCATTCATAGACAATCGATTCCTGAAGAAAAAACCCGGGTTCGGGGACCTTCGAAAAATCGTGAAAAAATCTGAAGGGGTACCCCTTAAGAAAAATTTGCCGAAAAATGAATTTTGAGCTAGGGCTCTGCAATTTTTATGGTATCTTCCTCGATGTAAAAAAACATTACCCACCAAGTTTCAGCCCCGGGAAAGGTCGGGAAGTCCACCAAAAAAAATAAAAAGCGTGAAAAAAGAGCAAAAATGGACTTTTCTGGACGGTTTTTCGACCCGTTCTCGTTACAAATCCGGACTTTTTTTCACGGATTTTTTGTTCTCTATCCACCCTGATACGAAAACAATCAAAATATCCCGGGTTCGGCCGATTTTGAGAAACTTGAAAAAATTGACCATTTCCGAGGGTCGAAAATAGGTGAAAACCTAAACTTTCAGCTAGGGCTCTGAAATTTATATCACTTCTTCCTTGACGCAAGGGCACATTCCCCACCAAATTTCAGTGCCGGGGAAGGTCGGGATGTCGACCAAAAAAAATAAAAACCGTCACTTCATTGATGCAAGGGCACACCTTCTCCACCAAATTTCAGTCCCGGGGGAACCAAAAGTGAGCTAAACTTAGCTTACTTTCAAAATAAACGCGTCCTATATACGTACATAAAAATGACTAACTTAAAATGCTTTATAACGTACACAAAAATCATTGAAAGTGTCCGGACTTACAATCAAGCAAATGAACTTAGGCCACTTTCAAAATAAATGGCTCGATTCAAAAAGCCTTTCCTGATACTTCAAATTCATAAACAACCGAAGACATAATTCTGTCCTCGTGTTTCATCATTCATTGTGCATCGGTTCAACCACCTCTCATTTCCATAACCAACATCAAGCAGTCGAGGCACAGTAGAATGGTAAAATGCGACTTTAATCATGAGACTAAATCAGTGTGATGTTGCGCGGCGTTTTGCTAGTTGCTCGCGAGAGAGGTAAAGGGTGACAGGGCGCCAAAATCGGTTAGGACAGCGTGGTCCATTTGGGGGGCGGACGGGGGATTGCACAGGGTGAGAAAGAGAGCGCGTGACACTGAGATAGAAAAAGAGAGGCGAGGGGGTTGTCGCAGGGAGAAGAGAAAGAGGGAAAAAAGAACCGGTATTTTTGCGCGGCGGAATAGCGAGGAGCGAGCGAGGGGTGCATTTCGTTGCGATTATAAAAGCCGGGCACAACCCCCGGTGTGTCTAGACGACGTGGCCTCCTATCAAAAACAGACCACCGAACTGAAAAGGCTGCTAGCAAGGGCAAGGAACTCCCGACAATGCCAAGAAATTAAAGTTTCTCTGTATATGTATATAAACCTATACTCTCCACTCGTCCTCGGCGCGCCCCCCCCTCAGCTTCCGCCGACCGTCCAAGATCTTTGCTCTCTCGCGCGTTCTCTTTCTCTCACCCTCTCCGCTACCACTTTGATCCATCTCCGTTTATCGCTTTCGCTCGAGGTACGCGCGCCCCACCGGGGAAAAAAGAGATCACTTTGCGGAGATGATGCAAACTGGATGCCAAGGAGCCTACGCAACCGACGCTTTCAGTTGGAGTTGCTCTCGCGGCCTCTCCTTTCTGCCACCGCCACCGGTTCGCCGCCTCGCCGCCTCGCCTCTCTGTTTACGCGCATTCTAACTGATAGACACGTGTTAGATTGAACCTCGTACCTGTTGGAATCGAGGCAACCTTCCACTCGCTTCCGAGAATATCCCGCTTCGAGTCTGTGAGTCTTTTCGTTCTCTCGATTTTTAATTATTTAATGGTCGCACTGCGCATTCTTTTGATGGTTGATGATTTGTGTGGGGTGCTAAAGAGATTCGTGAGTAGTTATTGTGTTTCTTGTCTTGGTTTTTCAATTAGTGTCAATTGAAATTAAATTGTACGTTTATCAATTTTTGGAGAATTCTTGGTCAACTTATTGTGAAAGAAGTCGACGTGTATGCTTTCGTAGGTCAATGAACTGCTTACAAATATACGATTTCGATAAACTCATTCGATTTTCTATAAATTCGTTTTATTGTTCTGTTATTTAGTTTTGCACGTTTGAAATTCAGGATTGTAATTCTCTTTTATTTATTAATCGACGAGTGTAAGTGTGGCAACGTTAACTTGTGCCCTCTCAGTGTAATGTTAAATTTAAACATAAAAACAAAATTCAATCCACCCGCCGCATTTAATAAATCTGTGAAAATGGGGTGCGTGTACTGCTTGCGAGTAATGAATTTTTATGATGGAACACAACGGTTCACCGGCCAATCAATGGCTGCACATTTTTCTCTGCTAAATATACAGTATAATATATTATTAAATCGTGCGGATTTAAACAACCGATATTCGCCGAAAAACAGATCCTGTTTTTGGCCGACTTTTAATACATATTAATCTAAAAATGAATTTTAAAAAATCCCAATTTCAAACAGCGATTGATGAAGAGATGTGCATCGAAAAAAGCAGCTTACGATATACTCGTACGTTTAATAATTATGACAAGATAAATAGTCTAAGAAAATATATCTGCAACTACTTTTAATTAGACATAAACAATCTTTTCCAATAAATTTCCAGAGAATAAACAACTCGAATTCTCACGTTAATATATCATTGATCAAAAGCATGAGATCCGCAATCCTGTGCAGGTCTGATTACTGTGCTAGTTACACTTTCCATCAATTTTTCACTCGTCTTAACTAAGAAATTTCTTCGTGAATCATAAAATATTTTCCTCTAACGAAGAACCACTTCAAATTAACCTCTTGGCATACTTTGACGAGTCTGACTTATGATACAAATTTTGTACCATTAAGAATCAGATTAGTGGAATAACGATTTGGTGAACATTGTTGCATTTTTTACGATATTTTTGGGATGTAGGTATTGCAACTATTTCTGTGCATTACTCTGATCTGTTTTTCTAAATTGCATTAAGTCTGCCTCGTGAAACAAGTTTTGTATGAAACATGAACATTGGGTGAACATTGTCACATTGTTTCTCTTTATATATTTTCTGAATTGGGTATTGCAACTGTTTGCGAGCATCATTCTAACTGTTTTCATGAACATTATGTGAACATTGTCGCATTGTTTTCTTGCATATTTTTCAAATGGGTTATTGCAACTATTTTCGAGCATCATTCTGACTGTTTTCACGAACATTATGTGAGCATTATCACATTGTTTTCTTGAATATTTTTCAAATGGGTTATTGCAACTATTTTCGAGCATCATTCTAACTGTTTCTACGAACATTATGTGACCATTATCACATTGTTTTCTTGAATATTTTTCAAATGGGTTATTGCAACTATTTTCGAGCATCACTCTGATCTGTTTTCCCCAATTTCATCGAAGCAAATCATACAGCAAGAAGTTAAGGAGACAGGAATGCCCAAAGGGTGCATAAAGAAGTAAGAGTCTATGAAAGCGACGAGTAGGAGATCCCTAAATTACAGTTGGCAGTCAGTAGGAGTTAGGTAGTAAACACAATGATGATAGTGGAAGGATGGCATAGGACGAGAAGCAGAGAACAGGGGATCATACACGAGGCAAACTAGCGGCTCTGTTCGGAGGATGAGGCATTAGCCAGTGATCGGAAACACTCACTTCACGAACGGGATGATCCCGTGACGCGGCTGGAAAGCGGGAATAATCATTGATAGACACGGAGAAACGTTCGGGCCGCCGCCGCCGCCGGTAGCTGTCGCAGCCAGTCACCGAATAATTTGCATAATCGCGAGCGATTACCACAGCGGTTACTACGACTCTCTCATAGCTGTGACTGTTGCCTGCCACCTCTCTCTCTCTCCTCTCCTCTCCAGCTAGCAGTTCTAGCCTTCAAAAATCCCATAAGCGTTTGTCATCGCTCTCTGATAAATCACTGAATTAATAGAGCTATGCTAACCACCGCTTTCATTCATATCTCGATACAATGCTCTGACGTCATTAACTCTTTTGGTGTCGAACGAAAGTGTCGCACTTATGCGAAATACTGCAGCAATTTTATGAACTTTCTAAGGTTTGAAGAAAAGATCGTAAAATACAAAGTTAGAATGATATTGACAAAATTCAAGAAGCAGCATATTACGATGTAAAGGAAGAACAAAGTGATGACAATTATATTTTGGTATTTGTTGAAAATCATACGAATAACAGAAATATAAAACAGTAGGAACATAAAAATTAATTTCTCTTTTGCAAATAATGTTTGAATCTATAAACAATTCTTTCAATCGTTTTTCAATTAAATTAAACCGTTTATAACATTTTATAAATTGATTTTGACACTAAAAGGGTGTCACTCATACTTCAATATCTTTCATCGAGGTTCAAATCAGTTTTCATTTCCATTTCTATACTGATCTTTTTTTCATCTAACTATTAATAATTGCGATTAATTGAGATGCTCAGTTTGTATCGTAAAAACAGTGAAGATGATATTTAATTTCACGCATTGTTAACCAGTTGCTGGGGTGTTTGCAGATTGAACATGCATCCACTTATTGTAATTATTGAAGTGGCAAAGTTGAGCAAGCTGTTATTATACTATTTGCAAAAATAACGTGACAAGTAGAAATAAAAGTAACTTATAAAAGCAGGTGTGACATAGCAAAAACTTAATTGAATGTTTCTACCAAAAAATTGCTTTTATTGTAATTGGAAAAGACCCGAGAATTCTCTGTCAGCAGCGACATGTTCCCATCTTATCCAAGCACCAAATAACTGCATCAACTTTCTTAACCCTTTAGCTTACAATCTCGTGTCAGAAACGTGATTGTAGACAATGCCAAATGTAAATAAACACCCCTAAGACAGTGCATAAATCTTTACTGTTCAATGATGAAATCATCATAATTATTTACGAAATATCTTGTAAAGTAAAGTTATTTGTACCACACAGATGTATTTAAAAAACCATGAATAGCTGGGCGTGCAATCGAGCTTGCAATTATTTACGCCCCGCGCCATTGGAACTTAATTCGTAAGGCAAGGTGTTAATGTATTAAAAAAGAATAGAACACCGCACTGTCCTTTGGAACATTTCTCGAGAATCCGATGTAATCGGAAAGTTCATTGAATGAAATGAAAGATTAAGTAACAGATGATTCTTGTTCCACTTGGAAGAAGTGTGCGTATCGGACGCAGTGCGTAGGAGCGCTTGAAAAACGACTAGCTGAATCAGAGACATGAATCAGTGAGATGTGTCACATCTTACGCTTCCACGGACTCGATAATGATACGCGAACGATGAATCGGACGGAGTTACTCACGAGATAACAGGTAACCCCGACACAACTGAATGAAACTCATCACTTCAATGGATTCTGCTAGGTTTTTTCTTATCCTGCCTTCATTCATTTATACAGTCAATGGAAAATCTATCCACACACCCAGTGTTGGTGGAAACATTGTTCTTAAAGATGAAAACTGTTCTATTTAAATAGAAATACTTTTTCTTCAAAAAGAAAGTGTTTGTGAGAGGAATTAAATTTCCTTAGAGAAAACAGTTATCTTTTTTAGGAAAATGTATCTAAATGTGTCTAAAAATAGTGAGTGTCAATTATCTCTTGATTACTTTATTATCAATATGAACTGTAATGACTTTTTAATAAAAGAACCACAGAAAACTTAGTTGAAAACCAGTGAAACATTTACTAGTTTTGCAGATAAACTTTGCTTGAGAATTCTATTTTATAATATAATCACTGCACTGATTATATAACATTTACAAATAATAAAACAACAACTTTCTAACATAATGCAGCTTCATTCGTGTCAGCAACGATAATTCTCTTCAATACAATAAGAAAAGCACAATTTCCACTCTGTGAAAACGCATCAGCTCATTAAAAAAAACAGGGTAACAAAAACCGAGGAAACTGGTAGGCGTACAATCCCAATTCCTCCCTATTATTCCCAACTGCTGCTTATTTCGAGACATTAATTAACGGGCGCTTTGTACCGAAGGATATTCATAGAGGCGGTATTCGCACAATGCCAGTTATTAATGGAAACATTTGACATTCCTTGATTAAGCGAGACGCGCGCGCCCTACTAATTGGCGGCGCGATGTCCTCGCAATATCGCTCGCATCGCTGGACTTCGTGTTATTCATCCAATGAAAATTCGTACAGGGATGCTGGGAAGACAGCGGTGTAAAACTATAGGGCGACTTAAGTTTGTGTTTGTGGGCACTTGAAATAAATATAACAGGTTAGAGGTTTGATTTAGTAAAGCGTGGAGAATAAGTAGGACTTCTCTAACTGCTCGTTTCTCTCCACTAATTATGCATTCCAACTTTAGGACTCTTTCCCACCGCACTTTCAACCCCCTTGGGATCGTCTCAATGACCTGTTAGTATTATAAAAATTCTATACATTTTCCACGAATAAAAATGATTAAGTTTAACATTTTGGTACAGCAGTGATTTGTTTCAGAAATTGTTGACATTCGCCTGAGTAAAATGCTATCAAACACGATCTACTTCGAAGAATTACAAGATACCCGCAGTGTAAGGGCAATGACACACGCAAATTCAGAGTGATTCACTTATCTTTGAACTAGAACTCTGCTACTCCACTTTTACTAGACATCTATTTAATTATACTACATATTCTCTATTTAACAATAGACTCTATTAAATTATGTAGTCTGTTGGAACTAATATTTTACCAAGTTTTAGCATCGACTTCCTTTATTTGAATAGCAACGTATTGAAGAAAATATTTTATTATATTATATTTACAGTGGAATATTATATAGAACTGGCTTCTTCAGGGTGAAATTTCGTGTGCAAGTTAACATAACTGAAACATGTAAAAGTCTAAATGCATAAAGTGCAGACAAATGTTGGAAAACATTTGAGTATAATTTAAGTTTCCTGGTTATTTGTAATGATTTTCTATACAACAATGTATGTTCGACAGTGGTAATTCAAAGGCAAATAAATCACACAGGTCATCTTGCAATTAGTCAATTTGGATCGTGTTTGGTATCATTTTACTCAGTGAATATCAAGGCTTTGATAAACATTACTTATAAACTTTCTCTCTTACTGGGAAAAGGCCTGTTTCTTTACACCCTCGATGTGATAATTTGAGTGGTACAGAGTCATTAATGCCGCAGTAAAAAGGCTTTTTGAACCCCAACTTTACAACGCACTGGACTCCCTTAAACGCTCATGTTCAGCAGCTAGAGAGGTCCGACTGCAAATGTATTCAAATATCAATCAAAGAGTACAATCATATCAACGCCAAAGTCTATCCAAGAGCGATGCTCTCGGATGTAAAACTATACGGCGTCTTAACTCAGTGGGATTAAAAACGTCCCACCTTTTTGGTGTACGGCAAAACATAGTGTGACATTTTTAGACTCCAAATATTGCAATAGCTACATGCGCATAGCTTTATATTTAGTCTTTTCTTTAATTTAAAACGTCAAAAATG
This sequence comes from Ectemnius continuus, assembly GCA_910591665.1. Classification (NCBI taxonomy): domain Eukaryota; kingdom Metazoa; phylum Arthropoda; class Insecta; order Hymenoptera; family Crabronidae; genus Ectemnius; species Ectemnius continuus. The sequence goes on along the minus strand of OU342858.1, from coordinate 19,688,791 downwards.
TCTGTGCAACAATTCTCTGAAATTCTGTGCCTCAAAGAAGTAAATTGTGTTGGCGGACGCGTAAAATAAATATAAAATATCAGGAATTTAATATAGCAAAGCATAGAACAAATGTATTAAAATATCGTGTCGATGCCAAAGTCTATCCAAAAGTGATTCTCTCGAACATCACTCGCCATCAAGTTAGCTGTATCAGCATACCCAACTTTGAGGGTTTACGACACCCTTGCTTTTCCCTAAAGGTAAGACTTCTCTTACATAACCTCCACGAGGTCTCAACACATGCATTTCCATGTCTCCTTCTGATTTTCTACCAGTGGACACGTAACACGAGCTAGTTGAAGGCTGCGAGAGCACCCGATGACAGAGAGTAACGGTTAAGTTCAATTTAATCGGGGCACGGTCCAAAGCTTGGGGGGGAAAGAAAGAGCGAGAAAGAGAGAAAGAGAGAACAGCAGCAGGACTGGTGGCTCAGACATTTCTCTATCTGGCGGTCGCGTCGCTGAGAATATAAGTGAAGCAAGCTGATAAACGACCTCTGGAATGTTAGATAAAGCTGGCTAGGACCAACTACGAGTTAGTTAGCAGCAGCAGCAGCAGCAACAGTTGGCGGGGGCATGTACATGCGTATAGGAGAGTATAGGATACGAGAGAGAGAGAGCGAGAGAGAGGAAGGTGGATGCCCCATACACGTAGAACGTGGGCTTTATCGGCCCACAGAGAGTCCAACTCGGGCCGATAAGAGCGTACGCGAGTCTCAGCCGTCACGAGCAAGCGGACGATCCGCCTACGAGATATCGCCGATAAATTGATTATCGATCAAGTGGGTGAAAAGCTGCTTGATAGTGACGTTTAGTCTTGCAGCCCTCAGCCCCGGATCCCCTATTATTAGAAAAGCAGTCCCCTATTCAGAGCTTTGGCAGAAGCAGATGCCTCTCGCTCGAGGGACGAAAAAGTTCTCGATCGAAAGAGAACCTCCTCTATTATTTAGCTTCTTTCCACGCTTTGTTTACCCGGCAATTTCGTGCTATGATAATGCAACGATAACTGATACCAGGGCGACGATGAATTCCGAATGTCGCATGCGATGGAATGCGGGACTGGAAGGGAGTCGTGGTGTGTTGCTCAATAGCGCGCTCTGCTGCCTCGTCGTCGAGTAAACAGTTCGCTGCGAGATTAGTGAGACACACACTGAACACCGCACGCGTTTCAGTGAATGTCGAAAGAATATTTACGAGGAAATCGCACTGCGAGTTCCACGCTTGCTCGGCAATATCTTATTCTGCGAGAGTAGAAACGCAGTGGTTGAGTATAAGCGAGAATAATGGTAGGATTGTTGGTTATGGTTGCGGAGATACGGTTTGGATCGGTGTGTTTCGCTTGTAAATGGATGAAGGTGAAGGCAAATACTTACAGGGTGGGGGCGAGCGAGCGAGCGAGCGAGCGAGCGAGCGTTGCTCTGGGACGAGAAGGAATGCGCCGTAATGACGGGAGATTGGCTGCGAGCGGACTGGGACGCGCTCGATTTCCCGCAAACCGAGTAGGACAAAGGTCCTGACAATGCATGAGAAGAAGAACGTGGGCTACGGGAGATCGCGTGGCCCTTTTTTATTTGGCCTTTTTCTCCTAGTGGCTCTCGGTACGCGGCCGAGGTAAACAGAGAGGAGCGCGCGCGCGGCCGATTTCGTGGCGCCCCCTAACCGATAGAACGCCAGATCGAGGCGGTCTCTCGCTCACGGCACGCCAGAGCACTCTCCTCTCTGAGTTCTCTCTCTCTCCTCGGAACGGCGAGCATGGATTGTAGATTTCTCGCTGGGAGGCTCGCTTGTTGTTGTATGTGGGAGAATCGCCGGCGGCATGAGATGGCCAGTTCGCTGGCTGGCTCGGCGGTCGGTTCGCAGTCGAGCCGCGGCGGCCTGACACTCGCTTGGAGCGCGAGCCCAGTGCATCCTTGTCAAGGGCGTCGACGCACCACTCGGCATGCGAGCGAGCCACCGGCTAACATCACAGAACCACGCGTCCTCTCCACCGCTTGCTTGCCCGCTCCTCCACGCCGACCACCACGACCAACTCTCTACCGAGCGACAGACTTTGGCTGCGTTCAGTAGAATATACTCCGCTTAGGAGCGGCGCACCGCACTCTCCTGCGTAGGCATCACGAGTTTTCCTGTGTACCGCTACGCAGCGGAGTTTCTCCCGAACGCAGCCACTCCGGCATGCTCTCGTCACGCTGCTCCTCGCACTACGACACCCTGCCTGCCTGTTTGCCTGCCTGCCTGCTTGCTTGCTTGCTTGCCTGCATGCCTCGCTCGCCACGGGAGCGAGAGCTTTCTACGGGGATTTCCGGCCAGTTGAAAATTTAGATCGATGCCGGTACTCACCCTTGTCCGAGTCTTTCAGGCTGGAGTCTTTCAGGGTGAAGGAATCTATATCTGAAACCCAGAAACACCACGGGTTAGCAGGAATATCCCTCGTGTTTTCGAGCAGCTTCGTCCCATCCACAGGCACTCACTCACCCGCCATCTTGTAACAAACTGCAACGCGCCCCTGTGGCCACGCGTTTAATTCGCCGGATCGAGAGCTCGCCGAACCTTCCCTTTCGATCGCGATATCGATATTGCGAATTTTCGCTCGCTCGCTCGACCCTGCCTTCTTTTTTGAATTGGCTCACGCGCTCTTTGATAACACGTCGCGGACACTTGGCGAAACAAAATCTTCCTGCTGTACTTTCAACTCGCCGTTACGCTTTAGTCGAAATATTGATAATGTTGCAAAAAAACGAATGACTTTAATCGAGAGGATGGTTTTTCGAAATAGTAAAGTGATGGTATAGTAAATATTAAGCTAAATGACCAGATTCGTGGATAAACCGAGAATCATAATGGGATTTGAAGTATTCTCGCAAATGCAATGCTATGAAGTTGAGGACTGAAGATAGGCAACCTTACTGAAAAGTTTTTGAACACACTGAACTGCACTGAACTAAAAAGGATTATGCCGCGGAATTTATAATTGAAAGCAAAAGATCTACAGAGAATGTTTGATGATACAACATGTGCGCATATCATTAAACTTTATTTTTATATCCTCCCAAGAATATAATAGGTGTATATAGATATCTATGTTAACATCAAGTATATATATATATATATAATGTATATGTATATATTTTACAGTTTCTTATCTGCTAAACTTATCGTATAGCGCAAATTCACTTTACTTGCTTGTCAATTTCGACGAGTTCCGTACAGCTCGAAGGTAATCCAGACTTTTGTCGAATAATTTAACACAGAAGAACTTGAAGTTCCTGGACAAAATAGTTTCTAACACACTGTGAACCAGTCACAATGGTCGTACGATGGAAGCTTATAATGCGATTTCTTATTGGTGTAACTCGAAATCGCAAACATCACTTGACTTTCTAAGATTCACGAAATATACAGGCTTCATTTTGGTGCGGATCCTTATGCGGATTGAACTCTTGAGTTAAATGCGGATTTGTGAACGAGGTAAGAGAGATAGAGAACTAAGTTTGTACAGTGTCATCACATATGTACATAGGTTTACTGTTTTTCCCCAAGAATTGTAGTATGTAATCTCGCTCGTCCCTCTCTTCTTCTTACGAAATTAAAAAACCTTCCAAGAGACCGAGAATTGTCTTCCCTACGATCCTGTTGGACGTCACTTCAACCACAAGTTATACAAAGTGTAGTTACCGTCAGTATTATCACATTTATTTCACTGATCTCTTTTGATAACACATTTCTATGCTCGGCACGCCGCACCATCTCATTCGAAAGTTAGGCTCGAACGTTTTATAGCTGATGTGTTGGCATGCAATTCAGGTCCGATGAAACGCGGATATTACGCAACAGTTTTCCGAAACGAGCAATAGTTTAGGACAGTTTGTTACTATTAGACAGATTTGGATATGCGATCTTACCATACATCCCTTTATAACTATCCAAGTGCTTAGACACTTACATTTATTAAGTTCGAATCTATGTAGTGTTTCATCGAAAGATGGAAAATGTATAGTCTTCTGAAGAGAATGATTGTATTCGCTCACTAATTCCGACTATTCGATTGATCAAACTAGTAGTAGTCCTACTCAAGTCGAACTTGGTGTAACTTCTGGTCAAAGGTATTTCATCGCTTATCATCTATCAAAATACTGTATTATAGAAAGGAGAATGCACATAATTTTACAACTGTTGGAGGCGAGTAACGTACATATGTACGTAGTATAGCAGTAGTGATCTGACACTTCCTGAGAATGATATAACGTAGAAACAGTAATGGAAGGGCATAGGTAAAAAATGATGATGATCTCGTTCTGCGTTATGTATCATCCGTTGCTAGTTTCTTTATTGCAGCTCTGCACATTGGACATTCCGCCAGCAATTTCGAACAAGTCTGGCAAAAACCTCTGAAAGATAGGCATAAAACATTTTAGTACCGCCAAGTGGCTTTAAATCCATATTATTCGAATTGTCGATATAAAAATAACATTAAAGATTACCTGTGATTGCATGGTATTAATCTCACTGTAGCCTTTTGATCGAAGCATAGTGTACATGAGTCTTCCTTGATGCTAAGTTTCCGGAGTTGGTCTAGATATAAATGTCTTGGAAGCACGACTTTATCTTCGGGATCCAACGAAGCGTAGTCGTTGAATTTCTTGTAATCCCGATCGGTGGGAGGATACTTGAACGGTACATTTCCAAAATTAAACAGGCATTGCTGGAATGTCATAAAGCTAGCTGCAGCGAAGAATCCTGTCCTGTAAGTCAACGAAGAATGTAAGTTTCAAATAATCGTGACAAATCCCGCACAATAGAAAAATGGACAGTATACAATAAGATACCTTATTTTTTTGAAAACTTGCATGCACGGTCTCAGGGGTACACCATTTATATAGAAAACTATTTCTAATTTATTTAAATCTAACAAACAACCCAAAATGTCACCAGACTCCCAACAGGGCCTTTCGTAATATTTCTCGCTTTTCGCATTATACCACATCAACCTACGACAACCATCGTACGATAATGAAAATTCATCATCGCCAATACCATATCCTTCCTACAAACAGCAAAAAGAGTTGTGCTTTTAGTAAAAATACTCTATTAATGCTCTATTCGAAACCCATTATTCGACTTGGATATTTACGTGATTCAAGAATGCGCTATTTTTTGTTGCCCATCCGATTTGCATAACTCCTGTTGTTATTATAAGTGTTTCATAATACCAAATACCCGAATCTACTTGAAATGTACATCTTACACTTTCAAACGAATTTGCATCACATCTTGCCTGCATTTACAATATGCGCACCATTAATAGTCTAGTAAAAAGTCCTGTAAATTGAAAACTAATAGTCATCATTCTTTCACCTACCTCTAGCCCATTGGGAGATATCTTCAGGTACTCGCTTACATCCTTGGTGTTCAACATGACATTGATACCACTCACATCCACCGTATCATGAGAATACTTTCTACCTTCTATTAAAACTGTAAAGAAAAAGATATTCATTACCTGTAGAATATAAAACATGGTGTAACTGGTTCACTGTTTATGGAAAAATAATTCTTACATAAGTTATCCAAACACCATTGTGCACAGAAACCAACTTGTCTCTTAACACAGTGCGAATCCGTTGCCCATTTTTCCAACATCAGCAGTGGATTCTGCTTTTTCGCCATCAAACGTTTGCTTATTGTAATTTTATTCTCACCTATTTCAATTAATATATTTTAGTACTATTACAATTATGCATTTATTGTATCATTCTATCATCTCTTACTCATTTGTGCAAATTTCTCCAGTGCTATGAGCGAATATAACACTATGTTAGGATCGATATCTTCTCTCTAGAACAGCAAATATTTCCCAATAAGTCACAGCTTGAAACTTTCCTTGCCCTATTATTTCTATGAAAAATACTTACCAGATTGGAAACTAAATAGTCAAGTGTGTTTTTCGAGAGAATAGCTATACTACTGGGACCAGCTAATTTCTCAGCTATACAACCCAACACCACACAAATGTTCCTTTGCTGTGTTACTGTGGTGTGTGTTTTACTCAGCTTTTTTGATGCTTGAAACATTTGTGATAATCTCAATACTGTGTCCTGTAACCCACAGAGAGAATCAACAGATTTCACAGAAGAATTGTACAAATCAAATACCAAATTCTAGAATAGACCTTACTTTTGATGGTAATGGACAATCTTCTAGTAGAAGAGCGATAACGGAAGGGCCTAATGGATTGTTCATTGGAATAACATTGATCATAGAAGCGACGACTTGTATCCATCCATCTTCTTTATCAGCAATAGCGTGTAATTTCACCATTGCGGATGGTGGCTCTTGGATGCTGAGCACCAACAATACGAATAACATTCTTATTAAAGAAAACTAATTGAAATCAATTGTCATATATATGATCTGCATTATTACATACCTGTTAACATGGGAGGCAATCATTCCTAATGTACCAAGGACAAGCTTGTCGATATTAGTAGTCGATGATGGGAACTTAAAAGAAGAGGATGATATTTCTCCGGATGAAATTGTTGCTTCTGATGGCTCGGGCAGAACAGTGTTCTGGACTGTTGTGTGATACTCGCGGCTTAAGTTTATGTCACCCAAAGGGTCCTTAGGCAAACAGTTGCCCATACCCACGGATTTTTTGAAATAACTCTCACGCAAAATCAAGTCTGCAAATAATTCGTCCTTAAATAGCATTTACTCAACTGGGTAACATGTGTATCACTGGATATCTTCCCCGATACAACTAGAACAAACACAAGTTTCCCACATAAGTGTCAGTTGACAGCCAATGGACTTATTCTATGAACTTGCGCTCAGTTGTATTAGCTGTCAGATTATCAGTATGTTATAAAAACTTTGTCATGACAGGTATCGAAGTTCAAAGTAATACATACTAAAACTTGGGCATAGCGAATGGCGTGCCAGGATTACAACAAATAAATTTCTTTGTTTACATGTCTGTTCGCTCCCCTCTTCATTCTCTCTCAGTGTCTGACAAGCATGTATTTATCATATGTCCAGACATCGGAAAATCCGTTAAACTGAAACGCTTGTTCGCAGTTAGAAGAAGGTGTTATTGCCGCTTATCTAGAAGTGCAAGAGGCGGGAGGATTACATTGTTTTTGTCGCGGGTGGGACATTCCAATCGGGATAGTTTCTATACTTGCATCTAAGGTGCGATTTGGTTATGGTTTCTTAAAACAAGAAAAACTCTGTCTCGCCCTTCATTCAGTCTTACATATCTCAGGTTGTTTTAATAGTCAGCCAAGAGAATCATGTTGGTATGGGCCCTTCATTATTTCATAAGGGATTGGACGCAATAGGGCTGAGCACACTCGCTCTCTTCTTCAGGTTATGTTCTTTAGATCCTTAAAACAGTAATCTTGGCACTTGAGATGAGATCACCATCTTCCTGCTTGCAGCTGCTCGAAAATTAGAAATCGTAGATATATACTGTTGCGAAGGCGCATGGCCCACGGGAAAGTTTGGCCTCGCGCCGCCCGCGGAGCGCTAATGCACTCCACTCTCCTCGATGAAAAGATACCTTTATGAACCGCTATGAACTCGAACGAAAATATTCGCGAATCCAATGCTCTGCGAATGCGAATCTGAACGTTTAAACACGCACCACTGATAGTAGCGCTGTTGCACGTGTTGTTTATAACATAAAGGCCAGTTACATACCATGTTTCCTGTGACCGAAGTATCTTCTTTATTGAATGAACACCTAATTCTTAGCTAGAACAATCGGCATTTTAAAAGTGTGCTCGCACAGTAATTATTATTACTGAACTCTGTTATTATAATACTTGTATGTAGTACTACTCTCGCAATATGATAGCCGGCTTCCGATTTTTCCATTTTTAAATACCGCGTCTTCCACTGTTTTCCAGAGGACAACATTCGTTAATGATTTAATAACAATGACAAACCAACGGCCGATCTCGTGTGGTTTAGACTTTTGTACTGTTCCTGATTTAAGCAACTGTTTGGTCTCGGCAAACTCATCGAAGTACGTAATGACGAGAATCAAATTACACTTGAATAAGACTGATATTAAATCTTTGCTTCTACCTTTTTGTACATTTAGATATGAGTTCATCTGTGCACCACTTGTTCATCCCTTGTACAAGAGAGAATTTATTTCTGGGCCTGCGAAAAACCGTTCTGGGCCATTTACTAGGCCAGATTTAATACTCTGTAGTTCTGGTAAATAGCCTGCCTTCCGTATGAACTCCCTTGACATAATTAACCGGAGTAATTTTCAGATTGGAACAACTTGGTAATTGGCAAGTTGTCTCCTTACATCGATGTTGACTCCAAGGATCCAGTCTTAAAGAAGAATAGCGAATATGCTCTTAATCAGGAATTAACACTAGCCAATCATTTAGGGCTCACAGTAATAACATTGAAACTAATGAAAGGAATTGAATCTCATGTGAACCTCGCAAGAATTCTGCATAATAAACTAGCTGGCATATGTAACTTTCAGGTATGTAAAACTAACATGTATAGAAATCCAGAGATTATAGTTTGTATGTGTTATTTAGATTTGGCTGCAAGTTCCAATGGAGAATCCAAAGAAGCAGGCTTATTCGTATAGAGATATGGAAATGCCACCTCTAGAAAGTCCTTGGGAATGGTGGAATGGTTTCAGGGCTGTTTGTGATTATGATAAAAGATTAGGGGTGGCTTTAATTGTTAGTCATGATCTACCTGAACCAGAGGAGGTAATTCATCATTGAAATTGCATTGGATAATAAAACGAATTGCAGTCACATGTTTCACACATTTCTAGTATCATTGTATGTGAATTTATTTATGTTACATAGATCGAGAGATGGTTAGGAGAACCTGTAAGATTATTGGTCCTTCCTACCACATTGTTTATTACCAATAAGAAGGGGTATCCTGTTTTAAGTAAAGCGCATCAAATGTTAGTTAAAAAATTTGCCACTTTAGAAATACAGTTTGTATTAACTGGTGTGAATCGGTATCAAAGTATCACTTACTACCGCAATTATTTGGAGTACGTGTGGAAGGTAAATGTTGTATAAACTATGACCATAATCTATGTTTTTAATACTCAACTCTTACATAGGGATGTCAAACAGCTGGGCCTGTGGAAAGGTTTACTCGTGGATACGAGGACTATTTGCAATGTCCATTACAACCTTTAATGGATAATCTTGAATGTCAGACATATGAAATATTTGAAAAGGACCCTGTTAAGTATTCGCAATACCAAGCAGCCATACACAGGGCACTTATGGACTTAGCAGTCACACAGGCAGATAAGCATAAAAAAATGTAAAGAATTTTGTTCAAGTTAATTGCTTTTTATTATTTGAACTCGAATTCTAATAGTTGTATGTCAATAGAGTACTTATGGTTGTTGGCGCTGGAAGAGGTCCTCTTGTTCATGCAGCTTTAAATGCAGCAGAAATGGCTCATCAACAAGTAAAAGTTTACGCTGTTGAAAAGAATCCTAATGCTGTATTAACGTAGGTGTATTCATATGTCAGCAATGTTTGTAACTGGTGCACATATAGTAACAATTTAATAGTAATAAATGCTCAGTTTGCAGGCACTGAAAAGGGATATGTGGGAAGATAGAGTTACAGTTGTCTCTTGTGATATGAGAGAGTGGAATGCACCAGAGAAGGCTGACATTCTAGTGTCGGAATTATTAGGTTCTTTCGGTGATAATGAATTGTCCCCAGAATGCTTGGATGGAGCTCAGAAATTCTTAAAAGGTAATCTTTCTGTGTAAGAAATTTTGTGTCTAACCACAATGTCTAATTTTCTGTATTTTTAGACGATGGCATAAGCATACCTAGTTCTTACACATCGTACATCGCACCAGTACAATCGTCGAAGTTATACAATGAAGTTCGTCAATGCAGGGATAAAGATAAACATCCACTGTCTCATTTTGAAACACCATACGTGGTTCACCTTCACAATAAATATGATATAGCAAAACCTCAAGCACTCTTCACATTTAATCATCCCAACAAAGGTAGGAACAAAGAATTATAGAAATTCTATTCAACGAATTAATTCAATAATAATAATAAAGTCAATAATTATCGAAATAAATGTTACAATTTCAGATGCCATTATCGATAATTCAAGGTGTGAAGAAAGGACTTTCGATGTAGAACAGGATTCGGTGCTCCATGGACTTTCAGGGTATTTTGACGCAGTATTATACAAGAACGTAACACTAAGCATAGAGCCAAGTACATACAGCACTGGCATGTTTAGTTGGTTCCCCATTTTCTTCCCAATCAAGGTACATTACTGTAAAGCTAAAAACTTCATTCGTCTTATTTACGCAATAGCTTTGCATGCTTGAGTTTGTTCCTTCAACACATTATTTATAGGAACCTGTACAACTAAAAGGAGGAGATCAAGTGGTTGTTCATTTTTGGCGTCAATGCAGTCCGAAGAATGTTTGGTACGAGTGGTGCGTTACAAAGCCTACTCCAGTACCGATCCATAATCCAAATGGACGCTCTTACACTATAGGTCTATAAATGTCGAAGTTTTGCTGTGATATTCATTATTTCCAAGAATAAGCCACGTTTTACTATCTTCATTGCTGGTGTCTATTCCAGGTTGTCTTACATAGCAAATTCCGCATAAGATTATTTTATAAGAAAACGTGGAAGATGCTCTTATGTACAATGCGTTATTTTTTATTACGAAATACATTCTGCTATATAAATGATCGTTTTCATATAAGACCACAGAATAAAGGAAATTTAATAAGCACTGCGTTCTAATCAAAAATGTATCACCCTGTAAAACATTCGTGAGAAATACTCATGAACGTAAGTACAGAGAATAATGTCTGCACAAGACGGAAATATGTGCCAGATTTAACTTCCCGCTTGAGGAACAAAAGTAAATGATACCCTACGAAATAGTTTATCATTTTCACGTTTTCTCTCTCGTGAACCACTCACATTGAACCTAAAGGTCACTGATATCCTATATCCCCGATAACACACATTACAAGTTATCGAGCTCTGCGTGTTTCTCGTGACCTCTTCACCTCACGTGATCCTAGTCCTCTGGAGCCAACAACACTATACATAAATCGTTTCCAAACTTCTACAAACCAATTATTTACCAGCTATAAATATGCCATTTTCGAGATTATTTGCCATAATCTATAACATTGCAATAACTGGTCCAAAAACAGTAATATCAATACGAAATACTGGAATTAAAATACATCATCTTTATTGAATTCTTATCATTCTTAAAACGCGGAAATTTTATATGATTGAAATGTTTCTTATCATCGAAGGAAAGTTCTGCCGGTAGCTTTCAGAGGAGAAGATTCGTCCTTTCACTTCGAATTCGATGTCTTATTTGGTGTAAATGTAAAGAAGCTGTTTACTGTGGATTTATATGAAATTATGAATAATATACTAGTGTGACCATCGTCATCCTACTCCCAAACACTGGGAGAAGATAAGGGAGTGCGATGACGACAAAAACAAGTGTGTATACAGCATAGGCGGCGATCGAAGGAGAGATCTTTTGGTCATTCCCTCGTTTCGCGCCGCTTCTCTCGCTGCTGCTCGATCGCGGGGTTAGTGAGTGTCCGTTCACGTGAACGAAAGTAGCAGACGACGGAGTCTGGCAGGAAGGTTAGATCCTCAGAAGGAGAAGCGCGAAAACCAATTCTAAAATGGCAAGGTTTGTGGCCCACGTTACGAGGCGGATCGGACGATCGCTCGTCGCTACCGACAAACTTTCGAGCCTCTTAACTGGTCCATTCGCAACCTCGTTTCAACCTATTTCCCGCACCATTGCCACCAGCCGCTGTCTAAGAGCCGGTGAGTCGTATTTTACAGAATCTAATTCATCTCCGTGCTGCTTTTCAAGCGGAAAAAGCAGAACTTGCTAAATATGTTTACCACGTAGCGATGTTGTAATCCTTTTCGAAAGCGCGGACATATCTCGCGATGCTACGTATCAGGCGTAGATCGTTCAACTCATTTGCATTTGTCCTTAGTAAAGCAATCCTGGATTTCTATTTTTGTTCTGCCATGGTATTGTATTTTGCGTGCTTGCTTTTTTACTTTCAGACAGATTGTACACAGACAAACACGAGTGGATAAGCGTCGACGGCAAGATTGGTACTGTTGGTATATCGGATTATGCCCAGGACGCATTGGGTGATGTGGTGTTCGCCCAATTGCCAGACGTTGACTCTACGATAAAGAAAGATGGTTGGTAAATTTGTCTCGTTGTGAATGTTGCGTATAATGCGAGCACATTATCTTCTATCTGCAAATGGAAACTGTTCTTTGATTCAGACGAATGTGGAGCATTGGAGTCCGTGAAAGCTGCCTCCGAACTGATAAGCCCAGTCAGTGGAAAAGTAACGGAGAAAAATGAGGCGGTTGAAGCTAAACCTGGTTTGATCAATACCTCGTGCTACAAAGAAGGATGGTTGTTCAGAGTTGAATTGAATAATCCGGAAGAACTCAAAAGCCTGATGAACGAGGAGTCGTACAACACATACTTGAAGTCCGACCCACATTGATGTTTTCTACTTTTGCGTATTGAACGCCTATAGATTTTAGAGAGCTCTGCTCATAGTTGCAATGATCAAGTTTTGTACAAAAGTCAATCGTCCCTCGCGGACAAGAACCAATTGTTTAAAAATCGACAAATTATTACTATGAAAATTGTATTGTACATTTGAAAGTGTGGCTCACTGCGAAGTAAGACGACACTTGGGAAAGGCTATTTAATGTATATAATGTTGATATGTACAGAAATGTAAGTCTCGAGTGAAAATATAATGCTAGCTATAATGGTTGGCTCATTTCTTTATTAATCACTGTGCAATTTTCTTAAAATATTACGATATTTGTACAAAGCAGTTAAATGTAATATACATATTACTCGATACGCACATGACACTATTAAAGTTACAAATTATAATAAACATTGTGTTCTAGAAAAACGCATTTAAATTATAATTACTAGATTGTGTACTTAAAAAACAATTGCATGTGGCGAAATGGTATTTTTGAGTATCCAATTAGCTGGGTTACGATTTATATAGTACCATCCTTGATCCTCCTTTCGAGAATACCTTTTCTCCGTAGGACTGTTTGAACAGGGTAATCGGCAAAAAGAGAGAAAGGTGATGGGGAGCGGGTAAAGGTGAAATCAGACGACATTGAGATGGGAGTTGACCAAGAGTTACAGAAAAGATATCGCGCCATCGGTCCTAAGGAAGGACAGTGTCATTAGTTGATAATAAAGATATATTTACAATCAATAAATTTCTCTACATAATTTACATTTGCCAAATCCTATACTGGCAGTGTTAACAACGTATAATTCTTTTCTGTTCGAAGTTAAGTCCAATTCTTTATTGGATTCCAAGAAATCACATCGATACTGAATTAGATCATTTTGCCAATGGTGATTGGTAACTGTACATATGTATAACACATCGTTCTTTATAACACCATCATTGCTGTATATGCACTAGTTACAATTAATAATAAAGGCATTGCAACAAAATCGAGCGGACGATTAAATAGGATGGACATATATAAAGGTAATCGTATTAGAGCTACATTTAGACGAGACGAATCTTATTCTCCATAGACTGCGAATTTTGTGTTATAAGGTATCCAACTTGTTCCAAAATTATCAGACCGACGTGTTCAATAAAAGACTGCGATTGTGAGTTTTTGCTTGCTTTACCCAAACAGCAATGTAACGAACAAGTGAGAGGGAACGGTCATTTGGTGGGAAAGACCTCCTAGCCTGAAAGCGTTAGTTCCTCGATTCTGATACATTCTAGATTGTACAAGTGTATTATAATTTGGAATAAACGCCATAACAACTAAGATTATGTAGTGATACAACAAACACATTATCCCAATATAAGATGTCACATTTCGTTGTTGCGCATAGTACAAGAGTCATATATTAATCGTAATATAAGTTATCCGCGTGGACCGATATTCGAGTCTGCGCAGAGAACAGATATCCATATATCCTTTTTTAATTGCTATCTGGGCATCTATTCTGAGGTATATGGTTACTAAAAATGTAAAAATATAAAACTTAATACATTTATGAAGAGGTAGTCATTCGTATGCGCGTTAAATAAAAACGTGTTTTACTGTTTTCGTCAAAGGCATCGAAAAGAAGGGACGAACGGTGGTGGTGCCAGCCGAACTCCTTATTGACCGTTCGGCCGAGAGAACGAGACGATTTGAAAATTTGGGAACATATTTCGTACATATTTTACACGAGTCGATTGAAAACGGATTTGAGAGTTGAAGTAGGTGTGTGGACACAAATCTTTACTCACACGATAAGTACATACATGCATCCCTTTCGAAAATATATCTTTTCATGGTAGTATTACTCACAGCTACTCCTCCTGAATTCTTTTGACACTCGAGCCTTAATATACAAGACGACATTATTCGAGTTCTATGTAGGTCAACAAATACTTTACATCTAGTCTCGATCTTAATACGAAATCGGTGGAAAAAGTGAAAGTAGTAAAATAGCATTTTCTCCAGGTACTTGCTTGATAGAGAGGATGTAAAACAGTAGGAGTTGCAAAGGGTGGTACTACCAGCCTACCAGTACGAGCAAAGATTTCTGTTCGTGGTGCCAGGCTTGAGAGCCTCGAATCTAGCACGTGTAGTAATTTACCGATCGTTTAGAGATACCACAGGCGTCTCGAGAAGACGACCTTCACAGCACTGAAAAATTTCTGACTATCGACTAAACAGTAATAATCTATTAGTGAAAAATTACTATGGTCAATCGCTATCTTAACATTCAGTAAATATTTCTCTATTTAACAACTGCGAGATAAGACAATATTAATCTTATATGCTTAGTATTAATCGCTAGATAATGTAGGACCACATAAACCTTGCTCCAATGATCTTTTATTTCTTAAACAGAATGTTTATTATGATACAATATACAATAATAAAATACCGCATTTTCTGGTTATTCGTTTTTCCGCCACCTATGTGAAAAATAATAAAGAGAGAAAGAGAACGAGGAAGAGAAAGAGACAGAAAGAGATAGAGAGAGAGAGAAAGGCAGAAATAGAGATAGATAGATAGAGAGAGAGACAGAGAGAAAAATATACTATTAAGATCCTAAAATTAGTGAAGACATTAAGTAGCTAATGATTTTTCTCAGTAAGCAACAGAAATATATTTATTTCATTAAACTATACACAAAATAGTATAATTACATATTTAACATGATTTATACTTTACAACATAATTGGAATGTGTTAACTAGTATGTACAATAATAGTAGCCCTGCTGAGTGCAAGTGTGACAAAATGCAGATTTTCATAGGAAGTTCTAAGGATGCCCAGGTGGCCGTGCGCGACAAACATATACGTATATGTATACCTATTCCCGTACACATATATATACCTATATGTATATGTAAGTATATCACATAAAAGTGTGTTACTGTCACTCAAGGATGCCCATTGAATCCCTTGCGAAAAAACACGATTCGTTACGAGAGTCAAATTCTCTTTTTTTTGCCATTGAATAAGTAATTCATTCGAGTGAGAGCAAGGCTTCAGTGGTATGCTTAAAAATAATCGCATCTAGTATTAGAAAAATAGCTTTACTTATATAGACAAAAGTTGCCTGCCCTTTGACCAATATTCTGTTAACCACCCTTTGTACTGTTTTCAAGGCATCTTGCTTACTATTTCCCTGCGCTTGTACCCACAAACAGGGGTAGTAATTCTCCATTGGATACATCTCTAAAACTTCAACATCAAATATAGAAAATATATGTCATTATGTTTATATATTTAGATACACTTTATAATACATATACTATGTATATATGTAAAGTATGTACGTCTATACTTGATTTGTTTGCATAGGTATTCCTTGAACCAGGGCCCCTTAACTTGGTCCAATACCTAAGCAGTTTTAGCTCTTAATAGGTACTTGAGGTCCACTCTTACGGTAGGTAAAGGGCTCCGTCATCATTCTTTCGAGATAAAGCAACAGACTAACTCCCGGCAAACAAAAAATGCCGAAAATACCAATCTACCCCTTTATTTTCTCTTGGCGTGAAGCATCTCCATGAGGAGGGTTTGTGTCGGTGCTCCGCCGCTACAATGTTTCTGATACAGATGATCTTCTCCCCTGCTCGCTACTATGTGGATTTCTGGTAATACTGCTAGCAGCTTGTTAAATTTATCCTGTTCAGACACACAATACATGTGTCCGTTAGTTCTGCTATCGAGCATATTGATTCCTCTCCTCTTTAAATCATTCTCCGTTCTACTTTCAGCCTCTCGGCATACTTTTAGGCGATTCGAACTTACCGGCACTGATGGATAACAGTTCAACGTATAATCCAAAAGAGCTTGCTGAACTTGATCGTGGCCCTCTTGGACATGCTTCTTGTTCACTAGACCACGGACATCTGTGTACAAACGAATAATCCAACTGTTAACTCTTTCATCGACATCCTTACAAGGATCCACTCTTTTCCCGAGAACACCAACCGCTTCATTCAGACTAATCGCACATAGGACAAAGTTCATCTTTGAGAAAATTTCTTACCGTGGTTGAGCAGCATCAAGAATTTCATGCAGATATAATCGGACAGGTCGAATTTGAGCTCCTGAAGTTTGGCGGAGAGTTCGTTAAAAAGATCTGCCAGGGAAGGAACTCCAAGTAGGCCGAGGCAAAGGAGATCAAACTTTTGGCCATTATGAAGGGTCGTTTCATCAGGCAAGTTATTGTGTAACCTTTGATGAAGATGGTCAAGCACCAACATATCCGACCAAGAGTGTTGTAGTAGTTTCATCTGATCATCAACCTGTTAAATTATATTGAAGTTCCACTTTAGTTTCACCCAGTTTTCAAATATCCTTTCACATTCTCAATTTCAAAGTTCGATTCTCCCCCAACAATGCAAATCCCGCAACAATATAAATAAACAATAAAAAGAACAATGAGACCCTCGCCATATTAATATTCCGAAATTCCAACTACTTTCTAAAAAGAATTCTACTAAAATATCAAAAAATTCCCGAGCGCCTTTCACATTGCTAAAACCAAAAAAAACAGCAACATTCCACAACTCGTTATTAATAAAATTGCAGCGACTGGCGCCTGGTATCGCGACGATCAAAGAATTAACAATAGATAAACTGTTAAACAAGCAGTTTATAATTAACACGGGCCTGCTTTGGAGCAACCGCTATAACCCAGAAACGTATCTTGTTATGACCTAGATATGAGGCGATGCTTGAAATCATTCAGTGATTGTGCAATGCTGTTGGTTACCTCACATCCCCGCTCATGCCGACCGAGAGGCCGGCGACGAGTTATTTATCGGTAAGAACTAAGTGTCGGTTGAGAGAACTCAGCAACGGTTAAAGTCATTAGACTTTTATTGCTCGGTAACGCGATCGGTCTCATCTCTATCGTTGGCGTGAGTCAGTCGGGATTTGCAAATTCAAGGAAGAGGAGAGTCGTTAGCATGCGCGCGCGCGCTCTCGCGCGCAGCCCAATGGAAAGCAAAGCCGCACAACAGCTTTGAAGCTTGTGTCGCCAAGTGCTCTAGCGATAGACTACCGAGTGTACTCTACCGCTAGGATATCGTGATCGACAGGGATTGTTACGGCTGCGGCGAGAGAGTACAAAGTCGAGGTAGGGATTTCGCTGGTGGAGTATAGACAAGACAGAGTGTCGTCATAGCTATTCGAGGGGGAGCAGGAAGGGGGAGGGGGGAGGGGGGGATAAGAGGTGAGAGAAAGAGAGAAGAGCGAGGTGGACTAACCTTGAGATCCTTGAAGAACACTGAATTCCTTGCCCAGTCGACCTGCGAGAATAGATTTTGATCGAGCACTTTGCACATTAATTCGAACAAGTCCACTTCACACTGATTGTACGTTTGACTTTGCAAGAGTCCGAAGAGGGATGCTTGCCACTCGCGGTCGTCCACCGTTTGCACAAAGTCTCTTATCATTGGACTAGTTTTCAAGGCGACGGTGGAGGGTGCGGAGCCGGTGGCTCCGTGAGGTTGCGTGGACTGTTCGCCGAAGTTGAAGGCCTTCGGGCTTGGGGTGGTGGAATTCGCAGTCCACAACTTGCTATCCAGGCCAGGGTTGAGGTTATGCAGGTGATTACCACCGGCAGAAATGTTTGGCAGGGAGGACGGTGCGATCAATTGATGCTGACCGGCCCCGCTGCCAGCTTGTGTCGTGACCAGGCCAGCGGCCACGGCTGCAGGGGATGGACTCGAATCTGGAGAAGATGTTAGACTCGAGACCTGAGGTATTTGAATCTCCTGCTTAATGTGCAGGAAAGGCGTTACTGCGGAGGGATAATTCGATGGGTCACCGATGCTGCCACGTATTGTTTGCAGTGCCAGCTGCCGTTGTCGCAATAATTGCAGCTTCCGCGCCCGATCTCTTTTATACATAGGTCCGAACTTATTCCTTCCACCTCTCATGCGATCCGCTCGCACAGCTGAAACAAAAACAGAGAGAACACACTTTCAGTAAGTCTTGTCTTATCGCCTTTCACCTACCATTCATATTACATCTAAGGTGAAACTAACTATCAAAAATCATCCTTTCCCCCCCACAGATCTTCTCCTCGCAACCTTCTCCCAAACCTTTCCCCATCCGGATCAGAGTCGGTGGCATCGCAACATCCATTTTCTAGAGATCCTCCATTCAGTAGGAATAATCGCACGCGCGCGGATTCATAACTAGCCCGAGAAAAGCAATCATGTACAACCGCAGGAGGCTATAGAGGTGCCGATTGAACGGTATTGCCGGGGAGAGACAACCTTGAAGAAACAGTATTCTAGTAAACCAAGTCCGCCATCGACGAAAGCGGAAGTCGCGACTAATTGCATATAAGTGGGACAAAAGTCTCCTGCACTTGCTCTTCCTGTTCCTGATACACGCGTATGTGTTCATCAACCAGTCATCAGCGCGCGCAATCCTTCCCGACAAATCACTGTCCAACTACTCTCCACGGATATCATTTCAATCTATAAAATCAATCGCGCAATGACAAATCCTTGGATATATTTATCTAGCATTCTCACTTCTACTCAATCGAAACTGTTATAATTCGATTTTCAGTCTTATAATTTATAAATAAAAATAATTAAGAGCCCGCGAGCTCGTTTTAGAACTGAACTTGCAGCTTGGAAGTGAGAATATCTTTGAGACCCTTGTTTCAGGAATCAGAGCATAAATAAGGGGTTTCCTGACGTGCGGTATTCGGGCCGGAAGTGGCCCAGGCCTAGGGCCTCCATCTTTTTACCTTAGTTTCGAGAAATCATTATAATACCGCCCACAGCCATTTATAGACGAGTTCAGCATCCCAACCGGTTAAACCCCAAGTCCCCTAAGTTCCACAAAACTATTCCATGCAATTTGAAATTCATAACTAAAGAACTCCAGCCATTTCTACATTTCCAGCAAATTTACGCTTCAACTGACATTCAAAAATGGTGAGATCGACTGGCATATGCCAAATAAAGTTACGATATCCTTATCGAGCGTTGACAATTGATCTTAGCGGTGAAGTTTTACGTTCGAGTGACAGTGAAACCGAACGGCGTGTTTTTAGGAGTGTCGAGAAGGAAGGAGGCCGTCGGCGGCGGCGGCGGCTTGGTGTCGAGAGAGCAATTGCAAAATGCGGCTGCTGGCTCGCCGCCGAAAGAAGGACGCCGGGGAGGAGATATCAGCGGGCCCGTATCTCTCGTGGGAGCGCGCACTTTGTTAGCAACATTTGCGCTTGATCGCACATCAACCTCGCGCGCCGCCGGCGCACTAATCAAGGAAGGCCTTAAAGCGCCTTACAGTTTATAGGGCGGCGGGCGAGCGAGCGAGCACGCGGGCAAGAGCACAGCGGCGTTGCCTATTTTCGTCCCAAGTGTGTGTTTGCTATCCGTCGTCGTGGTCGCATGAAACCACCAGCGGCAGCAGCAGCAGCAGCAGCAGCAGCCGCCGCAGGATCAGCAGCAGCACTAGCAGCGAGTGAGTATCAGTCAGCAGCAGCAGCAGCAGCAGCAGCGAGAGAGCGAGCGCGGTGCGCGCTCGTTGAAAGTGAAAGGAGGTTGAAACGCTCGCCCGTCCACTTCTGCCTGCGCCGGCACAGGCACAAGCCCGCCGATGCCCCTCTACGCCTCGCAAACTCTCTCCTCTCCTCTCCTCTCCGCTCCTCTATCCGCTATAGTATACCCGATGCCAGACCGACACCTCCCTCGATTCTACCGTGAGCACCCCCCGCTCCCACCGCCACCGCCACCCGAACCCTACTTCCTTCGAGGATCCCTACTCCTTTTGGCCCACTCCTCCTCCCCCGCCCCAGATATCCACATTGCCGCCCCCGTCCCTCCCACCAACGCTCGCTTTTACACCTCTCTTCCCTCTCGTTTGCTCTTCTCGAGCCTGTCTGATCCGCTGCCCTCTTATCTTCCCTTCATCAACTCGCTCTCCCAGCGACCATCCCTTTCGCACTTCCCCTCCCGATCCTCGTAGAGTATTTGCAAATCGCAATTTCACAAGTTTGATACAGTTTGGAGAGTAAATGTTAAGAGTGAGATGGGAGAACTGCGTCTCGTCGCTTGTAAGGCTACCCTCGTGCGCTTGTATTCTGGAACCCTTCCGCTACTTTCGCACTGGTTCCTCCCCTTTGTCTACTGGGTACTCTCTCGTGGCCCCTAATGGCGACGGAAATTTGCGGCTATGTGCGCAGCAGTTTCGTTGGGGAGTATGGTTGGTTAGTTGATGCGCTGTGTGTGTGTGTGTGTGTTTGGGGTGCGCAGGAAATTGCGACTGGATATTTAGCGTGGAAGGGAATCGGGAGCAGAGATGGATGCGGGGATTGGTGTCCCCGATGTACGCATCTCTTCGCTTTCCGCAAGTATTCGTAGTATGCGTGCGCAGGCTCGCGCGTGCCTGGAATTTGCGGCTCCGCGTGCTGGACCGCGTAAACTTGACACTCGTGGCGGCACGACATTCCTCCCCCGAGGAGAGAGTGAGAGAGTGTCCACCCACGCCTCGGGGTATTTTCCTGTCGGCTCTAATTATCCTGATGGAAAAGCTAGAGCGCGTCAGCTGGCGGGTTGCCTCTCTGATTCACGTGGCTCCGCCGAGAACAGCCAGATATACGCGCCAGGCATATCTCGCCGACCGCTACGATCCTTTCTGAATCGCTCTGTCTGTCTGTCCGTCTGTCTGTCTGTGTATGTGTGTGTGTGCGCGCAATTTGCACGAAGTTCGCAAAACCGCCGAGTCTCGAGAGCTGCTGTAACGCTGGAAATCGCGGTCAGCGTTAATTCTCGAAGGCTCGTTACTCTCTCGGCCGCTTTTCCTACACCTCGCGAGTGCGAGCGCTATCGATACTACGCAACGCGCGCGCGCGCACCTAATGGCACTATTGTCTCGTTGCTATTTAACGCGTGCCATTTTACTGTCCGCGCGCGCGCTCCTTTTCCATCGGACGGACAACACTCTCGCCAACGGTTGCTTGTCATCGCGTTCTACCTTTCTCCTTTCAGTCACTCATAATACGATCTTCTTCTTCTGCTCTTCTGGCAGAGATCGAGCTGACTTTTTCGTTTCGCCTTCTTCTTCTTCTATCTAGTCGTTCTATGCTTCGTCGACTTCTCCGTTTCGCCTCTGTGTGCGAGGAGTCTGCTCCCGGCGGCATAGGTTCGCACTGACTGGTTTCATTTTCTAGATTATCACTTCCCGTTTTTTGTCGGTCTCCCTCTCTCGCGGCCCGGCGAGAGAGCATCGCGAGAGAAGAAGCGTGCGCTCGAGCGCGCGCCTGCCAGTGAGCGGGGCCGGTTGAAGGTACGACCCTACACACATGGACCGCCGGCTAAACTTGACTCTCGGCCTCGCACTCCAAGGATTTCTTTTCTTTCTCCCTCTCCGGAGGCCGCCAGCCTGCTTGCCTGCTTGCTTGCTTGCTTGCCTCGGCTCACCTCGGACGCAGCCAACACCGCCACCAACCGTACCTTCTTATCCGAGAGACGTTTTAGCACACGCATCGTAGGTGCTCCCCAACCTCCACCCAAACCTTTCTTCGGACCGGCGTGTTCCGTGCCAGGTGCATCGCAGGGGTAGAATACTAACGGGGAGAAACAGATCGCCATTCAACGTGCGAGTACTCTGACAGGGAAATTCGGCTCCTTGCGACGTAATACTTTTTCGTTTAACACTAAACCTACCGACACTTTTTTTATACCCGTACTTTCCCATTGAAAACGTGTTTAACGCCTTTGACCGTTTCGAAAATATAAAATTGTTATAAGTAAAACTTCGTTTATCGAAGTTTATATTATATTAGATTTAATTTGAGAGTTATTTTCAATGAAAAGTCTGGATAAGTTGCACGTTGCACGTGGGAGTAAGTGTGAAAGAGTGAGAGGTGGAGAAGTCGAGCGAGTTTCGCTACTCGACATTGTTGGAGTCTGCCATTAGAGAGACATAGATTCATTTCCGTATTTCGGTTTGGGGATTGCCGAGCTAGTGGAAGGTGGTGGATGATGGCGAAGTGGTTGGTTCGGCCTGCTGGCTGGAAGGTGTGGGTGGCTTTGGGAGCGCGTGGGCCGAGGGACGTTAACGTATCGATATACGAGGCGATTGGATGGTCGGCTACGTGTGTCGAACCTCGACACTGATGGAATTTACGTTGGAACTCCCGGGCAATGAGCGGACCGGATCGTCCGGCAATCTGCGAGATAGCGAGAGATACTGCTCTCTGTGCCGGCAGGCACAGTGATGACCGGAAGTTTTTGCAGCGCACACACGGAATTGCGCGCGCGCATCATCCTCCTCCTCGTTTCTCCATGTGCGTGGTGGAGCGGCGGAACTCCAGATAAATTTCAGCACAGCAGCGGAGAGCACAATCGGGTTCTTTATGATCAAAGGACTCGATATGAGTCCCTCACTTTTTCTTCTTGCGCAACGTCCCACATCCCTCCGCCGAGCGGGAGGAGGAGGAGGAGGAGGAGGGTTCGATACGTCGATGAAACCAAATCGCACGAGTCTCGGTTTACAACGAAGAATATCTTTACTCTCCGCCTCGCTTCTGCCACACTCGCCGCTCTCCCGCCGCCTTTCCCTCGCTTTTCCCCTAAACATCAATTACCCCTCGATGATTGACTCCAGTTACAATTGACATTCTTCCTCTATTCCGCGTTTTTTCCGCGCTTCCAACTCCAGCTTGGTTAGAAACATTTGCAAAGCCGATAAGCAAATTCAACAGTCCGTCGCACCGCTAATCATTAACGGTTAGAGAAATTGAATGCGTAATTCCTGCGGTATCATTGGTTACGCAAGTTCGAGCGGCTCGCGCGCGCGCGCGCGCCCGCCGGAATAGTTCCATTTTCGTGAAATTAATAGGGAACGGTACTCCTTCCGTGATCCGGTCTCTGATTCATCGCGCATCCTGCTATCAAGCAGGACTACTATTAATTATAACAGTCGCCACATTCACCAAGGATAATCATAATGAACAATTGACTAACAAGTGAACCTCGAGTTTCAATTCTGTTGTCCCTCGCAATCATTAAAATTCCAAAAACAATATTCCAACACCGTGAAAAAAAGGGGGAACACTTCTTATCGAGGAATATTGCTCAACAAAGGGAATAGTCTTGCATTTACATCGTTTATCTGTAAAATGACATCCTAATTTCACATTCATTAGGCATAATTTCTGGCTCAAAGCATAAAATTAAATTTGTTCCTAGCGCTTGATTGAATAATGGAAGATTGCAGTGAGAGACACGTGTATGCAATCGGTGGCTAATGCTCTTTCATAGACATTTACTGTTGGCGGGCTGCTTACGGGATGCGCGTAAAAAGTGGCGCCGCATTAGAAGGGGAGGGTGGCGCGGAGCGGAGCGGAGAGTGCGAGAGGAGGAGGAGGAGGGAAGTATAGAAAAGAGAAGCACGTGCAAGGGACGCGTGGAGGCGATGTCGAAAAAATGCGGCCCATGTCCGGTTCACGAGGTCCGCGCGCGCGCTCGACGACGAGCGCCGCGCCGCGCCGCGCCGCGCCGCTCGGAGAGCACCGAACCCGTGAGTGTGTGTACGTCGTCGTCGAAAAGAAAGGGAAACCCACTTGGCAAATCTGGTCCACGGGTCCCCAGTGACGTCAGGCCCTCCCCATAGAAATTAATGGGCGAGCACGTGACCAGCGTCGCCCACCGCTGGACCAATCGCGCCGGCCAACTTGCCCCCGTGACGCCAGCGACGCGACGCGGAGCGTCCGACCGTTAGTGAAGTCATCCGAGAGCGCGGCCGCCCGCCACTTGCGAAAGCAGCAGCCGCGAAGAAAAACGAGAAAAGCAGCAAAGAAAATCGAAAATATATCTCCATCTTGGAATCAAGTTCGATAAAGAAGAGGAGGCTTTCAAGAATCCCTCGAGGAGAACAATGCACTCTCCGCGAGAGAGAACGTCTTCGCTAGTTTTCGTTGCGAAAGGAAGTCAACAAGAACAACGAAACAAAGAGCAAAGCTTCTGTTGCTAGGAATCTCTAAACGGACCGAGCGAAGAACGGAGATGGAGTTTCGGAGCGAAGCTAGAAAACAATGCAATCCACCACTGTGCAACAACGAGTACTCGTCTTCTTCGGTGTAGTTTTGTTGCGAAGTACGAGCGGCGCCCATTGCGAAACCAGTCAACGATCAAACAACAAAGATCCCAACCAAGGGCGAACGACCGCCGATGAAAATCTCCGACTTCACAAAAATTCCGACCACACAGCTACGAGTTTCGTGCGTCTTCGCTACTTTTGTCACAAAGTACAAACGCGCAGCAGCAACCAAGAAAGAGGAAACAAAGGGAGCGAAAGCCGACGGTGAAAAGTCTCCAAGTGGACAAAGTAAAGAAAAGAGAGAAAGAAGGGGAAGACTGAGGAGTTTCGGGCGCGAAAACAATGCAACGTGTTGAGTAGTTGGTTGCGAAGTATGCGCGTACGCGCAAGAACGCTGCATTAAGTAGATAGAGCAAGTAGTATAAGCGCGGGCGGGGAGACGCGCGCGGCACAGCCAGTCGGCGAGTCAAGCGGTGTTGTAAAAGTAGGCAGCAGCAGCAGCAGCAGCATTTGGCGACACGATAATCGCGTTACCCACTCGATAATCGTTCCCTCGCGTTTCAGATTAGCCCAAGTGACGCCAGCCTGACTTAACGGAGTGGCGAATGAGAAAGAGAAAAGGAGAGAGAGAGAAAGAGAGAGAGGGGCGTGTGAGCGGGGGAGGCAGCTCTCGCACACGCTCATTGGGATAGGTAATATTGGCCGGGCGGTAATTATGCGCGGCGTTCCCGTTGCCGGCTATTAGCTCGCCCTTTAAACCGGCCGAGAGATATTCGTCGCTCACGCGCTCGCCTCGCTCTCCATCTCTAATTGTCTGCCGTGTCGCCTTCCCCGCCAGGTTCTGCCCCGCGTCAACACGCATGCGCCAATTACGCTTTTTGCGTGCTCGGCGTAATATACGTGCGAGGCATACGGGACGCGAATTCGGCCGGCGGAGCGCGCTCGCGCCAGCGAGCGTTCTCCGCTAGGGAGCGAGCGAGCGAGCACGCGAAAGCAAGCCGAGAAAGAAATAAAAGCTTCGGCGAAAAGAAGACGGTGAGGCTCTCCACTCAACGAGGGATTACACAATCCCCGCCTCAACCTAACCTTTCTCCCCCACCAGGTTGTGTCCGCGGCGAGCAAGGTAGGAGTCGCGTCGAGCAGAGCACCGAGGCAGCCAGCCAGCCGATCGAGCCAGGTAAACCAGCGGAGAGCCAGCCAGCCTGCTCGAGCAGCCCAGGCAAACAGCCAGGTATATCTGCCGCCACCACCGCTCCTCCTCCTCCTTTTGCTTGCCTTGCTTGCCTTGCAACATAACAATAATTATGAAATTCGTCAGTTTCTAAAGTACGAGCGCGCGCCTTCCTTTTCCAGGCCTCCTCAATCCTGAATTAGGGATTGCTACTCGCCCGGATATCCTTCTTCCATTTGGATAGAGCGACCTATACCTGTCTTGGTTTTACAATCCTCCTCCTAATTGGTCCTCACTGGACCTTTCTAGGATCTAATTCAATTTGAGCATTTCCCTTCGAGCATAGTTTCGGACCCTCCAGCGCGGTCCTCCACGTGCCTCGCAAATGGAAAAAGTCCCCCGCCGCTTGTAAATTGGGACGTGGACGTTATTGCTGCTCTAAAGTTGCGCCGTTCACGCTAATGTCCGAGTGTACGAGGCTTGTAAAAGAGAAGCACTCTTCGCTGCGCTTCCCCCCGCAAACTTCGAACTACAGAAAGCGCACAGATGTGCCGCGCATGTTGCGAGGGTAAAAAGACCGCGAGAGGAAATATGGGAAATGTATGTTACGTGATTTTTGGGTGGATGTTCTTTGGAAATGCGTGGCTGTTGGAATGTCATCGATTGGTAATACGCTGATCAAAGCGAAATTGCATAAAAGGTTCGCGAGTCGACGAAGGAAATATGTAAAATATAAATATGTTGTTTGATTTTAGGCGGTTCTTCTTAGGAAATGTCGGACTGTTGGAAGGAAAGTGGTTCGTCCATTTGCGATTGGTCATTGATGTAGTGGATCGATCGGTAATGGAGCACGCTGACCGAGGCGAAATTCCATAAAACGGCGGACGTGTGACGGGCCGAGCGAGAAATTCAAGGAATGGTTCTCCTCTCCTCGGCCATATTCACCGGTCGAGGGAGGACTAGCGATGAGAGTAATTACGGTCAGGGCGAGCCTCCATGTAATTTTTCGTGGAAGATCTAATATTTAGGAGCGGCTCTCTGTCATAAATTATTCAAGGTCGGCAGAGAGCGCTACGTCTCCTGTGAATTACAGTCTGCAACCGCCATAAAAATAAGCAACTCCTCTCCTCTCTCCTTCTCTCTCTCTTTCTACCTACTCCTGTACGGAAGCCGATCATCATTTGTTGCTCTTGCTCCTCGGGGAGCACTCAACTTAAAAAGCTCTTTACATTTTTCAGGCGAATTTCTTTGCCAGCCATAAAACCACCATCCTCCGGCAGATTGAACTTTACGCGATTACACAACTTCCATTCGTAATAATTATTACAGCTTTTTAGTTCCACCGCTGCAAGAATGATAATTCACTTATAGAAAGTATAATATTATTAGTGGGTGCTTAATAAATATTCAGTGAAATTGGAGTATCGTAATGTATCAAGTATGTCGAGGTTCTAGGCGGAGGATTTGCTCGGGAAGTCTTAAGGCTGCCATTCGAAATTCTAATTTCATCATCGCCGGCGGTGAAAATACATTTCGAGTGTCTAATAGAAATTGTCAAGTCGAGACCGAAAGGCTTTCACTTGTGAGTATTGCGTGGCAGCGGGACTGTCGAGGGGGAAAACGGGGGGGGCCCAAACGTCCTACCTCAAATTTCTAGATTCCACTTGCGCAATTCTCGAAAGCTAGGCCCCGTACACGCCTTCCGCTGCTTCCACGTGACAAATCTCCCTTTGTCCAAACAGAAAAGTGCGTGGAATCGGCTAAAAGACTTTTTTTGTCCGTCGGTGACGCTAATGACGAAAAGGAAAGGCGTACACACGAGATCCTAGTTTCTAAGACCCACATTCGGAGCGAGACTTTTTTACCGGTTGCCAGATGCCCACCCAGAGCAGCGCAGACCCTTCTTCCCTTCCATTCCCTTCGATGTAAACCATCGCCTTTTTATCAAGCTTGTAATTTCCTTCTTTCTCTCCTTCCACCCCCCACTTCCAAATTAACCCGCCCGAGAATTCGCCAAATGGCATCGCGTAATAACCAGCTCTCTCATTTATAACGTCTCTGTTTCGGTAGTTCGGCGCACGTGTCCCTGTCAGCGCTTTTAATTAAATGTTGTATTAATACAGACAAAAATAATAAACGTTCAACTTCCCCTTTGAAATGAATCACGAGTGAATTATTCAAAGGAAGAGTGAATTCGTGCGATTAATTTGCTTCGGTAATTGTTAGTTTTACTGTGTTATATTGTCTCGCGTAATTATTAGAAGAAATGCGTTGTCCGATCGTTATTAAGAAATGTACAAGTAATAAAACGATGAAGATAATAAAGACAAAATCTACGTAAAACTAGCATACATTGTAACTTTAAAAAAAAACTAGAAACAACTATTATTATTAGTAGAATGTGTGCGAGGGTTTCGATCAGATTTTAAGCAGCTGGCGCTGAGAAACCAAACGCTTAATATTTGATTAGGGCGCTGCCCATTGAGAAACGAAAGCGAGCGAGCGAGCGAGTGAGCGAGCGCGCCACTGAAAATATGTGTATAGCCGGCCCGTTTCCGTTCCGAGCAATTCTCCCAAGTACTTTTTCAAGCCGAAGCGCGCGCGCGCGCGCCACCTCGTCAGTTATTCAGTGATAAGTGTTGAATATCTATGTCACCGTGCCGAGCAATATTGATGTCAGAAACCGCGATATTCAGGCGGCGCGGCAACGGGGCGAGCGCGAGCGCGCGCGCATCTGAGTTAAGCTTCGCCGCGTTTTCAAGGGGCTCGTTAATTACGGCGCAATTAGACCGCCAGTCAAAAAGTTAGACGCTTGAACATTTTTCGGTGATACTATTTCCAAACCTGTCCTCATTAAACTCGCAATAAGTAGGGCGATAAATACTCGGTGTTAGATTGAGAAGTGTTCGATCACGTTTTCCCGCGCGTTATCAATTATTTTTACTTCGAGGTTTTAGTTTCAATGTCAGTCGAAAAATTAAAAGAAATTTAGAGATGTGAAAAGACATTTTGGAGACTTTAATGTACTATTATTAATTATATGAATTGAGTAATTATATTATTTTATACAATCGACAGCGTAGCTTATTAATAAGGAATAGAAAAATTATTCTATTGAGCAGATGAATTAATTAGCAGTTTAAGGGTTAATCAGTGATTTCGGTGATTTCAAGTGCAACAGGAGAGTTTAAAACGGCTAGGTTCATTCGGTGGAGAATGAGGTTTGCTCTCGTATTCACGAGTCGCTGCCGAGAGAGTCTATTGCAGAACTGCGACAGGTGTTATCGTCGAGAGCGCGATTACCACAACTGACTCTCCGAGCCTGCTGCTGCTGCTCTTGCTGCTGCTACCTCCTCTTTATCTTTGAACCCGTGTTCATTCCAAGCGTGTGTCTCAACTTTCGACGAGTGGCGAGCGAGCGAGCGCGCATGTAGGCAGCAGAACAAACGAGAGCACACGTGGAAAATGAGCAGTCGTTCGACATCAACATTGCGCGCGGGATAAAAAAGAATCGTAGCGACATTGTAGAGATAAGCTCGATCGAAAGGTGTTTCGACGCCGACGAATTCCCCGATGGAAAAGCCTCGATTTTCGTTTCTTAGCTTTTCACGGTGGATTTTTACATTTCTGACTAGCACTCGCGCTCGCGCTCGCCGAGTAAGAAACTGTTTCCTTTCGTAAACAGAGACTCGCAAGCACTCTGGAAACTTTCCGCGTTAAGCAATCCCTCGTTGCCGGTGTAGGAACGCCGTGGAAAACGGCGTGCAAAGGCGGCAATTGCGACAGAGCCTGTTTCGAGATTCGCTTAATCGCTGGGCCTTGGGGGCCCAGACCCAGTTACTCGAATTGCATTAGATGCTCTCCGCGGCTAAATGATGTTGCCAGTGACAACCTCGCCGGAGAGAGTGAGAGAGAGAGAGAGATGCCACACTTTTACCTACCAAAGCACGCCCTACATCCCTAATGGTCTAGACCTCATTCGACCTCAGCCGGACCAACCGCCCCACCCTACAATAATCACTGACAAACATACTTCCCGCCAATCGGTTTTAACGCCAATTAACAGTCTTCCAAAGAAAAGTATCCATCTACCACTGTAAACTTCACTTGTATATAATAAAAATTGTATTTTATAATTCATTTCTATATAAAATCTCTGCGTTCTATAAAATTCGATAGTAATTCTATTCGATCTTTCGATATCGGATTCAAGATATTCCTGTCACTACCAAAGTAGATTACTTGTGACAGACACTTTAAAGCCGACCAACTGAGTAAGCTGTTTGCTTAGGAATTGTTCGATAAGCGCAAGAATAATATGAGAAAACTGGAGGGAAAGAACGTAGGAAAAAGTCCTTACGAATGTCCTTAGAAATCGAATGGAGAAAAATTGAAGGCATCGGAATCCCATGCTTATTGCAGGATTCTTCAAATATTTATGAGCCGTTGAGGCCGATCAATTATATCGACGCGGCATTAAATTACCTCGGTCATGCGAAATTAGGTCAGGCCTTTTTATCGTTATATTATAACAGTTGCGGTTGATGTTATTGCCGGCGGAGTGTAGCCACTGCAGGAAAATACGGTAAACAATGGCCGCGAATAGTTGGAGAAATACGGTGACGATTGTTAATCGTTGTCTGTGTCTGTGTGTCTGTGTCTGTTAGGTCAGGGAATTGATAGACGGCGTTCGGCAGTGACTAAACGCGGCTGCTTTCCACCGAGAATAACCAGATCAATTGTGAGCCGTCTGCACACGAGTGGCCGTGCACGTGTAAACGGCTTTTGACGTATCGGCGATGAATGCGCGCGAGAGAGAGAGAGAGAGAACACGATGATATTAAATAAGAGATAAGAGAAAAAGTCGATAATCATGTGGACACATTAACGGGCTGCTAACACGAAATCGATGCCAGAACAGAGCCGGTGAAAGTAGAAAAGGAAATTACTAAGTCTTCGGGCTTCGATCGAATAAAACTTTAACACACGCGTGCCGAGAGAATATTGTTCTCCTCGGTGTGTGTGTGTGTGTGTGTGTCTCGCGGTGAGTCTCGATCTATTGGCTAATTCGGGAACGAGCGTTTAAATGCAATCACGCGCACCTCTGTCCTGCCAAGTTTTGCATAAAAATCGCAGCGACGCCGGGCCGCCCGCACGCGGCGCTTTCACGTCCAAAAAAAGCGGTTGGCCATATCGTGTCGGCGGGCGAAATTTATTCGGCGAGAGGGAGGGACGCGACGCGACGCACACAAGAGAGTTTGGAATCGAATGGACGCGTGCGTGCGTCGAGAGCGCTCGAATGGTTTTCTCGGGTTGGCTCGAAAACGGCGCGCGACTGGACCGCGCGAGCGCGCGCTGTCGCAAGAGAAAAGGCTTGCTTGGAAGAGAGAAAAAGAAAGGTATAGAAAGATTACAAAATCAAAAGAGACTCACCCTCGAGCTTCATGCCAACTTCGAGGCACTTCTGAAAGCGACAGTAGGGACAGCGCTTCCTCTGGGTCTTGTCGATGTGGCAGGACCTCTCGGCGACGCATGTGTAGACCTTCTTGTTCTGGACGGTGCGCTTGAAGAAGCCCTTGCAGGACTCGCAGGTGAGTAGCCCGTAGTGGTAGCCGGAGACCTTGTCGCCGCAGACCGGACAGAGCTCTTCGATGACGATGTCCTTGGTGTCGGGGAAGTCGGACGGACAGGGTATCGAGCCAGTGACGACACCAACCCCGACCTGGCCCAATCCAGGATGACAGAGGGTACCGCTTGGTAACGAGTAAGTGGTAGTTGGTATCGCGACATTGCCGCTTACCGCAGCGGATCCACTGCCACCGCCTCCACCTCCGCCGCCGCCGCCTCCTCCACCGCCGCCACCAGGTCCTGTGCCTCCGGCGCCACCGCCGCCGCCGTTGGCTCCGCTGCCGACGGCACCCCCGACGCCTCCGGAGACCGGGCCGCCGTTACCCTGGCCGGGGCCTCCGCCAGGAGCCCCTGAACCTCCCGCGCCGTTCGTCCCATTGGCGCTTCCCGCGCTGTAACCGTTACCGCTCGCGTCCAGCGTCGTCGAGGTGCCGCAACCACCACCGCCGCCGCCGCCGCCGCCACCACTGGCGGCCCCATTACTACCACCGCCGCCCCCGGCGCCGCTTCCTCCTCCTGTTGGCGAGAACAAACACGTGTACACCTTCTTGTTGGCGCAAGAGCCGATCTCGAGGGCCGAGGACGCGCCGCAACCACCGTTCCCGCCGCCGTTACCCGCGCCGTTTCCACCACCGCCGCCACCGCCTCCTCCACCTCCTCCACCACCACCTCCTCCTCCACCACCGCCGCCGCCACCGCCTCCGCCACCCGTCGGCGAGAACAGACACGTGTAAACCTTCTTACTACTACAGGGTGAGCTGTTGCGCTTGAAGAAGCCCTTGCAGGACTCGCACGTGAGCAAGCCGTACTGGTAACCGGACATCTTGTCCCCGCACATGGGACACCTCTCCTCGAGGGCCGTCGAGTCGAAGAAGGCGGCATCGAAACACGAGATGCCACCCCCCTGCGTATGACTCTGCCCGTGAACCGATAACTGTGTCTGTGGCGGCTGTTGCGATTGAGACTGCTGCTGTTGTTGCTGCTGCTGTTGTTGTTGCTGTTGCTGTTGCTGCTGGTGGCACATTTGCGAGGGTGGACTTTGGGCGCAATTGCCGTAAGGCGAGGAGCCGTATTGTGGTTGTTGCTGCTGTTGCTGCTGCTGTTGCTGTTGGCCGGCACCGGCCGCGCCCTGCGGACTGCCCTGCGGGCTCAGATGGAACGGCGACATATTCAGGGATATAAGGCCCGAATGCTGCTCCATCTCCAATAACATATCACCCTTGCGCTTCTGCTAACACCCCACGGGACAACCTGCTCGCGGCGTATCGGTGCATATAGTATGTATATATGGCGTGGACGCGCGCGCGGCTACGAGCTCCCCCGTAAATCTGACTGCTCGTCGTCGTCGTCGTCGTACCGGAGATGATGACGAGCTATCGACAACGGCATGTGGGTTGGGATGGTTGCGAGTGGCCGCACACTTTTTAAAATGTCCCTTCTGTCCTCCTCCCCTCGAATCGGAGAGAAAGTGTTCGTTTTGCTTTTCGCACACACCCTCGATAGCACTGCTTTCAGGGCTAGGGTGGCCGTTCAGAGAGAGAGAGAGAGAGTTCACTGTATAGTGTCACAGAGTATGCGTGACGTCGTCGTCGCCGATGGTAATCGGGGCGACGCGCGACGATGACGACAACAACGACCAATGATGACGATGACAAAGTCGAAATGCGACAACGCTCCTATATTGCGCGAAAGCGAGAGCGAGAGAGTGAGAGAAAGAGAGAGAGAGCACACACGGTTTCCTTGGCACGTATATAATATCGATCACCAGTCACGCTCTTGTACAACACACCTTCGCCGAGGTAATCGCGCACCACCGCATCGGGGTGAACTTGATTGCTATGAGATATAGATATATATCTCTCCCTTTCCAAGGAGACGACTACGTCCGAAGCATCGTCGAGTATACTGGTAAGCGTGCGAAAACCCCGCTTGACACTTGCTCGCGCAGAAAGAGAGAGAATGAGAGAGAGAGAGAGCAATGATCGCTGGTTGCACTGGTTTCGCCGATAGTGGGAAAAACACACTGTAATCCAACGTTATGTGCTGCTGAACACAGCAGCAGATCTATTTGTCCACCACAAACACCGATGATCGTTGATCGAAGTTAATGCTTTCTTGGCGAGCGGCGCACCAAGCCGGCAATATCCAGGGCAGGTCGGGCACACACGCGCGAGCGCGAGGGTTGAACGCGGCCGCCGTGTCAGAGCCTGGAGGAGAGCGTGCTGCTGCTGGTGCTGCTGGTGCTGCTGGTGCAGGCGCGTGCGAATCTTCTGCCGAGAGTGGCTGTCGCGCGCGCACACATTCAGAGAGCGGACCACCACCGCACACTGAGGACAGCCAGAACTAGCAGTAGTAGCAGTAGTAGTAGTAGTAGGGCTGCTGCTGCTGCTGCTGGTGGTGCGTGTGGGAGGGGCACACACCTTGCGCTCGCGGATCCAAATAATAATGAGGCGGGTGGTGGTGTGTGCGTAAAGCTGCTGCTGGCTCTCTCGCGAGAAAGGGAGTCAGCGTCCGTCGATTGCGAGAGTGGACACGACACCACTCTCTGTGTATATGTCTGTCTCTCTGTCTGTATGAGAGAGAGAGAGAGTGCGCGCACGAGCGAGCGAGATAGCGATTGAAATAGCGCGGAGGGAGTGTGCGCGCGAGCGAGTATCCTCCAGTGGCCGGAGAGCGCGTACGACTTGACAGCTCGGCTATCCGCGTACGACTAGTTGTCTTCTCGCCTCGTTGCTTTCCCAAAGGGCCCGCCCCCTCCTCCTCCTCCTCTCCTCTCCTCTCCTCCTCTCCTCCTCTTCGACGGCGCCCTACCGTAGACACATGGAGGTAGGTAGAGCCGGGAGAGACCGAGACCGCCTCGCGGGACACAACATGCGCCGCGCGCGCGCCTCCTGCTTGCTTGCTTGCTTGCTTGCTTGCTATACCCTCGGCAGCACACCGACCACGTCGATGACGGCCAAGTGGTGCAGCTCAATGATGACGGCGACACGATCCCTGCTTCCCTTCTTCTTCGTCTTCTTCTTCTTCTTCTTCTTCCTCTTCTTGTTGTCACACTCGCAGCGTCGAGCGAGAGAGCTGTTGCTGCTGCTGCTGCTGCTGTCTTCGGCGAGGGCTGCCTGGCGTCGATGCGTGTGCCAAGTTGCGAGGCGACACGGGCTGGGCCGCGCCGGGTCGGCTCGTGTCGTGTCGTTCGTACTGTCTGTCTGTCTGGTGCTGGGTGGCTCGGGTCGGCCGCGCGCACACGTTGCGATCAGGAACGAGCGCAAAGCGAAGAGCTGAGAGCTGAGAGCTGAGAGCAGGGCTCTATGCGCCGGGCCGCCGAGAGATAGGCGCTTCGTCCGTCGTGACAGCACCGCACCACCGCGCCGGGAGTAAAATAAAATTGGCCGAACCGGGAGAACGGCGAGAGGCGCACCAGCTCAGCGCGCGTCAGGCTCCTTTGGCGTTTCGGTGGGTAGTATAGAGGAAAGGAGAGAAGGCGCGCGCGTGTGTCCCTTTACCGACGGGCGCGTCGAGAGTGCGAGTGCGAGAGCGAGAGGGGCAGAGAGAGGGACGGAGGGACAGAAGGATAGAGAGTGAGAGAGGGAGGGAGACGGGCAGGCACAGGCAGGCAGGCAGGCAGGCAGGCGGCACGGAGAGTATAACCAACACAGCGCACGGCATAAGTGAAAGTGATTCAGCAGCGCATGCCACCGCGCGCGGCCAGGTGCCCGACGACGACGGTACGGGACGGAGCGGAGCGGAGCGGAGAGAGAGAGAGAGAGGGCCGGCGGGCAGAGAGGGGCAGCGGAGGAGAGGCGGAGTGGAGGCACCTCCGAGAAGCCCGTCGGCTGGTGGGGGTAGCACGCGGTTCGGGAGGAGAGGGCTGCGAGGAGATCGCGCGAGAGCGAGAGAGCGAGGAGAGGAGGAGAGTGGAGGGGCGAGGAGAGCCGCGCGCGCGGTCGAAGGGACAGCCGGAGGGGCGAGAAGGAGGTTGTAAGCCCGACGTGGCGGGGATGACCTACTTACGGAACCAGGTCTATGTCGGCCGGAGAAGTATTGTCCTCGCGCGCGCTCCCGCGTCGATCCGCGCCGTGCCGTGCCGTCGTCGTTTTCTCGACCGTATTTGTCGTCCCCGCTGTCCCCGGATACCTCCGCGCCGCACGTGTCCGCCCTTATCCGACCCTCCACCCGCCGCCCGCCTCCTCCTCCTCCTCTTCCACCGACGCCCTACAATAAGCCCAGGCCGCCCACGAGCTCGCTCGCTCGCTCGCTCGCTTCTTCTCCCCGCGATTTCCTAATCTTCGATAGGACACCTTGCAACCAGCCTCCAACAAGTGAGCCTGCCCTCTCTCTCTTTCTCTCTCTTTGCTCCAGATGACGATGCGCTAGCAACTCCCGCGGGAGATCTCCGCTCGCCCGATCCCGATATTCTTCCTAAGAGCCGCAGCGATGATTGATCCCTGGCAGCTTCTCTCCAACGATGCCAAAAATCCCTTCCGCGCGTACTCGCGCGATGATGCTAGCGGATAGATGGGCGCATTCGGAAGAGGATCTTTCTCTCTTTCTCTTTCTCTTTGGAGTGTGATCGCAGGATGGTGGACGATTGTGTGGTGCGCTTGGAAGTTGGAAGTTGCGGCTGTGGCGCGGCCGCAAGAGAGAACGAAAGGACGGGAGAGTCGTGTCGAGTCGGCGGCGGCGGCGGCGGCGCGCGCGAACGACTCTTGCTTTCAAAGAGCACGGGGGAATCGGGCAGAGTGGCGGTAAGCGGGCACAGGGCAGGCGCTCGGGCCACATACAGGCCGTGGCTGGGTCAACAGTAACGCCGTTGGCACTCCCCAACAGTGCCAGTGCCGCTCTATGTGTTCGTACGTAGTAGATGTGCGCGCTGCCAAGTAGTGGGGAGACCCACTGACCCAGTTCGCTGAGAACATGACGCAGCCCCGACTCACTCCCTCTCATTAGCTCTTTCTCTCTCTCTTTCTATCCCTCTCTGTCCCTCTCTCGCTCACTCTCCCTCTTTCTCGCGCGATACACCGACGCTCCGAACCGCCGCCGCCGCCGCCGCCGCCCTTCCTCACCCCCTCGTCCACGCGTACCATCACTCTCCCTCTGTCTTTCCCTCTCGCCTTCCACCGAGCCTCTTCCTTTCTCTCTCTCACTCTCACTCGCTTCTTCTGAGATCCTCACCCTCACCCTTTGCCGCCCACCTTGCTCGCTCCACCTGGCCGTCCCTTTGATTCCGTCTTTCTCGTAGACCCTGTCCTTACCTTTGCACACATCGCACACATACTTCCACTCTCGACACACTTACTCGCCCAGCCATACATATACATACGTAGTAGGTACTCTCGGCGAGCACGACTCGGTGATCACGCGTACACACCTTTCTTTCTTTCTTTCTTTCTTTCTTTCTTTTCTAGTTAGATTCTCCCTTTCCCTCTCGACGACAACTCCTTTCGCCTCCCTTTTTCTCCCTCTCTCTCATTCTCGTTCTATCTTGTTCTCTCGTTTCTCTTCGCGTTTCACCCTCATTCCCTCTTTCAGAGGACTCGAAGACGGAGCCTGTGCCCGAGTGTCTCCGCCGATTGCGGCCTCTTTCTCTTTAACTGGTCGCTCCCTCTCTCTCTTTCTCTCGCGTTCCGCGCTACACCTCGAGCTTATTCACGTCTAGCGTAATTCTCGCACTTTTTCTCGCGTGTATGTGAACGCGCTCGCGGTAATAGCACGGCGGGCGCACCAATACATACGTGGAGAGAGATATAGACGCACGCGCACACCGTGTCATCGATGAATGCACGCGGTGGCGGCGGTAACTATTGCGAGCGTGTTGTCGTCATCGTCGTTGTTGTCGCATCGTGTATGCGCGCGGGGGGCGCTTTGGAGGCGAACCACATTGCAACGACGCTGATGTATGTGTGTCGTCCGCCACCACCCCCGAGACGTGTATTGGATTTTGCCTGGACCGCAATTGCGGCCTCCTCTGTTTTCGGGGATTCCATTATAACACCATTGCGGTCGAATCGCACCCGGTAACGAACAAACCGCACCGCATCTCTCCCTCTCTCTCTCTTCAATCATTCTCGAGAGCATCAGCAATATCCAATCTCGTGGGAGTCGAGCAACCGATTTTCCTTCGGACCCAACGATTCGACCGCAAGGTTTTATGCAGGACCCACATTTCGCTCGTACATAGAATAGAAATGGAATTACATCATGGCACACGTGACTCTTAGGGTTCTAACGTTAAATCTAGAAAGCTAGCCGAAAGCGAGTAGGGCAGCAGCACAGCGTGAAGAAAGTGAAAGAGCGATGTATCGAAGAAAGCAAGTAGCTGAAGCGTTAGAAGGCTAAAGAGAGCGAGAAAGCGGCTGTGGTTAATTAGTCGATGGAGCGATGAAGAAGCAAGAAGCGACGTTTCTGTCCCAGGCGTTTCGGAAGCGGTGCCTCGTGGGGCCACCGCCGCCGACGCCGCCGCCGCCGCCGTCCGTTCGTGTGTATTCCCTT
Organism: Ectemnius continuus; assembly: GCA_910591665.1. Lineage (NCBI taxonomy): Eukaryota > Metazoa > Arthropoda > Insecta > Hymenoptera > Crabronidae > Ectemnius > Ectemnius continuus. Next base: position 19,650,792 of record OU342858.1, on the reverse strand, counting down.
TTGACTCCTTTCTACTTTCGTTTTCTCCTCCGGCGCTTATGCAATCGGCAGCGGCGGCGGCGGCGGCGCTGATCCAGCGGCGAGCCGGGAGAGTGACGCTCCCCCCGGTGAATTTCATCACGGAGCGACGTCGTCGCCGGCGACGACGACCACGAGGTTCGAGCGTAAAAAAAAGGAGCGTACGATCAATCGAGCATTGCTCGGCTGTGCTCCATTGTACGCTCCGGGCGCGGAACGCGGGCGGCATTAAAGCTTTTGTTCCTGCGGCGAGGAGTGCGAATCGGAAACGGGTAGCTCTCGTTCGATGTTCTCTCTCTCTCTCTGTGTATGTGCATGCCGGTAGAATCGGAAGAGGGGAAGAACGCGTGGATTTTAGCCAATGCGTTTCCTTCGGCAAGAATGGACTTATTGAATGTAGGCCGACGGCTGCCCGAATCACAGCCCTCTCCTTCTCTCTCTCACGCTTTGCCTCGGAGTTCTCGGCAGCGTGGAAACAAAAAGGGGTCAAACGAAAGGGAAAAGGGCGGCCGCGATCTCTCTTCTGGCAGGAGAGCGCAGGCGAGCGCGTGCGCCTCGCCTGCCTCGCCTGCCTGGTTGCTCGCCGGGGCCGAAAGGGCGGAAGGACCGCCGAAAGAAAGTGAAAGCCGTGACCCAGAAAACTCGGCCGGCGTAAATGGCACGTACGGATACACGTTCGGGAATTATAAGCGATTACCGGGAGATATAGCGTCGTCGCCGACGTCGTTCTTACCGGCGTCGAACGTAGACCAGGGCCAGCCAGAGAGGCAGCCGCTGTACTTTCGACGCACGATGTATCGCCCAGTCCACTCCAAGCCATTAAAGTCGAACACGCCACTGTATTATAATTACTTCCTGCGGAAGGGACGCGTGCGAGAACCGGGCGCATCTTTGTTCTCCTGGAATACCGCGTTTGTCCTCGCGATCGCAACGGCGCACAGTCCGGTGGTGGATCGTAAAAGACGAGGAGAAAATTAGTTTTGCTGCTCTTCACGAATTCCAAGTGTCAGGAAAGACTTTAACCCTTTGACTGCTATGGGCGCAGATATGCGCGCTCGGTGAAGGTTTCGATCGTTTTTGTTTATGTATAAAGTACTTATTTTACTTATTATATGTATGTTCAATTTTTCAATGTTCAATACGCAAATACATAGAGGGTGATTCACTTGCCTTCGAATCAGAACTCTCCTAGCCCTTATTTTTTTGGTCGACTTCCCGACCTTCCCCGGCACTGAAATTTGGTGGAGAATGTATCCTTGCGTCAAAGAAGAAGTGATATAAATTTCAGAGCCCTAGCTCAAAGTTTAGGTTTTCACCTATTTTCGATCCTCGAGAATGGTCAATTTTTTCAAGTTTCTCAAAATCGGCCGAACCCGGCATATTTTGATTGTTTTCGTATCAGGGTGGATAGAGAACAAAGAATCCGTGAAAAAAAGTCCAGATTTGCAACGAGAACGGGTCGAAAAACCGTCCAGAAAAGTCCATTTTTGCTCATTTTTAACGGTTTTTATTTTTTTTGGTCGACTTCCCGACCTTTCCCGGGGCTGAAATTTGGTGGGCAATGTTTTTTTGCATCAAGGAAGATACCATACAAATTCCAGAGCCCTAGCTCAAAATTTTTTTTTCGGCAAATTTTTCTTAAGGGGTACCCCTGCAGATTTTTTCACGATTTTTCGAAGGTCCCCGAACTCGGGTTTTTTCTTCAGGAATCGATTGTTTATGAATGAAAACGGATAGAAAACAAGAAATCCGCCGAAAAAAGTCCGGATTTCTATCGAAAACACTAAAAAAACTGCCTTTAAAGTTCGATTTTTTCGGAATTTTCGCAGGTTTTTCCCATATTTTTTGGACTTCCCTAGTCACACAGGGAAACTATCAATAGTAGCAAATGTATAACATGTATCTAATTATATATCATTACAGTTAATCTTGGAAGCACACTCGACATTCATCTTTCACAAGATCTTCGAGTGTCTTCAAGTTCAAAAGCTAATTTTCTCCGCAGTTTTTCTCCATTGAGCCCAGTGTTCATCGGCGGCGGCGGCGAGGCCGCGCTCCATTTGCGAGAACGCGTATTCTGCATTTTCCATTGGCGGCATCTCTTTCTCTCCGGCTGGTTTTCTCTCTTATTCTCGTTTTTGCCCTGCCGACAGCTTGTCGTCTCGTGCGCGATACAGACTTACTTGTTCAATAGCTGATGGACGCGCGGCTCTGATAACGCTCGTCGTCGACAAGGTTGCAAGAGTGCCACAGTCCTTTACCCGTATGGGTTGAAATTATGCGGCCATTATCGGCATTACGCTATTTCTGGGTCAATTAGCATCGGCGTGATCCTTTTGGCGCCGCTCGACGCCGCGGCGGCCCTCTAGGACCGCCGCCGATCGCGCGGCTCCAACCATCTAGCTCACTGCCAGCCACCATTCTCAAGCTAAGGTCCTTTTATGTGTATAATAAATAAAAAAGGTATTCGCACATTCAGTCTTTTTGGATTAACTTCATTTACAAAGAAACCTGCTTTCTTTAACACTTTCGTCGCCTAAGTTGTACATTTTTAACTCTTTCGCCAAGCCTCGTTAAAAATGTTTATTAACGTTGGTTTTGTCGAAATAAATGAGCCGCTTATTTTGAAAGTGGCCTAAATCCATTTGTCAATTGGTGTATCTTGTACATTTATTTTTAATTTCTATTAAAACACGAATTCTTTAATATTTCAGTTTGAATATTAATGGACTTAGGTTCTTTCCGAATATATATTTGTATAGATATACAAATAATAAATAATATGTAAATATATATTATGCTTTTAACTATAAATGGACTTAGGTCACTTTAAATTTAACACAATTTAAAAAAATCAAATTTAAACGTGTTGAAACAATTTAGTTTCTTTTAGGAGAAAACTTTCTTCTTTAAAAAAATGTGTCTATTTGTAGAGAAAAGAATTTTGTTCTTTAAAGAAGTTTATTTTAAAACTACTAGCTGCATGGCAGACACAACGTGACAAATATTCCTTTAATGTGTAATCTGTGACCGTATTCTTTAGTTAGTGCCATATCAGCGCGAAGAGGGTGAGTCAATTGCTCTTGAATCACCACTGTTCGGTGTACGCTGCAGCATAGGAGATAATTGTATTTTATCTAGTAATTTTAATTATACACCAACGATTCCTCTCTCCTTTCTACATTTTATACTTCTTCTCTTCTCTCTGCTAATATAAATTGTTACGTTTATTGATTTTATGGAGTTATTAAATTATGTATTGCAATATCTTTCAATAGGAATGACAGATCGAGTCATACATCATTAAAAGATATTGTTAATAAAGAGAGTTGGAAGAATCGATCCTCTTTTAAATTAATTAATTATTATCGTGTCCACAAAATGTGTGCTGCATTTCGATATACAGATACTGCCAATATAGCAAAGTACTAATTGAAAGCAGGGTTAAAAGCCTCGTGCAAACTTTGAGAGTACCGCAAAAGATTTAGACATTTTGATATTCTAAACCTTTTTCAGTACTCTCAAAGTTCACGCAAGACCTATCACAGATCATTTAATTAATACATGCAGTACATATCCGAACACAGCCCTAATTATAAATATATAATACTATATTTGAACGGTTTATTTTGAAAATTTTATTATTTGTGTTGCGCAGCGACGTGTACAACTGGACGTAAATTTTTTAATATTTCAATTCAAATATACATGAACTTGTGTCACTTTCAAAATAAACGGTTCATTTATAATTGATGTAATATAATATACACGCGTATCTGAAAGAGTGGAAGACAACAGTCGAAATTCAAAGGCAAGTGAGTCATCCGACACAGCTGATAATCTCAATACGACTGCTATCAGAAATATCATTGTCCGCGTCTCCAAAACACAGTGTTATTTTCCTAGGATCTATTTTAATAGATTGCTTTATTTTCCTAATGCGATCTTCTGCCTTCCAGCTTCGCTAGTTTCTAGTTTCTCGTTAATTTCTGTCGCGGCCGATGTATCGCTCGCTTCCTTCCGCGCGCTTTTAATTGGGATGCGCGCGATAAAAGGCGCGGGCGCGGGAACGAATATGCATGGCGTGCGTGCGTGCGTGCGTGCGAGCGAGCGCGCGAGTAGATAAAAATGGCATTCGTCGTCGCTCGGGGATGATAAGCGCCTCGATTCATTTAGCACTTTGGTAGACCGCATTTAGATTATCGCCCGCCAACCGACACACTAGAATCGTCGGCCCACGTAATCGCTTCTGCCCGAGTGAAATCGTGCCGGCAGTCCTCCCGCCGCTCCAGACTCGTACACCATTCTTAACCCTTCCCGCACCATGTTACACTTCTCATATTATTTTTAATTGCCTTTGAAAAAGGGGAACTGTTCAATTTGTCGCATATACAATGTCTATTTTGTAATAATAATTATTGAGTCGTACAAGATGATTAACCTTTTGCATATGATTTTGTTCTTCGTATTATTTTTAACTAGCTTTGGAAAAATATAAAATGAAAAAATATATTTAATGCATACTGTTTAATAATAATTCTTCACTCGTACGTGATTCTTAATCTTTTGCATATGATGTTACTCTTCGTATTATTTTTAACTAGCTTTAAAAAGAGGAGCTTCTTAATTTGTCGCGCATATATAATGGATATTTTTTAATAATAATTCTCCAGTCGTTCGCGATTCTTAAACTTGTACACATGATTTTAGTCTTGATATTATTTTTAACTGGCTTTGAAAAGGAAGAGCTTCTCAATTTGCTTTATATAATGCATATTTTTTAATAATAATTCTCCAGTCGTACACGATTCTTAACCCATCGCATTCGATGTTACTTTTTATATTATTTTTAACTAGCTTTGAAAAGAGGAGCTTCTTAATTTTGTTGCGAATATATAATGTATATTTTTTAATAATAATTACTGAGTCGTCTATGTTTTCGTTTGGAATAGAATATAATTTTATAGGGTCGCAGTGATGACTTCCTAAGGTTCAAGGGATTCATTTAGCAGAGTATCACTCTACTGTTAATATTATTTTTAATAACTTTCGAATTCTTTGTATCTTCGTACGGTATTAATTACAATTTCATGGAATTGCAAAGATCGTATTAATTACCGCCAAAGGTTGAAGTTCAAAGAGTTGATTTACTAGACTATTATACTATTTTTAATAATACTCATATCATCCACGTTTTCGTGTAGAATTAATATTAATATCGCAGGATTAAAATCATCATTAATAATTGTCTCCAAATTTCAATAGCAAAATGAAAAATAATTCACATCCAAAGAACTCATTCACCAGCCTTAATACAAACAGATTTATCTGCACGAAACAAGCATCAACTAAGTGTTTCTTGCGAATCAGCATTAAAACGGCAACTGGAATATGTTCCTCAAAAATCGCCATTTACTTTTTCACGATTAGTTCATTATCGATAGAATAGGACTTTAACGAATATAAGAATACGATGCAAAAAGAATGTAATAGGACTTTAACAAATCCAATAAAGAGTACAGAACATGTGGATGCATTAGCAAGAGAACCAGAGAAATATCAAAGCCTGCCAAACTCAGACTATGTCGAAAAACTCGCGGAATATTGACTGTTAACTTTCGATTATCGGTGAATTGCGACGAGCACAGATCGGCGTTATCCATAATTCGTAATATTCCTCGGAAAGAATACTTTGCTTGGCGATACCTCGCTCTTTCTCATTCTCGCGTAGTTCTTTCTCTCGCTCTCGGACACTCTGCCTCTTTTTTGCGCGATCTCTCTCGCTCCCTCTCGCGAAGCACACACACACTCCGAGAGCAGCAGCAGCAGCAGCAGCAGCAGCAGCAGCAGCAGCAGCTTGTCTCGCGGTGTGTGAAGTGTGCCAAGGCCCGCGCGCCGCCCCACTCCGCAATCCCATTTTCGAAACTAAAAGTAAAATCTAACTCATTGTGCTGCTGCTCTCCACACAGAGCCGGCATTACCGTAATGCGTGTGCCGGACTAGCCACGCTCGAGTTCTTCGCCCAAAGCGTTTCTAATCACCTCTGACACTAGGTTTACGAACATTTCTCTATGCCCCTTTTTGTCAACACTTATTTTAATTCAAACAAAGCTAGTAATTTAATGTCAAGTCAAGTACAATTTTAGCAGACATAATATAAGAGAATTAAATCTGTCAGAATTGCAGAAATAATTGTCAGTATATGTTGAAAGAAAAATTAGTAAGCTTTGCAATTTTGTTCGTAAGGTCTCGTGTTCGTAAACCTAGTGCTAATGACGACGCCCTTCCTGAGAAAAGGGCGGAGAGAGATCGCGCTATTGAAAATATATGTTAGAGAGAAAAAGGGTGTGCTAGTTTCCTTCGAGATATTAGATTTATTCCCGCGGGCATCCTCGAAGGCTACAACGTCTCACGTTTTCTTTTACCACTGGCAATGCCAGCACTCTCGAGAAACATGATTTTTAGTGTGTCTTTCTCTTCCCTCTTTCTTGATGTTCTTCTCTTTCTTAGGGTGGAAGTTCCTGCACGCAGCAGTGTATTATTTATTCCGATATATCGAGTATTCTTGGGCCGATCTCATTGCTCGCGATACGCAATCCTGCCAGTATGAGTCACGTTTGGACAGCTCCATTCATTGTAGTGAAACCGAGCTAAAAATACGTCGAAACGTTCGAATAAATAAGACACTCGCTGCCACTGCTAGATCTTTACTAATATAACTAGGTTTGTCTCTATGTTCGTAATAGACACGAAAAGGACTCGATTGATTGTAGATTTTTAAATACTTAAGAATATTTCAAAAATGATTTCGAATCGTAAATTAACTCCTAGGCTTCTGTGGACGCCTATAGGCGTTTGGAAATTTTGTTTGTGACACTAAGAATTACTAAAAATCCATTAAAATTGCATTTATACGTTCTTTCTTCAATTTCGCCATATTCAAAGATTTCAATCATTATCAAACCCAACTAAAACAGCTATTCTCTTCCAAATGCCTCAAATCCTCGTTAACCATCAAACTATCATCGATATTTCGACGATTCCCTTCCCATACCACATAAATCCCCAATATCTGAACATTGGTAATAAGTAACATGATAATAAATGGCCAATATTCGTCTTATCAATGGGCGAAGTGGGTTCTCGAAGGAGCGTCGGCAAGTTGGCAGTAAAGGTTTCGCAAATCATTATTCCCTTTGTCTCTCGGCGCGAGTTAAAGAGAGGAGCTCTGCCGCTAGCAAGCTGCGCGCCGAGAGAACGAACGAACAAGAGAGAACGAGAGAGAGAGATCGCTTCATCCACGAAACGCGACTACCGTTTTGCAGGCCAGTTCGCACGTCCTTGACACAGTTACCCACATGGGGTATCGCGAGACACGTGTAAAGGTGTGCGTCGGCGTAGGACGCTCGGCGAGCGAGCGAGCGCTGCGTCGGTGCAGATCAAGTGTATGAGTGCACGTGCTCCCGCATCGGTGTGCCGCCGTCGCCGCCGCCGTTGCTGCAGGTGTGTTGCACACGCGTGCGAGAGTGTAGGTCGGGAATCGGTGTGTGTGGATCGCGCGAATCCATCCGAGAGAGCGAGAGAGAGAGCGAGAGAGCTCTCTTGCTCTTTGAACACGGAGATGTATTTTGAGGTGCGCTTGCGCTAATTTTGTCCGATGCCATTCGCTCTCTTCGATGCGTATGCGCGCGCGAAATATCCTCGCCGAGAATAGCTTGCCAGAAGTTTTTATTGCCATTATTATTTTATTGGTTCATAATGATATTATTTATAAAGAGTGATAAGTATTAATTATTCAATATGTTGGTTTGTGTGGGAAATTAGCCCACTGTTATTATTGCTGAATTATTGTTCGATTGATTATTTAATTGAGTGTTAGTTTGGTTGAATGTCTAAGTGCTTGATGAAATATCCTCGCCGAGAATAGCTTGCGTGAGGTTTTCATTGCGATTATTATTTTATTGGAGGATAACGATATTATTTATAAAGCTGATGGTTATTTAGATATCAATTGTTTAGTGCGTTGATTGGCATATAGAATTAGTTCACTTTGAACATCGTGAAATTATTGTATTCGATTCAAGTGTTCGATGCATTTGCTGCCTTCGATGCGAAGTATTAGTTTGTCAGAATAGCTCGCGGGAAGTTTTCATTGGGATTAATATTGGATCGATTGCTGATGAAGGTTAACAATACTATTATTTATAAAGCCTGATATTTTATATTTATACATTATATTCGATGTATTACTTAATTCAGTATTACATTGTTGAATATCCAAGTATTGAACAATGTAATATTAATTCCATACTTTTATAATCGTTCTGATATTTAAAAGTAGTGTTTATCACATCAGTTTGCGAGTTACATAAATCTCTAGAATAATCTAGTTTTCTTCAACAGTTTCCCATGAGCCTGTCTAATTAATTCGCATAAGTATCCGATTATCTAATACAACATGATCTACAAACTGCATTCACATTATAGACACGATCACTGTCGATCAACAGATTATATCATACCAAATCAACATATCAAAAGAAATGACTCTCAACCGATCATTTGTCTAATACAAACTGCACTCTATCAGACCAACTTTCTATTCTACAGGCTTTATCAAAATAATCGCGTTCCTTTTATCAATGAATCATATTCGAACAGTATTTTAATACTTTCATTGTCCAAATTGCCAATTTTTAATTCTTTCACTACACTTTGTTCAAAATCATAATTATATTAAAAAATTATACAAATAATAGCGTTATTATCGTCGAAATAATTTATCAATGAGTCATATTCGCTCAGTATTTTGACAATTTCATTGTCCAAGTTGCCAATTTTTAACTCTTTTATTACATCTTGTTAAGAATTATAATTATACCAAAAAATTATATAAATAATAACGTTATTGTCGTCGAAATAATTTATCAATGAGTCATATTCACTCAGTATTTTAATACTTTCATTGTCCAAATTGCAAATTTTTATCTTCCATTACACCTTGTTACGAATTATAATTGTACCAAAAAATTATAAAAATAATAACATTATTATCGTCGAAATAAATATGTCTGTGAATGGATGTTTGAGTGGCAGCGAGATGTGGGTGACGCGTTGATGAAGGTGTTAAAGAATATTTCAAGAAAGCGATGCGAGAGTCTATTTCTTTAGACGAATGTCGAGCAGAATGACACGGTCAGAGGAAAATCCAGGGGAATTGCTGCGAGAGAAGTGGTAGAAAACTCTAGCAATAGGTTTTTGGGTCAGCCTATATAGCGGGCGGCATGCATGTGCAGAGCAGAGCGGCGCTCGCGTCTTTGTGGATGTGCAAGGATGCACTCCCTCGACTTGTGTGTGTGTGTGTGTGTGTGTACGTGGTTGTCTCTGTGCTCGAGCGACCAGTACAACCGCGCGGATTGTACGTACACAGCCTAGACGACCCTCTCGACTCGCTTGGTCTCCCATTTTTATTACCTCGCAACTGGGACGAACGCCGGAATCCAAAGTGGACTTTCAGCCGTGACCGACCTCCCCAACGAGACCGCGTGAAAATCGCGAGGGCCACCTCCAAGCCTCTCTCCATCTTTTGGAAGCTTCGTCTAAAGCGAACTTTTTCCAACCCTTTCTCAATTCTTTCAAGCCAATTCGCTGAGGTATTAAAAAAGGTGTGTGAAGAACGCGTCGATCTTGGTATTGTTTCATCAATATTGTTGTAATGAAAGTACAATTTTGAAAGCAATGTTAAGCCAACTGCCAAATTGCAAAGTGCTAATTGAGAGCTCGATTAAAAGCCTCATGCAAACTTTGATGCTAATGCAAAAGGTTTAGTCGTCAACATTTAGTTATCAAAGTTTTGTATTTTTAATTTTAATGAATGCCAGGGGTAACCAAATATATTTTTTGCGCCGAGTGGTGGAAAGGATAACGAATCAATAATTGTATTCTTAATTATTTATGTCTGGGGATTTGTTGAGTACGAAAATCTTTTGACTAATTTTATTGTAAATAGTGAAAGTATTGGGGTGGCTTTTAAGGGATGGTTGGAACCTTCACTATTTTCTCTAAGGTATCGAAGAATACTCGCATCGAATTTAATACGAATATGTACATTGAACGAAAGTAGCCCTTTTACAGAAGGTGTGTTTCAAGGGTTGCTGGGAACCAGAAACTCCTAGTATTTTTCCTAGGATATCGAAAAATACTCCAAATTCAATACGGATATGTTGCGGAACATACATATTTCATCTTTTACATCGAAAGCTAGAATGGCATCATAAAAGATGATTCGGTGGAGTCTACTTTGGAAAGGAAGTCTGTACGTGAAGCGGAATAATCGAGGGATGATCGAGGCGGGGGGCGGCAGAGGCCGGAAGACATTTCCCGAAAGCAACGACGGGGAAAGGGAATGCGAGGGATGAGGTCGGAGGAGGATCGCTGCTACCTGGTGGAACCTTCCTAATGCAGGCAACGGTCTATCCAACTTGAAGAGTTGCGGTGCCACTCCACTCCCTCTCTCTCTCTCTCTGTTTCCCGATGGGAGGCATGTTGTCCCATAAATTAAGGGCGGGTGTAAATATTTTGAGATGGAGGGCTGAATTATTGCGTGCAATTGGCAACGGGAGTTCCCAGTGACCCAGTGCCCCCCGATGACAATCACCGGCTGAGGGCATTTTCTCTTTTACAAGTGAGATTCCGCCAGAACCGTCACGTCCCTTCGATATTTCCTGTGAAAGCCCTTCTTCTCTCCCCCCCCCCCCCAACCCTCCCCGCTTAAAGTTTACCGTGAAAAGCCCGCACTGCTAGTAAAGCTAGCATTCTCCGGCCTCTGCTTCTGCTTCACACCAACCAAAATTGAACCCTCTTCCCTCTTCGCCTCACCGACGCTGACGCTTCTACTTCTTCTTCTTCATCCGGTTCCATGACGAACCGGATAAAAAACGGCTACTGTGGAGAAAGCCTTTCGACTTCATTTGCTCCGCCACACCTGCACCGAATACTAGACCGTCTAGTATTCTGGGGGTGGAACGTAATTTCGGGCTTTTGTCTCGTAGTTGTAAACTGAGCATTGGATTTTTAACTTCCACTTGAACATATGTTTGTGGAGAGAAAAGTTGGTTTATGGGACGGCGAATTTTGGAGTTGCTTCTTTAAAAATTTAGTTTATGTTCTGTAAAAATAATACTGCATGGACTTTTGTTTAATAACAGTTGTAATTTTGGGGAATTCTTGTCTTGTAAATACAATGTTTGTGAACAGAAAAGTTGGTTATAACACTCTAAATTTTGGAGCAGTTAGTTTTAAAAATTTAGTTTGTGTTCTATAAAAATAATACTGCATGGATTTTTGTTTAATAACAGTTGTAATTTTTGGGAATTCTTGTCTTGTAAATACTACAATGTTGGTGAAGAGAAAAGTTTGTTCAAATGACTGCAACTTTTGGAATAGTTATTTTTATAAATTATATTACCTCCTATACAAATAATATGGCATGCATTTTGATTTAATAGCTGTTGTATTTTTCAGGAATTTTTGTTTTGCAGTTACAAATGTGAAGGAAACGCGAAAAGAAAAACTGTTTTAGGAGAATGCAACCAGTTGCTTTCAAATAGTATATTATATAATTTCCTGAATGGCGGAAACAAAATTATGGACGTAGTTTTTAGAAGTGTAGTTTACGTTTTAAGTAAGTACTACTTGTTGGTAAGAAATTATCTCACGAAATCTAGTTGTTGCAGAGAGCTGAATGCATAGTTATTGTCTGATTCGTGTTGGGTTCTGCCATCTAGGATTTGTGGAAGGATGTGATACATTGTTGAAAGTCATCCCACGGTTAAACATGCGAGTGATTAAGAATGACTAAAAAGGTTTAATTGCGTTGTGAACAAAATTACTTCTTAGTAACTTGACACACCCATCTACCGATTGGCCGAAGTAATTAATGACCGGTTGTCCCGTTTCAAAGATCCAACACCGGTCATTAGAGAGAGAGGAAAACTGCATGTTTAACTACCTTTAAAGTGCAATAAATGGAGAACAGTTTGTTCGACTCTGAATGTTCTTTCAATATGTTTCCATTATTAATGTAAGAATGATTAGATTTTTGAACCACCTGCTATATAAATTCACCCCAAATTTCTAATTGTTTTAAAGGCTTATTGTTCAATGCATAAAATATTTGTCAATATTCGAAATTTTTCTGGAAAATTCCATTTTTCCTGTTTTCTCAATTCTGATCTAGAAAACGAATTGCATTAGATCCGAAGTTTTCCAACTACTGTGTTTTCACTCGCACCCAGTTTCGATGAAAAATCTGTCTTCCCTTGTCGATTAGATATCAGCGTCGTGCTGTTAATGTAATCGTATCCTCTGGCTTGATAATACGTGAATCCTATCGCTTGCTATCACAATGGTTAACAATACCATTCTTTAATTTTCTTTTTCAACTTTACACTGGCATACCAATGCATCAATCAAGGAATTTCTGTCTCGTCGCGTCTGAAACACACGGTTTTTATTTTTTTTGGTGGACTTCCCGACCTTCCCCGGGACTGACATTTGGTGGGGAATGTGCCCTTGCGTCAACGAAGAAGTGATATAAATTTCAGAGCCCTAGCTCAAAGTTTAGGTTTTCACCTATTTTCGACCCTCGAAAATGGTCAATTTTTTCAAGTTTCTCAAAATCGGTCGAACCCGGGATATTTTGATTGTTTTCGTATCAGGCTGGATAGAGAACAAAGAATCCGTGAAAAAAAGTCCGGATTTGCAACGAGAACGGGTCGAAAAACCGTCCAGAAAAGTCCATTTTTGCTCATTTTTGACGGTTTTTATTTTTTTTGGTGGACTTCCCGACCTTTCCCGGGGCTGAAATTTGGTGGGTAATGTTTTTTTGCATCAAGGAAGATACCATAAAAATTCCAGAGCCCTAGCTCAAAATTTTTTTTTCGGCAAATTTTTCTTAAGGGGTACCCCTTCAGATTTTTTCACAATTTTTCGAAGGTCCCCGAACTCGGGTTTTTCCTTTAGGAATCGATTGTTTATGAATGAAAACGGATAGAAAACAAGAAACCCGTCGAAAAAAGTCCGGATTTCTATTGTAAACTCTAAAAAAACTGCATTTAAAGTTGGATTTTTTCGGAATTTTCGCTGGTTTTTCCCATATTTTTTGGACTTCCCGAGATTTTCCGGGGCTGAAATTTGGTGGGGAGTCTCCCCTTGCATCAAGGAAGATGTGATATAAATTTCAGAGCCCCAGCTCAAAATTTTTTTTTCCCCATATTTTCGGCCATCGAAAATATCCAGTTTTTCAAAGGTCCCCGAACCCGGCTTTTTTCTTCATGAATCGATTGTTTGTGTATCAGAACGTATAGTAAATGAAGAATCCATGAAAAAAAGGCCGGATTTGTATCGAAAATACCAAAAAGTCGTTCCTGAATAATGAGTTTCGCTGTTTTAGGGGGTTGCGAGAGAAAGCCTCCCCTAAAAGGGGTCTTTTAAAAAGTTATGCATACCAGGTGTACACAATACCATATTTCACTTCTATTCGGCGATCGTTTTGTAGATTGTGACAACTATTTTCTCTACACTATTAAAAAAATTAATCATTTGTGGGAAGATTGAATTATCCGCGATGTAAAGTGAGCCATTCCTTTCCTCAAATAAGCCACTCGAAAGGCCAAGGGCTCTTCGAGCGACTTAATGCCAACTAACGCCAACTAATGGCAACCTGATTTTTTGCCAAGAAGACATTGATGCACTGATTCAATGCTGAACTAGTACTGCGCGCGAATACCAACGTCCGCCGATTAGACTTTACCTCATTATGCCGATAATGTCGAGTTAAAACCCATAACTTCACGCGCAATTTCCTTGACTCGATATTCATTATCGCATTCCATTTTCTAATGTTGTGCCGCTTTTATGTGTTTGTTTCTTCTTCGACTTAGTGAACGAAGGATTTAAAAGACAGTATTGTTCACAGACTTTTATAAAAACGTAAAATATTTTTAATACGTTCTTGAGAATAATCGTAAACCCTGATATTTTCAAAAGCATCTCTTGAAAGATTTGGTAGCAACAATTAATCGAATTAGTGCTAATCACTACAATTTGGCTGCCTCTTTTGCTCCCGTCAATATCACAAAAACTTGAAAGTGCAAATGCAATCACGAAATCGATGATATTAATATGATATTCAATAATTAAGAATCTAAAAAAAAGGAGTGCTACTTGAAAATATTAATATTACAATGGCGCTCTTTTATAATACAGCATTATAAAACATACAGACTTCATATGTTCGTCGCGACAGATTTGGGTGGCACTCGAACATTCAGAAACATTTATTTCGACGAAATTACCGTTAAAAATATTTTTGACAAAGTACAGTGAAAAAATCAAATAATTTGCAATTTAGGCGATGAAAGTATTAAGAAAAATCGAACCTCTTTAGAGAGTAAAAACTGGAAAAAACATTGTTTACGATCCATAAAGAGCACTAGTGTCCCGAGAGTTCTTTTAATTGATTAATGAGCAATAAAATCCGAGCGCAATAATCATACTAGTATTGGCGCGGTAATTGAATTAAGCGTATGTATTTGGTTCATGCAACTTTGGCGTTAGTTGCATGCACGCAATTTATGTATCTGCTCGCCTCATCGGACATTGATTGTATAGCTGGCAGGCTGGCAGCGGAGCTCGCGCGAACGCCTGTTCCTTTTTATTCTTTTATCGGAGATCGCGATTAAGAGAAAAGCCAAGGACAGCCAAGGCGACCTTGACCGAAAAATTATCCGGCGAGATTAAAAATGCGTGAACTATGCGAGGAGGGACACCGTCGCCGCGACGCCCCGCGCACTCCTCCTCCTGCCAGACTGCCTTCGAGACGTCGTCGTCGTCTGCGCGCGCTCAACCCTTCCAACCTAGTAAAAACAAAATATCTCCTCCTCGAACTCCTGTAATTTTATTATCCACGCATATAATTATGCCGAAGGCGACAATTTCAAAAATACAGGCTATAAAACTTCGTCGTGTTAATTGAAAGGAGTGATTTTAGGGCTCGGATAAATATACTTTGTAGTAAATAATTTAGTAGTTTCTACGTTTTTTCGTTAATGATGGTGATTAAAAATTGAAGGATAATGTAACTGTAAGACTGTTGATTGCCCTTTTTGGTTTAGGATCATTCAAAACATACGACGTTTATACAGATTGCAAAATTATTTGAGCTTATTTGAGTCAACGAATCATTTCCACATAAATCTAGTTTCAACACTGTAATTAAAAAATAGCTGTACTTTTATTTAACTCTTTGGGACACGGTGGGATTAAAAACCTCCCACAATTTGAGATCCACTTCGTAATATTGCAATTAGCTTTATATTAATTTTTTTATTTAATTTAAAACGCAAAACAATGTCTGTGCAACATGGCTTCATTTATTCTCTGAAATCCTGTACCTCAAACAATGAAAATTATATATCGAAAAATGTCCTAAAGAAACACCCTTCTAATGCAGACAGCGGCGAACTGTGCATGTCCTTAGAAGGCAACAAGTATAAGTCTCGGTAAATGATTTGGTTGCAAAGGCGCAGTGGAAAGGTGGCGATTGGAAAATGCACTGAATCGGGCGCACCTTATTTTCTCCCGCAGGAGCGACGAGCGGCGTCGACGGCGTCGGCGGCGGCGGGCACAGGACGATGTCTTTCAAGGTTGACAGGCAAATGGGGCGCTCGCGCGAGAGAGACCCAGCAGTCTTCGAAAGGTAAGGCCAATAATAATGATCGGCGACCGTAATCACCAGTAATTTCCCGGAGAAATAATTCTGCTCGCCGGCCAGACGGGGCGAGGTGAGCGCGCAGCTGGACTCGACTCGACTAGCACAGCTAACTGAGAAGCATACGTGCATGGGAATCCGCTGTCTGTGCTCTCGCGCTGGAATTTTGCGTATCTCTGCGTGAGACACGTGTTTCCAGCCGCTCGCACTCTCAGACTTCGACTTGATTTATCGAGGAACTTATGTGAAAGCCTCGCTTTTGCCATGAAATTATCTATCAAGATCGACGTACGTCGATGCTTTTAAAGAATTTTGTGAATTTTTTTAAATTTAATTTATGTTCTATGTAAATAATACTGCATGGATTTTTGCTTAATAATAGTTGGAATGTTGAGGAATTCTTGTCTTGTAAATATGTACAATGTTTGTGAACAGAAAAGTTGGTTATAACACTGTGAATTTTGGAGTAGTTAATTTTAAAAATTTAGTTTATATTCTATGTAAATAATACTGCATGGATTTTCGTTGAATATTTTAATTAATTAATTTTTGGGTACTTTTGTCTTGTAAATACTGCAATGTTGGTGAAGAGAAAAGTTGGAAGTACAATGTTTGTGAACAGAAAAGTTGGTTATAACACTGTGAATTTTGGAGTAGTTAGTTTTAAAAATTTAGTTTATGTTCTATGTAAATAATACTGCATGGATTTTTGTTTAATAGCAGTTGTAATTTTCAGGAACTTTTGTCTTGTAAATACTACAATGTTTGTGAAGAGAAAAGTTGGTTCAAATAGCTGCAGCTTTTGGAATAGTTATTTTGAGAAATGATATTATGTCCTATACAAATAACATTGCGTGCATTGTTATTTAATAACAGTTGTATTTTTCAAGAATTTTTGTTCTGCAGTTAGAAATATGAAGGAAACAAGATCAATGAAGATCAACGTCGATGCTTCTAAAGAATTTTGCGATTATTTTTCGAATTTTTATATGCTTGAATTGTGTTTTTGTAGTAGCTTTAAAAGGAAAGTCCAAGGACTCGATTGATCATTTTTTCTGCCACTCTCTCGCGGTAGAACTATTTAACCTACTTGTTGCACGATTCTTATTTTTAGATGCGTCGTCGCTTCGTCCGGCGGCGCGCGTAACCGAGAACAGCGATTGTTTATTGGAATAGTATTAAATGTGCTGAAAAATGGAAGAGCAAGACATTTATCTTGCGAAGGTCAGCACGAAATGACATGTACTCGCATTACCGAAGGTGAATGCACATTGCGTCACATATCTTCGAAAGTATGAACTTACCACTACCTCTGTTACACGAAGATAGCTGTCGTTTATGCAAATATCAATTTTCATTTATCTAATACACTATTGCCGTTGAGCTAGCTACATATTTCTATGCCGAGATAAGAACGGATCTATCTAAATTTTATATACGCCTTAAACATGCAAAATGCTGCATGTGCGATGTTAAATCTACTAAACAATGCACACGAGAACTGTTGTACGTTCATGTAAGTACTACAGAAACACAAAATAGCATATTATCAAAGTAAAGAAAATAGTACATGTATAATAGCTTTAAAAAGTATTTGTATATCTACTATTTTAAGAACAAAACCCTTTAAAAAAGGACACTTCTAAGAAAATATCTAACTGTAAGATAAATAATTCTAAAAAGTCACCGCTAAGAAAATATATTTTTAGGGACACTTTCTTGTAGAAGAAAATGTATTTCTATTTACAGAGAAGAGTTTTCTTATTCAATAATATTTTCTCCAAAAACTAGGTGTGAGTACTTTTTTATTCACTGCATAATCTATTGAAATAAATGTTCGTGTCCTATTCTATAAATATTATATAGAATTTTAATATAGAATTTTTAGAACAAAGTTCTTTAAAAAGATGACACTATTTCCTCTAAGCAAATATATTTCTATTTACAGAGAAGCTTTTTTGAGTGTTTCAGCTTTTCGATTCTTTGCATAATGCATCGAAATAAATGTTCATGTGTTATTCTATAACTATTATATAAAATTATATACATAGAATTTTTAGAACAAAGTTACTTAAAAAGAGGACACTCTTTCCTCCAAGAAAATATATTCCTATTTAAACAGAAGCCTTTTCTTATTCAAGAACACTTTTTCCAAAAACTGAATGTCTGCACTTTTTGATCCACCGCATAATACATCGAAATAAATGTTCGCGCAGTATTTTATAAACATTATGTAGAAAAGTAGTGATGCACTATTACGTGGCTGAGGAACGACGGGAATGTTTGCATTGTCACGTGCGACGAAGATCGAACGATATTCAACTTGTTAAGTGAGCATACAAGAAAAGCGTGCTAGCCGAGTAAATTCGTCGTGAGGAAGATGACGCATTTGCATTCACTTGCATCGTGACGCGCGCGCCGACAGGAGAAACTAGCTTCTGGGCGAATGATACATTCATACGTGCCAAAGCCGTCCGGAAAGAGTACTATAATAGTAAAAGTAGCCGCTGTATTTCTGTAAAGAATCTATGAACGCTGCAGACAGTTGGATTTATATTTGGATCCTCAAAAGATAGTACATACATTGCAATCCGTAAAGAGTACATTTAACCCTTTCATTACGGCAAAATCTAAGGGAGAACATTAATTTCAACGAGATTTTGATGAATGCAATGTTAATGAATTTTTTAGAGCGTGAGCGAAATTTTAAAGCGCCCAGATTCCTGGTTTAGATGTTTAAATAAATTTTACAAACATTACGTGTAACGTTAATTATAAAAGTAAAATAAAAAAATATAGCAGTCGAATTGAAATACTTCCTCTTTTTTGAAATAGGTAAAAATACAACGAATGATATATTTTTTGGTTGGACACTTAAATTTGTTATAAAATCGAATGATGTAAAATAGAATAAGACGCGCATTAATTTTTCTTTCTATTTTTGACCTATTGCACTTTCATAATTGGGACAGAACTCCAATTGAATGTTACCATTTTTATATTCTATTCTTTTTAACATGTATAATTCAAAATAAATTCGAAATCCAATTAATTCCTTCAATATACTTCAAAATACCAGACATATAATACTTCAAAATATATAACAATTAAAAAAATCGAATCAGCGCTAGATTTGCGCGAGTATTACCAAACAAAGTATTAATTCGGCTGCCGTTTAAATTGGCAGTGACGGCTGTATATCGCGGCGAGACAAATCACGACTGATTAATAGATATGCCGAGTGGTTGTGGCATCGCGGCGGCAACCAGGTGCAATAGTAATGCCGGCGCGGCGTGGCGCGCCGCCGGTTCAAGAGCCGCAAATGGTCTGGATGAATGGGCGAAAGTTCTCGCGTCTCTTTCTCCGCCTAAACAGCGGCGGTGCCGATGCAATGCGCGCGGCATGCATCTCTCTTTCTCCGAGAGAAGCAGAAGCAGGCCAACCAGCCTGCCTGCGGAGAGGTAGGCTTGACTCGCCCCGACTCGCCTCGCCTCGCCTCGCCGCGAGTAACTCGGCTCGTCACGCGCGAAAAGTGGCTCATCCGCTTTTACTTTCCTCGGCTGGGCTTTCGTTGGCAATGGTACTAGTTACGGCTGTTACGTTAAGCGGTTACGCCAGCCGGAGAGAAAGAGCTGCTGCTGCTGCTGGTGCTCCGCGCGACCGAAGTATGCCAACTCCCTACTCGCTCCTGTGCCTTGCCTGCCTGCCTGCCTGCCCGCTCCGCGCGCTCCCACCGACCATCTTCCTACTCGACCATCGGATACGCCAGAGAGGATCCGCTCTCGCTTTCGTTCGCGCAGAAATACCAGCCCGTTTTATTTTGCACATACTTATTTTCGCTTTATTTCATTTTGTTTTTATTTTTGTCATCTTCTGGGATTTTTCTTTCTTCGCTTTTTTATTTTAGGTTTGTTTCTTCGTGTGAATTTTAACTTCATTTTGTCAGGCAATTTTACTTTTAAGTAATGCTTCTCGTTCGTTTCTAGGTAGTGCTAACATTGCTGATTTCAGTCGTTTTAAAATTGCAATTGTATTTGTTACTCTTCAAATTTACACTTATTACTATAATAGTGTTAACATTGCTGTTTTCAACGGTTTCAAAATTGCGATTATTCAATAACAATCATTAAAATTCCTGTACTATATTGCGATTGTATTTGTTACTCTTGAAATCTACACTCACTATTATAACAGTGTTAACATTGTTGTGTTCAGACGTTTTAAAATTGCGATTATTCAATAACAATCATTAAAATTCCTATACTATATTGCGATTGTATTTGTTACATACTTAATTCCATTATTATCTCCCTATTTAATTTCGTTTATAGTTTTTCTAATCTTCCAGGATTTTGCTTTCTTCGTTTCGTTATTTTGGGTTTGTTTCTCCGTGAATTTTAACTTAAAAAAATGTTTTCGCCGTATTTTTCCATTTCACCTTCAGTTTGTCAGGCAATTTTGCTTTTAAGTAATGTTGCACAAAAAAGTTGCATTCTCAGCATAATAATTAGACAGTACTTTCCTAGCAACCTTATGCATATTGACGATCTACTTCAAACATATCTTTTTAAGACTTTTCCTATTTTCGGCTCGCCGGTGCAGCGCGGCGACATGTTTTACATTTGCATGCGTCAAACATTGTTGCATATCTTCGATGTATGCGGTGAAATATGGGCATTATCGCGCATATGTGAAATGTACAAAAACTGAAGATGCATAAGTTCGGTATGAAATTTCCATTGTTTAGAGCTACGTCAATACTACCAAAGTGTTTTCCTATTCTTTTTCTTAAATACGCAAAACAGAATTGCTATGAAAATGCAACAATGCCTTAGTCATTTTCTACAATCTTTAATTCATCATAATAAACTTGCTGCTGATTCCAAAGTTCTTTGCCAGTTATACTAATTTCAGAATAAAGAATACTAGTTTCTATCTATCTTCTAATAATAAAAATAATATTCTAATAGCAAGTGAATTCCAAATATTAATTTCTGAATTTTCTATTCATTGTGGCGTTTATGTTGAATTATGATTGAATTGAAACTGAGATATTAAAGAATTTGCGTTCTACTAAAATAAGAAATATACCTATAGAATACTAATTGATAAATGGATTGAGGTCACTTTCAAAATAAACGGCTCAACTAAAAAATACGATAACATCTGAAACTCGATAGGAATTGCGTCAACTAGGAGCAACAATCATCGAGGAAATTCGTGGTAGAATGCGTTATCTCGTGGAAATCGCCAGGTTGGAAAAGCCGATTCCCAGGAACTTGCCTCCTCGGAATGTAGAATGGTGCCAGCGAGCAGCAGCACAGCACACTTGTGCCACGCGGTTACTTTCATTGGCGCAATAGGCAGAGCGCGCGCGCGCGAGCGCGCGAGAGACTTTTGTAGAACGGAAGGAAAGGCCCTAATAAAATGCGGGCGGTGGATATGCGTGTCTCTACGAATGCCATGCATCTTAAGTGCCCTGACAAAGAGAAAGGGTCGGCGACGCTGGCCCTTCAAACCCGATTTGGGCATCATCGCCGAGCAATCGGCCGAGCGCGCGCGTCAACGCTTTCGAACCGTCGCGCGACAAAAACCGCTTCGAGGATTACATGGAAAATGATAATTCGCAGTAAAGTTACTGCCGCGCTTATCGCTCGTGCCAAGAATATATAATGGCGATGTTAGTCATACAAGTGCAGCGTCGATTGATTCCCGCCGAACAGGAAGACACGGCGAATACCTCCAAGTTCGACTTTTTCTTTTAAAAACTCGGTTCCTTTTTGGTCGATTTTCTTTCAATCGATGGTAACGCTTTAACGGTGTTTAAAGAGTATCATAATGAAAAGTAAATTACCTTTTGCTATATAAATTGTAATTATTATAACAAACAGAAAATGCGATTCTTTTTAGAATAAAGAAATTAAATGAATCATAAGGATAACCTTTTCAAAAACAAAATCTATCGTGACTTGAATCATGAATTACCTAATTATTATTACATTTTGTAAATACATACGAGTCAATTTATTTAAAGTAAATGAAGTAGTTGAATTGCTTGTTTAAGACTTGCGAAAAGTGTTCTCCATCTCAAAATACATTTATAAAACCTTATAATAGCTTTAATTTCATTGGAACACAATTAAAAACATTCTTTATGGATTTGAATATTGCTTGTAAAAGGGAAACTAATTTTTATGTTTCCCATCTTTTATATTTATGGTATTCTTCGCATAGTTGCGATATTTTTAGTTGGCAGTAAAAGGGTTAAAATATAAATACGCACAATGATTTGACTCTAGAAAAATAAAGATAATTTTTATAATAACGCGAATGCCTTATTATAACAGTCATTATTAAAGGACGTATTATGTGGAACGCAGGATGATTCAAGAATTCATAACGAATGAGCGCACTGAATATGATGCGATAGTTTCGCGGTATGAAAAATCTCGTTTGGCATTTCTATTTTATAGATGACATGACAATGATTACAGCATGTCACACATGGTTAGGTATTTATGTCTGCTTTCTCATGTGGCAAGTGTCCCTGAATTGAAAGGATAAAGTTGTCGGTGCTGCGGTGAGACAGTGATTGTTTCTCACACTGTGTGCTGCAGTGAAATATCGCCCGCAATATTAATCCATATTTATTCACTTTAGTTTGTATTTGTGAGTGCTGCCTTTGATTGCCTTTTCATATAAAAAAGGTGTGCGCATAATAGTTTAGATTTATCAGGAATTAAAAGAAAGTTTGAGTTTTTAATAGAATGTAATATTTTCTAAATGGAAAAACTTTTTGCAGACACATATATGTGTTGATATTATTAATCCCTTAACTTGTATGCTCGATACACGCGTTTTCAAAAAAACTGTGCGTTAAGGGGAACTCTTTGTAAATGCTTATAATGTTATATGTGTTGATATTATTAATATCTAATAGAAATAGGAAATGGAACGTAAAATAAAAACAGACTTCATTTCAATAAAGAATTTCCCGAAAACAGCTATTTATTATTCCCTGCGATAGTTTCAATATTTCACTATCCCTTAAATAAATCAATCCACGATCGAAAAACAAATGCAGAATCAACGTTCATTTGCCTACGCAAATCTGAAACCACAACAGCGTTAAAAACAACAGGATCCATCAAGAAAGACTAACTCTTCGCGATCGCACTCAATATTCCCGTCATTGGGAGACAAAGTTTCCGCAAGTAGTATTGGCGACGGCGGCAGTTGATTCGCGCGATGCTCTCTCACCTTGATCGTCGTGGTCGTCGTGGTCGGAAGAAAAATCGGCGGCGATTTATCCTCGCCGAAAGGTGGACACGTGGGAGAGCGAGCGCGAGAGCGAGAGGAGGCGCGCAGGGTGGCTTTGCATCTGGGTCAAGTTGAAGTGTTCGAAGTGTCGAGGAAGGACGAGGCGGCCAGGACGAGGTCAGCCACGTCGTTGCCGATCGTTATTTTTAGTCCGGCGTTAGGGCGGTGTTTTTACGCTGACTTATTATTATTATCAGGCCGCCGCCGCCGCCGCCGTCGCCGTCGCCGCGACGTTCAGGATGCCAGGTGAAGGATAAGTAAAAACGGTGGGGAAGGTGTCGCTGGGATCGTCTATGCCGCGAGAATAGAGAACTAGAGAAACAGAGGGAGGAAAGAGGAAAGAATGGTGGAGAGGAAAGGGAGCAGTCAGAGCTCGCCGGGAGGAAGAGCGGCGATGACGCCGCCTTGAATCTTTCCCCGGGCATAATCGTACAGTTAATAAACGCTTTATCAAATGCGATAACATGCCGCGATAGCGGTATGTAGGTCAGTTTGATACGAGTGACCTGATTCCGCCGGGCCGCCGCCGCCGCTGCCGACGCTGCCGACGCCGCCGACGCCGCCGCCCGCTTGTATACCCTGTGTACCGCTTATAGATCCGCATGCGTCCTACCGCTCCGGCAGACTAGAATTTTCTACCTCTTCTACCTAGTGGCCACGCCACTAGAGTGTAATTCCAGGCGCGCGCGCTCTATCCACGTGCATCGCGCCACCCACACACACACGCATACATGACACGCCGAGCCCAGCTACCCACAAGCATACACACTTCTACTAACTACTCGCCACGCGCCTCTTCGTACTCGACCAACGCAGTACACCCGGACTAAAGCCTCTTGTTATACTATCGCTGCCTTTGGATATCTACTGCCTCTATGCTCACTGTTATGGTTGTGCTAACATTGCTGGTTTCGGGCGTTTTAAAATTGTGATTGTATTTGTTACTCTTTAAATCTGCACTTACTGTTATGGGAGTTCTAACATTGCTGTTTTTGGGCGTTTTAAAATTGCAATTGTATTTGTTACTCTTCAAATCTACATTTATTATTATAGTAGTACTAACATTGCTGTTTTTAGACGTTTTAAAATTGCAATTGTATTTATTACTTTTTCAAGTCTACATTCACTATTGTAGTAGTGCTAATATTGCTGTTTTTGGGACGATTTAAAATTGCAATTGTATTTGTCACTCTTCAAGTCTACATTCACTATTATAGTAGTACTAACATTGCTGTTATTACACTTTTAAAATTGCAATTGTATTTCTTACTCTTCAAATCTAGACTCACTGTTTTGGTAGTGCTGACATTGCTATTTTTAGGCGTTTTAAAATTGCAGTTATATTTGTTATCTTCAAATCTTGTCGGTTGAAGTTAATGTTCTATATTAGTGTTTGTTCTCGTTTCTTTTCTGTTAATGATTACTTATTGCATTAGAGTGTAAAATGATACATTTATAATTACTCCAAAATATATAATAGTTAGATTATCCCTTGTAAAGAATAGAATTGCCCGGAAACCTGTTGAAATCTTGTTGGTTGAAATTCACTTTGTGCATTAAATTTCGCTATAGTCGAAGGATTAACTAAATATTTGGTTATGCAGTGAGTAAGAACAGTATTGGTATGCCCAATATTTTTTGAATAGGTTTTATTAAAAAAGAAAACAATCTACTAAGAATTTTTTTCACAAGAACACTTTCTTGTTCAAGAAAATGTATTTCTACTTATGGAAAAGTGTTTTCTTGTTTAAGAATGCTGTTTGTAAAAGTAAAGAACAATTGTTTAGTATAAAAGATTTATGACGTTCCAATTTTGACATTTCCTACTACAAATACTGTCTTTGTGTAACCCGCTCTTTGCTGACACTGCGTACTCCAATACCGTTCGGTTTTACAGTTCTACTTTTTGCAGAAAGTATAGTTTACAATAACCGAACGCTATCTGCAGTATCTACTTTCGTGTTACATCGACAGTACTATTAGTAAATATCCGAGTGTAACCTATGGGCTGTTATTTCAGAGAAAAAGGCATGTTTTCATTAACCCTTTTAGTGCTAAGCGAAACAATCGCAGCTATGCAAAGAATACCGGACCAATTTAACAAGTTTGCAAAGGTTTGGGGAAAAGCTCATAAAAGGAGAATAAACCAATGTCAATTATATTTCGAACATAATCGAAGAATATAAATATTAATTTCTCCTTTACAAACAATATTGAAATCCACGAATAATTCTTTTAATTGTTTTGCAACGAAATCAAACCATTTATAACGTTTTATAAATTTATTTTGAAATAGAGAACACTTTTCACGAGTGCTGCAAACAACAATATATCGTTCTTTGGCATTAAAAGAGTTAAACAAGCAACCATACTTCATTCACTTCAAGTAAATTGACTTATATGTATTTATAAAATGTAATTTAAAATTAGATAATTCACGATTCAAGAATATCTTTTAATAAAAAGATTTAAACTAAATGCAAATGTTATTTTTCGAGGATATTAAGATGAAAGATATTATAGATGGTGTAAGAGGAGCGTAATAGGTGTCCTGGCGAGGAATGTTTGTTTGACGTGTCAGGCGTGTGATCGCGTGTGAACGCGCCTGTACACCTTCGCAGCTCGGAGAACCAGCCGGCAGTTTCTCAGCCTGCTTAGCATTATCTTCGCGCCTTGATACACAAATTGCATCGGCCACACTGAGGAATCTCACTCGCACACGCTGCCCTGCGTTCTTCCCGCTCGATCGCGCGCGCGTCCGAGTTACAATTGCCGGAATACCGATTGCATTCTCCATTTGTGGCAATGTCGGCTATCATTAGTCTCCTATCTTGCACACGCTGAAATATCTCAATACCAACTCGAACCAGATGAATGCATAATAAGCGCAATAATATCTTTCGAGTATTATTTCTTATTTATTCCTCACTGCTTTGCTTGTAGTGTGTTTGTATGTTATTATTTGTGTGAATAATTGTTGGAGAAATCTTTGAATTTTCTTTATTGATGTTGGGGAAATTTTTAAATTTTCTTATAGCTTGTAAAAGTTGCGAATATGGAAAAATTGTTGTATTAAAAAAAGTCAGTGTTCCAATGTCGCTGAAATATCTCAATACGAAGTCGAACGAGATGAATGTATAATAAGCGCAATAATATCTTTCGAGTATTATTTCTTATTTATTCTTGACTGTCTTATTTCTAGTGAGTTTGTATGTTATTATTTATGTGAATAGTTGTTGGAGTAATCTTTGAATTTTCTTTATAGTTGGGGAAATTCTTGAAAATTTCTTGTAGCTTGTAAAAGTTGCAATTATAGGAAAAATTGTTGTATTAAGAAAAATCACAGCTCCAATATCGACTATCATTAGTGTTCCATCTTGCACGCTGAAATATCTCAATACGAAGTCGAACAAGATGAATGTATAATAAGCACAATAATATCTTTCGAGTATTATTTCTTATTTATTCTTGACTGTTTTGTTTTTTGTGAGTTTGTTTATGATATTATTAATGTGAATAAGTGTTGGAGAAATTTTTGAAATCTCATTTAGCTTGTAAAGCTTGTAAATATAGAAAGATAATAATCGATTTGTATTAAGAAAAGTGACTGCTCGAATGATTAAAGCAGCTCTCGATGCTCTAAAATAGAACATTCCGATGGAGAGTGATTTTTCGTTAACTGGATCGCGCGGCAAAAATATCATAATTGCATCAACCACTCGCGCGGCGAGATAAAAATATGCAAGCAGCATTATGCATGATCGGGTCATTATCCGCGCCGCCGTGTTATGTTAATCAATTATTACGAAACCAATACGGAAAATTCGCATGCTCGCTCGAGAGTCAATATAACTCGTTTTAGCTTTCAGCCGGAATCCGCTGTTTATTCTGTGTGATAAGACAATCGTCGTCGCCGGCGAGGAACTCCGATTTCTCTTCCCGAAACCTTTTTCGGAATGAAATCATTGATAAGCAGGATATCTGCTCGGTAGAAGCTCGACAATGTTTCGATAAAATAGTTCAAACGCCATCTAACCAGCGGCTAATTTTATACTTCGTCATTTCGAACTATTAAAATTCTTGTTCCATTTAATCCGGCGTCGAGTTTCCTCCTCCAAATGCAACAGCGGACTGCGAATGACGCGACGATAAAACTGAATCGATATACGCCGACTATGAAATCTAAGTTTGTATCGCTGACCAAACACATAAACTGCTCGCGCCTGCTAAAATCTCCAATTACTAACTCTTGACCCTAATTTTTCTAGTATACAGAAATTATCCAGTGTGTAAATTATACATTTCACTGCAAAAGCATGCCTACGTAATCTCGCTGACATCACACGCATAATACCCACGTGTTGTCATCAAACTATTTCTGCAATTATAAATGCGAAGTTTCTTATTTTTCAAAATAATCATCGGAGCTATTACTTTCCACTTAACGCATTTACAGTGAAGAATTAATGAAAAGCATAATTCATAAGTCTGAATTCCTTTTGACAATCACTGCATTAAACGAGGTTAATGCCGAAAAGAAAAATAATAAAATCGGATTGGAATTCTCTATAAAATTTCAGCTTATTTGTCTGTACAATTTTCGAGTAATTAATGTCGAAAAATCCATTGTTATGCATGAACAGAGATTATCGTTTTCGACTTAAAAATATCTGATACAATAACACATGAATAAAAACATTGTATATGGTAAATGAGACATTTACGAATAATCAGGCGAAGTTCCAAAAGCTTCGTCTGTCCAGTTCTTAATTCTGTCCATTCAGAATTTGTAGAAATAACATGATAAATATTATATAAATAAAAGCAACTTATCAAAACAGGTGTAACATAGCATAAGCTTAATCGGAATTGGAAGACTTTCCCACTCAAAAATAGCTTTTATTCTAATTTAAAGACCTCAAAATTCTGCGTCTCAAATGACAGCGGGAACCTCCTTAAAAAGTGTTCTCATAAATAACAGAAATCGATTTGAAAAGCAATGCAAATGCAGTGTTCAGTTCACGGAAGATTGGGTCGCGATGGGTCAAGCAAGGCACGCGATCACCAAGAGGAATTCC
This sequence comes from Ectemnius continuus, assembly GCA_910591665.1. Classification (NCBI taxonomy): domain Eukaryota; kingdom Metazoa; phylum Arthropoda; class Insecta; order Hymenoptera; family Crabronidae; genus Ectemnius; species Ectemnius continuus. The sequence goes on along the minus strand of OU342858.1, from coordinate 19,622,604 downwards.
AAGTTGGCCGAAAGGGAGAGCGATGCGTCCAAGGGATTTCCGCCCTTGGGCTGTGCGTTCTCTGTGCTCGCTCGCGACGTATCCGCTCGTCACTCGGCAATGTTTTTGTTTGCGCGCGCGCCTAAGTCGGACGGACGAAGAGAAGCGAGAAGAGAAGAAGAGAGGAGAAGAGAGGAGGAGAGAGGTGGCGCGGCGGTACGAATTAATTCGCTTGACCCATTTACCCGATGCACTTGGACCGCCGCGTGTTGTACACTACCGGTATTTATGCGTGCTGCGAAGATGTGCGCGTGCGTGCCTGCCTGCGTGCCTGCGTGCGCGGCATCGCAGCGGAGCTGCTCTGCAGCAGCGAGCGCCAAAGCAAGCACGCACGCACGCACACAGCTCTACTATCGTCACGTTTTAATTCGAGCCGCAGCGCGCTCTGGCATCCGAAGGCTCGCTCTCATACTCTCTGCCCCACTCACTCACTCACTCACTCATTTGCTGTGCAGTGAATATAGTCAGACGATTAGGCAAACTGTCCACATTCGAAATATCAGAATCTATTGGTTGGTGTTAACCCTGCACTTCCGAGAATAATCGATAAAAATGTTGCTCTAATTAGTTGCGATAGTATGCTTGTAGAGGGAAGAAGTATTTGTTGTAGAATTATGAGAATGTTTAATTCTGGTTTGTTATAGAGTTATGGATTATAGAATTGAGACGATTAGGCAAACTGTCCACACTCGAAATATCAGAATCTCTTGGTTGGTGTTAACCCTGCACTTCCGAGAATAATCGATAAGAATTTTGCTCTAATTAGTTGCGAGAGTATGCTTGTAGAGGGAAGAAGTATTTGTTGTAGAATTATGAGACTGTTTAATTCTGGTTTGTTATAGAATTATAGGACAGAAGAAATGAAATAGAAATGTTATAGAATTATGGATTATAGAATTGAGCCATTTATTTTGAAAGTGACCTAAGTTCATTTAAGTATATTTAAACTAAAATATTAAGAACTTCACGAACACTTGTACACGTTACTGCAGTCACAAAAAAAGTTTGACGAATGTACTTGAGCCACTTTCAAAATAAACGGCTCAATTAGAAATGTTTTTGTTGGCAGAACTAATTATGCATTTCAAAGGACACACAATTGTGTGGGAATTTAGGATTGCAATGAAGTTTGAAATCTACTTAGAATTATTTTTAATAATTATCTCCTGCTCTTTTTTATGAAACTAATATAGAATATTACGTTAAGTTAATCATACATTAAAGCAGTACGATTTTCTATGTTATTCTAGATCATTACCAGCAAAAACAATTCAGCCGTTTATTTTGAAAGTGATCTAAATCCATTAATTTTAGTAAAACGCAAATTCTTTAATATGTCAATTTTAATATAAATGGACTTGGATCACTTTCAAAATAAACGCCACAATTGTTAATAAAACAAACGAAGAACATCATAGTTCTTACTTAGAAAATTGTAATTATCTTCGTAATAAGGCCACACGATTTCCGCATGGAAATTAACGATTGTAATAAAGTTTACAATTGTTGACTTTTAACAACAGTTACCTCATATACCATAATTCTGGTTATGCATACACAATCTCGCAAAGTAAACGCTGGCTTTCATCATCAACCCCCCGCGCGCTCGCATTATATCAGCAAAGACCTTGTGGCGAAAGCTAATGCGATCAGTCAAACCAAATCAACCACTAAATAACAAATTCCTTCTATAAGAAAACTAGCTAATTATTATTGTATGATAATTTTATCAACCAATCCCTTTTCCACTACTTTGCAACTATTTTTGTTGCAAGTAGGTTTCAATAAAGTGTTGCACGATTGCTCGTTGCTATTGAAATGTTGCTTTTATTTAGATATATGTGCAATATTTTTGGACTTTCGCAAATCACTCCAATCACTACCCTTGTATTATATAAAAAGTAAAAATTCTTTTATAAATCATACAACAAAAATACTTCAGCGACTCCCAAAAATCACAAAAAGAAACTACCCTCTTTTCAATCACCGCCCTCGAATTACAAAAAGAAAAAAATCCTTAACAAATCATACAACAAAAATACTTCAGCGACTCTCAAAAATCACAAAAATGAACTACCCTCGTATTACACAAAAAGTAAAAAATCCCCAATAAATCATACAACAAAAATACTTTAGCGATTCCCAAAAATCACAAAACTAAACTGCCCTCTTTTAAATGACCACCCTTGTATTACACAAGAAGTAAAAAAATCCTCAATAAATCATACAACAAAAATACTCTAGCGATCCTCAAAAATGACAAAGAGAAACTCGACTTCTCTCGAAAAAGCGAGTCCAATATCAAGATCAAAGATGAGAGACGCAATCCGTCCGAAAGAGAATCGAGTCCGAGACGACGAGGAAGGCGGATGGAGCAATGAAAAGAGGAAGTAGTAATCGACAGCATCTTGGCGTACGCGCGCAACCCCAGCCGAGTCATCGGTGATGATCTCGCGCGCGAGTGCGAGATTCTATGTGTGTGTTGAGCTCGCAGGTTCGGCTCGAGGGTCGGTCGCGTGCATGTGAATCGGCGGCGCTCCCATAATAAGTGCATCAACGACAGGCTATTGCGGCGCGGCGCGGCGGCGCGGCGGCCCTCGGCTATGCTGCTGCTGCTGTTCTGCTGCTGTTCTGCTGCTGGTGGTTCAGGGGTCAGGGGCGAGGGTGGCGGGGCACGCCGGGCCTCTGCTCGACATAGCACAGCCACAACATACACTCCGCGACAAAACTCTACCAAGAATCTCACCGTAAAAAGAACTACAGCATTGCGGCTCAACTTTTTCTTTCGTGTGTTTAGGATTCGCTTGCACGACAATTCTTCTCGCGCAACATTGTTGGAAACTTGCGGTAATTTATCAGGTGTTTGATTCATTTTGCAGAGTTGATATTTCATGGAAAATCAATTAACACTTTCGTCGCCCAAGTTGGAAATTTTTAACTCTTTCCACGCCTTGTTAAAAATGTTTATTAACCCCTTAACGCACAGTTTTTTTAAAAACGCGCGTAACGCGCTCGAATTAACTCGAGCGTACAAGTTAAGGGGATAATGCCTTTTTTCGAGTGTTACCCAGAAATGGAACGTGTTAAAGGAACATTTTATGCGGCACACCACATTGTTGCAGTGCTGCATAAACATGCATACTGAAAATATTATTCAATAATAACTACTAAAATTTTTATACTGTAATATAATCAATTCCCTTGTAAAGTCCTTGTTACTATCAATAATCGATCCAATACATCTCTAAAAATCCTACTACCCACCCACTACTGAAACTCCCACATAACAACCATCGATTACATATCAATGTATCAAACGGCGAGCGCCTGTCAGTCCTCTTTATTGTGAGGTTCCTACCGCAGGAATACTTTTGACCCTCGGTGTAGCATAGCGGAGGAGCGTCAAGTGGCGCACCGAGTGTATTACCGCGGCAGAGGCGAGTAGAGCCAGCAGCAGACACAGAACACAGAGAGTAGCATCGTGGAACAAAGAAAAAGAGAGGAAGGAGAGCGAGAGAGCCATGTAGACACATACTACAAAGAGGCGGAGGGCGGCGCGGGGGTTGCGAGAGGGCTGCATCGCTGAGAAAGAGAGAGAGAGAGAGAGAGGAAAGGCAGAGGGTTCTTCTAGCAGCGCGCTTGCGCTCTCGTAACAACGTCGCTCTCTCGCTTCTCTCATTGACCCAGTTACCCAGTACACTTGACCGCACTGCGCGCCCTCCTCCTCTCTCCTCTCTCGTCCTCTTTCTCTCTCTCTCTCTCTCTCTTCTCCGAGCAACACCGGCAGCACACACCGAGAGCGCTCCCGCTCTCCTCCGCCGCTCTCTAACCCCCTTCTTCCACGGCGAAGCGCCGCGCCGCGCCGCGCCGACCGCCCTCACCCGCTCGCTCTCACCCTCGCCGACATCCCTTAGCGCGCGCACCCCTGCCATGGCGTGTCTACCCTCTCGCGCGCCACCGCACAACGCCATCCCTCTTGCTCTCCTCCACCGCGCCCGCGAGTTTTCCCTCCCTCGACGATCTTATGGACTCCTGCCGCTCTATCTACTGCGCCCCTTCCCTCTCTACAGGGTGATTCAATTGCTCTTGGATTATAGCGATCCCTGTTGCTCTAGTCTGTGGTAGAGATGCAAAGAGTAGTGTTTGGGGAATGTTAGAAAGAAGTGTGGGGAGGAATTTAGAGCTTTGCTGTTTTTAGAGACGATTATAAATTTGGGGGTGTTGGTAAGTGAGAGTGATCGCTCCTGCTCTATCGTAAATTCGAAATGCAAAGAGTATTTATTGAATATTATTAGAAAAAAGTATAGGGCGTAATTTGGAACTACCTTGTTTTTGGAGTCAGTTAAAAATGTGGGAGTGTTGGCAAGTGATAGTGATCGTCATTGCTCTATCCTGTATTCTTATACCAAATATTATATTATGAAAATATTGTATTCAAGATACAAAGAGTATTTTTTGGGGAATATTAGAAAAAAATATAGGAACGAATTTAGAACTACCTTGTTTTTGGAGTCGATTAAAAATGTGGGAGTATTGCTAAGTGATAGTGATCACTTTTGCTCTATCTTATATTCAAGATGCAAGGAGTATTTATTCAAGAATATTAGAAAAAAGTATAGAGAGGAATGTAGAATTTCCTTATCTTTAAAGTCAGTTAACCCTAGATTTACCAAGATCAGTAAAAATTACTGTTTGACCTATTTCCATGGCATAAAAAAATCCCGGTAAATCTAGTGTTAAAAATGTGGGAGTATTTTTATATTCGAATCTTAGATTCGAAATACGAAGAGTATTTTTTGGGGAATATCAAAAGAAAGTATAGAAAAGAATTGTAGACTTCCTTGTTTTTAGAGTCGCTTTAAACTGTCGGATTATTAGTAAATATAATACGTAAACGCGTTACCCGTACAAAGTGACTCACTTGTTTTTGGAATTAGAATTCCTGGGACGATTGTGCTATATCCGGAATAATTATAAATTATCTAGCAGCTCTAATTATACTACACGAATGCTCTTTGAGACTGACAAAACGTAGGTGGATCTTTTTACATTGGTATAGATTGGTATAAATGGCATGAAGACACAGTGAAATAGAAAAGCAGTGGCAAGTAGTGCAGTTAAGCTTTTTCTTGTTGTACTTACTATGGCTAATCATGGGCTCGGCACATCAAGAAAAAGCTGTTGAATAAGCACTATCAATGTTGCTTCATTCCGCCAGTGTGCATCAATGTAGTCAATGCTGAATAAATTACATCTTTTTTGTCTCTCATTTTTACTGTATGAATCCTTCGGAGTCGCATCGTAAGTATAATAATTTCAAATCGATGCATGTCTAACAAATATTATATCATACTGCAAGTGTACATTAATGTAGTCAATGCTGAATAAATTACAGCTAGTTTATTTTCTCATTTTTACTATATGAATCCTTCAGAGTCTTATCGAAAGTATAATAATTTCAAATGGATAGATGACTAATAAAAATTGGGTCAAAACAGTACTGATTAACCCCTTTCAGTATCATTAACTTCGACAAAATAGGGAAAAACATACCAAAGTGATACTCAAGAACAGCTGTAATATCCAATCCCCAAAATATCCCAAAAAACAATGCAACAATGTTCGTCCAATTTTTATTAAATGAATCTGATTCGTGCTATTTATATTCGGTACACAATTTGTACCACATTTCAGATTCGTTAAGAGTTTCAAAACCATACGAATCGAAATTGGGAAAAACAGGCCACAGTGATACTCAAAAACAATTGTAATATCCAATCCCCAAAATATCTCAAAAAACAATGCAACAATGTTCGTCCAATTTTTATTAAATGAATCTGACTCGTGATATTTATATTTGGTAGTAAATTTGTATCACGAATCAGACTCGTTAAGGGTTTAAAAACGATACAAATCACATCCCTACAACACCCTTATTAAGTCGATGGACGTCAGAGTGAGGAGCGTCGGTGGAAAAAAGGAGTGTATAATAAAAAAAAGGCAGTGTTGATTAAAAGCCATGTGAATCAGCCTGTACATGCTTGCAGCCGGTGTTGCGGGGTTGCTGGACGTGGTGTGACGCCGGGGGTGAGCATCGTCGGTGGAAAAACGACGTCGACGTCGGCGGCCTTTGCGACTCACCCTCGATTCACTGCTCTCGTTAGCAACTCACTTGTCAAACCTGGCCTCAATGGGCTGCGCGCGATTTAAGTTCGGGGGCGGCGGCGGCAGCGACGACGACGACGACGCCGGGCGTCGGATGTGTGTATGTACTCGGCTTTAAACGGGGGAAAGTCGCGTCGCCGACGAAAATCAATATGGCGCACGCCTTTCCAGCCAATTCGAACCATCCGCGGCCAATCGAACTCAACAGTTTAAGGGTTGTTTTAAATGTTATTTAGCAGAGCGATGTTTCCTGGAGTTTTCTGTCGCTTTGTAATTCGAGGGGTGTTAATGACCTTGTTTGAGTAACGCGATCCTGTAGTCGGGGGTGTCATTTTCATGAATAAATGAATTGAGGACTCTCGAGGGTCAGATAAACACGTGCGAGGAGATTCCAATTAACTGTGTTACTTGTAACAAAATAGAATGATTAAAAAATAATACCGTTGTGTAACAAGTGGTATTCTAGAATTCTGTATCGTCCCTTTTGATCAAGAACCATTCAGAAACAGTGACAGGAAATTTTGATACTCACTCGTTTCATGCTACTGCTTTAACCTCTTAAGGAGGTTGGTGCCGAAAATGAAAATGAAAATAAACGTCAATGGTGACTGCATCTCTCTCCAAGATTTCAATTTGATTGTTTGCACAGTTTTCGAGTAATCAATGTCGAAGAATGCATTCTTATGGCAGCGAGAGCAGAGATTACCATTTATGGCTTAGAAATATATGATGCAATAATGGCACATGAATAAAAAATATTTCTTATGGTAAATGAGACATTTACGAATTATCAGGCGAAGTTTCAAAAACTTCGTATATGATATGAGCAGAGAATGAAAAGGAAATGGTTTTATTTGTAAAAATCTCGTGACAAATAGAATAGAAATAAAAGTAACTTATAAAGTGTGGCATAGAATAAGCTTAATTGGAAATTTAATTCTTCTACTCAAAACTTGAAAAGGCCACGAAATTCCCTTCTTACTCTGCGTTCCCTTCTTACTCTGCATCAACAAATGACAGGATCAACCTCCTTAACTGCGGAATTTAGTTTGAAAAATCCCCCACACAGTGCGGAATTCAAATTAGGCAACAGAAATTTGGTTCGACGCGTATACACGTCAAACGCACTTAACTGCTTGAAATCATTGACGAACAAGAATATCACAAGTTATTACTCTGCGTTTAAATATGTAAACTAACATTCTAGATACTTTGAAAAAACGACGATAAAACACATATTTGCATCATGATTACCGACACACGTCTAATGACATAATAAATCAGAGATTATACAACAAGTTGTCCGACTTTAATTCAATTCCGTCAGAACGTCTAACAGGTTGCAACTAACAAACCAATACACAAATTGCGATATTGCTTTTAGGCTCTAACAAGTTCCAATTACCGCTTTAAGTTAATGACAGACAAAGAATTGGTGCTTGTCGACGCCACTTTCCATTTGAATTCCCTTATTAAATATGCTCGGCCCTTCGGAACTTTCTCCTTCGCATACTCGGTGCGGTTTGTCGGGCGAGCGCGCGCGTTCTTTAAGGGGTGTAGCTCTATATTTGGAGCGACCGTGACTCGTTCCATGACTATTTGCTCCGAGGACGATTCGAGTACTGGGTGGCGGGCGGCGGGTGCGCGCACACGTGCACTCGTATATCCAAGACAAAACAATTAAACTTGCAGTAATAATATTTATGATTATTTAATAATCATATATCTGGTATTTTATTTCATAATAATAGGTTATAGTCTTCAAAACGTATTTTTGAATCGCTATTTGCGATAGGTGAATCGATGTCTCCACTCTAAATTTTAGTCAATTTTTTAGATAGGATCTTTAATTAATAATAACAGATTGTAGTCTCGAAAACATAGTTTTGAATCGCTATTTGTATTAGGTAAATGCAAAGGGTCAGAACAACGCCAGGTACACGTGCACTCGTATATCCAAGACAAAACAATTAAAATTGCAGTAATAATATTTATGATTATTTAACAATCATATATCTAGTATTTTATTTAATAATAATAGGTTATAGTCTTCAAAACGTATTTTTGAATCGCTATTTGTAATAGGTGAATCGATGTCTCCACTCTAAATTTTAGTCAATTTTTTAGATAGGATCTTTAATTAATAATAAGAGATTGTAGTCTCGAAAACTTATTTTTGAATCGCTATTTGTGATAGGTAAATGCAAAGGGTCAGAACAACGCCAGGCGCAGCTACTCATAATTGCACCGAGTACTGTTTTTTTTACTGTTTTTATACTCAATTCAACCGCTATTTTTACGCGGGTAATATCTTTTTCGAAAGAAATCCGTTCCTTTGAAAACCTGTCCCACGAAAGTTGGGAATCTGTGTCAAATTTTGGTAGAGAAAGTATTAGAATAGAGAAACTTGAAAAGTACTGGCTGAGTCATGTTTCTTTCTGAATTAAAATATATTTTCTTCGAGAAAAAACTGTCTTTTTTAAGAACAAATTCATTTCCTTATAAAAGATAGTCTTCTTTTTAAAAAAATGTATTCTAAAATTATTGGACGTATCAATACTTTTACTGGGAGAAAATCGACAGTCAAAATTGCCATTTTATTGACTGGGAGAGTTTCGATGCACTGGATGGGACAACTGGACAGCAATAATTAAGCCTGTACTTGCCCGGAGTCATTATTTCCGATCGCATCTACTCCAAGCTTTGAAGTATCTGAGATGTACTTAGGGAGAAATGGTGATCCAGTTAGATGTGTCATTCTCTTGAGAGGGTTTGTTTTGATTGGCCGAGGCTCTATTAGGTCGATACTGATCCCCTATTAGGTCGAGGGATATAAAGAGGATGCTGGGCGAGAGTTCGAGGGAGATGATGATTCCGCTCTGGAATATGAAGAAATTCTCGCAACCGGTTTGAGCGGCGCGGCGAGCGAGCGTGCGAGCGAGCGAGGAGGATCGGCCGAGGAGTCGATCGCGTATTACAAGCTGGGAAATATTTTAAATCCCCGAACCGGCGGCAGCGTATGGTCACTAGACTGGAATTCCGCTGGGGAACGCTCTCCTCGTGCCGTCCAATTAATGCACGTCGAATAGTAAGAAGGGCATTACGCACTTGCCCTCCCAGCGAGTCACGTAAGTAATCTTCCCAGGGCGGAGAAACGTGCCCCAGCCGCTTCGTCCTAGATCTCCATTCGTCATCTTTTAATCCTTAAATCCTGCCGATTGTTTCATTTTACACTCTTTGCAAGAGCAAATAGTAGTTTTATTTCTAATGTTCTCTCAAAAATTAACTGAAATTTAGAGTGGATACACTTATTTACCTATCGCAAATAGCGACTTCAAAATATATTTTCGAGACTACAATCTGTTACTATTAATTAAAGATTCTCTCTTAAAAATTATATTATTGCTATTCTGATAATCGTATTATGATATTCGCTCGAAAATTAATGGAAATTTAGAGTGGAGACATTTATTTACCTATTGCAAATAGCGATTCAAAACTATGCTTCTCGAGATTATAATCTGTTATTATTAATTAAAGATCCTATCTCAAAAATTGACTGAAATTTAGAGTGGAGACATTTATTCACCTATTATAAATAGCAATTCAGAAATACGATTTGAAGACTATAACTCAGTATTATTAAATATAATACTAGATATATGATTATTAAATAATCATAAATATAATTACTGCAATTTTAAATTTTTTATCTTGGAATAGTAATCCTGAAGGCATTCATCAACACAAAGGCATGACAGAAGTAAAAATTATTAGAACTACGTTCATCAATTGATGACCAAAGCAGTTTGACGATTAAACTTCTTTCTCTGTGCAAACTAATCCGGCCATGTCATTAAACAGCCTCGGCGATGCGGAAAGTTCGGAAAAATGTAAAGTGGCAGCGCGCACTACTCGCACACCAAGGAGGACACGTCGATGACTCACTGCTCGATTGTTTTGTTGTGCAGCGGGCTCGGTGAAAAAGTAAAAATCGCCTGGCGTATACCCGTTTGCTTTGACCGAATAAAATATGTATCGGCTGATACGGATCAGATAACGCGCGACTCTAGGCATGTATCCTTGCAACAATATTTTCTCCTCTTATCCCGAGATTAGCGAATCACGCCAATGGAGAATAGTACCGCATTCTGCTATAATACTAGGTTTATGGACATTTCTCTATCCCTCTCTTTATCGACACTTGTTTTCATTAACCTTTCACTACGGCAAAATGTAACCCTTTAGGAATCTTGGTTGCCGGAATGAATGGAAAACGGGAATTCTCGTCCCAAAGGGTTAAGGGAGAACGCTAATTTCGAGTGACGACGTTTTAACTGTGATAAATGCAATCTAATGGATTTTTAGGTTCTTAGGTTCTTATTTTTTTTGGTCGACTTCCCGACCTTCCCCGGGACTGAAATTTGGTGGGTAATGTTTTTTTGCATCAAGGAAGATACCATAAAAATTGCAGAGCCCTAGCACAAAATTTTTTTTCGGCAAATTTTTCTTAAGGGGTACCCCTGCAGATTTTTTCACGATTTTTCGAAGGTCCCCGAAGTCGGGTTTTTTCTTCGGGAATCGATTGTTTATGAATGAAAACGGATAGAAAACAAGAAATCCATCGAAAAAAGTTCGGATTTCGATCGAAAACACTAAAAAAACTGCCTTTAAAGTTCGATTTTTTCGGAATTTTCGCTGGTTTTTCCCATATTTTTTGGACTTCCCGAGATTTTCCGGGGCTGAAATTTGGTGGGGAGTCTCCCCTTGCATCAAGGAAGATGTGATATAAATTTCAGAGCCGCAGCTCAAAATTTTTTTTTCCCCATATTTCTGGCCATCGAAAATAACCAATTTTTCAAAGGTCCCCGAACCCGGCTTTTTTCTTCCTGAATCAATTGTTTGTGTATCAGGGCGGATAGTAAACGAAGGATCCATGAAAAAAAGGCCGGATTTGTATCGAAAATACCAAGAAATCGTTCCTGAATAATGAATTTCATCTAATTTTCACGGTTTTTCCCATATTTTTTATACATTCCGTGTGTTTCACGGCCTGAAATTTGGTGGAGAATGTGCCGATCGCACGCAAGGATAGAAACAGGTAGAACCGTCCTCAAAATTGAGAGAGTGGGTGTGCCAGTTAAGCTCCGGGAGGGTAACTTGGCAGGCGGTGACCTAGAGCGATAGAACGTTCAATCTCCCATAGTTCGAGGGGGTTTGAAAAGGAGGCTCGAAAACACAGTGGGCGCAACATGAAAGCCAGCAAGAGTCTTTGACTGGAAATGCCTGATTGCCAGGTCTCTCTCGGGGCTATGCGGCGCGAGGTATAAAAAGCACAAGTTATCTTGAAAGGAGGGTGTGTGTTCTGGATGAAGCTCGAATCTAGGACTCATTTGGAGAACCTCGTGGAATCCTCGAAGATCGCATTGTTTCTGGGTACGCGTATCCTTTTCTCGGGGAGGGTGAGGCGGCGGCGGCGATCGCGATCGTTGTAGGCGTTCGATCCTATCAGGCTCGATTGATCGATCAGCGATCGGGGGAGCAGGTAGCAAGGAGTTACTAGAGAGAAAGAAAGAGAGAAGTGCGTGGATGTGCGGGTGTGGGAGCGAGTCGGTGGCACAGGCGAGAGAGCAGAAGGCAGTGCAGTGCAGTGCAGTGCTCGGCGAGTAGTTAGTCGCTCTGGGCGTCGCGCCGCGCCGCGCCGCGCCGCGCCGGTGTGTGCGCGGCGCACAGCGAGCAGCAGCAGCAGCAGCAGCCTTGAGCCTATTCCACGCACGAAAGCCCCCGCGCCGCACGGCTCGCTGACTGCACGCCGCTGCACTTCACGCCGAGATCTCCCAGACTGACTAACGCTGACACGAAAAAACCACAGCGCGCGGCCCAGTCGACGACGACGACTACGACGACGTCGTCGTAGTCGTCGTAGTCGTTGTCGTCGTCGTCGCCGCGTCGGCATTATCGGACCTCGCAGATAAATTTAGTCCGGTCCATCCACCCGGCATCTGATAAATCCGGCGGCGCCCACTAATGCACCAGCAATGCGCGATCCACCCTCCGCTCGCCTCGCATCATCGAGAGACCGAGAAAGATATACTCGAAGCCGAGCAATTAGGAGACAGAGAATTATTTTGGAATAATGTTATTGAATTAATGTGATATGGTAGATACAAATATAATTTTTTCCGCACTGTGTCTAAATTTCTTGAAGCGACAGAGAATTATATTAAAATAATGTTATTGAATTAATGTGATATATTGGATCGTATTCCAAGAACAGTCACCGCATAATAAAAGATAAAATACAAAAAGAATTCTATCTCGAGTGCAAACACTACAGCGAAAGACATCATTTTAAAATAACATAAGTAATAGTGGAAAAATGATAAACTAAATCTAGTTTTCCTACACTATAAGTGTCAATAAATAAATTTCTTCATTAAATCATCTCGAATATTACATATTCACTACGCTTTGCTCGCATCATTGAGAGGGCGAGAAAGATATACTTGAAGGCGAGCAATTAAGGGTTAGAGAATTATTTTAAAATAATATTATTGAATTAATATTATGTATTGGATCACATGGTAAACTAAATATAATTTCTCCTGCACTGTGTCTAAATTTCTTGATTAAATAATATCTAATAGTCCTCGAATAAATAATAAATAATTTTCAAACTGTTATTCAACCCTTTCACTACTATTGGCGCTCTAAAATTTTATCCACCGTAGACAGTAGGCGCCTATAAGCGCTCTACAAATGCATTAAGATTGCATTTATTACAGCCAAAATCTCGTCGGTAAAAATTAACGCTCCCCATCAAATTTCGCCGTAGTTAAAAAACTAATAAAGCACTAACAAGAACAATCATCTCCCAACAAAAGATTAGAAACCAAAAACAATATATTCTCTAATACAATCCTTAAAACGAACTAACAATGTGCATTTCGCAGAGCTAGTAATGCCACAGCAATGCGAGATCCACCCTTCACTCTCCCCAAGAAAGAGGGAGAAAGAAACAGAGAATTATGTGGAGTGTGCAATTAAGGGAGAGAGAGATATGTAGAATGAACGATTAGGGAGAAAGAGAGAGAGAGGAGGATGAGAGGGCTATTTATACATTGGCAGTGTGGTATTTTCTGGGAGTGGGACGGCGGGCGAGCCCTCACAGAAAATAGTGGCCGAGCGTAAGCCCGCTTTGTTATGAAAATCTCGGCCGCACTGATACTCGCGCGCGCGCACGGCTATATCCGTAAAGCACCGCAGCAGACACTTTCCTCCCCTGTAGCCAGTAATATGCTCATTCATTACCACGGCCATCGCCTGCACACACACACAGAGACACGCGTGTGTGTCCCTGCTGTCGGGAATGGTTGCCTGGGTTAAGTATTCGGCACCACTTTCGGCGAATGTTTGCGTAGATAGAACGCCGCCACGCTAAAGCCTCATTCATATTGTTGGATCCTCTTTGAGAAAAATGTAGAGTGTGTGTGTGTGTGTGTCGAAAGTCGTCATTAGCCAAGTGCGCGAGGAGAGGAGGTCGGATGCTGAGCGAAAATATTTAAAACGCTATTTCGAAATGAGCTCAACCGCCTTCAAATAAGTCTGTATTTCGAATAGGCGAGATCCTAAAATAGGAGCCGGAGGATTTCGTTTTTGAGCCGCTGCTTACGGAACGCTAATAAAATCAGGATTTAAATGGTTAGTTGTCTGTTATTAATAGAACTGAATGGATCAAATAGTTGAAAGCTTCTCGAATTAGGTCATCCGTAATAATTTATTTCCTGATGAAAAATCGAAATTTGTTGCAATTAATATTACAAAATAAATGAAGTCTGTTATTGATAGAATCGAATGGATCAGATAGTTGAAAGCTTCTCGAATTAGGTCGTCCGAAATAATTTATTTCTTGATAAAAAATCGAAATTTATCTTAGTTAATATTGCAAAATAAATCAAGTCTATTATTGATAGAATCGAATGGACCAAATAGTTAAAAACTTCTCGAATTAGGTCGTCCGAAATAATATATTCCTGATAAAAAATCGAAATTTATCTTTGTTAATATTGCAAAATAAATGAAAACCAGTTTGAAAAAATGCGATTAAAATACAAGAAACAAAATGATTCGTGCACTATTCAATAAAAGTGTATCGTTCGTGAACTCGGGCCTTTTTTGTGCCCGGTATAAAAAGAAATAGAACTCGGTGATAATCTTCCATCTGACACGACGCTGGGCGGCGCGGCGCGGCGCGTACGCTCGAAGTGAATGGGGCTTAAGGCAGCACGGAAAATAGAGGAATGAGGACGAGGCGCATACTTGGTGCATGAGTTTAGGAGGAATGCTTGGCCATGAAACTTCAGATGACAGACGGAAATCTGACGATGATGATTTTCGGGCGCAGCGCAGGTAAGAAAGGGCGTCGCGATGCAAGAGGAGGAGGAGGACGAGAAGCATCATCATCATTATTGGAGGCTCGATAAAGTTAGAGCGCGCTAAGAGAGACGGCTAGTGTAAACTTGCTCCCGATTTAGAGCCGAGCCCTTTTTTTACACGAAGCCAAGTAGGCCATGCGCGAAGGATGACGGCGGCGGCGGCGGCCGCCGCTCGGAAAAATCTCACATTTTAACGAACATGCAAGCGCGGATCGATCTCGCGTACGCCAGGAAGCCGATTGATACAAGGAAATCGCAGCCTCCGCCTGGGAGACACCAGAGATCGCAATCTTGATCTTGTAATACTGACAGCGGAACAGCGTGAAGGAGTAGCCCACGATGACTCGGGCAATGCCGCCTGGACAATGATTTATCTCCACTTCCATCGATAAACTTTCATTCCTGTCGAAACCCCCGCAAAAATTGTCTGGGGTTAAGAAACTAAACGTGGAGGTCAACGCATTGTTAATTATCTGAGTAAGTGAGCCCCTTATTTTGAAAGTAGCCTAAATCCATTTGTCAATTTATTTTCAATTTCTATTAAAACACGAATTCTTTCATATTTCAATTTTAATATAAATGGACTTTGATTATTTCCAAATATGTATTTGTATAAATATATAAATAATACAGAAATATATAAATTATGTATTATGCTTTTAAGCATAAATGGACTTAGGCCACTTTCAAAATAAATCGCTGAAATATAGTTGTTTCGCACTTAAATGTATGAGCCGTTTATTTTCAAAGTGGCCCAAGTCCATTCGTCAAACTTTTTTTGTGATTGCAGTAACGTGTACAAGTGGACGTAAATTTTTTAATATTTTAGTTTAAATATAAATGAACTTAGGTCACTTTTAAAATAAGCGGCTCACACTTGTCTTACACTTAAAACAAATACATTTAGTGACCAATATTGATATACAGACGAAAAGAAATTTATATTATTATGATAGAAATTGCTATAATCAAAGTTAGATTTTTCGAATATCGAAAAATAAATTATGAAGCTGTTGATGTTTGAGTTAACTTTGATTTTTATATTAAAACCTTGCCCTTTATATCTATTTGCAGTATATTAATAAAAACTAAAATTTTCATCAGCATATTTCATCTGCATTTTCTATACTTCAATTGCTCAACAGTTCTACGCGTGTATTCTTATTTTCTCATTCATACTTCAATAGCTTTTATTACTCAGCCACTAAACTCATGCGAGCGCCAAACTGCAATTCAATGCAAACAAGCCACATACAAATCCATTGACCACAATTTATTCAACTGCCGATATTTCTTTATTGAATTGCAAAAGTAGTCAGTTAATTTCCAAGTTAATCCATAAAATATTCCCGCGGTATCTTAACACGGCTGGAACTATCCGATCAGCTCATTCAGCTACTGAAGTCCTCGTGCAACAGTGCAACTAACACGAGCGCGCAAGTAAGTACAGGGTGATTCAGTTGTCTTTGAAATTTAATTATAATATACATTCTCTGCTTAACAATAGACTTATTAAATTCTGTAGTCTGTTGGAGCGAATATTTTACCAAGTTTTAACATTGTCTTCCTTCGAATGGCTGGCAACGTAAGGAGAAAATATTTCATTATATTATATTTGTAGGGGAATATTATATATAACTGACTTCTGCACGGCGAAATTCCATGTGCAAGTTAACATAACTCAAACATGTAAAAGTATAAATGCATAAAATCCAGAGAAATGTTGAGAAACATTAGAGTATAATTGAAATTTCTAGGTTATTTCTAATGATTTCATATGAAAGAGTGTATGCTCGACAGATTCAAAGGCAAGTGAATCGCCCTGTACATTAGAAACTATTCTCTTTCATCCATTTCATCGAACAACTAACACAGCACAGCTTTAGCTATTCCAAAAGAAATATGTAAAAGTCTAAATGCATAAAATGCAGACAAATGTTGAGAAAGATTTGAGTATTATTGAAATGTCTAGGTTATTTATAATAATTTTATATGGAAGAGTGTATGCTCGACAGATTCAAAGGCAAGTGAATCGCCCTGTACATTAGAAACTATTCTCTTTCATCATTTCATCGAACAACTAACACAGCACAGCTTTAGCAATTCCAAAAGAAACATGTAAAAGTCTAAATGCATAAAATGCAGGTAAATGTTGAGAAAGATTTGAGTATAATTGAAATGTCTAGGTTATTTATAATAATTTTATATGGAAGAGTGAATGCTCGACAGATTCAAAGGCAAGTGAATCGCCCTGTACATTAGAAACTATTCTCTTTCATCCATTTCATCGAACAACTAACACAGCACAGCTTCAGCAATTCCAAAAGAAATATGTAAAAGTCTAAATGCATAAAATGCAGAGAAATGTTGAGAAAGATTTGAGTATAATTGAAATGTCTAGGTTATTTATAATGATTTTCTATGGAAGAGTGTATGCTCGACAGTGGTGATTCGAAGGTAAATGACTCACCCTGTACAGTCGGACTAATCTAAACGAGATTTAAGACTCGCCGAAGGGGGGGCAAGCAAGTCGAACTGGAAACACGTCCAGTTAGCGATACTGCTCGAGATATACCTGCTGCTGCTGGAGGCTGTGCGATACTGTCGCCTGGAATTTCGCAGGTGCGAAATTATGAGACCACTTCACAGCGAAACACATGACAATGTGCGTTTGGCTAGTAACTCGGTCAGCCACCAGTTCTCGGCGCACGCAAACCGGAAAAGATGCTGGGAAACGCATTTGATTTATGATCGTTATTAGTCTTTAAGAGATATACAAACTTCCACCCTTGCTTGGAGAACTGTTACTGATTTCTCTGTAGTTGTGTGAGTAGAAATTTTAGAAATCGGAGTGTGCATTGGGCTGTTACTGATTTGTCTCTGATTGTATGAGAAGTCTTAGAAATCGAAATGCCCTTAATTTTTTATTTATCGTACGATAAATTATATTTGAAAAATGTTATTTTAATGAACTTATGGTGATATAATAAACTTAGTTTTCCTCTGTTGTATGTAAATTTCTTCAATAAAGAATACTGAAAGTTGTATGAATAAAAAAAGCAGTTAAAGTATCCAAATATCTCGAGTAAACAATACCAAATATTACATAATAAAAAGCAATACTTTTCATCTAAAAAGAAACTAAAGAAACTTTAAAACTGTTACTTAACAAAGCATTAAAACGTGTACATTCCAAGGACAATCATCCCACAATTAAAGATAGAATACAAAAAGAATTCTATCTTGAGTGCAATCACTACAGTGAAAGGCGTCATTTTAAAATAACATAAATAGTAATGGAAAAAATGATAAACTAAATCTAGTTTTTCTACACTATAAGTGTCTAAATTTCTTGATTAAATTATCTCGAATATAACATATTCGCTCCCTTCTCCACGCATCATCGAGAGAGCGAGAAAGATACTTGAAAGCCGAGCAATTAAGTAACAAAGAATTATTTTGAAATAGTGTTATTAAATTACTGTGATATGGTAGACTAAATATAGTTTTTTCTGTCCTGTATCTAAGTTTCTTGATTAAAACTAAAGCTACCGTCCCTTTTCTTGATACTTGTACTTCTCCATGGAAAACGGTCATTTGTCCGGCAATCGGTAGCTTTCGTGTTAAATAATCTCGAATATTACGTAACACAGAATAATAGTCCTCGAATAACTAAACAATTTCCAAACTATCATCTAATAAAAGACAACTAAAAATAATTGTCTCCCAATAAAAGATTAAAAACGAACAACAATGTACTCTCTGACATAATCAGTTGCACGTAATGACAATGTGCATTTGGCGGGCAGCAGGCTGGGGAATAACTCGGTCAGACACGAGTTGTGCACGCACGCGTCAAATCGTCGCGACGCCACTCGAAGGCGAAGGGGTGGTCGGCGGAAGGCGGTTGGTGTATTTCGCAAAAATTAATCACGCTCGTAAATTGAATGCGTTCTCTCCCGGCTATCGTGAGAATGGCGCGGTGCGCTCTCCTCGGGGCGCGTACCTGTGGCTCGCGATGTAAAAGCGGAATCTAGGCCGATATAAATAGGCTGACACGCCACGGAATAACAGGTAGCCTTAAACGCCGGCATCGGCATTAATGCCGCCAACATTCGAAAATACGCCGCTCCCACCCAATCTCCGCTCCGCCACCGCACCGCCAACCCTCCCTCCCTCCCTCTTTTACCGCCACGTGACCAAGTTTCGTGGCAGAAGAGTCTCTTTTTGACTGCCGGAAATCCAGAGTATTGTTTTATGAAGTAAGAGCTGGACCGACATTGACGCGCGGAAAAGAGTTAAAAGTAGTGTGCTGGCCTAGTTTTAATACTCTTGCATTGGGAGCGTTGGAATTCGACGTTATGACATTCGAGATGACTGATAAATATAATGAGAGAGACGTTAGGGGTTGCACTGCGTACAGCGTCTGACGAAGTAGTTATCACAAACATTTTTAAAAAAAACATAGCGATCGAATTAAGTACTTCCTCCTTTTCGAAGTCGGTAATAATCTACAAAACAGCCGCTAGACAAAAAATGAATTTTGGTGGCATGTACAGGGTGAGTCAGTTGCATTTGAATCACCACTGTCGAGCATACACTATTACATATAAAATCATTAGAAATAACCTAGACATTTAAATTATACTCAAATGTTTCTCAACATTTGTCTGCATTTTCTGCATTTATACTTTTACATGTTTGAGTTATGTTAATTCGCACATGACATTTCACCCTGAAGAAGTCAGTTATATATAATATTCCCCTATAAATATAATATAATAAAGTATTGTCTCCTTACGTTGCTAGCCATTCGAAGGAAGTCGATGCTAAAACTTGGTAAAATATTCCCTCCAACAGACTACATAATTTAATACAGTCTATTGTTAAACGGAGAATATATTTAGTATAATGAAATAGATGTCTAGTAAAAGTGGGCTAGGAGAGTTCTGATTCAAAGGCAACTGAATCGCACTGTACCTCACCCTTTCAGATAAAGACCCGCATACGTAGGGTAGAAAAATTAATTTGTTCTGTTATATTACATAATAAAGGGAGAATAAAATAATGTCAATTACATTTCAATATTTTATGAAAATCGTACGAATAAAAGAAATATTAAACATCAAAATTAATTTCTCCTTTACAAGCAATATTCAAATCCATAAAAAACAAATTTAATTGTTTTCCAATAAAATTGAATCATTTGTAACGTTTTATAAAATTATTCAGAGATAAAGAACACTTTTCGCAAGTGTTGTAAAAGGGTTAAACGTATTCCAACTCCTTAAAAAAGAACCACTCATTCACTACAACCAAATCTCCATCAAAGAAACAAGAGGCTGGGTTCGCGCAAACTTCCACCGGCTGATTATGCAGTCAATTGTAAAACAAACTTGTGCCGGTGCGGCTGGAAAGAACTTGTGCGTCTGCGGGAAACTCGACTAAAAAAAGAGAGAAGAGAGAAGAAGAAAGAAGGCGAAGCTCGGAGAGGTAAATGATCCCACAGAAAATTGTGGGGACTCGTTCGTGAGAATAATGCGCGCGGCGAGTTTCTGCTCGGTTGGCTGGATCCCCGACGAGCGGACGAGCGGACGAGCGCGCACGCACGCACGCGTTCTTCCCAACAAGGAACGAGAAGAGAGAAGAGAGAAGAGGAAAAAAGGGCCCGCGAGTCGACTACAATGTCTCCGAGCAGAGAGTTGTTGTCCCAATTCTGGTACACGAGCTTCCTTCCGAAAGTGGAGCAAACGCGCGCGTTGGAAGGCACGGAATACGTAATGCGTTTGCACGCAATTAACCCTTCGGCCAGTGTGAACATACATTTACGGTTTACCTTAGCCGAGAGCGTACTCTAGTTATACATAGCATACATAGCATATACGCAGCCAGGGTGTTGCGGATACATATGAGTCAGTTATGTCGACATTACCCCTCGCCAGGAATAATTGTTTTGTCTAATTGCATTCGCGCTTGCTTAATAGAACAGACAAACACCCGCTGCATCGGTAACCAGTTGATTCGTGGAAAGCGCACACGATCCCCCGGAAGCAGCCGTCTCGGGGGATAGAATTAATATGGTTGATAATTATATTTGGAATTTGTAATAGCCGGACTTACTGTAATATCAAGCATTGTCCTGTAACTTGAAATAAGAAGAGAGAAAGGAACAGAACGAAAAGAATTTAAATTCAAATGTAAGCTATGAAAAAAGAGAAGTCCAAATAAACAGGAAAGTAATGAATCTATTATTGCTAATAAAAAATCACCTTCAAATTAGAAATACAATTCTTTCTAACGTGAATTCGAAAAAAGAGTGTGGATATTCTTCTAATGGACAAAAATCACTGGCAATTTATTATTCGTAATAAAAAGTCATCTTCAAATTATAAATAAAATTCTTTCTAACCAGAATTCGAAAGAAAGTGCGGATATTCGTTTAATAGGAAAGAATCACTGGTAATCTATTATGGGTAATAAAAAGTCATCTTCAAATTAGAAATAAAATTCTTTCTAACCTGAATTCGAAAGAAAAGTGCTGATATTCGTTTAATAGGAAAAAATCACTGGTAATAACCTGGCATTACGAAAGGATTAAAGAGTTATAAGAAGCTTTCTACAGTTCTATAAGATCGCATTGGTTAATTCCCTCTGTGATTCCGTAGGCTGCTCTTAGCATTTCCGATAGATCGATCCGTGCTTAACTAGTCATTTCCATGTCAATGAGTTTCGCTCATGAATGTCAGTAGTTACTCTACCGCGGAAGTCTATGAAAAATGAAGTATATTTGTACCGGCGAGAATAAAGTACGCGCAATATGCACGTAACAGTATCTGTCCAAAGTGTTTAGCATTTCTCACCTAACGCATGAAACATTGAGTAGATTCAACTGAATCTCCGCATTGAAGTTTCTGATGCATAACTGAAAATCTGTGTATGTAAATTCGCATGGATATTCCTGACCTGCTCTAGAAAAAGATCAGGCAAAGTTGGTGACAGCTTCTTGTGAAAATAGCGAATCTTTATATTTTCTTTTCTATATTTTTTATTTTCTATTTGGTGTTTACTTGTTTAAGAAGTAAAAATAGGGCAAAGGTTTTTCATGGTTTTTATAAGGCTATAAGACTGATTCACTTATTAAATATTAGCCTCATTTTTTCAAATCAGCGCTATCATAACACATTTTTTATTGGATATGAATATCCATGATATCATGAACGACTGCATAATTTATAATGATCCTATTTAGAGCACGGTGTAATTGACAATAATAAAAAATACTGGCCTTATTTTCACCGTATTCGAAGTACTAACTCTTCGAAAGTTGGCTGAGTTCAAGTACTTTGAAATAGTATTTTAAGTATTTCTAGCGAAAATATTAAGCACCCCTGAAAGCTAATAGCTCCTTTCGATTTCCTATTTCGATTCTTATCTATTTAAAACAGGGATTAATTCAAACTGAGTTAAGTTTGACTATGTTAAAAGAACATTTCAAATATTTCCTACAAAGATATTAGCCACCACTAAAAATTAAAAATGATAATTTTTTCTGCACACTGATGTACATTCAAGATAAAATATTTTGATTTCTATTTCGATTCTAACCCTTTGCACTCCACACTTCCCATTTTCCATTCATTTTGGTGACTGAGAGGGGACAGCGGAGTGTAAAGGGTTAAAATTCTAAAATTATTTAAAACAGGGTCTTATTAAAATCGGGTCAGGTTCGACTGTGTTAAAAGACTATTTTATATATTTCCCACGAAGATATTAACTTCCAATGGGAGCTAAAAACTCTTACTTTCTCTACGCACTGGTACACACTAAAAATAAAATGTTTCAATTTCTATTTCCATTCTTAACTATTTAAAATAGGGCCTCATTAAAATCGGATCAGGTTCAGCTATGTTACGAGAATCTTTCAAATATTTCCCACAAAGATATTAGTCTCCAGTGAGCGATAAAACAAAGATAAAATATTTTAATTTCTATTTCGATTCTTAACTATTTAAAATAGGGCCTCATTAAAATCGGGTCAGGTTCAACTATATTAAAAGCACATTTCAAACATTTCCCACAAAGACATTAGTCTCGAGTGAGGACTAATTACCGTATAGAAAGAGGATGGGAAGGGAATCGGCGAGAGGGAGTTGGTAGGGCCCAACAAACCCGTCTCCCGGAAGGATGACTGGGAGGGCAGGTTTCAGCGGGTGTAGCAGTGGCTGCCCCCGGCCAATATGTGGCAGAGGCGAGCGGTGCGGCGCAAGAAAGCAGCGTGTACTCCTACAACGTCGAGTGTGTGCTTTGGTGGCTGTGCACGTGGTGGACGTACGAACAGGAGCGCTCGCGCGCGCGGTGCAGAAGCGGAGCGAAGACAATCACGTTTTGCTTGGGTGCACCTAGCCACCTTTGTCTCCGTTTTTCCCCGCCGCGCGCGCCTTCCTTCCCAAAGGGGGAAAAACTCGAGCAGCAGACCGCCGAGCCCCGCGCTCATTACCAACGTGTCAGAGACTGTCCCAATTCCAGCGGATGTTGACTCATAAGCTACTCCACTTTTTGAGATGCCACTCGTTCTCAGCCCCTTTCCGATCTAAGCTTTCGTGTCGCGTCGCTCATTTCTACCAGTTCCACACGAAATAGTGTATAATAATTCAGTTCGATTAGGAAATTTGTTTCTTAAAAAGAGTAATTTTTTATGGAAATATTTGTGAGGCATTGTTAATAGTACAATTGTACGAAATTTATAAAATGTATCATTGATTTGAGCTAGTAGTTTTCAACTAATCATGTTAACTTTTGTTCGAAATTTGTATTAACTTGCGTATTGTTCGACAAAAATTAGAGTGCAAAGTAACTCAGTTCGACATTCAAAATGTATCTCTCAGAAAGAGGAACTTGTTATGCAAATACTTATGAGTCATTGTGAACAGTGCAGTTTTAAGGAAGTAAACAAATGTAAACCTTAACATTATTTTAAGCCAGCAATTTCTTACATATCGTAGTCTTAAGAAGAGTTATCAAAGAGTTCGATTAGCTCATTCATTTGTTAGTTACGACAATACTTTGATAGGTTCCACATTATTTATCTAACTAAATAATGACAACGATATCCAATTTCTAACCTTATTTACATATCAACGAAAAAAGCAGAAATTCTTCGACTGTAATTGCACTTTACTAGAATTACCAACTCATTAAACAAAAGGAACTTGCCAGTTGCAAAAAGAATTGCAACAAGTACTTGAGTTCGCTGCAAGAATTGCTATTTAAAATCAAGAAGGTGCGAAGCTTTCCAGGTTTTAGAGAACTTACTTTCGTATCAACGAAAAAAGCAGAAATTCTTCGACTGTAATTGTATTTAACTAGAATTTCCAACTCATTAAACAAAAGGAACTTGCCAAATTGCTACAAGTGCTTATTTTCGCTGCAAGAATTACTATTTAAAATCAACAAGGTGCAAAGTTCTCGAGGCTGTAGAGAACTTACTTTAATATCAACGAAAAGAAACAGAAATTCTTCAACTATAATTACATTTAACTAGAATTACCAACTCATTAAACAAAAGGAACTTGCCAGCTACAAAAACAATTGCAACAAGTGCTTATTTTCGTATATTTAAAATGAACAAAATGCAAAGATTTCCAGCCTGTAGAGAACTTGCTTTCATATCAACGAAAAGAAACAGAAATTCTACGACTGTAATTAATTTCCAACTCATTAAACGAAAGGAACTTGTCAGTTGCAAAACCAATTGCAACAAGTGCTTATTTTCGTCTATTTAAAATGAACAAAATGCAAAAATTTCCAGCCTGTAGAGAACTTGGTTTCATATCAACGAAAAGAGACAGAAATTCTTCAACTTTAATTACATTTCACTATAATTTCCGACTCATTGAACAAAAGGAATTTGCCAGCTACAAAACCAATTGCAGCAAGTGCATATTTTCGTATATCTAAAATGAACAAAATGTAAAGATTTCCATCCTATGGAGAACACTCGGCGAGCGAGTGCTGTCCAAGCAGTCTTGGAGCGTTCGGATGGCTGAGAAGTCCAACCTGGACTAATCTGCGCGGAGCGCGGCTCACGTATCTCGAGTGACTCGTAAGTGACGTAATTTCAACTGGCACAGTGCTACTTCCATTACTATAGGATGTTGATAGTGTTCGGTGCTCTCTCTCTCTCGGTAACGGGATTCCGATAAAGCGCTGGCTCCGCCGCTTTATAATCCCGCGTTAGAAATAGGATGATCTCTTCGATGATCTCCGAGCTGCCAACCACCCAATATCGGGAGCTTGCGTAAAATATCAGCGAAGGAACTTGCGTGAATCATTCCGCCGGCGCATGCTGGTGCTTACTAATGCGCTGATGCAAGCTTGTGCAATTTTTCTTCCATTTCGACGGATAGTATGACGTAGACCGTGGGAATGAGGAAAGAGAGAAAGAGAGCTCGGAATTAAGGGAAGTCGATTAATTGTTTTAGTGCCGAACGAATGCATCGCACTTGTGCGAAGACTGCCGGATTGGATTTGGGAAGAAGCTTATAAAAAGCGAAATAAGAATCATATTTACAAAATTCAAAAAGGAGGACATTACGAAATAAAGGGAGGATAAAATAGTGGCAATTATATTTTAATATTTGGTGAGAATCGTACGAATAATATAAATATAAGACATTATGAAAAACATAATGTTGTAATTTGGAAATGTACACGTTCTTTAATAAGTAACAGTGCAATTCTGCAGTCAAGTTTCTACACAAATCTTTTTCAGATTTTCGACACATAAAAATGAACTTCTCTTTTACAAGCCATATTTAATAAACCCACAAACAATTTTTTCAATTGTCTTGTAACGGAATTGAACCATTTGTAGTATTTTATAAATTTATTTTGAAGTAAAGAATACTTTTGGCGAGTGTTGTTTATCTTAAATTAAATTTATTAAACGTTATATATCATTTAATTTCGTTGCAAAGGAATTGAAAAAATTATTTATAGATTCAAACATTGCTTGTAAAAGAGAAATTACTTCTTGGCGTAGGTGCGATATTTTTGGTGGGCACTAAAAGGGTTAAGGAAGGAAGAGTACTAGCGCGGACACGTGTGAGGATAAGCGTAGGTCAGCTTCGTTACTTTGGGATTCGGCGTGAAATCAAATTTCTCGGCTTGGCTCGGCCGCGTGCTATGGTCAAGCTTTCTATTTGACCAATGGGCCAATGAGGGCAAGCGGAGAGCCGATCAGAGCAGAGGAGAGCAGAGCAGCTCTCGGCTTCTGTATCTGGGTGTTTCTTAGAGCGGCGGCGGCGTCGGCGGCGTCGGCAGCAGCGACGTGCTTCGTGTGTAAGCTCCATAAAGGCGTCACGCTCGGTAAGCAGAGCCCTCCTTGATCCAAATTCCAACCCGGGGTTGGAGGTTGAGCGATTCAATCTGACTTTAATGTTCGCGCCGGACACAAAGCCGCCAGCCGTGGCTCGCTCGCTCGCTGCTACGCGTTGAACTGTGAACCGCCCGCCGCTTTCACCGCTTATTTTTTAATTGCCCGCCCACTCTCTCGCAGCCCAGCGCCGGGGCATTTTTTTTTCAGGGCGCGCGCGCGCGTACGCGTTCGTTTTGCAAGCGCGCTCCTTTATTCCGTTTCCTCTCGAGTTCCGGATACCATCGAACATTCCTCCTCTCACGATCGATCCGGAACTGCGTCTCTTATCGTAAAACACACCTGACTTATTTCCAACATCCTCCTTTCATCCCTTAACACTAGGTTTACGGGCTTCATGAGTGCAATTACAATTCATTTTCTCTCCAATTTATGCCGATTATTATTTATGCTATTCTAACAGATTTAATTCACTGATATTATGTTTGTTAAGATTGTTGTTTTTAAATTAAATTATTCGTTCTCTTTTAACCAGTTAAGTGCGTTTGACGTGTCGTACTTGCATTTGCTTCATTTTAATTCCGCACTGGGTGGGCGATTTTTAAAACTAAATTTCACAGTTAACAGGTTAACACTAGGTTTACGGACATTTTTGTGTACTTAGCCACGTGTTCGAAACAACGTAATTTCTCTTAACCTCTTAACTGTGGAATTTAGTTTGAAAAATCGCCCATACAGTGCGGAATTAAAATTAAGCAGATTTGGTTCGACTTGTATACACGTCAAACGCACTTAACTGGTTAAAATTAGCATCCCTCGACTTATTATCAACTCTGCGACGTTCGATCTTAACACTAGGTTTACGGACGTTTCTGTATATCTATCTCTCTTTATGGACACTTATTTTCATTAAAAGAAACTATTCCTTTAATTTAAAGACAATTACAATCCTAACAGGCATAATATAGGTTAATTAAACCTGTCAGGATTGCACAAATAATTGTCAGTACAAATTGAAAGAAACATTAATAAGCTTTGTAATTTATCTCGCCAAGTCCGAAATCCGTGAAAATGAGGGGTGCCGTAAACCTAGTGTTAAGAGAGATCAGCGCGTTCGAAATTTCCTAATTTCAAGAGAGACCAAGAGACAGAGCGCGCTAGTCATTGCACAAAAGAGCGATTTCCTCGAGAGAGAGAGAGAGAGTCTTTTTTCTCGGGCGCCATTGCTCCCATCTTAACGCAATTGGTGGAGAAGGGTGTGGGTGTGGGATTTCGTACAAAGCGATTTCGGGAGAGTCAGGTCTCCGGCGTCGCGTCGGTGGAAGGCGGGCGTCGCGTCGGGGGAGGCAAAAGGTAGGAGCGAGCGAGCAGGTAAAACTCGCAGGCTCTCTCGTTTCGTTTCGGATCGTCACGGACCGGTGCCCCGCTAGCTCTCTGCCCTTGACACACTTCTCCCTGCGAGAGGAGCGCTCGCTCGCGCTACGTTACAAGCTCGCGCGCGTCCATGTGGACCGAGGGCGCCTCTGTCTTCGACGCCGTCCGCCGCCGCCCGCCACATCTATCCTCCCACTTCTACCTACTATAACCCTTCCCTTTCCCTCTCTTTCCCACCCGCCGTGTTCTTCCTTCTCACTCCTTCTCGATGCGAGTCACGCCGACGATCGTATTTTTAGTTTTTCTTCACTATAAATAATCCACGTCCATTTCAACGGAAAACACCCCTCGATACGCGTCTTTTCCACCCTGTAATGTCTCAGGAATCGCTTTGCGATTTCAATTGATCGATTACTCGTTCAACTCTTTTTAGGAAACCTCGAAAAAGTAAACATAGTTGTTTAGATAGTCAGAAATTCTTGGCAGAGTATTTCCACGTTGATGTAGAATTCCGTTGTAATTGGAATCATTTCAATTGATCGATTACTCGCTAATTCTTTTTAGGAAACCTCGAAAAAGTAAACACAGTTGTTTAGATAGTCAGGAATTATTGGCAGAGTATTTCCACGTTGATGCGGAATCGCGTTGTAATTGGAATCATTCATAATGCATAAGTTGGCTGGGGCTTTTTTCTCTCAGGAACCAATTGTGGATTGGATGTTAAGATCGAGCGTAATGCATGGCTTGTCTGTGTTAGGATTGGTTGGGCTAAAAATAGAGGGGCATCAGCGATAAATTGCATTTCGGCAGCGGCGGCACGGCGGCCTCTGCCAAAATCGCTAAAATCCTAGAAGCTTCGCCGGCCCAAATCGAATTAGCGGCGCTGTTGTACTAGCTGTCTCTATCTGTGTCAATTGATTTTCCTAGATGCCGGCCAATCGATACACGGATAACTGAGTAACGGGCTATTATCGGGATGAATGTGACGACGACTCTCTCGAACGATAGATTTTCTTGCTGGTCCACCAACACAACACGCCATGTGAAATGGACTTTCCCTTTTCTCACGGCGCAACCTCTCGTAATGACAAGAGCAATTTTACCGCGTCATTATTCAATCTATTTTTGGCTCAGGCTAGTTGAAAGCACTGCCCGCCGATGTTCTCGCGTTAGTTAATCCTTCAAGTTCAGTGTGAAATGAAGTACGTTTTTTTTTAAATTGAATGTTTTACATAAATGATTTGGAGTAATTTTCTATTATAAAATTAGAATTGAACGAGTTGTTGTATTATTCAACATATTTCTTTTACGACAAAGTACATCGTGGAAACACTTTTTGTGCAAGGATATTATTTAGCACAGTGCAAAGTGCTGCAAAGTTCTAGTAAAGGAAAAATTCTATTAAAAAGCGACTTTTTATTGAAATCGTTATGCCATTTTCCGAATGAAATCCAATTGCGATTGTTAAATTAGCAGAGCAGCGCGCTACTTTATTACTCGTTGCTCGCCATAAAACAGTCCAAGCACATCGAACAAAATTGCACACAAGCCACATTTAGAGAAATACATTTCTGCTCTATTTGGTACGCGTTCGGCCTTCGATACAGCGTTTTCAAATCTGACATTTCCTTAACAGCTTTGACTTTTACCAATGATTCCTCCGAAAGATTTACTTTCTTAAAACAGGGCTCTGCGAACTGTTTTTACACATTGTAATATTATAATTTAATAATATTGCTGAGCACTGTTTTAAGAAAATAAATCTTTCGGGAGAATTCTCGGCAAAAGACAAAGCTGTTAAGGAAATATCACATTTGAAAACATTGTACTGTTTTTACACGTTGTAATATTATAATTTAGTAATATTGCAGAGCACTGTTTGGAGAAAGTAAATCTTTCGGAAGAGTTCTGAGGGAAAGTCAAAGTTGTTAAGGAAATGTCAAATTTAAAAACAAATCAAGCATTGTAATATTACAACTTAGTAACATTATAATTTAATAATATTACAAAGCGCTGTTTTAAGAACGTAAATCTTGCACGAGAATTCTCGGTAAAAATCAAAACTGTTAACAAAATGTCAGATTTGAAAACATTGTAATACTACAATGTAGTAATATTATAATTTCTAATTTCGAGGTTGCAGAATGATCTTCTCTGCGGTGATTGGGATTGCTCGGAGCGATTTTAATACTTCATTGGCAGGATATTATTTTCATAGGCATGTCAGCGGAGTGTTTAAATTCCAGGCGTGCATATGGATATGTGCACTGCGCCGTATATAGCAATCGCGGGTGCAAGTGCGCGCCTCTGTCTGCCTATAACTTCTCTCTGGTAGCAGCCTATGCTAATTTCCTTAGCTTTCTGCCGCGGTTATTCTGTATTGTTGTATAAATATGCATATTGCACTCGGCGGTGATTGCAATTGCGTGTTCTCTCGAGATCGAAATTCACTTTTCTCATCCTCGGTATCTGAGTCATTAAGAGCTAAACAAAACAAACACAGCACTTTTTACGGAAATCAGCAAAGTTCTACTCTGAGTGGTGAATTTTGCTTTATTGCGGTCAAGTTGAATTTGCTTTTGTATTCGAAGTTTTCTTGATGAATATCACGCGTGTAAACACTTAGGAAATTTTGTATTAAATTTAAAAAATTCATATATTCGAAATTGTTGGTAATTTTAATTTTAAAATCACATCTGCCAGATTCTTAATGCGTTACCAACAATGTTAAAGAATCAGAATTCAAATTTTTCATTAGCACAGCATTAAAATAATAACGCGATAGAAATTCTCGACGATTATCAATGAAAAGCAAAATGAAAAGTGCATTACGAATTCAGCAGAATGTCTGTTACTCGGTCAGAAGTGGGTTCCTCGTTCTAAATAATCGATAATCAACCTATGTACGTCAATCGATCATCCGAATGTAGTGCATATTTAGAGAGAAAGGCAAGCACACGCTAAATGAATCAACTTCCATTCGACTACACTGAAATTGTATTAAATAATTCAATCGAAAATTCAAATCTCAAGAATCCATACTTAAAATCCCAATCAAAAAGCCCCAATAAACAATCAACTATAAAGTCATAAAACCAAAATCACAATTGTACGTAAATATTAAAATTGACACTTCTTAAATCAAAAATCGAAGAAAGTTGCAACTTCCAAATGATAACGCAATAGGAAAGCAGTGCTCGAAAGGGGGTTGCGAGTGTGAGATTGTGTAAGTGGGGAACAATCGGCTGAGAAATGCGCGGTAAATGGCGTCGACAACATCTCAATCACCGATGCAATGTGAAATTAATAAGCCAGGGCATAGGTATGCAAATGCCCGGGGCAGCCACTAGCACAACAATACAGTCTCGCGCTATCTGGAATGGCGCAGTCTGCCCGGTGCACCACTCTGTTTGTGTGTATAACAAAAGCCGCGAAATTATTCAGGCCAGGTAGAGAGTGTGCCTTGTGTCGCTCGTCTGTGGACGACGGACGTATGTGTGTGGTTGTGAATGTGTATGCGCGGAGTGACCATTGCTCGTGAGCAGTGTTTCCCATCAGTAGATAAGTGCATTCAAGGTCAGCCGCAGTGCAGGCCGCATAGACTCTCCGAGCACTCGCACTAGATAGGCTTTCCCTCCTTCCAAGCAAATTGCTTTCTTTTCCTTACCCTTTCAGTTCTGGTAGTTTTATAAATTTTCTAAATTGTTCATTTTATTGTAAGGCTTGAGAGGAGTAATTGGAAAAATCCCTCCTTCCAAGCAAATTGCTTTCTTTTCCTTACCCTTTCAGTTCTGGTAGTTTTATACATTTTCTAAATTGTTCATTTTATTGTAAGGCTTGAGTAGAATAATTCAGAAGATAAATTGAATAAACTTTTCCTCGTTCGAAGGAAACTGCTTTCTTTCTTTGTACCCTTCCGGTTTTGGTATTCTTATAAATTTTCTAAATTGTTAATTTTATAGTAAGGCTTGAGAGGAATAATTGGAAAAATCCCTCGTTCCAAGCAAACTGCTTTCTTTTTATTACGCTTTCAGTTTTGGTATTTTTATACATTTCCTAAATTGTTGATTTTATTTTAAGTGGGCTTGAGAAGAATAATTGGAAGAATAAGCTGAATAAGCTTTCCCTCTTTCCAAACAAACTGCTTTCTTTTTACACTTCCCCTTTTGGTATTTTTATAAATTCCCTACAAATTTCTATTGTATATGAAGTAGGCTTGAGAAGCATAATTGCAAAGATAAGATGAATGAGAATCTGAGTTGATTTACAACTTCCTACATTGTGGAGAATAATTGTATCTCAAGTTAAATATTCATATATACAATGGATAAAAGTAGTTTCTTTGAAAAGAAAAGATTCTGTCTTGAGAACATTTATTTTCTCCTAAAAGACAGATTTTCTTCTTTATGAAAATTTGTATTTTCTTGAAAAAGGAACTTTCATCAATTGACTTGAAGAAAAGGGGTGTGTACGAATGCTTTCTTTATCCACTGTGTGTTCAACAGCAGTACTTCAAAGGCTAAACTTTATAGGCGTGTTCCCAGCACTGAAAAGGTTAATCCGACAAGTGTCAGCTAATAATAATCGTCGAACTCTGCTTCAAGTTTGGTGTATAAACACGGAAGCGTCAAAGAAAATAACATGATGGTGCTACTAAGTTACGACGCGCTATTGCGCTACTCGGACGATTCCGTTCCTGCGAGACTGGCCACAGCCAGGAAGCCCGCTTGTGAAACGCGCCGACTGCACTTGTGCACTTGGCGATGTCACGGACTCCTGAAACCTCGCCGCTAGCCTCCTGCCAACCCTCAAGCAATACATACACATTTTAAGATGACAGTGAATGGAAAGTTCACAAGAGATCACTGATTGCGACCGTGCGAAAACTATGAAGCTTACATTGTAAATATTTCCATATGCGTTATAACAGCATCGTTGCGCATTACAACATTGTTGCATTTATTGAAAGTTTGGTACTTTGGGATTATTTGTAGTATAGGTAAAAATTATTTTAAACAGTTGAATACATTTTAAAATGACAGTGAATGGAAAGTTCACAAGAGATCACTGATTGCGACCGTGCGAAAACTATGAAGCTTACATTGTACATATTTCCATATGCGTCATAATAGCATCCTTGCGCATTACAACATTGTTGCACTTATTGAAAGTTTGGTAGTTTGGGATTATTTGTGGTATAGGCAAAAATTATGAGGCTTACATTGTAGATATTTGAATACCTGTTATAGCAGAATTGCTGCGCATTTCTACATTGTTGCATTTTTGGAAAGTTTGGTACTACGCGATTACTTTCAGTATAGGCAAAAATTATTTTAGAGAATTGAATACATTTTAAAATGGTAGTGAATCGAAAGTTCACAAGAGATGTTTGATTGCGTCCGTGAGAAAACTATAAAGCTTACACTGTACAGGGTGATTCACTTGCCTTTGAATCAGAACTCTCCTAGCCCTTATCTTTTTTTTTTGGTGGACTTCCCGACCTTCCCCGACACTGAAATTTGGTGGAGAATGTGCCCTTGCGTCAAGGAAGAAGTAATATAAATTTCAGAGCCCTAGCTCAAAGTTTAGGTTTTCACCTATTTTCGTCCCTCGAGAATGGTCAATTTTTTCAAGTTTCTCAAAATCGACCGAACCCGGGATATTTTGATTGTTTTCGTATCGGGGTGGATAGAGAACAAAGAATCCGTGAGAAAAAGTCCGGATTTGCAACGAGAACGGGTCGAAAAACTGTCCAGAAAAGTCAATTTTTGCTCATTTTTAACGGTTTTTATTTTTTTTGGTGGACTTCCCGACCTTCCCCGGGGCTGAAATTTGGTGGCTAATGTTTTTTTGCATCAAGGAAGATACCATAAAAATTGCAGAGCCCTAGCTCAACATTTTTTTTCGGCAAATTTTTCTTAAGGGGTACCCCTTCAGATTTTTTCGCGATTTTTCGAAGTTCCCCGAACTCGGGTTTTTTTTCGGGAATCGATTGTTTATGAATGAAAACGGATAGAAAACAAGAAATCCGTCGAAAAAAGTCCGGATTTCGATCGAAAACACTAAAAAAACTGCATTTAAAGTTGGATTTTTTCGGAATTTTCGCTGGTTTTTCCCATATTTTTTGGACTTCCCGAGATTTTCCGGGGCTGAAATTTGGTGGGGAGTCTCCCCTTGCATCAAGGAAGATGTGATATAAATTTCAAAGCCCCAGCTCAAAATTTTTTTTTCCCCATATTTTTGGCCATCGAAAATATCCCTTTTTTAGTGGTGATTCAAAGGCAAGTCACTCACCCTGTACATACATACATTGTTGCATTTGGGGAAAATTGGGTATTTTGGGATTGTTTGCAGTAATTCCGTTGTACGAATACGCATTTGTAGATTATAATAAGGGAATTCATAACTAAAGAAAAAGAAATTACAGAATAACACCTGTGTGAATTCGGCGGAAGCCAAATTTCACAGGATTAGTCTACATTCATGATTTTGGAAGTGGCAATACGCCTGAACATTTGCAGTACAATCACGTGCGTCCATTGTTGGAATTGCAAGTCACGGAACAGCAACAATGTTGCTTGTAATGCTGCACCCGTCTTGTACATAACCAGTGATCGTGGACATGATTAGTCCCCCAGTATTAGGTCGGGTAATTGTTGACACAATTCCTATTGTCAGAAAATCCACACTGTTTCATCATCGCGTTATGTCACCCCGCGGCGGACTTTTTTTTTCCATTTATCCTTCAAATTCGTTACGGGCCTTCTGTATATGATTTCAATAAATCTGCGGATTCGGATAATGGAAACGCTCTTTTAATTGCGGTGTGCTTTTCCTGCGCTTAGCCTTCCATTTCAGGGTTCAGTAAAATTGCGCAACGCGATAAAGATCTAAAATATACTACGAGCTAAGTCTCTTCAAAGTTCCATTGTTCTTCTCACTTTTATTAATGGAAGGAAAATGTAATTCCCTAATTTGAATCGTCGCATGTTGGAGTGCGACACACATGGTCGAAAAAAGAATTTCGAGCACACGTGAATTAATCACGCGTAATTAACGGCGTGTAAAAGGTTTTTCTTTTAGGGAACTGACACTGTAATTAATAACATTAAATGTCGTTCCTTCAAATTACAGGTAAGGTTTTGTCAATAGCAAAGATTAAATTGTGAAAGACTGTTAGAAAAATGTAAATAAATGTACTTTAAATTCCAGAGAAACTCACTGATGTGAATTGATTAATAGTGTCAAAGCTCTCCCTGATTTTAAAACCATTATATTAATTTTAGTATTACCACCGAATATCGATATTTAAAATAAGTAATACAAAAAGGAAGTACGTTTTAAAATAGTTGAATTATCTTTTTGCTCTTATTCTGTAAATATTCCTGTAAATTGAGGTGTTTTCTTTAAGTCAAACACTTGAAGCAACTCTGCCCCATTTCAGAGCGGAGAGAAACACAAACGGAAGAAGCGTCAAAGTTGCAAGACACGGTAGAAAGCCTCTCAGGAAACTAGAACCGAATGTACAGTGTCTGCCTGTCATACATACGCTATGTGTACTTCTATTATGTACCGCGCTCAGATGCAGGAACCTCCGAGCCACGGCACAAATGCCAACTAATCCAGCAATTTATTTATGAAATGAGAAGACCTACTTTCAAAATTGCAGTTCCTCCCACCGAAAGCTTCGATTTAAAGGATCCAAGAGTGTCGAATGAGAAAAGACGAAAGTTTCTCGAGGTACTATTACGCTTATTTTGTATTATTGTATACCAAACATCGATTTTACATTTTAATTCTGCCATTCACTTATTTTATTTGTTGTGATTAAAAATAAAAATGTAAATCTATAATTCTTTTATCCGAATTGGAAGAATATACCTTTATTTCATAGCCAATCAAAACAAACATTGAAATTTTCTAGCAATCAGTACAAATCCTGCAATTTATTAATAAAATCAGAGTAAATAAATGCTATTCAAAATTACAGTCGCTACCACCGAAAAGTTGGACTTAAAAAATCAGAGGCTGTGAAATAGGAAAGGGCGAAAATTTCTCTAGGTTTTGTTGCGATTGGTTTTAAACTTTAATTCTACCATTCACTAGTTACTTTTGTTCCCATTAAAAATAAAAATCTACATCTATAATTCTTATATTTTTTAAAATAAGCAGTAACAGAACTGGAAGAATATAACTTTGTTTCAAATCCAGCACTGTATTAATAACATCAGAACAAACAAAAGCCTTTCAAAACGAAATTCGCATCCACCAAAAATGTCTACTTGAAGAATCAAAGGGTGTCGAATGGCAGAAGACGAAAATTTCTCTAGATATTGTTGCGGTTATTTTGTATTATTGTATATAAAGATCGAAATATTAATACTAACTGTACGAACGCCCAGTCAATTGATTGATTTTAAATTTTAATTCTACCATTCAATTATTACTTTCTTCTCATTAAAAATAAAAATGTAAATCCATAATTCTTGTATTTAATAAGCAGTAACCGAACTGGAAGAGTATAACATTATTTCAAATCCAGCATTTTATTAATAAAATGAGAATAAACAAAAGCCTTTCAAGATGATGGCAGTCGCATCCACCAAAAATGTTTACTTGAAGAATCAAAGGGTGTCGAATGGCAGAAGACGAAAATTTCTCTAGGTTTTGTTGTGGTTATTTTGTATTATTGTATATAAAGATCGAAATATTAATACTAACCGCACGAACGTCCAGTCAATTGATTGATTTCAACCTTTAATTCTACCATTCACTAGTTACTTTCGTTCTCATTAAAACTAAACATGTAAATCCATAATTCTTCTATTTAATAAGCAGTAACCGAACTGGAAGAGTATAACATTATTTCAAATCCAGCACTTTATTAATAAAATCAGAATAAACAAAAGCCTTTCAAAACGAAATTCGCATCCACCAAAAATGTCTACTCGAAGAATCAAAGGGTGTCGAATAGTAGAGGAGTGCGCGTCGATATCGCCGAGTGGAATCGTTTTGAACGGCGATATTAGAGGGAAGCTTAAAGGTATCGGGGGTCGGTGGCGAGAGTGGGTTCATTCCAATAGATCGGAGAGGTCCCGCCGAGGATTAATCGGGCGATTCAGCCTTTTGTGCTTCGGAAAGGGGTGGTGAACCACGGAACGGTAAATAAACTTTTTCGCAATCGGCGGGATAGCGGCGCGGACGACATTACACGGAGATTAATCTCCTTCCTCGAAATGAGAACTTATCCACTCATTGCATTGGATGCCTTAACTGTGTCACGATTTAAAGGTCAGCCTCTTTCCACGTAGCCGGCGCGCGCGCGACGTGCCTCCTTCTCGTGCGTCCGAGATCGTGTCGACGTTTTCAAATAACATCCAACTGCAAATCCGCCCGCCGCGCCGCTCATCCAGCGCCCTCCTCTCCCGAAACTATCATTCTAACAGCCGTCCAACTCTAATTAGATTGTCACCGACGTATTTGCACTACTAATTAGCTGCACGGTAACGAGCAGATGCTACTCTCATCTAAAAGATGCAGTCAAGATATATACTTGAAATTGTTCCATAAACGAATGTTTGTTTAAGATAAATCAAAGTCAGCGGTATTTCCGTTTAATGGGATAATAATTAATTCGTTAAGAGAGAATATTGCGGTAATATAATTGTAATATATGTTAATTGACTTTCAATATCTTTTTGTCGATATTTGTTAACAGATTCAGTTTTTTTAGACTTTGGCTGTGAAAAAGGATTGCAAGGATATCCTGAATAATATTTCGTTTATTGTTTCTTCCTCAATTTGTAGAATAAATAGTTTAGATCGTTGAGGGTGTTATTATTAGCGCGAGAGTTTAATGCACTAAGGAAGCGGATTTGTAAAAGTACCAAAATACTAGGTTCAACGAGAACGATATTACTTGAACGTAATAGTGATGAATGTCGAAAACAAGCATCCAACGAAGATTTACTGCTTTGGCCGGATATTCTCGTTGTCGAGTGAACAAGAATACTAAACGTGCTTGTAAACTTGGGGACAAAGTGTGCCAAACCAATTTATATCAAGCTATACCTAAGATACAACATATAGAGAGAGGTTATGTCTGTACAATGTGGCCTAGATGCAGGTAATTGAATAAAATGTCAACATTACGTCTCTAAAACAGAAAAGGGGATCAGCCAGGTTAAATGGAGGGAAGTATGCCTGCCAGCGGGAATATACAATTGGAGGAAAGTGCTGTAAAGCAAACAGAAAGCACTCAGAAAGATATACCCCATTCGCTTTCAGTCCTGTTATTCTATTTATGCCTTGTGAATAATAAGCAACTTCCGCGGAGTACAAGTTGCCCAACTCGACAAAAAATCCCTTCCCTCTTTTACACGAGCAATTCCATCTTCAAACATATGTTAGTTTTCTCTTTGAGATTAATAGAATTTTGTATTTCTCACATATGAGATTCTTGTCGCTAAGTTCTTTACTATTGCATTGTTAAACTCAATAAGCATTTAGTCCTGTTGTTCTATTTATGCTTAGTGAATAATAAGAAATCCCTTTTTTGCACGAGCAATTCCATATTCAAACATATGTATGTTACTTTTGTTTCTAACAGTGATATAAGTTTAAATTTTTATATATGAAATTCTTGTTGCTGGGTTTTCTTACTAGCGCATTATCAAAGTCTACAAATTTTCAGGCCTGTTCTATTTATGCTTCGTGAATAATAAGCCACTTCAGCAAAGTACAAGTTGTTCAACTGCAAAGAATCCTTTTTTAGACGAACAATTCCATGCTCAAACTTATGTTACTTTCCTTTCTAACGTTGATATAATTTTATATTCGTTACTTATGAAATTCTTGTTGCAAGCTTTTCTTAGTATCGCATTATTAAACTTAAAAAACATTCCGTCCTATTATTCTATTAATAATCAACGTTTGCCAGAATACAAATTACTCAACTCCCAAAAACTCCCTTTTTATACCCAAACAATTTCATCTTCAACCATATGTTACTTTTCTTTTTGAACTCACTCTAATTTTCTACTTTCCACATATGAGATTCTCCCCGCTAACTTCTTATTACGACATTACAAAACTCAATAAACATTCGAGAAAACTTCTCTATTAAATAAATAAGATACTTTTCCCCTCGGTGGCAATACGATGTTCTCGGGTTGTGTCAGTTTTAATGCGGGGGTGCGAAGTGCTTAGCAGGAGCGGCACTCGTATAATGAGGCTGAAGAGGGCGAAGGGAAGAGAAAGGGAACGTCGGAGGCGGAGGCGTCGAAGGCGTCGGCGGAGGCGCAAGTGTGGACGGAAAGAAGAAGCGAAGAAGAAAGTAGGAACGGAGGAGAGAACGAGGCCGCGCTGAAACTGGGCCAGGTTTACTCGGTAACTATGTCACCGCTATTGATCTGTCATCCACCCACAACCCCCTGCGGTACCACTTATCGCCAGCGTAGCCCCGCAGAGCAAACTGTTGCAATAGCTTATTTTCGCTTGCTATCTTCTCCTCCTTGTCCCCCTTTCTCCCTCTGCCTCCTCCCTCGCTCTCTCGTTCCTCTTTATTAGAGCACCGAGTGCCCGAGAGTGCCATTTCCCATTAGCCTCTCACCCTCCGCAACCCCCGAATTTTCATGTCCCGCCACCGCCTCAAAGCATCCGAACTCTCTTCAATCAAGAATATATTCAACTCTCCTAACAAGATTCTATATTGCTTCTTCAAAGTGACGGTCATAAATATAACTTTTATCGCTAGTGATTTATATGTATTATTGAACCAGGTGGTTGTGTTGGAGAAATAGAAATTGATGAGTGGAAAGATTCGAAATTAAGTTGACTTTGTGACAATGTAATGTTGGTTGTTGTGGGACAACATTGTATTACAAAGTAATAGTAAATAAGTGTCTAAATATGAAGAATATATGAGCGGCTTATTTCGAAAGTGGCCTAAATCCATTTGTCAATTAGTATATCTTATACATTTATTTCCAATTTCTATTAAAACACGAATTCTTTAATATTTCAATTTTAATATAAATGGACTTTGGTTATTTTCAAAATTAATGGCTCATATTCAACTCTCCTAACAAGATTCTATATTGCTTCTTCAAAGTGGTACTCATAAATATAACATTTATCGCTAGTGATTTATATTTAGTATCGAACCAGATGATTATGTTGGAAAAATAGAAATCGATGAATGGAAAGATTCGAAATTAAGTCGACTTTTACGACAATGTAACTCTTGGTTATTCCAGGACAACATTGTATTACAAAGTAATAGTAGATAAATATCTAAATATAAATTTACATTATCTTTATAATAAAACTGTTGCGCCTTCGCCTTGAATAATTGCATACGAATGTTAAAGTTTATTAAGTGATACGACGAGAATAAAACCTGACTATTCTTTAGTTTGGATAAAGCGAAGTACTAAAATAGAATTGCTCTCTTTCTCTATTGCTTGATTCGATTTAGTCAACAATTGCAGGACAACATTGTATTACAAAGTAATAGTAGATAAATATCTAAATATAAATTTACATTATCTTTATAAAGAAATTGTTGCGCTCTGAATAATTGCAGACGAACGTTAAAGTTT
This sequence comes from Ectemnius continuus, assembly GCA_910591665.1. Classification (NCBI taxonomy): domain Eukaryota; kingdom Metazoa; phylum Arthropoda; class Insecta; order Hymenoptera; family Crabronidae; genus Ectemnius; species Ectemnius continuus. The sequence goes on along the minus strand of OU342858.1, from coordinate 19,582,615 downwards.
ATTAAGTGATACGACGAGAATAAAACCTGACTATTCTTTAGTTTGGATAAAGCGAAGTACTAAAATAGAATTGCTCTCTTTCTCTATCGCTTGATTCGACTTGCTCGAGTTGAAATCGTCGGAGACTATAACCGGCATTCGTCTAAAGTTGTAGATGCCAGGCATTGGATCTACATGACTATAAGCACGGAATCGAGTCGGGAGTGCGGCAGGCGTTGCGCAGGAAAGAGAGAGAGAGAGAGACTGTCGAAAGAACGGCAAGGGTTCGAAGTATCGGCGATTCGATCATTTCACCGAAAGCGTAGCAAACGGCGGCGGCGTCGGCGTCGGCGTCGGCGGCGTGGTTGCCAGTGGTTGCCGATTGGGCAAACGCTCGAGAGCCGAAAAAATTGTTGCCGGGCAGCAAACGGCGCGGCCGCCACATGAGGACACTTCGGAGGGTCCGACGTAACCTTTCCCGATTGGTCAATGGCTCTTCTTCGTTTCCATCTTGCGTAACGGGCTGACGGGCCGATTTCACTATTTCGGATTGGGAACGAGAGCTTAGGACAGCTCACCCGCTGGAGAACACCAGCCGATGAAAGCAACCAGCCATTTCTCCTACCTACAACCCCCCACCACCACCACCGCCACTAATAATCCCTCAGCCATCAAACACCTACACGTACGCGTACGCGCGGACTAATACTTTTCCCTTGGAATTCAGGATATCCCTGTTGCATAATATATTATAAATATTAAAAACGATGAAACTATCAATGCTCAGTCAGGAGATCGTACAATTTTATATTGTAAATTCCCTGAAATACAACGATACCATTTTCGATTTGAATTAGAATAAAAAAGCGTGCGTTTTTTTCTGTTGCATGATATAGTATAAATGTCAAAAGCGATGAAACTAACAATTGTCATTCAACAGATCGCGCAATTTTTAGAAATCCCCAGAAATACAACCATATAATGTTCGATTTGAACTAGAATAAAAGATTGTATGTTCTTTTCTATTGTATAATATATTATAAATATTGAAAACGATGAAACTGTCAATGCTCAGTCAGGAGATCGTACAATTTTATATTGTAACTTCCCTTAAATACAACGATACAATTTTCGATTTGAACTAGAACAAAAAAGTGTGTGTTCTTTTCTGTTGCATGATATATTATAAATGTTAAAAACGATGAAACTAACAATTCTCATTGACAATATCGCGCAATTTTATAAATCCCCTGACAAACAACTAGACAATTTTGGATTTGAACTAGAATAAAAAAGCGGGTGTTCATTTCTATTCCACAATATATTACAAATATTAAGAACGATGAAACTGTCAAGTCTCATTCAAAATATCGCACAATTTTATAAATCCCCTTAAACACAACCATACAATCTTCGAATCGAACCATAATAAAACAAAGTGCGTGTCTCTTTCTATTGTAAATCACTAATAGCAATCTCCAAATCACACCAATTAAGAACGAGAAACAAAATAAGACAAAACTACTGTCGTCTCGCAAAACGAAAAGTGATTGATTCGAGCGCAAATGCAGGAGACTCGGTGTGCGCGAGCGACTCGGTATCACGTGTGTCCGGGGGCAGAAGAGAGTGAACGTGAAATATTGAGGTCGGAAACGAGCGTTTTCCGCGTCCGAGTTTTCTCTCCTCTCGGTTTCAATGCTCGAGCGAGCGCGAGAGAAAAGGAGAGTAAAAGAGAGAGAAAGGGAGAGAGAGATCGGTGGGGAGAGCGTTGTAGCGCTCCCGCTCCTTGGCGAGATATGTAAGTGGCCCAGTTTACACGATACGTCCTCAAGACAAGACCGACTCGCCTTGTATGTTTGAGGCAGGTCGGTAATGTTAGTGGATACGAAGCGGCGGCGGCATGCATATCGCGCGAGCGAGCGAGCGAGCGAGCGAGCTGCATTACCTTCGATCCAACTGCTCGATAAGAGAGGAGAGCGACGACGCCGCCGCCGACGCCGGAGAGAAACACACATCGAACTTCTCCGCCAGTCTTCTTCCCCGCTCGCGCTGTCTCTCTATCCTTTAATGAGAGGGAAGGTAGCGAAACTGGTTCCGAGGAGAGGAACTCGCGCCGAAATCGAAAGTCACTCCGCACGCCAAATAAATATACCGCGGCGTTAATCGCCACGAGTGTCAAGTGTCGTTTTCAGCAGACGTTCCCAGTGACTCGATAATTCGGGATCGATTAATCTTGATCGAATTCTTGGAGGCGTTTAGATATCCGCGGTGGAAGAAGGGATAATACTAGGTTCATGAAACCACTCATTTTGACGAATTTCATGGGAAAAATTATATACAAAATTACTATTAACATTTTTTCGAATTTGTGCCAATTTATAATTGGTTGGAATTCTGAAATTACATGCTAGAATAAATATATGAACAGTGAAAGTTTGTATAAGTCCATGATTATTTATGCAATCCTAACAGATTTAATTAACTTCTATTAAACCTGTTAAGATTACAATTATTTTTAAATGAAATTAAGAATTTTTTTCAAGAAAATAGTGGTTTCCTTAACCCGTCAATTTAACGGGTGTCCGTAAAAATAGGCACACAAAACTATTCGTAAACCCAGTATTAAGTGGAACAAGTGCGTGAAGTAGAAAAGGTTTCGTTGTTTCCAAAGGGCAGACCGACTAATAAGTAATAAGTAGCAAGAGAGTGATTTCTGTGCTGGAATTTGCATAGGCTCGCGTGCCTTTGCGAAAGAAATTCACGCGCGCGCGTCGTCGGCGTCGCGTCGCCGCTGGCCTAATTCTTTTTCTCGGCGAGGCGAGCGCCGAAAAGTATGCGGATCGACTTGCGTCAGACGCGTGTGCACGCGACGACGCCCGCGAGTCCCACGCAATCGCTCCAGCGAGTCGAGCGTGTCTCCGAGAGTGCCGGGATCTCCTCCGAAGGTAGACAAGCACTCTCCCGATAGCAGAGAGAGACACCGCCATCTTGGACTCTACTCGCCAAGAGTGCCATTTAAATCACCAATTGGACAATATTAATCACGAACTCGTGCTCGCCGTGTAACACGCCCGGACGCCGAATAAGTTAATTGCAAAGAACCATGTAGTTTCCCTTAAAAGTCGAGACAATTTAACAGATTTACCGAAACCAGTTAAAATGACTAGTTTAGACCTATTTTTATGGTCATACAAAATTTTGGTAAATCTAGTGTTAAATAAACGTATATAAATAAAAATGTAGAACAAATAAGAAGTAAAACTTCTTAATACGATTTCTACTCTTCGATCTTCTTCAAACGAATACGAAGTTAAAGTCGAGGATAAAATCGTTGCAAGTGATAATCTCCGTGAAAGTAAAAAAGCTCGCACTTGTGCCATTAAATCGGCAATCGGGGAATATTAATCATGAACTCGTGCTCGGCGTGTAAGACGTCCGGACGCCAAATAAGTTAATTGCAAAGAACCATGTATTTTCCCTTAATAGTCAAAGCGAATTAAATAAATGTATATGAATAACAAGCAATATTGACTTCCTAATACAATTTCTACTCTTCGATCTTCCCTCCACAAATACGAAGTTAAAGTCGAGGATAAAATCGTTGCAAGTGATAATCTCCGTGAAAGTAAAAAAGCTCGCACTTGTGCCATTAAATCGGCAATCGGCGAATATTAATCATGAACTAGTGCTCGGCGTGTAACACGTCAGGGCGCCAAATAAGTTAATTGCAAAGAACCATGTATTTTCCCTTAATAGTCAAAGCGAATTAAATAAATGTACAATAAGCAACAAGAAATATCGACTTCCTAATACGATTTCTATTCTTCGATCTTCCCCACACAAATACGAAGTTAAACTCGAAGACAGAATGGTTGCAAGTGATAATCTCCGTGGAAATAAAAAAGCCTGCAGTTGTGCCATTAAATCGGCAATCGGGGAATATTAATCACGTAGCTCGTGCTCGGCGTGTAACACGGCTGGGAGGAACAGCGCGGCGCGCTCGCCAAATAAGTTCGCGCCACCCGGCTAATTATCCGAGTATGTAGTGGCGCGGTCTGGCCCCACGTGATTCACTTCGCTCTCCGTCCAACTGGCATTCGTTCCTTCCCCTTTTTCCATTGCTAATCTTTCTCACGTAAAAGCGCGCGCTCGCTCGGCGCTGCTCACTGCGTTGACAGCGAAGGCCCGAAGGCAAAAGTGAGGAGGCCAGTCGGCCGATACATACTACTTACATTCCGAGAGACGGAAAGAGAGAGGAGGAAAGAGAGAGCGCGCGCGACAGAGAGAGAAAGAGAGAGCGAAGAGCGCGCGCGCGAGTAAAGGAGGAGCAGTGAGAGCGAGCGAGCGAGTGAGAGAGAAAGAGAGAAAGAGAGAGTGAGTGAGACCGGGCACTCAGCTTTCGTTTTCACCCAGCCTACTTGTTAATCCGGTGAGTCAATAGTTGTATAACACTGGAACTGCGTTGCGTAACTCACCGTTGGTTTCCCTCGCGACCTACTTGCCCACTAAACTAGACACACATTCTTATCCACCGGTAATCCGTCTCTCCCTGACCGTTCTAGCCTTCTCTACTTCACCATGCTCGAGGCGATTTCCTCCTGACGAGAGCGCGCAACAGCTCTCCTCTTCTCTCCGCTTGCCTGCTTCCCATGACGACTCGCACGCGCCGCCGCCACATACGCGCGCGCTTTCCTTCGATCCTTACCAAAACTTATTGGAAGTTTGATCGTCGAGGCGTCGCACAGTGGATTGGATCATAAATTAGTTTTTGAACTTGAAGAACTTGAAAAAGCTTATGGAAGATGAATGTGGTAAACTATAATGATATGCAAATTGTGGTAGATAAATGTTATACATTTCCTATTATTTGTGCCCTGCATAAATACTATCGAAAACAATGATTGCATATGTTTATTTCATAATATTTGATTATTCCAGCGAATGTTAATTGTACTTTATAATACATTCGCGTCAATAAACGATCAAGTATCGAAAAATGCAATATTGTACATATGTCTACTTCGCGTTATTTATACTACCTGTAATTAGTAAGATCGTCTTGTTGTTCATTATTCATTTGAATAGGTTTGTACTTGTTATATTTCAATGTTAAAGGCTTTCCTAATACTTTGAATTCAGGAACAGCTGGAGAAAGAATTTCGTGCGCGTTTTTCGTCATTCAGGCCAGTGTGCGTCGGTGAAATTTCTTCTTTCAGAAATCCTGTTGTTGATCATCGCCTGATTTAGTGGCACTCTGACGTCAAAGCCTACTCTCGAGAGTCCTCGCCGATGTAATAATTACGGGGAATAGTCGTGATGATTATTTAACTGGAATCTCCGAGTATTCCTCTCTCTCGCTCGGCGTTCCGCGAAATACCGGTAGCGCGGTGATTTAAGTAGAAATCATTGATTAGAGATTCTCGGTTGGGGAAGGATGCAGCGGGGAAATTAATCTTGTGGGAAGAACGTTGATGGTGATTTTGTTTTATGGTGGCGTTCGTCATTCTGGAAATATTCTATCTCATTGAAGGTACTTTGTTAAGTATCTTTCGTACCTTTCGTGAGAATTGTAATGAAAATTACTGAATTATTATAAACTTGATTCATAAAATTTAGAAGATTTTCACTAGAACAAAGTCAATTCACAAAATTAGTAGTGAATTAATTTGTGAATTTCATTTCTTTAATATGCACGAAAAAATGTTAATAAAATCCATAACACCTAATAATGGTACTTTTATTTACAATATTTAATATTGTAAATATAGAATATTTAAACAGTTTATTTTAAAAGTGGCTTAAGTCGATTTGCCATTTTTTTATTGACTACAACGCGTACAACCTGACGCAAATTCTTTGATATCTCAATTTAAACATAAATGTATTTAGGTCACACTCAAAATAAACGGCTCATTTACAAAGCATCCTCGAAAGAAAATCCTGTCATTTTCAATTCAACGATTCCCCCCTCAACTCTCCCGCCGATCAAATCATTAAACAGGTTTGTAACGAAAACAAATAAATTGTCATATATCATTGAAGATGAATTTTCAGTAAGGATCAGTCAGTTCCGTTAAAAGTCGAGACAATTTAACAGATTTACCAAAACCAGTCAAAATGACTGGTTTAGACCTATTTTTATGGACATACAAAAATTCTGGTAAATCTAGTGTTAAATAAACGTATATAAATAACAAATGTAGAACAAATACGAAGCAATATCGACTTCTTAATACGATTTCTACACTTCGATCTTCCCTGCACAAATACGAAGTTAAAGTCGAAGATAAAATCGTTGCAAGTGATAATCTCCGTGGAAGTAAAAAAGCTCGCAGTTCTGCCATTAAATCGGCAATCGGGGAATATTAATCACGTAGCTCGTGCTCGTGCTAATCAAATAAGTTAATTGCAAACAACCACATTTTCCACATACTTTCCTTCAAAAATCAAGAAAAATTGATACTAGATTTACCAGGATTTTTTTATGTCCATGAAAATAGGTTTAAACACTGGTTTTGGCAAATCTAGTGTTAAATAAACTCATATAATTAACAAGCAATATCGACTTCTTAATACGATTTCTACACTTCGATCTTCTCCGCACAAGTACAAAGTTAAAATCGAAAATAAAATCGTTGCAAGTGATAATCTCCGTGGAAGTAAAAAAGCTCGCAGTTGTGCCATTAAATCGGCAATCGTGGAATATTAATCATGAACTCGTGCTCGGCGTGTAACACGTCCGGGCGCCAAATAAGTTAATTACAAACAACCACATATTTTCCCTTAAAAATCAAGAAAAATTAAATAAGAAATGTAGAACAAATAAGAAGCAATATCGACTTCTTAATACGATTTCTACACTTCGATCTTCCCCCCACAAATACGAAGTTAAACTCGAAGATAAAATGGTTGCAAGTGATAATCTCGGTGGAAGAAAAAAAGCTCGCAGTAGCAGATAGGCAGAAGGTTGATGGTAAGAGTGGTGGGCGCGAAGCAGGAACAGGAGCCGGATAAGGAGGAGAGGCTGGATTTCGGCCAGTCAGACCATGACCCAGGGTAAGAACGAAAAATTAACGGCGTCCTCGGGACGGGCGTCTCTCTTTCTCTCTCTCTCTCTCTTTCTCTCGAGGGACGACATACGGTATGTGTTGCGTGCACTCCAAGGCCTACCACACTGCAGATTGCCGTAAAAATCTCACCGTCAAGAGAGGAAAGAAAGGGAGAGTGAATGTCTGTGAATGTATACTATATATGTATATGTACGGCGGCGGCGACCAACAACGACGACGGCAGCGTCGTTGGTTGGAGATTTCGCGACGGGCCGATTCACCGGCACGATTTCGGGCCGGGCTTCGACCTTGAGCCCGATTGCTTCGATCCATTTCCAAGATACCCGCGCCCCGGCACAATGCTTGTTACAAGCCCGCCAATAAAAAGGCACATCGATAGCCGAGGGTAATTGTCGTGACACCGAACGACCCTCTCTCTGCCTCTCTCAAGAAAGAGAGAGAGGCAAAAAACGAGCCTAAAAACCTCCTCGAGAGAGGAAGAGAGTGTTCTGGGAGGGCGAAGGGAGAAGAGATCGAGTGTAGGTAGTACCGGGAATTATGTAGGGCGAAGAGCACCGGTAGCAACGGAAAAAGAAAGAGGGAAAGATGTCGAGCGAGCTGGGCTTACTCCGTGACACCGATTCGCCGGGGCTCGGCGCGCTCTTTCTCTCAAGTTAAACACCATTTTAAATGAAAATCGGAACACGACGCCACTCTGGATTCATCGCGAACGAAAAAGTGTTGGAGGGCCGCAATGCAGAGAGATCGAGAACTAGGAGTGGACCGTGTCGCTCGCCTGAAAGATGGGAGTGCCGATGGGCAGAGTAAAGGAGAGCGCCGCGCTGCGCCGCGACGGCAGAGTCTCTGTGTGCGATCGGCCGATGCAAATAGCCGAGAGCTGCCGCTCGCTAAAAATACGAATTTCCCTTAGAGTTCGGCCGGCAATTTATCTTGGGCTTTTATATTTAAATAGGAGCGAGCGAACACCACGCGCCCGAATCTCGCCGCCGTCGCCGCGGCGTCTTCCATAGTCAATCGTCCTCGCCAAATTCTGAAAATCGCGAGGCTCACAGTTTCTCGAAAGCAGGTCATCGATGCCTGCGACTGTTCTTCGCTGATCAAATCCCTTCTCGATAAGAGATAAGCGGCTCCTGCACGAACCGGAGGTGCTCGCAGACAGTGGAATTGTCCGGCGAGAAAATAGATAGATTTTGCGAAATTTACTAGGCCCCGAGCGAGGAACGCGGCGCACCGCGCCGCGTCCGCCGCTTGGCCTTCGATGACGCGATTAACCCAATTTCCAGGCAAATACACGTAGCGATCGGACGCCGACGAGTACGTCCATCAACGAGAAAAACGAGAGTGACGCAATCAACAGAGAGAAGAACGTAGACGTAGAAAAAAGAAGCGGTAATTGCTCGTTTCTGTTGGTCGAGTCATTTGAATTCGGCTAACTAATAGATTGTCATTTACTACACTCGGATGATTTTGGAAGAGTTACTTTCGAGTTTTGATTCGAGTAGAAAATCGTTCACTCCGAGTTATTTGAATGATCCCAGTGAGGTTCTTGACTCGAAGTAGTCGAGAATCTTTCAAGTTTCTTTCCGGCGCCCAGTGAACAATAAGTCCCTCCAACTTTTCCTTCGCTGAACTAATTCAAACAATACTTTGTATTATAAACTTTCAAAGAAAGCCATCTCTTTCCTTCAAAATCAAATAAATACAAAAATGAATAAACGTATAGTAAATAACTTGTTATACAATTTCGATATTGAAATCCTGTTCGCGGAGGTACAAAATGACACTCGAAGAGAAGTACTTCTAAGTATACAAGAACAAAATCACAAGACAATTACTATTAATTTTTGTTCAATCTATGCTGGCAATTATTTATGCAATCCTGAGAAATTTAGTTCACTCATACTATATCTATTAAGATTGTAAATGTTTTTAAATTAGATTAACTCTTTGATTTAACTCTTTAATTAAATTTATACATGGATGTTGTAGTGATCGTTTCGTGAACTTTAGATATATGTTTACACAATACTATGTTTTAATGTCATGTTTAAAAAGAATTATATGTTTTATATCTTTTTATATGTTTACAATCAATACGTTTTTTTATTATACACGTCAGGGCGCTAAATAAGTTAATTGCAAAGAACCATTGAGTTAAGTAAGCAAAGAACCAAATAAGTTAATTGCAAAGTTTTAATGTCATGTTTAAAAAGAATTATATGTTTTATATCTTTTTATATGTTTACAATCAATACGTTTTTTTATTATACACGCCAGGGCGTCAAATAAGTTAATTGAAAAGAACCATTGAGTTAAATAAGCAAAGAACCAAATAAGTTAATTGCAAAGTTTTAATGTCATGTTTAAAAAGAATTATATGTTTTATATCTTTTTATATGTTTACAATCAATACGTTGTTTTATTATACACGTCAGGGCGTCAAATAAGTTAATTGCAAAGACGCGTTGCAAGCGGGCGATAATGACTGGCGAGGGTGCGGGAGACGTCGACGAGAGAAAGAGAGAGTGGTGGAGCGTCTGACTTATTAACGCCGGTATTGAGATTAAGTTTATTCAGCAACGAGTATGCCATGACACACTAACCAAGTGGTCGAGACCCACTTAAGCTACCGGGTGACCTCCATCGAAATGGAATGGATGGGGTGATAGTGCGTGGTGTATTTTAAGCGTGCACACGCGCGCGCGCGCGCGCACGCTCTACGCAACGTTCACGGAAAGCGCGTCCCGGTCCGAGGCCGTAGTGGCGCTCGCTCGCGCGCGCGCACACACCATTGTCCTTCGGTTTTCAAACGGGAAGATCATTAATTGCTCGCCGCCCGCCCGCTTCTCCTGCTGCTGCTGCACCGAGAGAGAGAGACATGCAGCTCCGATTCACCGTCTGCCCACGAGGAAAGTAATGTGCCTGACGCTTCTTGCGCCACTAACTCCGACGCCCAACTGATAGAAAACGACGCTTTAATCGGACTACTCGATTCAGAGCACTTCTTTCAAAACGTACTTTACTTCCATTCAATTTGGTTCTTACGAGATTGAAATTATTGCTGGTAATTGTGGCGTTTGGGGTGATTTTAGTGGGTAATACTTGTTTTGCTAGGACTTTGGAGAATTATTATTGGATTGCTGCACAATTATCAGGCGTTTTTTTGACGTGCTGTATTTTAAAAAATGTTGTAATTAAATTATTTGTAATTCAAATGTTGAAATGAAATTATACTTCCATTCAACTTCGTTCTTTCGAGATTGAAATTATTCCTGATAATTGGGGCGTTTGGGGTGATTTTAATGGGTAATAATTGTTTTGGTAGGACTTGAAAAAATGATTATTGGGTTGCTGCATAATTATCAGGCGTTTGTTTAAAATATAGAACGTCAAAGAAACGCCTGATAATTCTACACCAACCTAATACATTGTAATTAAATTACTTGTTATTCAAATGCAAGGTAAAACTTAATTCACTTTCATTCAAACGGTACATTTTTGTAAATATACTGAAGGCTCTTTGGAGTCAAATTAACTCCTTATAATTCACAAAGGGTTAAATAACAGAATAATACAACAACCATAATTTATCAAAAATTTATACCAATGTCAGAATCCAAATTAAACAGAATCCTTTTTAAACTCATCCTAACAGGAACTAAACATCCAAGCGCGTCAAGAACGACTAAACAAATCCGATGACATTACAACAGTAAATTCCCTCTCCGCGAGCGAAAGAGAACTATTGCGACCGCTATGCAGCGGAGGTTCCTCCCTACATGGTCGAACGACATACGTGACAAATTACTTAGCCGCGTCTTTCGTGCTTCCACGAAAGGCGGAGGCTCTCCTCTCGGCTTTGCAAGGCGAAGGAGGAGGTGGAGGAGGAGGGGAAAATCTTAAAGGAGCTACAATTAGAAGGGAGACGCGGCCGCGTTACGTACATCGGGTTTACGGCTTCGAGTTACCAGTTTAAGCGGGCGAGTGAGTAACTGAGAGAGAGAGAGAGACTCGGTTTCACTTTCGAGCGGGCGGGCCGCCTCCTTGCCCAGCCGAAATCTCGCCGAGGGACCTTTGAAGCGAGAAAGTCCCCGATAGTTTCACCGTTTAGAGCCGCCCGGATAGAGAACACTCGAATTACGCCACACCACCACCACCACCACCACGAGATAAGCCGCTCCTCGCTCGCTCGCTCTCGTCTCGGAATGCTGCGTTAGTCCATCATCGATCTATCGGTTTCAATTCGCTCTCGACGCTCAAATCATTAAAGAGAGTCGTCGTCTTATGAAAGGGGAATAAAAATCGCCCGCTCGAGATCTCGTGTCGGAGTGTTTTGCGAGCGGAATGAATGTCAGTCGGCGGTAAAGGTGACGGTGGATTTCGCAATGGGATTATCTAACGGCTGAATTTGGTTGGAAATCAAAGGATTAGGATTCGGCGAGCGGAGGAAGAGCGGGAGGGAGTTCCGCTTGGTTCTCTCTTTTAAATAAGAGGGGAAGAGGAAGGAGGAGGAGAGGAAGGAAGATTGAGAGGGAAGAAGAGGGGTAAAAAATGGTCTGGAATCCTTAGATATGGTGTCGCGCGCGGGCCACATTAGCTAACCGAATACGTATACATTTCTTACGCAAACTAGCGAAAGTAGGCGGGCGCAAGAGAGCCGCTCGGCAACGGGGAGCAGAGCAGAGCGGAGCGGGCACTCTCGCACTCGTCCACGTACATACACATACATACCCGCCGCGCCGCTGCCGTGGCAAAGGTAAGAGAGTACGTGCAAGCCGGCAGGCGCGTGTCTGTCTCTTTAAGTGTGTGTACGTTCGAGAGTTCGAAGTATTCGAGTTCGAGCTCTCGAGAGCTTGGGAAAAAGGTTGCGAAAGCCTGCCGAAAGTGGCTCCTTCGCGCCGAAAGCGAGAGTGGAGAGGCCCGCCACGGACCCAGCCATCAAACCACCTCGGCAACCTATATCTTCCACTTGGCCCCCCCCTTAAAATAACGATCGTGTACATTCTTTCCCATTTATGCCAAGCTTTTTTTCAAATAGTCAACAATATTGCCAGATATTAACATTTAGAATGCAATATTCGACTATATTAATTTTTTCAATTGAGAGTTTCTTTAAAACAAGGGGAGAACATTAGAAGTTTTATGTACCCCCTACAATAACGATCGTGTATATTCTTTCCCATTTATGCCAAGCTTTTTTTCAAATAGTCAACAATTCTGTCGAATATTAATTATTAGGGTCCAATATTCAGCTATATTAATTTTTTCAATTGAGGGTTTCTTTAAAACAAGGGGAGAACATTAGAAATTTTATGCACCCCTTATAATAACGATCGTGTACATTCTTCCCAATTTATGCTAGACTTTTTTTCAAATAGTCAACAATTCTGTCCCATATTAACATTTAGGATGCAATATTCGACTTTAGTAATATTTTTCAATGAAGAATTTTTTAAAACAAGGGGAGTACATGTGAAATTGTACGCATCCCCTGCAATAATGATCATGTAAGTACATTTATCCCCAAATTTATGCCAAGCTTTTTTTCATACCATGGAGAATTTTGCCAAACGTTAACTTGTAAGTTGAGGCATTCAAGTATAGTTCAATTCTTCAACTAAGAATATGTGAAAATAAATTAATGCAATTCTAATATATTTAGAATTGCTTGTCATGGAAAATACGTTGTACAAATGCTAGTAACATGAACCATACAACATTGAAAATTAAAGAAATTGTATTCTTTGAGTTAAGAACAGAAAACAAAAATTAACAACGCATTAAGAAATGTGTTAAAATGGAAATTAGAGTTAATGTCTCTGCAGATGAGTAGTTTATAATGCATGTCAGTATTGAATGATTCCTTTCGATTATCCATCTGCCCGTAATTATAAAGTATGCGCGTTTTACCTACTAGTTTTCTCGAGTTCTCAGAACTTGTGTTCTTGTAAAGTAAGTCCTTGAACATGTTCGTTACTACCGACTTAGAGCAATACTATAGAATCAATGAGAAGATTACCATAATTTATCGCACATTTCTTAACTTTATTACTCCTGAGTGTTTTTTAATCGACTTCAAATTACACACTCGGCTTTTGTATTTTTAGATACAGTTTCCCTGAAAGCTAATAAATACTGTTTTTATTGTGCATAAATATTGAAGACCTTCAAAATGGATTTTTAAATCGTTACAACCAACAAAAACTGTGTCGGATTGAAAAATACTTTCTCACATGTGTTCGTACAAAATTTATAAAGTGATTAATCCAAATTATACAATATTATCGAATATTTCGAGTGGTTTTAAAAGGGAAATTTGTCAGATTGCTGGTTGAAGATCCGTAATTGTTATCGGCGTCAAAGGAGGCCTCTTTCTCAAGGCTCGACAATGTTTAAGAGCTTTGAAGCACTGCAACCACCGAGGCGGACTTCGCCAGGGAAAACAACATAATTTAGATCGGAGACCATGACCGAGTGATAGTGACTTCGTTTTACGGCTGCGAGCAGCCAACTATTCTTAGGAATATGTATTCGGCGGCGAGTATTCCCCCGAGGCAGCACATCATTTCCACGTCCGGATTACTAGAAAGTCTGACTACTAACACTGCACAGTGATTCGAATCCTTAATTTAGCTCGACAAAACTACTACTTGAGCTTTGTCACTTCAGTCAAAATTGTAGCATTCGCTTCTGCTATAATCGGATTACAATGAATTGCTGTTTAAGATTAGAAATAGCAGGGGGCGCATGATTGGGAATTTCAAAGATTAACGCATCTCGCATAAAGATTAACGGATGGTTGGACTATCGAGCTGCGGCTATGCGAATCTCACAGCGTGACATAAAAATGGCAATATTATGCACCTCGGCACTTGTCGCCAGATGAATCTTCCTTTGAAAGTTAGATAATGAATGACAGAATATATAGAAAAAGAAAATTAAGGCGGAAGTAAGCTGAGTTCATAGTTAAAAGTTTCAACAAAGATCACATTTGATTCTACACTGTGCATATCCGTAGTATGAGTAACATTGCGTGGTTGCCAAGGGCGTTGTAGTTGTTCTAAATCGATTTATTGTTGTGTTTTCACTTCATTCAATCCTTTAGCAAACTATTGATATAGAAATAAATCAATTCTGTAATGATCGCCATAATAGATCTTGTCCAGTTAGATTCGCTTTTTGAACCACAGGAAAGACTTTAATATTGAATTATAGAAAGTACAAATATATTCAAATGAATGATGAACAATAACAAGATCTTATTAATTGCAAGTAGTATAAATAACGAAAGGTAGACATATAATGTGGCATTTTTTGGTACTTGATCGCTTATTGGCTCGAATGTATTATGAAATAGATTTAATATTCGATGGAATGATCAAAGTGAGATGGTTTTGTCAATTATAGATAGCATAAATATCATGAAATCAATTCATGTATGTAATCACTGTTTTCGATAGTGTTTGTGCAGATGGAGAAACTATCAATAGTAGCAAATGTATAACACGTATCTAATTGTATATCATTAGAATTAATCATAATCTTGGAAGGGGCGTTATAGTTTTGGTGCCAAGGGCGTTATAGTTTTCTAAATCGATTTATTGTTGTGTTTTCACTTCATTCAATCTTTCAGCAAACTATTGATATAGAAATAAATCAATTCTATTATGATCGCCGTATTAGATGTTGTCCAGCTAGATTTGGTTTTTGAAGCACCAAATCTTCGTCGGTGCGGCGGTGTTGTTGCATTAGTTCCTTTGTAAATTGACGAAAAAAGAGGATTGCGCAAGCAACGGAGAGCCGAGCCGAGCCGAGCCGAGCACAGAATGCCGCATAAATTCGTGAAATCCACCGAGGCGACAAAAAGCTGACACACCGTCTGTACACGCGACCGAATTCAAAAGTGGCTGAGAGTATATTCGCCCTCATGTATTATCACAGACGCACACATACACTGTTGAAAAAGCATAATTGTTCTTGCGATCGAAAGAAAAAGTCTGAAGCCCGTCGTTTTGATAAGTCACAAGTGGAATTTGCTTGACCTACTTCTACCTTAAGCCCTTTCCTACGTCAATTCTACCGCGACTTCACATGTTCTTCACGTATTTCGTGTCTAAATACTTCTTACATAACAATGTGCTTTGAACGCGCGCGCGCGCGCGCGCGCACTATTACTATTTCAGGTGCGAGCGGAGTGCAAGCAACGGTAAATAATATTTCAAGCAGCATATAAAACACTCGCTGCAAACAAAGCTACATAAATCCAACCCTTTGACTCTGCCTTTGACTTCGACGAAACATTCATTTAAATACCTCTGTGCTACATTCGTCATAAACATTGCACAACAAACCACAAAAAGAACCTCGTTCCTTTCCCAACAAAATTCTACTTCATAATGCATTCAACACTAGATTTACGGGATCCGTCATTTTGACGAATGCCTGAATACAAAATCGCAAGACAATTACCAGTAATTTTTGTCCAATCTATGCAATCCTGAGAAATTTAGTTCACTTATATTACATCTGTTAAGATTGTAATTGTTTGTAAATTAGATTAACCCTTTGCGATCGTACTAAATTTCTACATGGATGTTGTAGTGATCGGAATTAATTTCCATTGAGCGAGCAATAATACATAATATGCAAGATTTATTGCTTCTTTCGTGAACTTTAGATATATGTTTGCACAATAATATGTTTTAATATCATGTTTAAAACAAAATATGTGTCTTATATCTTTTTATATGTTTACAATCAATATCAAAGGTTCGTATGTCATATTTTCTTTAATCTTAAACAAAATAGGTATCCATAAACCCAGCATTAAAACACTACCTCTAAATTTCGTATGATTCATTCATACTTCCTTAAATCATTCATAATATCCAAACTTTCACATCATACACTCATACTTGCAAAATCCCCGAAAAGCCCCCACTTCCCGAAACGCCCGGAATCCTCCTCAAGCATTGCCCACCAAAACAAGGCATGCAACAGCGGCGTCGGCGTCGGCAGTGCGCCCTTCAGTCTGGCAAAAGTCTCGCTAGACTTTTTGCGCGACGACCTTTCTGTCTGGCGAGTGCGAGGGCGCCGTAATGGCGCAATACCCATAAAGATAAAGACGAAGATAAAACGGCTTGCATCCCGATCGGCTGGTGGTGTTAGTATTGCGGAGGACGGAGACAGGTGTGTCCGCTTCCCCTCTGCAAGCCCGCAAACCTCGCTGCTTCTTCCCGCGACGAGGAAGAAGAGGAGGAGGCAGAGAGGCAAAGGGATGCGGGAATGCAGCGCGCGCCGACGTAAGCGTCGTGGCGACGGCGTCGACGGGGAAGTACATATGTATGTACGTGGCCACGCATGGCTCTGCGAGGGATGGATGGCGAGCGGGAGAGAGAGAGGGAGAGAGAGAGAGTTAGAGTGCAGAAGGGGGTGGCGAGAGGAGGGCAAAGAGGAGCAGAAACGAGGGAGGTCGGGCGAGCGGACGGGCGGCGAGAGAGGAGAGCGGGTGCGAAGTGGGGCGTTCGCGGCGGTGGGAGGGAAGGATTGGTGTCATTGTCAGTGGGTAATCAGGTCAGTGGGCCAGTGGGACGACCACTTTCAATTTCAGTCCTTCTAGCCGTGCAGCTCTCGTCGCCGTGGCCCCGCACTCCCGCTACCGCTCTCTCTCTCTCTCTCCTCTCCCACCCCACTCCCTACCCCTTTCTCCTCTCCTCTCCTCGCCTCTCCTCTCCGCGCCGCGCTGATTACACCCGCCACCTCTTTCTTTCCCTCCGCCTGGCTGTCGTGCGTCGCAGCCGCCGACATACGTATGCAAAAGAGCGAGATCTCGATTTGTGTGCGAGCGAGCGGGAGGCATCGCAAACGTAAACGATGGATGCAGAGAGTAGTCGCCGATGCCGACACGCGCCAATCGCGTCACGCTTCTTCACTCGCGACGTAACTCAGAGAAAAAGAGAGAAGAGAAGAGACGAGAGGAGAGGAGGGGAGGGGAGAAGAGAGAGTTGCGTGGCAACGAGAGGGAGAGTGATGGAGAGCAGAAACTGTGCGAGCTGCGCGGCGGCAACTCGCTCGCTCGCTCGCTCACCATGCAGGGAGGGACGACGACGGTACACGCGCGATCACGCTCGCCCGCTCGCTCACGAGAACGCGCGCTCGCGCGCGCCGGGAGAGATAGCAGAAAGTAGGACGCGTATTAAAAACCACAGACCGTGTCCCGTGGCGTCACTTCTCGTGCCTCGGTGCGCCGCGCCGGTATTACCCAATCGAATTCATCATAACTGGCACGAGAAACGTAGCAGCGGCAGCAGCAGCGCGCACGAAAGCCCCCTTCCTACCATTATACATACAATCGAATACGAAAGTCAGTCCTCTCCCCCGTCGCACCTCCCCACGAAACATTACACGCGGGGAGGAAGGAAGCACTATTTCGGCGGCGGCGGCGGCGGCGGCGGCGGACGTGCTCGCAGCCGCTCACCGTCGCTTTTAAAGCCTCGAGTCTCCGCGAGAGTTTTTGTCGGACTCGATGCCGACCGACCAGCCGAGAGTGCAGCACGTGCAACGCGTGTACTTCTTGCATACTCCACTTGTAGGTAGAATCGAGTCCTGGTAAATACGTCTGTATTTCTGTAGGGATAAATATAGAGCGGCGGCTTTGCAGACTCAGTTTTCTATTGGCTGGAAGAGTGAGTTAAGAGTTAAGAATGAAAATCTGCTCCGCAGAGTTTTTAGCCGGTCCGAGCGAACGTGGGCGTCCTCCTGCGGTGCTCGAGGGAATGACAAAAGTGGCGCGCGCGAGTGAGAAGGAGGGAGAGAGAGGGAGAGAGAGAGGGAGCATTCCAGCGGGCGAATCGATGCGGTTTAATTACATTTCGGAATTAGGCTAGCCGCGCGCGCTCCGCTCCGATTTTCATAGACTGGCGCCGCGGAGCACGCATCGCTGGCTCAATCAATTTTCTGGAAAATTAGGTCGCGCCCTTGGACATCCTCGCGAAGCAGGGAAAAGGTAGCCCAACCGCGCTACGCAGGACTGCTGCTTCTATTAGCCGAGCGATGTAACGAGATATAATGGAGCCGACGATTAATCCTGAACGGCACTAATCATTTCTAATATGATTAAATGTCCCTTTTAATTGGATCACCGCGCGCGCGCGGCCCGCCAAATGAGCGCGTTCTTCCAGCCGATTCAATCATCCAAATACAAATGTTCCTTTCACGATTCTGTTTATTAGAATGCTAGTATTCTGAAACTCTCTCATCATTCTTTGTGTAGTTCGTGCTTTGTGGCAAAATGGAGCATCCTTGCGCGGTCGAAGCTTTCGTAGACTAACGTTGCTCTTTCGGAAGGCGCGCGCGCGCATGCGTCCCGCCGAGTGGAAAGCAATTCTTATATGCGGTAGTTTAGGCAAGCTTTTATAAGCGATAGGATCGTGGGGGCGCCACAAGTTAGGACGCCAATTTGATTTGCGCCTGCCACTAATATTCGAATTCACAGCTGACCAAACGAAAACCAGTGCAATTTTAAAAACCTCGTAATAAAAATCACGCGAACTAACATCAATTGAGAGGGGAAAAAAAGACAGCAGAGCTCACTTTGCGTGGAATCGAATTACAGCACTCTTAGCAACAGGGCTCTCTCGCGGTAAATGGCATTCGAAGCATAAGTGTGTCAGTTCGCCGGAGCTTTTTCGAGTAAAAGCGGAGTGCTCGACGACGATCGGCGACAGTAGAAGCTGTATTTTTTCCCTCTATTACGGAAAGTAGATCAGATAAGGCGGCGGCGGCGGCGTCGGTGGCGTCGGCGGCCTAAATTCGCGAGGATGAACGGCTTACTCCAATAAATTGAGCCGCGTATCTGCACAGAGAGAGCCACCATGCCACCGCCGCCGCCGCCGCCGCCGCCGCCGGGAACGTTGAATAATAATTATTGTTGTTGGCTCGGTTGGGTGTTATTGAGTTATTCCAATGCGAGTTTATCAAAGTGGGTCAAGCGATTCAATAGCGATCGCCGCCGAGGAGAAACGACCCATCGTCTTAACGCCGCGTGGGAGTATATGTACAGCAATAAAACGCACACCGCCTCCGAGTATACCAATACACACACACACGCGCACACAACGGTGCACTCTACATTCGGTACACATCAACTCGGAAGATTGGCCGATAGCTCGCCCGGCTCGAAAGGGCCATGTCTAAATTTGCGAGATTCTCGGCCAACCACCCGTATTTAGATCTCATCCACTCGCTCGTCGTTTTATGCTTTTCAACATACAAATTCATACTGTTAACAACGAGGAATGTTTTGTTAATATTTTGTGATTCCTAAAATTGTTGTTTTATTGACGATTAAGGGACTTTTGTTTAGTGACGGTTAAGCGAAATAGTTGTTTTATTAACGATTAACCCAACCACCCGTATTTAGATCTCATCCACTCGCTCGCCGTTATGCTTTTCAACATAGAAATTCACACTGTTAACAACGAGGAATGTTTTGTTAAGATTTTGTGTTTCCTAAAATCGTTGATTTGTTAACGATTGAATGAACTTCGTTTATTGACAGTTAAAATAGTTGTTTTATTTACGATTAACTCTTTTATAGCTGATCAAAAATATCGCACGTATACGAAGAATATCTTAATAAAACATTATACAAAATACAAAAATGAATTTCTCTTTTACAATATTTGAATCCATAACCAATTTTTTAATTGGCTTGCAACGAAATTAAATCATTCATAGCGCTTTATAAATTTATTTTGGGATAAAGAACACTTTTTGCAAGTGTTGCCATTATAAATAATAAAACAACTACTTGAAGAAATATAAAATATTAATAAAACTCCCCGTTCTTAACAGTCTAAATTTCTATGTTGAAAAGCATAACGCAGAACGAATTCTTAATGTTTCACTTGTTGCTAATAAATGTAATGCGAGCGAAGAATTGTATTAATGGGAATGACATTGAAATATTCTGTAACAATGAACGGTAACAAGTTATTTGGTGCTTGTTCCAATGAGGATAGCGTTTTAAACTCGTGAGGAATGCGGCACTGGCCTTTCGACTATTTATCAAGATCTATAACTGCTCGAATTTTGTCCACAGGACTGGAACAACCGAGGCTCTTAAACAGACGGATATCAGGTTACTGAATACTTTCAATGATTCATGCCGCTTTCCTCGGCATTTTCATTGGCGTCTGTCAGAATGAAAATTATTACTAAATCAGCCATTCGTTTTGAAAGTGAGCTAAGTCCATTTATAGTTAAAACTATAACATATAACTTATATATTTTGAAAGTCACATAAGTCCATTTATATTAAAATTGAAATATCAAACGATTCGTGTTTTAATAGAAATTGAAAGTAAATGTATAAGATTTACGAATTAACGAATAGATTCAGGCCACTTTCGAAATAAGCGGCTCAAATATATTGTGGTATTAAATTCCAAATGCAATACTTCAATATACAAAATACTGATTGATAACTGTTAAAAACAATAATTTAAATCTACCCTTATTCCAAATTTAATCTCAATCAAGGGGATTCAAACAAAGCAATAAATAATAATTTATATTCTAATACATAACAGACACTACTAAAATCTACCCTTATCCCAAATGTAATCTCAACCGAGGGGATGAAAACGAAACGCAGCCAATTATCCAATCAGGAAGGGAAGAGGCGCGCGTCGCATTGGGATGAAGTTTTCGCAGGTAGTGAAGCGGTGATTATCCGCTTTCCCATTAGTGTTTGCCGTGAGGTAAAGTGCGAGAAGTCATAAATATCTTGTAGATCTGGGAGGGGCAGGTCGTTCGGTCCGGGTTTCTCTCGGGGCCCCCGGTGAGAGTTGGGGCAACAGTGTCAATGGTTGCACAATGAAGACAAGACGAAGGGAGGAAGTTGTGTTGCTACCCTCGAACAGCCGCCGCTGCCGCCGCCGATGGCAATAAACACGTTTCCACGTCCATCGACGACGACGACGACGTCTAAGTGAGACGTTACGCCAAACTGATGTAGCCAGCCCCGACGCGGGCCCGGCGCGAACAATGAAAAGTGAAAAGGTCCGAAATGAAGAGCAAAGCGGAAGAAAGCGCCGGTCATTCCAATGACGAGCGAGCGAGCGAGCGAACGAGGGAGGCGCGGAGGGGAAAAAGGGTCGCGTGTCCATTGTTGTATAACTACTTCCGAAGTCACCGGCTAACATAGAAAAGGGAAAGCGAGTGGCACAGAAATTTTATGAACTATCCGCTCTCTGTCCCACGGACCTCCACGAGATATTAGGCGAGCGAGCGAGCGCGCGCGCGTGCTCCTTTCGAAATGGAACGTGCCCACCAGCCACTGCTTAAGGTAAAGGTAGGTTCCGTTTCACGTATCAAATGGGTAACGGACGTCGACTATGACCGAAAATATCCTACTTTGATCTCGCCATCCCGTGACTCAGACTTCGACACTCTCGATTCGAATTCATTGTTCAGTCGCTTTAGTCATTTCTTACATTTTCCCCGAATTTCTTGAGTAATAGGACTTTCCTTCGACGGATAAATTAACACTAAACCTATCGACACTTTTTTTGTACCCGTACTTCCCCATTGAAAACGGTCATTTGACCGCTGATTGGTAGGTTTAGTGTTAAAAATCGAATTAATAATTAACTCCCTGAAAATACTATTTTATTTGGCACAATTGAACAGTTGACGATTTGGATTCGTCAAAGTCTACAGTGGCACATGAAATGAATGATTACTCCAAGTCGTCATTGTATCTCAAGGAGTTAAATCTCTCTATAAAATTAATTAATCTTACAAAATCGCTGTACTCAATTTTCAGTACTTTGCCTAGCACAAAAAATGCGTAATAAACTAAAAATAACCAATCAATCGTGGTCAAATCTCATGGTTACATATTGCAAATCTCTGCCCCCATGTATTTAAATTGACAATGTGTAGTTTAACGTTCAGAGCCTCAAATTTGATAGAGTTAAGACAGTATAATATTTACAGTATTAACTATTTAGCTGTGCTTGACGAATATACTCGTCATGCGTTACATTTAATTAGGTAGAATTAACGATAGAATTAGCCAATAGTAACTAAATATAACGCATGATGAGTATACTCCTGAAGCACAGCCAACTGGTTAAGTTAAGACAGTATAATTATATGAATAAATCCTGAAATAACAAAATAATTGAGAGAACTTTCATCGACAAAAAGGAAACAGTTATAATTCGAAAGATTTACGAAGGTAACTGTGAGAGAGACGATAACGGCTCTGGCAGAGGGAAGACGGCGAGTAAATTTCGAAAGTGGATTCTCTAAGATCTAGCGAGTAGCTGTAATGGTATAGGAGCAAGTGAAAGTAGAATTTGGATCTGCCTGGTTTTTAGGGCAGCTATTCAGTCGACCTAGTAGCAGGCAAGCAGGCAAGGAGGGTCGAAGGGAAGCAGACGGGCACGATGGTGCAATAATTTCACCGGCACGCTCTCCGCTTGTCCCTCGGCTGAGCGGATAATCGTGATTTACTGTGCGCAAAGTACGCTGCCGTCCTAGCCGTAGGGTGCGGATGCGCAACAAGTGCATTCAGACTCAGCAGGTAGATGTTGACGCAGGCTATTGTCCGCGGTCTAGTAGAAGCCATTCCTCGGCAAGCACTTCTCCGGCAAGCAATTCCGAAGAAGGATCGCGACGAATTCGTGTCCGGCACGCGTCGCCACGCGCCCCATAAACACACCAGTGGGCCACTCTTGCCTTTACTTTCGCTACCCAAACATCCCCTTTTATAAGGGTTTCGCTCGAAGTAAGGCCTGCCGCACAAGATAGACCAGTGGCAGCCAAGTGAGGGGCCCCTCGCGCGCTTCTTTCCCTTTCCACTACTGGGTACACTGCCTGCCTCGGGAATTGAGGGATACTAACTACCCTCACTATGTACAAGTACCTTGTAACCATTTTACCCCTCAAGTTCAAACATTTTTGACGGTTTTTATTTTTTTTCATGGACTTCCCGACCTTCCCCGGCACTGAAATTTGGTGGAGAATGTGCCCTTGCGTCAAGGAAGAAGTGATATAAATTTCAGAGTCCTACCTCAAAGTTTAGGTTTCCACCTATTTTCGACCCTCGAGAATGGTCAATTTTTTCAAGTTTCTCAAAATCGGCCGAACCCGGGATATTTTGATTGTTTTCATATCAGGGTGGATAGAGAACAAAGAATCCGTTAAAAAAAGTCCGGATTTGCAATGAGAACGAGTCGAAAAACCGTCCAGAAAAGTCCATTTTTGCTCATTTTTGACGGTTTTTATTTTTTTTTGTGGACTTCCCGACCTTCCCCGGGGCTGAAATTTGAGGGATAATGTTTTTTTGCATCAAGGAAGATACCATAAAAATTTCAGAGCCCTAGCTCAACATTTTTTTTTCGGCAAATTTTTCTTAAGGGGTACCCCTTCAGATTTTTTCACGATTTTTCGAAGTTCCCCGAACTCGGTTTTTTTCTTCAGGAATCAATTGTTTATGAATGAAAACGGATAGAAAACAAGAAATCCGTCGAAAAAAGTTCGGATTTCTATCGAAAATACTAAAAAAACTGCCTTTAAAGTTCGATTTTTTCGGAATTTTCGCTGGTTTTTCCCATATTTTTCGGACTTCCCGAGATTTTCCGGGGCTGAAATTTGGTGCGGAGTCTCCCCTTGCATAAAGGAAGATGTGATATAAATTTCAGAGCCCCAGCTCAAAAAATTTTTTTCCCCATATTTTTGGCCATCGAAAATATCCAATTCTTCAAAGGTCCCCGAACCCGGGTTTTTTCTTCGTGAATCGATTGTTTGTATATCAGAGCGGATAGTGAACGAAGAATCCACGAAAAAAAGGCCGGATTTGTATCGAAAATACCAAAAAATCGTTCCTGAATAATGAATTTCATCTAATTTTCACGGTTTTTTCTATATTTTGTATACTTCCCGTATATTTCACGGGCTGAAATTTGGTGGGTAGTGTTTTTTTACGTCGAGGAAGATGTCATAAAAATTCCATCGCACGCGAGGGTACAAACAGGTACAAACGTCGTGAAAATTGACAGAGTCGGGGTGCCAATTAAGCTCCGGGAGTCGAACTTGGCAAGCGCTGAGATAGACTTTCAGTGACTGCAATATTTGTCTGTTAGATCGTTCACGTTGGATTTCGATTTTTTAGGTCATCTGCCTTTTCTATTATTTATCTATGGTGCTCCCTAAAAAAACATAGTCAATATTGCAATTGTCAAAATAGTACAAAGTCTGCAGTATCACAAACTCCTGCTGTACGACAGTTGAACTCTTTACTACGAATTCTTATTTTTGATATCTAGTTTTTTAATAATCCAACCAACAAAATAGTCAAAGGCAAATACTCTAACATGTGCAATAGCACAAAAGTCAGCTGCACGCAATACTTAAATTCTTCATTACGGTTTCTTATTTTTGAATACCCATTTCTTTAGTGGTCCATGCTCTATAAAATCACACATCTAACAAAATAGTCAAGGCCCACTGCTCCAACATGTGCAGTAGCCACAACAGTTTCTCGTTCAAGGTTCGCGGGTAAATAAAGTACGACTGTTGCCGGGAATACACGCAAGGAGAATTATACGCGCCCGCGCATCGCGAGTAGAAAGACACGGCGGCGGCGTACAATGCGAGAGGACTGGCGTCGATCTCATCGTAGATCCTATTTCGGTTGCGCGGCTTCAGGGGGCGTCCGCCACTAGCCACTAAATACGATAACAAATTTTACTGCTCGCCACACTTTCGTATTACTACCGACTGCCAATTTGTCTATTCTCAAAAGTGATAGGAACTTCTTCCCGATTGGAAGAAGGATGAGGATTTCTTTGTTAATGTTTCGTGTTTCTTGGAAAAGTTGTCTAATAATAATGCAAACTTTCTTAAAACTTCTTTATGTTTCATTTGCCAGTAATAAATTTCAATGATAGTGTAAATGGGATACAAATTGGAAGAATATCAAAATATTTAGAAATAGAGAACGACAAAAAGTTGTTTCAGTGAGGACACAACTATTTACCAAAATCTACTATAAATCAAATATTTATCACAATCAATTACTGTTCAAATTTTATTCTCAAGACCAGAATAAAAAATAACCAAATCTGGAATATTTAGTAATAAGGAACGACAAAAAGCTGTTTCAGTGAGGACACAACTATTTACCGAAATCTTCTAAAAATCAACTATTTATCGCAATCAATTATTACTTAAATTTTATTATCATGGCCAGAATAAAAAATAATAAAATCTGGAATATTTAGTAATAAGGAACGATAAACAGTTGTTTCAGTGAGGACACAACTATTTAACACAATCAATTACTATTAAAATTCTATTCTTAAGACGAGAATAAAAAATAACTAAATCTGCAATATTTAATAATAATGAACGACAAAAAGCTGTGTCAGTGAGGACACAACTATTTATCACAATCAATTATTACTCAAATTCTATTATTAAGACGAGAATAAAAAATAACTAAATCTGCAATATTTAGTAATAAGGAACGACAAAAAGCTGTTTCAGTGAGGCCACAACTATTTATCACAATCAATTACTACTAAAATTCTATTCTTGGGACCAGAATAAAAAATAACAAAATCTGGAATACTAAATGTTTTCACTCACTACATTTCGGTATTATCTATCGACTACCAGTTGGCCCACTCTCGAAAGTGGAAAGCCCCTCTGAAGACCCATACCTGTTCCCTAACTGATGGAAGCATTTGCACGATTTACGGTGCCCGCTTCTGACTGCCACAGGATTATACCGAAATCATATTCGACCCTCGCTTTTGCGCTCCTGACAGAGCAGAATTTATTTCACTTCACCCTCTGATCGCAATTCCCTCGTCCCTTGGTGTCGTCGACTGCCGCGCCACAGGAAAATGCTTTATGGCCGATATTTTAACGCATTGTTCACAGACTTGATGTACGCTTCATTGAAGATTCATCATGTAAGTTCAAGTTCGTTAAGCAATACTTTATAGAAATGATTTGCAAGTGCAACTATTGCAATTTGTAAGAACTAGGATTTTTTTATTCGAGTGTAAAAAAGTCTGTGACACATTAAATTGGCAGGAAATGGCTTAATCTTTGATGATTCATCACGTACATTTAAGTTCGTCAAGCAATACTTTATAGAAGTTATTTGCAAATACGATTATTGAAATTTGTAAGAACTAGGATTTGTTTTGATTCAAGCGTGAAAAAGTCTGTGACACATATTAGATTTGCGGTAAATAGCTTAATCGTTGAAGATTCGTCACGTAAATTCAAGTTCGTCAAGTAACACTCCAAACAAATTATTTGTAATTATAGTAATTGAAATTTGTAAGAACTATAATTTGTTCACATTCAAATATAGAAATGCCCGTGACATATTAAATTTGCAGAAAATGGCTTAATCGTTAAAGATTGATCGAGTAATACTTTGTAGAATTTATTAGCAAGTACAGTTATCGAAATTCGTAAAAACTATAACTTGTTATATTCAACTGTAGAAAAGCCTGTGACACACATTGCATTTCCAAACAAACAGAGCATAATAACAGTAAACTTGCAGCATCACACACAGACGATTGAAATTACAGCAGTCGATGAACTTTTAATCTCAAACCGAGCGAAAAAAAAAATCCCGATAAAAGCAGAATAAGAATTGCAATGCAGAGTGAAAGAAACTCGCGTCTAAAATAAGATCGATACTTAAAAGCCGCTTATTTATTCAAAATCGAATTTTCCCATCGAACTACAAACATAGTGGGCGACACGTGTTAGTTCTCGCTTGAAATACCTAGCGAGTGATGCATTTCATATGATTCGCTTTGGCGGTGTGTTCACGAGTTCCTCGGAGGTGGCTACGCACACGCATTCCCTTTCGACATATAAAATTAAACAAACGCATTTCTAAAGTTGCGTCAGAATGTTTAAAGGGTGCTTTCACCGAGCGGGCGAGCGAGTGAACAGCGCCGAGCCAGTCGGCGCGGCGGAGATTTCATGAAGTCGTACCAATGACGCAACAAGTTTTACGGCGCGAACACGCGACTTCGTGACATAGACCTGTTTTTAATCGCGGCTGCTCGTGTTCTTATTACACTTGTGTAATGCATCCTGCGATGAGAAAGCGGCTAGAGTCAGCTCAGACGCTTAAGGTCCCTCTGTTTCGAGACAGTAGCATCAAAAACTTGATGATACTTCCTATGTCGAGCGGCTTGAATGGTATCAGCCAAATCATGCTAGACTATTCATTGTGTACAGTAATATTGCTCACTTATACATGAAAGTTTGTGGATATTATTACATGTACGCTTAAAAGTCGAGTGAAACTACTCCAAATTTCATGCTTTCAATGCTTGTATCTTTTAAATTAAGCTCTAAATTCTTTTGATTGTTTTTGTAAATGTTTATATTATATCTTTCTATTAGTGGATAATTTTTTATTTGAATCCTAACAGCAGATAAAACACTAAAATTTAATATACGCCAGAAAGTAGTAACTTCGACTGTGATGATCATCTCAAGTTTGGAAGAGAAAATTCCCTTTAATTAGACCTATTTCAAAAGAGTACGATCTTAATGAAACTTGGTGACATTGTTGTCGTTACTTTTCCGAAGTACCACACAAAATTCTAAATCGATTCACTAAATCGTTATTGAGTTATTACAATTTGAAATTTCATTGATCCTACACGCGTTCGCTGAGTGAAGCAATAAAGAAAATATTGAAAAAGCAGTGTCAGTACAAAATTTTTACGTGACTAAATTGACGTCATAAAATCAAGGCATTTTCACCGTCAAAAGTTTCGTTGCGTAAATCAGGAAAACCATAAATTTACACACAAAAGCGTTGGGAAAGTGAAAAATACCTTTCAATTCTAATTATCACTTGTGTCATTCGCGCCTGTGTTTATGCATCTTTAATTCCAAATGTAAAAAACTCTTTAAACACGAGTGAACCCCACAACTAGCTTAAGTGGGGTTCACTGTTTACGGTGGATTGTCTGGGACGCCGCACGCGCCGATTTATCTATGCCTTTTGATTGACACTGTCAATGACGATAATATCATCAGCTGCCTCTCGGCAAGCATCCGGCAGCCATCCGGCACAATGCGATGCATCGCTAATTGGAAAATCATATGCATTTACCGCTATCGCATTAACACGCAGCCCGCACGTCCTTCCTCCCCTTTTTTCCAGTCACACTAGTTTCGCTAAAAGCAGATTATTAGTTCCTGTGACGCTTGACAGATCGCAGACGCGAGAGTTCGGCATTCGAATCCTGTAAAAGTTGGTTTACAGTGGCATTTTATCGAAATTAAATAAGATTTTCGTAATACTTGTTGAACGATGTTATAAAATAAAGAAATGTGTGTTAGTAAAGAATAAAAAAATAATATTTTATAGACAGGTTTTTGAGAATTTGATAGAATATTTAAAGGAACCGTTCATCTAAGAAACGAAAGTAGAGATTTAAAACTGCAAAAGTTGATTTACAGTGGCATTTTATCGAAATTAAATAAGATTTTCGTAATACTTGTTGAACGATGTTATAAAATAAAGAAATGTGTGTTAGTAAAGAATAAAAAAATAATATTTTATAGACAGGTTTTTGAGAATTTGATAGAATATTTAAAGGAACCGTTCATCTAAGAAACGAAAGTAGAAATTTCAAAACTGTAAAAGTTGATTTACAGTGGCATTTTATCGAAATTAAATAAGATTTTCGTAATACTTGTCAAGTATTACGTAAGAAACTTAAGATTTAATAGATTTTATGGACAGGTTTTTGGGAATTTAATAGAATATTTGAAGGAACCGTTCGTCTAAGAAACGAAAGTAGAAATTCGTGTTAGTTTGAGCGTTGAAAAATGGGTTTCATCTCATCAAGGAACGATGACAGGGATTCGAGGAGAAATTTCAAAAGAGGAGAACCTACAAAGGTGGAAGTTCACGCGAAACTGTCTAATGAAAATATTCGTACTTCGTGTTATCTGACATTTGCGTTGGTTTGTAACTTAATTATTCGTGAAAGCGCTGTCCCGAATTATACTATCAACAAATTGAAATATTTCAAAGGATCATATAACATGTTCTTCTGAATCATTCATATCAGTCAACATTAGAAAGTCTGATTAGTACACTGCAATTAATTATACGAACACTTGAAGATTATTTTAAAATACTGTAAAACCCACATTTCAACATTACGATTATACTACATTGTGTTACACAAATACAACAATAAAAGATCACAACATATGTTTGATCTCTCTTATCCCGAATTCTTACGTACCAACTATAAAACTCTAAATAAAAAGGAAAACACGGGGCTTTATAGTTCTGTAAATTACATCCAAGAGTTAATCCGAAAGAACGGGACCATATATCTTTGTTACGCAAAGTTGATCCAGCCGTAAGGCGAGCGTAATTAAAAACATTCCCAGCAGCGTCCGGGGCGGCCGAAATGCTGGAAGAAAACTTTCTCGCGTTAATTCGAATATTTTCATTACGCGGCAGCGGCGAACTTACGGAGAGAAGGCGAGCAACAACGCATCCGGATGGAAAATCCTATTACACGCTGCCAAAGGCGATAAACAGGTAATCCGCGATATAAGCTTGTGCGATAAAGCGAAACGAAACTATTCTTTCCAGCGTAGTTTACAATAATTCCGGGCGAGCATTTATTGGAAGGTGCACCGCCACGCTTCACTGGCTTTAATGGCAATGCTAGTATATGTGTGTTGGTGTGTGTCTCGTGTTACAAAGTGCGAGAGGCGAGGAATTGCCAACCAACAGGCGGAGTAGTAAACGCGACGGCGAGCGAGCGCCGCTCGAAAAAAGTGTAGCGTCAGTAGCCTAATCGCCGGGCGAGAAAATGGAATACGAATGGGACAAGCGAGCAAGCAAGCAACACTCCGTAATCGGAACGACATCACAATGCCGCTAATTACTCTCGCTAATGCTCGTCCGAGGAACGTGCAAGCTGACACTTGGCATCGTTATCGGAGAACGTGACAAATCCCAGTCGTTTAGCGCGCCCCTCTCTTTTCTTCACTCCATCTGGACACAATTGATTCTCTCACGCTGCCTTCCCGATCAATCAATCCGATGTCAGTATTACCGGCGCCTTTGCATGTGTCGATTTTGCGAAAAGTACTTAAAACGCTGTGCAAGTTCGAAAAAGAAGAGATTAACACTAGGTTTAGTTGACCCATCATTTCGACGATTTTCGGACTTCTGCAAAGCGTATTAATTGTCCTTTCAATTTATACTGACAATTATTTATGCATTGGCAGATTTAATTCACTTATATTATGTCTGATAAAATTGTAATTGTCTTAAAATTAAATGAATAATTTTTATAATGAAAATTTTTATAATGAAAACGCTGTGCAAGTTCGAAGAAGAACAGATTAACACTAGGTTTAATTGACCCATCATTTTGACGAATTTCGGACTTCTACAAAGTTTATTAATACTAGATTTAACAAAACCAGTCAAAATGACTGGTTTATACCTATTTTCATGGGCATAAAAAAATCCTGGTAAATCTAGTGTTAGTTGTCCTTTGAATTTATACTGACAATTATTTATGCATTGAGACATTTAATTAACTTATATTACGTCTGTTCAGATTGTAATTCTCTTAAAATTAAATTAAAATTTTGTTCTAATGTAAATAAGTGTCTATAAAGTGAGTTATACAGAAATGTTTATAAACCTAGTGTTAGTTGTCCTTTCTATTTATACTGACAATTATTTATGCATTGACACATTTAATTACCTTATATTATGTTTGTTAAGATTGTAATTCTCTTAAAATTAAATGAATAATTTTGTATAACGAAAATAAGTGTCCATTAAGTGAGTTATACAGAAATGTCCATAAACTTAGTGTTAAGACACCTGGAAATATTGTAACCTTTAAAGGGAATAACGTTTGTCTAAGTATGGAACAAAGTATCAGTAAATCTCTTGGTCGATCATTATTTGCAAAGTTAGGAGATGTAACTTTTGACCCCAATCAGTCGTAACGCCGGATATTGTTGCGGGTAACGAGGGGTAACCGTATGCTAATACAATCACATGTTAATCATTTTATGAGAGTCATAATTCATCGAGGTTTCTAATTATTGCCGTAAAAATCTAGCTTTACGTCCACTAGTTTCATGGTTTATTATTCATTCCCCCCTCGAGGAATCTTGCATCAAACAAGAACAGTTTGAAAATGGCGTTATTTAAACAGGAGTTTCCTGTCGCCGGAACTAACGTTTCGTAATGCAGCGATGAATGAAACATGTTGGCAGTTATTATTAAAGAATGCCAGAGTGAAGCATCTCGGTGCATCCGAAAAATTCCCACAGCGGGTAAAAAAATAATAGCAGGTCTAATTGCTTTGGAGTACAATTTCTAAAAGAAAAGTTCTTGCACTTTTAGGAAAAAATACACTTTCTCTAAATAAGAATCGTATCTTATTCCAAGGAAATTTATTCCACACAAACGGAGATATAAATCTATTTCCTCCGACAATATAGTATTCTGAAAAAGATTAATTAAATCTCATGGACTCATCATTTATTTATTCCACATCGTGGCATAATTAGCCTGCTTTTTTACGACGGTCCATTTTATAACCGCTGAATATTCAGCGGTTACTTAGATTTAACATGATACAATAGAAGTACCTCCTTTAAACCTCACAGTGCATTTTACGCAATCGCGTAATTATTTACGCAATATTTAAAACCCCTGGCGGACTATACTTTGCGAACGAAGGTAAAGGAGAGCAGAGCGCCGGGGAAACTGCAAAGGCACGCTCGGCCGCCAACGCAAATGAAGACGCTAAATCTGGTTTCATCGAACCACTATTTCACCGGTTGAAGGGTTGATGCAACGTTCATAAAGAAGCGCCGCTGGAAGTTTGCCTGGTCTAAATCGGTGGTAGTGAGCGGTCGCGGTGGCGCGCTCGCGCGCGCGCGGTGGGCGCGAGCTCGTTTGCAATTTTATTTTGGAATTCGCTGCGAGACGCCTGTTGCGCGCACCGCGACGCCCTGCTTCCTTTCCAATGCACACAGTGCGCGGCGGCGCTCTCGCACAAACACACATACACACGTGGAGAGACGGAAAGCGGTCGCGCCGCCGCCGCCGGCTCCTTCGCACTGCGTTCGCTCTCCGCAACCGCCTCTCCTCATTGTGTGCACGTGCAAAAAGTGCGGCCAAAAATACATATGCGTAACAGGGAATGTATGCAGCGAGACGACGCGGGAGACTCTCGCCATCCTGGCCGAGCTGCTGTCTGCTCGTATAACTCAAAGCCGCCGGAGAGAGAGAGAGAGAGAGAGAAGCTTTACGAGCCCGATTTTTACAGCCTTTGAGACTCCTCTCCGAAAGCATTTCCATTCTAGCACCCTAACCACTCACGCTATCGCCTTAATCCGTTAGTTGCGGAGTAATTCGCAACACACATTACTGCCGGTCTTAGCTGCTGTAATTAAGTAACGCCCGGTAGACTTAGAGTCGCGCATAAAGCACACCTAAGTGATAAAATCGGTAGCGTGGTATTCCTCGTTCTAGCAAAGCGCACAAATACACACACAGAGCGAGAGACGTAGGAGAGCCTCGGCATTAGATACGCCGGCTAGCAGAGCGATACGTGGCTAATCGGCGCATTAGTTATGACAAAAAGGAAGCAGCGCTTTGCGCGGCCAGGCAAAGTAGAGGGGAAATCAGCGGGAATGCCTAATGCTCATTGAAGAGAAGCGAGTCAAACACCGCGCGTGTATGTACTACCTGCAACTTTGCAGGGAGCCAGTGCGCAAGCGGAAGATAGAGAGAGAGAAGGGAGTCGGGCGAAATCTGGGAAACGAGAGGGACAACGAAAAGGTAGGTACGAAAGCAAGCAAGCAAGCAAGCAAGCAAGCAAGCAAGGAGGCAACGTGGAAGGGTCAGTAAGAGAGAGCAAAGATCAATGTGTAAGCCTGGTGGAAGGCAGAAGGAAAGAAGAGGCGAGAGCGCGCGAGAGAAGGAAGCGAAGCGAAGGAGAACCCAGGCTGCTTCGAAAGGAGAGGCAGAGAAGGCGAAAGTGTGCGCGAGCGAGCGAGCGAGCGAGAGAGGCCGCTGAAGCGAGAGTGAGAGTGAATGGCGGCGAGTACTGCAAGGGAAAGAGAAACAGAGCGAGAGCGAGAGCGAGAGAGCGTGACAGAAAGAAAGAAGAAAGAAAGAAGGGGCTCTGGCAAGCGATACACTGCACACAACAAAGACGCCGAGAGCACATAGACAACAGTTGTTGAGGTTACCTGAAGCATCGTTCGCTGCTACCTCGCTGACCAAGTTGACTCGTGGTCGTGCATGGATCTGCTGCTGCTGCTGTTGCTGCTGTTGCTGTTGCTGCTGCGCCTGTTGCTGGTGTACCTGATGAAGGCCCTGCTGGGGAGCAGTGGTCAAAGGCAAATCGGCTGGTGTGGTGGTGTTGTTTTCTGTCAGGATTGTTGGTACCGAGGAGGAGGACGACGAGGAGGATTCCGTAAGGGCGGTCGCGGTGGTGTTCTCGAGGGCCGTGTGGCCCCCACCTTCCCCTGTCCCCGTAGCCATTC